>JAMJFZ010000716.1:13990000-15190000 GCA_026225945.1 Cricetomys ansorgei | reverse complement strand
CAGGTCTTATGCCTCTAGAGCAGTGACAACATATGATGAATTATAGTTCAGCCCTAAAAAGAAGTAAGAATTCGAAAACTTACAACACACACGTGAAGTATGCTTCAGTCACAAAAGGACTTAAAGTAATCATATTCAAAGACAGAGAGCATGGTGCCTGACAGTGAGTAGAGGAAGGGTGTTATATATAGTTTAAATGTAAAATGTCTCCCACATGGATGTGAGCACTCGGTCCCCAGCTAGTCTTCTGTTTGGAAAGCTGTGGACCACTTTGTACATGGGGCCAGGCTGGCAGGCAAAGGGCTACATGGCAGGGCTAGAGGATGACAGGTAGTCCTTGTTCTGGCCTAAAGGCTCAGTTTCCTGACCAGATTAGACCTAGCAAGCCCTGTCTTTGTGTCTGCCACCAAAGCAGGAGCCACCCATCACTGTGTCTTCCCAATCCAGAAACTGTGAGCTAAAATAAATCCTCTTTCCCAAGTTGTTTCTGCTCAGGTACTTATTCCCCAGCAAATACCTAATGCAGAGACAGAGGCAATTCCTGTTGCATGGGTACAGAATTACAATTTAAGAAAATAAAAACGTTCCAGAGATGCAATGTGGTGATAGCTGTAAAACAATTTGACCATGGTGGCTAGTTTTATTCAATTTGACAAAACCTAGAGGCACTGATTGGCTGGGGGAGGTGCATCTACACTAACCTTTTCCTCCCTAGATAATATACTATTATGACTACTTTCATAGCATTTTCACTGTAGTAGACCTTATAAGTGACCTAGAGATTATTTAAAATATACAGGAGGCTATGCATAAAGGCTAGTGAAAATACTGTGACTTTTCATACTGTGCAAAGATTTTACCTGTGGGAATTTCTAAAACCTATTTCACATGGGTGCCTAGGAACAACTGCACATACTTGTGAAAACATCACTATGATCAAGATGCTGAACATCCATCATTCAACATGCTTATGCTCCTGGTAATACTACTTGTTATCTTTTTACTGACAGGTAACTTTTGCTGTGCTGTCATAATACGTTAGTTTTTATTTTCCTATGGTGTTAATAATGGAATCATATTGCAGATATCCTTTATTTGGTTTTTATTACTTTACAGATAATCCTCGACTTAGAGTGGTGCCACTGATATGTTCTCAATCCTACTATGTGTTTTTACAATAATAGGTAGTAAGAAAAAAACCACTTTAAATCTTGAATTTTGGTTTTCCTAGGTTAGCTATGACAACGATATCTAGGTGCTGGTCAGAGGCAGTGAGCTAAAGCTTCCAGCTAGCCCCCTCATGAGTATATCCATGAGGGCAAACAGTGTATACTCTGTATTGTACCCTGTTACTAAACTCTGATATGTGGCATGCTGGAATGTTAAATGCATTTCTCTTTTTATTTTTTAATCAAAACAATAATTATACATACTTATGATATTATATGAATATTTGATATATGGATGTATAATGTGTAATGAGCAGACCAGGGTAACAAGCACATATATTACTGTAACATATAGCAGAGAGAGAGAGAGAGAGTGTGTGTGTGTGTGTGTGTGTCTATCTGTGTGGATAGCACATCTTTCTAGGTAAGTACCTTTTATCATATAATACTTTTTTTTGTTTTTTGTTTTTTGAGACAGAGTTTCTCTGATAAAACTATGATAGTTCTGGAACTCACTCTGTAGACCAGGCTGGACTTGAACTTACAGAGATCCACCTCCCTCTGCCTAGGATTAAAAGTATGTGCCACCACTGCCCTGCTTACATTATTAACTGTAGTCAAGGGAACACCAAAACATATTCTTCCACAGCTGTAACATTTCAAATACTGTTCATTCTCTGCCCCCTCCCCTCTCCACTTCCCAGATTCTGGGAATCACTATCCTCTACTTTTACAAGATCAATTTTCTTTCTTCTACATGTATGTAAAATCATGTGTTATTTGTGTTTCTGTGTCTGGCTTATTTCACATAATAATGTTCTCTAGATCTACCCTATTGTTTCATCTTTCCCTACTGCTGGGTGATACAACACTATGTAAATGCATCATATTTTTAAAAATTGTTCACCCACTGTTGAACACTCAGTTTGGTTATATTTTACACACACCCCTGACACAGACAGACACACACACACACACACACACACACACACACACACACATCTTGCTGTAATAAGATACTTGAAGTTAGGAGGTTTATAAAGAAAACATGTACTTAGCATAAGCTAATTCCAAGAACATGAAACCAGTATCCATTCTGCTTTGCGTGAAGATCTTATAGTAAATGGTATTTACACAATGGGAGTGTGTCCAAGAGCAGCCAATAGCTCACGTGTGGAAGAATACATATATTAAAGATAATCAGAGGCGGTACTAGGCTGGCTTTAATAAAACAACTAGGTTTGGTGGTTAAGTAATACTGCCTCGTGAGACTTAATTTATTCTCCAGAGACCCAGACATGTCCCTGAAAAGCATGATTATCCTTTGTTTTGTTTTAAACACAGGAAGTATTATTTCTTGGCCTTTTAACAAGATCAAATGCAAATATGAGGAAATATAGGTAGATGAATAACTTGTACAAGCTGCAAGACTAGAAGACACATTCAAAATTGGAATCCATATTTCTGATCCAATTTCCTTTCTTCCATAGTTACTTCAAATTTTTCCCTTTCTTCCTTCTTTCTTTCTCTCTCTCTCGCTCTCTCTTTTTTTTTTTTTTTTTTTTTTAGGATAAGGCCTCATTCTGTAGCCCTGGCCAGCCTAGAACTCACTATAGAGCCCAAAATAGCCTCAGACTCACAGAGATCTCCTTGCCTGCCTCTGCCTCCCAAGGGCTGGGCCTAAATGTGTGCTCCACTATGCCCAGCAAATGTTCCTTATTTATATACTCCGAAAAACACATTGCTCTGATTCAAAGTTTCAGAACTGTGGTGGCAGCTGTGAATGACAATTTACACTGTTAACCTTAACCCAACTAACTTACATTATTAACTGTAACTGTATTAATAATGTATCAGATGAAAATACCTGGCAACAATCTGATTAATTCCTTTCCAAACTAAAATACCAATGAGGATATCACTGAGGTTTAAGTATTTTGGAATCAGAAAGCCTACACCTAATGTTGCTTCTTTATTGCTTAAAACTAAGACTCACTCGTGTGTGTGTGTGTGAATGGTGCTCATCATACCACATGGTACTGGTTAATGTAAGGATTAAATGAGATAACATATGGAATACATTTGGTATAGAGCCTGGCACATAACTGCAATTCCTCCTACTACTTCTAACAATAACCCTTTAATACTTGAGATTACTGGCATCTACCAAAAAATAGCAAATCTAATTTCAATATAACATGCACACTTAAGAAATATGTACTAAATTCAGATATAAAAGTTCAATAGTTTGTTTTTCTCTGAACTAAGTTTAATACACAAATATGCTTTTTAGGTAGAAACTAAAAAAGAAAGGAAAACAAACAGAGCACATTCCCTTTGGCTCATACAAATACGGAGCATGTCTGAAACTGAATCTTAACGTGGATACTTGGAAAAGTTTAAGTTACTGATTTCAAACAAACACCTCTTTAAAAAATATAATTTGAATACATTGTAGTTCTTTGTTTCTTTGTGTTTGTGTGCACATGACATGACATACATGTAGAGGTCAAAGGACATGTGGAAATAGGTTCTATAGTTCTCCCATACGAGCCCCAGGACCAAATGCAGTTTGACAGCCTTGCAGCAAATGCCTTTACCTGACAAGCCACTTTGCCACCCTAGATAAATTATTTCTAAAGTTAAAACATTCAAACAACAATGCTAAGTGTTGACAAGGAGCTTTGGATATGAGCTCACCTATGACCAAGGAACCAAGTTATAAATTTTAACATTTCAAATAAGCCACATAACTGAAAATACTAAAGAGACAAACTATATCCAAATTCATACAAATTTCAGGACCTAAAACTGCTTATTCTAAATATCAAAAGCTTTTTCATTTTCTTGTGTTCTACCCATAAGCCATACACTATTCAAATACATTTAGTTCTGTATTAAGACAGTGACTCTGCATAAACTTAACTACCAGCTGACAAGCAAAGTACCACTTGTAGTCCCACAGGTAGAATCCCCTTGCCATGTGTGTCTCAGCCTCCTCTACCTTGCCTGGAGTCAGCAGCTGCCTGGGCGGCTGGTTCCAAGCAGAAAGGTATGAGTTGAGAAAAGAGAAGCTTTAGGACTGAAGATCCAGCACCATGGTAGAGTACTTGCCTAGTACTCACAAAGCCCTGAGTTCAATCACCAGCATTTGGGGAGGAGAGATTTATATATTTGGGTGTGGGATGGAATAATCCCCAGGACACAATATTAAATAATATGTATAGTACACTGTCCAACACAGTAGCTATTGGCTCAAGAAGCTATTTAAGCAAATTATTCAAAGTTTAAAAAAACATTTAGTTTTCAGTCATTATCAGTTACACTTCAAAGAGTTGATAGCCATATATGGCTAAAGGTTACAACGTATTACTCCTATATATTTCCACTTTCCTTTCCATTTCATCTACCTGATAAAAGTCCCATCTGACACAACTGATAGGCAGTATCTTTGAGAGGCCAAAAAGAAAAGGGTAATAGCTGGTTCTAGAGAAGGGAGCAGAGATGGTAGAGATATGCAGAATTCAACAAATGTAACTTCTGAATTCTGCAACGTATCTACATATTCTTTATATAAGTATATTTAAAAGTAATTATTTGCTTATATAAAATTACCTTGTTTGTTTCTAATACAACAACAAAAACCTCTAGACTTTATGCTAACTAAAAGCACAAAAGGCTGAGAAGTTCTCAGGCATAATAGAAATTAAGGAACAAAACTTACTTTGGTACTTCCTAGAAATACTACCGACTATTACCTGCGTATCATTAAACACTCATTTATTCAAGTATTGCTTGGGATGTGATGAAAACTACCACACAGTTCCTACTTCTGAGGCAGTAAGGGGAAAAGAACAGAAAAACACATCAGAAGAAAACTGCTTAGGAAGCATGAGAGTGACAGTGTTCAAAGGCACAAGAGAATGTCCTATCATTCTGTGAAGAAAATCATAGGTCACACTGTCGCATCTATTTCTCTTCTTTTTATACTTCTGTTTAACTCACTACAGGTGTACACTTAAAAGCAACACAGTCTTCCAGTTGTTATAAATTATGTTGTTTTTTTCAAATGTACTATTTTCTCAAGGTTATACTAAAGTTACTTGTTACAATGCCTCAATTCCTTTCCTACTGGTTAGTTATTCATCTATTTAGTACTGGGCATTTTTGACAGAGAAGGACTATGACCCAAACTATCCAAAACAAAAAGGAAAATGCAACCTGAGACTCCAAATTATAAGAGGTCATAATTTCTCTCATTGAGACTGTCTAGATGTAGAAATTAAAGGCCTGGGGATGGTGCCAATATATGAAAAATCTACTTTGGGAGAAGAAATGGAACCCAAAGCACCTACAAGCTTACACTGCATTCTCTTTCTGTTGCCGCTGACATAGATTTCAGTCCTTGTTTTGATCTTGCCTAACTTAAGCCCTTACTTTTCAACTATTACCCAAATATATTCCCTCTACAGGGACTCTGGTAATCTGTGCCAAGACGAGCAGAGACAGTCACGAATTTCTTTCCTACACAAACTGGAGACCAGGAAGCTTGTTCAAAATTCAGGGATCTGGCCTTATGAGAAAAGAAAAGCCTAATACAGGCCTACCACACAGGACTGTTATTCAGACTCTAATATCTAAACACATCCACAGGCATTTAAAGAAATCAACTGAAGGAAAGTTTCTGATAGCATATAAGGCTGAGCCACAAAGATACAGAACAGTGCGAACGGATTTTTTTATTTATAGAAATTTATATTTCTAAGTTATTGAATAAATTTTAAAATGTAAGTTACCAATATGTGATTTAAATCTCTACAAAATGTATAGAATAGATGCCAAAGTCATTCACACAAGTGCCACATGAGAAATGCCAACACTTATGTGGCCTTAGGCTACTACACACTTCTATAAAGTAGACATTTGAAAATGAGCTTTTATTAATGGGAAAGTACAAAGAAACTTGCCAGTGCGCCAGCTCCATGGCCAACAGGCAATGAGCACTGCCTGCCTGTGCCAGTCAGATCACCAACCAACTTTACTGTGAAGGCCATGAAAGAAGCTGTTACCACTGTGGTTTAAAAGCAGCACAGGCCAGAGCAGCAGATTAAGCAGAACTTTACATCAGTGGCAGGTCTCCCAAGTTCTCTGGATGCCACAGAATTCATAAGTGGGATCAGTATGTTCTAAAAAAACATGGTGCTGCAAAAGGGAAAAAAGGTTCCACAGCACCAAGCAGTGTAATACTTGAAACCGCATCATCAAAGTGACAGTTTTCAAGTGCCATTTATGATGCCCTAGTCTGGAAACATACCAGCTAACCCATCTGATCAACAATTTCACAGATGGAAGCACTTGATGGCTAATTGGCAAGTCTATTATTCAAATAAACCAGCTCCCTGCGCCTCTTTCTCACTATACAAGTCAAGGTACAACCTAATGGTCATTGTATTAACATGAGATGCTTCTTTCCCAGAATAATTTTTTTTAGTAAAACAACATATTTTGTCAATTAGTTTAGAGCAGTAATTCATTTGTGAATGGCAAGAAAAAAATTTCAGGAGTCAGAAATACAAATCTTCTTTTAAAAGTTGTACTATTTGTAATCTCAACCTATATCAACAAGCCCAGATACATATTATCACAGGAACTAAAATTAAAAAAATATATATATTCCCATTGTTTAAATATCCCTAACACATGGATCAAGTATTTCATGCCAGAATAAAGAACAGAACTCTCTTTTCTATTTTTTGGACTTACATTCACTATTTTAACTATGTGTATGTGTATGTGCACATGAGTTCAGGTTCCCATGGAGGCCAGAGGCAACAGAACCCCCCAGAACTGGTAACAGGTGGTTTCAAGCAACCTGATGTGGGTATGGGGACCTAAACTCAGCATAAGAGCAATCAATGCTCTTAACCACTGAGCCCAAGAATAACCCTTTCAAACCCTTTACGTCTTCTAAAAGTTTAAAAAAGCAAGCATATTACTCTTCATGTACATTTTTCAATATAAATTATGAATGCTTCTGTTTTATTAACTTTTGAAGCATATGCTGTAACAATACAGAGCTTATCTACCTGAGGAAACATTAACTACCAATATAGCACAGACTTTGGCATCTGAAACACCTCTAGCTACACTTCCTATTAGTATACGACTCAACCCATACTATGAAAATAATTATCCCTACCTCTGCAGGACTTAGTTATGAAGAATGAGTGAGAAGACTGAAAATGTAAAAATCTCACATCAGAACATGTAATGTTCTACTATCCCTGTGCTCACCAGACCCATTTCAGTTAAGTACTAGATAGGAATCTTGACACAATGTTCAAGTAGACCATCTTTCAGAACCCATACACTTGCTCTAAATTCCACAGCAATGACTCATAATTCCGAGTACCTGACTGTATGTGACTACAATTTTTATAGTAGATCAAACTGAAAGCCTCCAAATGAGAGCACTGCAGAAAAACAGTGATAAAATATTCAAAAGCTCCTTTTAGTCTATGAAGTAGGAAATATGAAATGTGTACAGTAAAAACAGAATCTGCAGGGGGAAGAGCAACGGCAATCAGAAATGGGGAACAAGGAGAATACTAAAGTTAAACTCCCTAGACTGATAGTTATACAGTGGTAATAGAAACACAATCTACTAAATAGTTTCTCAACAAAATAGAATGAAACATGTATCAACAACTGGACATTGCTTTGTACTATCTAGTCTTTTTTGGCAGTGCTAGTGATCAAACCCAGGGAACTGTGCTGGTAAGAGTTGCATCGCTAACCTACAACCCAATCCTACCATATGTGTTTCTTTAAAAAAAAAATTTTTTTGCGGGCGGGCGGTGTTGAAACAGGGTCTCTCTATGTAACATCCCCGGCTGTCCTGAAACTCACTTTGTAGACCAGGCTGGTCTTAAATCTCAGAGAGATCTTGCTCCTAAGTGGTGGGATTAAAGGTGTATACCAGCATGCCCAGCTCTTTTTAAAAAAAATTTTTATTCATATTTCTCTGTGTGTGTGTGTGTTGAGAGAGAGACAGAGACGTGCTCAAGTGCACATAGAGGATAGAAGAGGGTATCAAATCCTCTAGTACTGGAGTTACAAGCAGTTGTGAGCCACCTGATATGAGTGCTGGTAAAACTAGGGTCCTCTGGAAGAGCAGGAAGAACTCTTAGCCACCAAGCATTCTCTCCAGCCCTCCTACCACATCTTTTTTTTATAAGCGTTTTCCTTCCAGCTATTCAAGCTCTAGCAATTACAATACAAGGAGATAAAAAATTAATTAACAGGGAGCCATCCTGGGCAAGAATGTACTCCAATAAAAAAGAAGACAGATATAAGGACAAGAAGAAGAGAAAAGTAAGGCATCATAATCATTAATCATAATCATTAATCCGCTCTGTACTGTCCTTAAATGTTACCCTCACTCTTTTCACAAGCATTCTCTCTTGTAGAGGGAAAAGCTTGTCAAAATCACCGGCAGCAGTTTAAAATGGAATACTGAAAGGAAGTCTTGTGGAGACTACTGCTCTGCTTAGTGACATGCTTTTGGAGCACTCAACCTAAACAATACCCCACAAAGAACCATGAGGGTGTGTGGTTAAGGACAACTCCAGCTCTGCATTCCCAGGTTTTAAATTCCCAGGTATGATGAAAACAGAACATAATGATAACATGAACTAAAAACATATAAATTCAATATGCAAACTAAGAAAGAGTCCAGTGTGTGCCAGTAAGTGGTTCAACAGGAAAACACGCAGCACAACATGGTGGCACATGCCTGTGACCAGGGCACTTAAAAGGCTTAGGCAAGAGAATCATGAACTGGACTGGGCTATATAATGAGACCTTACCTCAAACAAAAAAACACACATGGATAGAACAATGTGGAAGATAAAGAAGAACGCACAAATTGGATTTAAGATCATTACACTTCCAAAATGTGAAGGACTAAGATTATACTGCACTGTGTGAGATCCCTGCACTAAACACGGGCATCTCTTTGTCTTCCTTCTCATAAAGATAACCAGATCCACAGACACATCATCAGAACCTGATATTCTTGAGAACCGTTTCAGTACAAGTAAAACTGTATCACATTTCTCTTATGTTCCAAAGAACTCAAACAAATCAACTCATAATTTCACATCAAAACTGAAATTTAGTATCCACAAGTTTCCCTTCAAAAACCTTCACATCTACAATGTTCATAAAAAAATGGTACAGATGAACTACAATGCCCCCAACAGGAATAGTGTCTACTTATTTTTAAATCTCCATCAAGAGCACATCTTCATAGTTTGGTATCTATTTAGAATCTCACTACGATAACTAGAAAGACAATGTTTTCTTTAGTTTACTTTCGACCTGATCGTTCTTCTCTCTCAATAATACAATATTAGATCAAGCACATGAACAGAATGATTAGAAACTACTAAAACTATAGTTTTAAAAAAGCAAAAGACATCATGCATTTTTGTTTTGTTTCTAAAATAATATCACTTTTTGTAGTTAAACAAAGAAATAAAACTATTAAAATATCCCAAATTTTCTCTACTTATCAAGAAAAAAAAGCCAAGTAAATCTAACAATGTCTAATAAGGTTCTTTCTAGTCTGCAGCCATAAGATCCTGAATGTACCGAATCCGAGAAAATGCTTTGTATGGGGAATCACATCAGATACTAAAAAACAGCATTTCAGAAAAAGTAAACAGAGATACCTATCTGTACGAAAAACTATCAGTATAAACAATATAAACAAGGGCAACTCAAAAATGCCTTTTGAAAAGTCTGTTCATTTCATGATACCACCCAATTTCAAACGTGACAGCTACAAACATTAACTTTACACATTAAACTATGCTGGCTCATGCCATTATGTCATAGCTTAATTCTTCTAGCAGATAAAGGTTACAAGAAAACATAATTATCTATATATAATTATTGTAAAGCATTACTGCAGTATCTTCACTTCCATCCGTACTTACCTATATTCCATCTTCAGAGTTCTTTCAAAACACTAACTCTAGCCAGGCATGGTAGTTACATGGGGAGGCAGAAGCAGAGGCAGGTGGATCTCTGAGTTTGAGGCCACTCTGTTCTACACAGCAAGTACCAGGATAACCAGAGTCACATGGTGAGATCCTGCCTCAAAATAATAATAATAATAATAATAATAATAACAAGAATGACGACAAGGACAAAGAGGAGAAGAATATAAAACATGTTATTTAATCTATGTTGTTATGTTCATTTTGTCTTAGATTTCTGTATACGTAGGGGTGTGGGTGTGTGTGTGTGTGTGTGTGTGTGTGTGTGTGTGTGTGTAATGGTTTCTTTCAAGACAAGGATTTTCTGTGTAGCCCTGGCTGGTCTCATACTCAGAGATCCGCCTGCCTCTGCCTCCTTGTAAGGTATGCACTCCACGCCCAGCTTTGTTTGTAAAAAAAAAACAAAAAAAACCACTATATATAAAGCTGAAGTGCCTCCCTATCTTCTCATGACTCTGTAGAATATTTGAGTTGTACTGTACAATACTGTAACCACTAACTACATATGACTATTTAAAGTTAACTAAAAGAAACTTAAATGCAGCTCTTAAGTCACACTAGATATACCATGGTCTCAAAAGGTATCTAAGATTTAGAGTGAATATATAGATATTCACTTTATATAGATAGTTCAGTTCCTGGCCTGCTCCCATCATATTCAAGTGATTAATTGACAGTGCAGATACAGCAAGCATTTCCATCACTGCAGGATGTTGTAAAACTAAGTGTTCCCATAGAAACCATAGTATTTTACTCATTTCTGTGCCCTTGAATAATATTACTTACTGTTTTTTAATTTACACTGTTTCCACATTGTCTTTCTACAGCTTTAATTTTTCCTGTTCTTTGTTTACAAGGTCTACTGTACATACTGATATACAGCTTCTAGTTCATTTTCGCTGCTGCATAATACTGCCTCATACGTTCGCCCCAGATAGACATTTGTCAGTTTGTCAACAGTCCAAGTATTTCTTGATATACATGTGTGAGAATCTCTATAAAGTAGAAAAAATTGTAGCTGCTGAATCACATAAGTTTGGGCATTTTCAGATACTGTCAAAATGCTCTCCAAGCCATTTTTAGTCCATACACAATGTGTTCATTTAACAGATATTTGCTAGTTAATGTTCTAAGCACTGAACCACAACTCTAAACTAACTCCACCACTCCTTCAATAAAGGAGAACAGCTTTTATGAGAATTCTTTTCCACTAAATTTTCATTAGCATATAATGCAACAGGCTTTAAAAGAAAATCAAGGGGTATCATAGTTACTTTTCTATTGTTGTGACAAAATACCATGACCAAAGCAAGAACAAAAACAAACAAAAAAGCATTTAATTTTGAGGCTCATGGCTCCAGAAGGTCCATGACCATCATGACAGGGAGCAAGCCAGCAGGTCTGCAGGCATGGTACTGGAGCAATAACAGAGAGCTTACAAGTTAGACAGCCACTAGGAGGCTGAGAGAGAGAGAGATCTGAATGAGAATGGCATGGGCTTTTGAAACCTCAAAGCCCACCCTCAGGGACACACCTCCTCCAACAAGGCCACACCTGCTAACTGTCCTATGACCAAACCTATGGGGTCATTCTCACTCAAACCACCCCAGATAATGATACGCTGAAATCTCAGGACAAAAGACATATAAGCAGGATGACAGTGAGTTCCACGTGAACAAGTGCCAACTATTTCACTTAAGAAAATCACAAAACCGATGATTGTTATTTCTCTGATTTCGTGATCCTAAATATATTCTCATATTTTTGTTGGCCACTCTTACCCAACAAATTATTATTTTGTGTTCTTTTTCTCACAATTCTTTTCTGTCTTAATGGTTTGTAGTTTACTGAATGTGCATTTTTCCCCCGATTTCCTCTACTGATTGTCTTTAAGCGTTAAGTCTGTCTTTTTGGAAAAGAATTAGTAATACAGCCAGCACAGTGGCACACACTTTTAATCACAGCCTCCAGGAGACAGAGACAGGCAGATGCCTGTGAGTTTGAAGCCAGCCTGGTCTACAGAGAACTCCAGGGCAGCCAGGGCTAGAGAAACCCTATCTCCAAAAAAACTTAGTAATAGTATCCTGAGGCAGTCGACTTATAATCTTGTAAGTGATGCTGTCCTATCCTAAGGTTGTGAGGATGTAAAAGTTTCTTTAAAAACAAAATGGCTTTGTGTTCTGGTCTTGTTTCATTTAAACTATGTATTTGGCAGTCATGATGGCACACACCTTTGATCCCAGTGCTCAAAAGACAGAACAAGTGGATCTATGTAAATCTCAGGCCCACCTGGTCTACATAGCAAGCTCCAGGCAGTTCTAAGTATACCCATCTTATAGCATATGCCAGAAGTTCATTTCTTTCAGGCTGAAAATATATGCCACTCAGTGGGTCACAAGACAAAACATAAAGACATGAGTGTGAGGAAGTGAGAGTATCTAAAATACATATATGTAATCTCAGGTGGATATTAATAAAAAGACATACATAGTATAGAACAATAGAAGATAGTCATTGTTGACCTTTGGCTTCCACACATGCATACGCAATATACACACCCACACATGTGCATAAAGTGCACACATAACAAAAGGCAATACATATAAATATCTTTAAAGGCAGAAGTGTCAGTGCACGTAAGCAAGCTTTCAAGAGGATGAGATCCTCTGAGAATATGTAAGGATTACCCTTGGAAAAGAAAAGGTATTCTAGTATCCATACAAAGTCAAGAAACTAGAATGAATAAAAACTAATTATTTTTCTCATCAAACTCAATAGTAAAACAAAACAATCAAAGTCAAAGTCAAGTAATTTTAAATAAAATGAAATATCAGTATTAATTGTTACTGAAATCCTATATTATTTCTGCTAACTCGTCCATTTAAAACAGAAAAATATCATCAGTTATAACAGCACACAGAGTAAAGCCCATATGTCTTCTGTCCAAAGCCTAATACTGGATCATTTTTCTTGGCAGGAAATAAGAAAATTATCAGCACCAAGTGAATGTAACTTAGTGATAGCACGTCTGTCATCCCAGAGGCCCTGGGTTCAATCCCCAACACCACAATAAAACAAACAACCAGTACTAAATAAGAGTACAAGAAATATTTAAATAAATACTGGATTATTTTCATACAAATAATCAGGTTAAGACTGAAAACAAATCCTGATTATATAATTTTCTCTTTGAGTTCTCAGTACAGACTCTCAAAATTCTTTGGAATTTCCTAAAGTCAGTGTTTGTTATGATAGTCATTTGATTCTGTAATGACTCTTAGATGGTATCAGTTAGACTCTCAAGGAGATGATTTAAATGTGAGGATTTGAGGTTGACCCATTTTGAGGAAGAGAAAGAAGCTGAAGTTTGGGTTCAGTTTTGGTCAATGGCTTAATCAACCAGTCTAGGTAATAAGATTTCAATAAATATCATTGATACTTAAGACCCGCTGAAGCATGTGGCCCTTCCTAGCTGGTGAACACATTGACTTGAAAATAGTGACACATTCTGATTAGATAAGACAAAGAAGCTTTGCGTTTTGTTGTCTTATGTCTCTTCTTTTAAATGATTCTCTTGATCTGTACCTTTGATAACAAAACTCTAATTATAAAAACAGTACCTTCAGGTTTATAAGTTTTTCTAGTAAATTATCAAAGCTGAAGGGGTCTTAAGAACTAACAAGACCATAGTTAGTGGGTTAAATCACAGGTGACCTGAAAACACCTAAACTACAGCTAGCCTCTAAAGTCATGGCAATTTTGCTGAGGACAAAGTCTGTAACTTATAGTCTGATGTTAACTCATGGTTATACTTAGAACTGTTCCGCAACATTCCCAACAGGAAGTAAACAAGAGTAAAGTAAAATTTAAGAGAGAAACAAAAAAATTGACTGCCTAGCATTTGAAAAAGAAGAGATCCACCAAAATAAGAACGCTACACAATATTCCTCCGAAAGAAGGCCATCTAATTGGAGAGAGGAAATACATACATGAAATAGATTCTTAAGCAACACATTAAAGTTCTAACAAACCTACAAACTGAGGATCCTGAGGCTAGCTAATAAAATCAGAAACAAAGGAGACATTACTGAGAAAGCACTGAGTTTTCCACATTCTACAAAGTGCCGAGATCACTGTGGAACAATATGCTCAACCTGCAACAATTATTTCATAGACAGCAATATTTTAGAGCATATTTATAAGATGAATAACATATCTAGTAACTAAGGGAAGTTATTTTGGTATTCAAATATGATTCAACTTCAGTTAAGAATTTTGCTGAGGCAATGTCTTAATAATTTGCACATAAATGTGAAGAGTCTCCATGATAGAGAATGAAAACACAAAGAAAATGAAGTATCATGACGAGATTGACCAACGATAAGGAAGCATGAAAAATGTTCAAAACTAACAAAAGTAAATGAAAAATAAGTGTACTGCAGCATACAATAGAGAATCACAAGATGACATCTTTCTAAAAGGAATTATCAGTGACAAACGACAGTCTTCAGATTGTTTTAAGTGAGCTTTTAAAACACACACACAAAAAAATCATTTAGAAGATAGCTGCGTTCCTTCCTCTAAGTGTAGCTTAATATGAAAGAAGACAAAATCCTGAAGTGATGAAAGTGAGGGAAAGCTGGTAACTAAGAGACTAACGTTGCAGGAAGAGAATGATACCTAATAATCTCTTTCATTAATTAAGGAAACAGGTAACAAAAAATAGAATCAAAACTTAAAGAGACAAAATGCTAGGCATAGTAAGCAGTGATAGACCACTTGCTTAGCATGCATAAGGCCTGGGCTTTGATCCTCAACTGAACAAAAATGAGAAATTCCTCTTTAGCTTAAGGCAAATAGATGACCTTCTAACAGAAATCTACCTAGAAATTAACTACTCAGCAGTACTGAATAAAATAAATGATAATATTAAAACAACTGAAAGACCATTTAATTTTAATTAACAGTGGAAAAGAAACCAGAAAATATCAAACTTAAAGGAAAATATAGTTACTATCAATTTATCCATGTACCATAATTACTATCAGAAATTTACAGAGTTAAGACTATATACAGAATCAATGGATTCATTTTCTGGATCTACTAAAAACTATGCATGTTATATTCTTCATGTGTAATAAACTTAAAAGTATGTTTTACATTTCTTTTTTTTTTATGGGAGGGGGCAACTTTATAAGCTCATATATCTCAACATTTTAAATCAAACAATTAAACATCAAAAAATTCTTATTCCCAGGAGAAAAGAATAAAAATGTTTCCAATGTCACTTCATGTTGCAATTCAGCAACCACCAATAAGGTATGCCCCAAACCATAAGGTATGGTTGGTTCTTTCTCTTTGGATAACTACATAAAAAGCTTGTTGCTTACACACTAAGAAACAGTTTGTATACCAACCTGGCCCAGTCCAGGCATACCTCCTCCAAGTCTAAGAAGTCTGTCCATATTTCTAGAAAACAGAAACAAAGGAAAACGTTCCTAAGCACAAAAGTGTTTACTCAATTGCTATCTATATAATTCACCTTCAGTCACTCAGTATGTCAAAAATATTGGTGGTAATTACAACACAACATCAGACTTCCTGTTAATTAACACCACATATTAATTCAAGAAGCTGTCTTCCATGCTAATTAACAGACCTTATTTTACTGCTTTGGTTTTGGGTTATCCCCAGTTTTAAAGACAAGCAATCTTAGCATACTTTCAAAACTTTGCTATCCTTAAGTTAATTATATTTTCTTATTGTTATCTAATAAAGCACCTGGATGGGAGGAAAGTGCCTAGAATGCTTATCATATGTATGATTGAATTGCCTTCAATTTGTTCAGAGTGTACAAATAAAAATCTACACTTTTAAATTAAATTTTAACATCCTCATTAGTAAGTGCTGTGCTAATTAACTTACAGCTTGTCAGTTATCATCAAAACTACATGTGAAAGACATTGTGAGTAGATTACAGATCTCTGAATTAGCATCAAAGGCTTTTAAAAAATGAACTCATTATATTAAAAGAAAATACTACAGAGTAAACAGTAAATGCATTAAGATAGTGTTCTGGAAGCTACACAGATACACTTATTTCAGATGTTGTAAAGATACACATTCCTTCACAGCTGCTATTCTCAATCACAATTTCAGAGTTAATTATTACAACTTTGAGATATCAGTTTATCTTCAGCATCTGTAATAACTGAAGAAGATATAATAAGCATGAGAAGCTCACAAAAGAAATAAAGGAAATAAATGGCAGTTGTACTTACACGGCCTCAAATACAGAACAAGAAATCAAATCATTCGCATTACTAGCAGTGTAACTAAGCACATAAAAATGAAAAATAAGCATTTTAAAAAATACTAAGTATATTTTTCTCTAGATTGTATTTCTAAAGAAGAAAAACTCTTTTGGATCATTTCAAGCTCAGAAAGTAAAGAATCAATGGGGGTGGCAACATACATTCAGACTACATACACATGTATTCATTCTAGGCCAAAGTCAGTTCCCAGCTGTGTTAGTTCATCTACTTTCCCTGTACTGTTTCTGATGACATTACGCAGACTCCAGATGCTGTGAATATACATGAGCGATGTGGGAAACAGAGGGAAAGAGAATCTGGCAGGTCAAATTTGTGTTTTTCACAAAATTAGATGTCTCAGCAAACAGGAAAAGATATTTAACAAATTAAAACACTTAGGATGAACACATTTTATAAAAATACTAACATTTGGAAATGAAATATATTGATAAATATTCTAAATCACACAACTTCCTAAAATCTGGCTGTCACACATACTCATAATGTGATCCCTGTTAAGAACAATACATTTACATAGTATCTATCATATCCTAAAACAACAGTTAGGGTAGAATACATTCTCAAACCTCACCTGTTCAGTAACTGTAACTCCTACGGTGGTAAGCTTCAATTTGTTAGATTTGACAAATTTCGTATTAACTCCAATTCTTGCTACCTCCGGCAGGTACAATTTTTCACAAGTAGCTTTTTTTTTTCTCTCTCTCCTAAAAAAGAAAGGTACTTAATTATTTTGAGAATTGAGAGCATTTTTATACCCTCCTCCAATCTTAAAAAGAAGTAAGATTCTGCAAATGAAATGTAAGTCAACATTCATCCATGTTAGGCAAACATTCTTACATCACCAGCTTTAAAACCGATTTTTAATAATTATTTCTTGAGAGCATGGACTTATTTACCACCTACTCAGCTATTGGGCATAGGGATTACTCTGTTACATTGTGTGAATGTTTTCACTTTTGCCAATGACTTTGACATTTTATAGCTTTCAGTAATCCTTGAAGTCTCTCAAAGAATAATATTTACTTATATTTTTAAAAGGAATAAGAATCATTTTATTATATAATCAGTACATAGGTTCAATAGAAATTTTATACTTGTGCATATAGGACCCTACTAGTGGTTTTTTTCTAATCTCGAAAACTTGACCACCATGATCCTTGCAATTAGTTCATCATTTAATTATTCGTAACTATGATGAAAATAATAAGAAATGTAAAATGCTAAGAAACTGTATAAAATGCAAGAGAAAAATAAATTATAGCAACATCATTATCCTTTAATTCCTACTGTGTTGTCCAAAGCATTGATTTATCTTTCAAAAAGATGCAGAAGATCCTGAGTTTGAAGCCAATCTAAGTTACATAAGATCCTGACAAAAGCCACAACAAAACAAATCGAAACACTTTTATGTCTTCCCTCCTTTCCTTTGTGAACATACTTCAGAATTTAGGAGTTTACATTTTTCACCCATAATCAAAAAGGATAAACACTGAGAAAAAAAAAAGTTCACTATTATTGAAGAATCACATGTGAAAGCAAAGAAGTAGATACTCCTGTCTGATAATAATAGTAAAATTCAGGCCACAAATGAGGATATTAACTTTAGTACTGCTTAATTCAAAACCATGAATTTTGCTGTGGGGACTGTCTGATATATTACAGTGTGTGGGGCTGTCCTAAGAGCTAAGAGCAAGTCGAAGCTGGCTTTGAACCCCGCATCGTCCCTAAGTATTGAAAATGGAAGGCGTTGGGTCGCTCCTTAACTATGGCCTGGCAGAACCCAGCTAGATTATTATTAGATACTAATGGTATCTGCTTCACTGAAGCAAAGATGGTTTGTCTGCCCTGCAGGCTGGAAACACAAGCTAAAACTCCACACATGCAGACAAGGTGGCGTCAAGTGCCCCTGCCTCAACCAATGAGTCCCATTCTTGTGGCCAGACGGCACGGCATAAAAGGCACCCCAAAATCTGCATTAAAGTGGAGACGCCCTCTGACACGTGTTCTTCGGCGGACTTACCGTGCACCCCCAGAGACAGGAGAGAACCATGGGTAAACCGCGGGCCAGCGCTATGCCCCAGGCGGCTCCAGGGAAAACACACGTGGTGAGAGGATTTACTTCAAACAACAACAGTGTTTAGTAGTATCTCTGATTTCTAAACACTCCATGTCAGCAGAAATAACTAACTTTGGAGACAATAAAAATGTCTTCAAACATTACTGAATATTCCTTGAAAGGACAAAAATCACTCTCAATTGAGAAGCACTGCTATAAACAAAATCTGAGACTGCATCTTGAGATGACAATATCTTAAGTAAATTTTTTCAGACTTAAGAGCCAAAGAGTACTGGAAACACTTTGGCAGTGTTCAAATATTTAAACAGAGAATTACCATACAGCCCACCAATTCAATTCCTAGAAATATGCCACAAAGAATTTAAAACAAGTCTTTAAAATAAGACATGTACATACATTTATATAGCATTACTATTAAAATTAGTCAAAATGAGGAAATAGTCCCAATGCCCATCACACAATGAATAAACAAATTCCATCATATATACATACGATAGAATATATGGAATATTACTTGGCTATAAAAAAAGAACAAAGTAATGATACACATAACAACTTGGCTGAACCTGAAAACATTATATAAGGGTAGAAATGTAGCCCACCCACTGAGTGCTTGCCTTGGCAAAAAAACTCTTTGAGTTCAATCCCTAGCAAAAGAAAGGAAAGGAATAAAGAAGTGGGGGTGAGCCAGGCCTAAAAGATGACACGTTGCATGTGATGGTTTTAGCTTCTAAGTTGATATAACTAGAATCACTAGAGTTGCGAAGAATCTCAATAAGAGATTATCTAGATCAGACTGGCTCGTAGGTATGTCTATGGCAGACTGTCTGGACCATCTCAGCTGTTTGTCTTAATTTACATGGAAAGACCAGAAATCCCTGGGTTAGGGCCCCAGACTAAGAGTAGAGAAAGCTAGCTG
The DNA here is from genome assembly GCA_026225945.1 of Cricetomys ansorgei. Taxonomy (NCBI): domain Eukaryota; kingdom Metazoa; phylum Chordata; class Mammalia; order Rodentia; family Nesomyidae; genus Cricetomys; species Cricetomys ansorgei. The sequence goes on along the minus strand of JAMJFZ010000716.1, from coordinate 15,170,435 downwards.
AGTACTAGGTGTACACTCATTGTTAACTGTCAATGACTACCTGCTTAAAATTCCTACCCTGACTTCTCCCAAATGATGATGGACTGAGATCTGGATTTAAAGATAAAAATAATTCCTTTCTCCCCTAAGTTGCTTTTTGTCAGGGTGTTTTTATCACAACAATGGGAACATCATATGATTCCATTCTCATGAAATATGCGCTAAATCTGTTAGATGAAATGAAGACAATTGAACCCTACAGTATTTCCATACATACTCAACTTTGGTTTGCCCCCTACCCTATCCCACCACTCCTCCCTGTCTCCATGGCAACTCCCCAGCTTACACCATTCCACTCCAATATTCCCTTCCCAGGTTCATGTTATATTTATTCTATTGCCTCCCCATTCCCTCTTTTCTAAAGCTTTGTTTCCCTGTCTAGCAGGCTCCTTCTACTTTCCTATTTCTACCTACACTCAATCTCACATAAACACATTTACAAAAATTAGAAGATACCATCATATGCGAGAAAACATGTGATATCTGTCTTTATGAGCCTGGATGACCTCACTTAATGTACTACTTTCCAATTAAATCTTTTTATTTTTAATGTCGCAATTTATCTTACTTAATAATTTAATAAAATTCCAGTGTATGGGCCACATTTCCATTGTCCATTTATTCATTCGCTGGTAGACAGTAAGACTAGTTCCATTTCTCTGCTACTGTCAACAGAGCAGCAATAAGCTCTGCAAGCATCCCTGTATCCGGAGGTAGTAATCCCATTTTTATGTTTCTTTAAAAACAAAACAAACAAACAAACAAAAACATGATTTTCATAGTGGTTGCACCAGTTTTCACTTCCACCAATAGTGAGTAAGCTTCTCTCCCCCAACATCAGTGCTTGTTATCACTGTGATAGTCATTCAGCCCGAGATGAGATGGAATTTTACAGGAGTTTTACTTTGTGTTTCCCTGGTGGCTAATGCTGAAAACCTTTGTGTTTCTTCTTTTGAGAACCACTCTGTTCAACACATTGCCCATTTATTGGCTGGCAAGTTTTTTCTTAACAAACATTTATTTTTATGTATGTGTGTGTCTACATATGTGTACCCTGTGTGTGTGTGAGAGAGAGTGTGTGTGTGGTTTGGGTTTTTTTTTTTGGCGTTTAATTTTTGTGGTTCTTTATATACTGTAGATATTAGGCTGTTCTGTTCATTCTGCTAAGCTTTTTTTTCCCCCTATACAGAAGCTTTTTAATTTCATGTAATCTCATTTGTCAATTCTAATTGGTATTTATAAATCTAAAAATAAAATGTTTTACAATTGAAGCAAATATAATGATCCTCCTCCAGTCAACAAAATCATGAGCTGTCAATGTTTTTTAGAGTATTAAAGTGGGAAGATGAAAAGCTCTGGAAATGGTTAGCAGTAATACAGTGAATCAACAAAGGAAATATACTAAACGCTGCAGATCTACACACCAAAAACTAGTTTTCAGGATTTTCTGGCAGTCCTGAAGATTGAACCTAGAGCTTCTTCCATGGTAGGCAAGCATTCTATTACTGAACTATACCAGTTCCTGTGAAGGTATTTGGAATACAGACCTCATCTCTACAAGAGACATATACTCCAAGTTCATGCACGATGGGTAGCGAGCAGTTAATTACGTTCAAAGGATGTTGCACACCTGAGCTACCTATACTTTCAAAATCAGTCAAATACAGAATAAGCACTTATATTTGCTACATGTACAACACCTTATTAACATCTCAGATATAATTTTCACCATCCTTTTATTTTCATATCTTTAAGTTATTAGTAAGAAGATTTAAAGTTACAAGAAATAAAAACAGTCCATTGGGATGTGATAAAGGATGACTTTATAGCATTTATAAGAAACTACTTTTCTAGTATAAAGGGGTTAAGATCTACCACCCTACTGCTATAGAGCCAGGAATGCAACGCTGGCTCTAATTCTCAATACTAGTGTATTCTTCAGTCAATTACCTCTCCTCCTCAATCTTCTCATCCAGAAAATGAGAATAAATAAGTCAATGTTCATAGAAAAACATTTAAGACAATCATGGCCATAAAATGAATAATGAATGCTGTCTGCTATCTACCATCAGCACTCACCATCCTAGAACAGCTCCCTTCTTTCTCACTTGAAGCTGCTTGGTGGGCCTCAAAACACCAGGACATTTCACAGAAATAAACTCCTAAGATTGGAGACAAGGACATACATTTCCAGAATTCAGCAAAGAGGTTCCCAAGTTAAACTGTGCACCATAACATAAAAAAGAACACCTCCAATTTTCAGAAATAGAAGCAATATACAAGGTTTATCTAAACCAAGTTTGCACCTATCAAAAAACAGGATTTAAAAGCCCACACAAAATAAATTCATTTTGATATTTTCTTTAATTTATTTTATTTTTATGTCTATGACTGTTTTGCTTGCATGTATGTATGTGCACCACATGAATGCCTGGTGCCTATGGAGGTCAGAAGAGGGTGTCAGATCCCCTAGAACTGGAGTTAGAAAGGGTTGTGAGCCATCATGTGGGTACTGGGAACAAAACCTGAGTCCTCTGTAAGAACAAGTGCTCCATCCTGAGATGATTAACTTTGATTAACACATGTATGGCCACAACATGAAGTGTTTTACATACCCAATAACATCATTTACACAGCAATACTCAGAATACTTATTAGCAAAGAGTATAAAACAAGCATCTACTTGAAGGTCGATGACTCGCCACTTAATCTCTCAGGGCAGTACCTGGCTAATTGGTAATATTTTTAGATCATGTTCTTGTTAGCTTTAAGTCAATTCTCAGATATTTATAGGCACTATATGGAACAACAGCTACTTTAAAAATCAGATCCTTCAAAGTTGTATTAATTTGGATTTTTCAAACTTTCAAATTTTTCCTAGGGATACTAACATACCAAAAATGCATAAACTTTATATAAAACCATGAAATATTTAATAATCCAAGGCTTATGATTGTGTGTCCTGCTTCACTGGTTTACTCCCCAGTCCTCTGTGTAAATATTAATATTCTCAAACTAGTAGTAAATCATTTCAAATACTCCATATTTGTGATCTCACTATATTTCCACATCTTCAATTCCTCTATTCTCTAATTTATGGAAGGTAGGAACTTCTTCCTCACTTTTTTCCCAGTATAATTAGAATTAGAAAGAGTGAATAATAAACTTAATTCTTTAAACAGTATTTTTCCACATTTTTGTTTTTTGAGACAAGGTCTCACCACACGGCACTGGCTGGCCTGGACTTTGCTATAGACCAGGTTGGCCACACACGTGCAGCAATCCCACCACCTCTGCCTCTTCAACACTGGAATTACAAAATTATAAAAGCAAGATTGGGAGCCACCAGCAAAGTGGCTTAGCAGGTAAAGGATTTGCTGCCTAGCCTGCTGTCTTAGTTTGTGCCCCAGAACCCACATAGTAGAAGTGATGAACCGACTCCTGCAGGCCATCCAGACTCTCTTTTCTCCTCTCCCACTCCATCTCCCCCCGCCGCCACACACACACTCAGTGAACCAATATTTTAAAAATAGAAAACAAGATTCCACTCCAAACCCCATTGATAAGACTTAAGTTTTAGAAGAAATATAGCTGTATTTTACTTCACTGACACTACTTATAACATTTAAGCAAAATATTTGCTAAGTACTATCTTGTGCACTTACAATTTAGGTATGCAATATGAAAAGACAGTAATATGTAGACAGTAAGAATGGCTTTAGACCCAATCAACTTAGATTTTAATCCGACCTCACCATCTACGCACTGTATTATGAAGAACAGTCCATGTCATAACACACCTAAAGTGTCTAAAACAGAGCCCGCATGGAATGTCCTAGGTACTCAATAAATGCTATCACTATCACTACTGTTACAGCGCTCTTAAAACTGATAAAGATCATTCAATCTAATGCTTTCGTTTGGTATGAATTCTCCAGGAAGTCAGAGAAACTGTAAGTTCATCACAAGCAGACATGGTGTGAGTACTCAGGTAAAATTTTCATGGGTAGACACTGAATGATCAATACTGCTCTAACACTGAAAATCAAAAAGACACAATTAATTCTTGTTATTGATTTTCAAACAAATAATTGTGAATCTGTGTATAAGGTTTATATGGCAAATATAAAAAGATGATGAATCCAGTTATTAAAGTTAAAATCCAGGTCTTTAACTAGACTAGCAATGCATTATTACCAAAGATCTTCGGTGGGGTTGGGATGGACATCTCAAATCTAATAGATGAGACTAAAATAAAAGATCATGACTTTAAAAACTTCTTCTTTGGGAAAGATCTGATTTTGCTTTAGACAAACTCAAGACAACTTCAGTTTTTCACCAAGCACACCGTAACTATAGTTAATTATAAGCCACTGTATATGTTAGTATCTATACATATACAACTTGTGCAATGTGCTTAAGTCCTATAACTTAATTTGTATTATTTGTAACTGTCTCTCTGTGTGTGTGTGTGTGTGTGTGTGTGTGTGTGTGTGTATGAGTACAGGTGCCCAAAGACACTTGAGGCCTTGGATCTCTATGGAGCTAGAGTTACAATCCATTGTGAGCCACTGGGGATGGGTGCTGAGAACAGAACCTGGGTCCTCTGCAAGAGCAGTACATGCTCTTAACCACTGAGCTATCTCTCTAGGGTCTAAATCATACAATTTAAACATTAAAAATGAATTATTTAGTGTGCTAACATGGCAGGAAGGCCACCATTACATTAATGATCTTCACTGACATTCTGGCCAGTTTCCAATTTCAAGGTAAGTGCTTGTCTTTTTATTTTACTTAAATTCTGTTTGCAGCAGTACAACCAACTTTTGGCTGGGTATTGAGGCACATGCCTATAATGCCAGCACTGGGGAGGCTGAGGCAGAAGAATTACACCAGTTACAGGTCAGCTTGGCTTGTGCAGGGAGATACCATCTCACAAACAAACAAACAACAAAAAAAACACCACCACAAAAAAAGCCCAGACACTTTCATTTACAACTTGAGAACAAAACCTTTCCAACTATCCTTGCCTCTCAAACTTGCAGCGATCCCTCCATCTCTTCCTCCTGAATGTTGGGAGTGTTCATACTAGAAATGTATTCTTTGCTAATTTTTAAAGCCATTTACATTAAATCTTTATTAATGTTGAGATTTTGATTTTCATTGTGAGACAGTGTGTGTAACCACTGTGTGTGTAACCTTGATTGGCCTGAAACTCGTTTTGTGGACCAGGCCGGCCTTGAACTCAAAGAGATGAGCCTGCCTCTGCCTCCTGAGTGTTGGGATTAAAAGTGTTCACTACCACGTGAAACTTGGTTGTCATTTTAATTACATTTGGGAAACTGAGGCAAGACAGTACACGTTTAAGGCCAGCTGGGTGCACATAGCTAGCTCTAGACCAACCAGAGATACAGGGTGGAACCCTGTCTCCAAATAAATTAGAAAGTAAACAAACAGAAAATTTCTTAAGACGCTTGAAATGCTGACATTCTTTTGACAGACACTAAGCTCAATTCACAAGACAACTGAGTTCTTTACTCAAAAGGAAATGTAACCAATCCACAGACCAGTACTCAAACGGGGCGATACTGCAAGTAATGGCATGGCAGGAATAACCAAACTTTGTTTTGAAAATATTCAAGATTAAAAGCAATGCCTCCTTGAGGGTTTTAAAGCCTACAGGACAGATAAACGATGAAGCGAATATGCACTCTACAGAGGTGAAGTCCATCGTCTCTCCTTTGCTTCTCCAGACTGTCCGAAAGTTTTTCAACACAGGAGGAACTGAAGACGAACACAAATAGGCCATAAACAGGGTTCTGCCGGTTCATGGGGAAAAGGTTCCCAAGCTAGAGGGAAGCAGAAATGTTTGCAAGAAGAGGACATCCAGACCTGACCCAGCCAGAGATCCAGAAATGAGGAAAGAGAGTTACCAAGGAGCCCACGGTCGCCATCCTGCCCCGGACTTCACCGGCAACCTGGTTGGGCAACGTGACTCAGGAAAGCCCGGGGCTTGCGGCGGCCTAGCGCGACTGGCTCCTAGACATGCCCGGGCCCGCCTCGGGGCTCGGCTGAGGCCGGCTGGAGGGAGGTCGCGGTCTACACCTTACCTGGCTTTGTGGCGACGCAGCGGCGAGGGAAGCGCCTCACACTCAACGAAGACCTTGCTCCGAGAACCGGCGATGAATCAGCCCGATTCCATTCAAAAGAGTCGCCCAGGCCTCTGCCGAGAAGTACTTCCGGGTTCCCGGCTCTCCTCCGGCTTCCTTTCCCTCACCGCCAATTGGAGACCCGGGTGAGTGGAAGGGGCGGGGGCGGGGGAAGCGCATGGCGCATGCGCAGGCCTCGGCTCGTCCGGGTTCTCGGGAGGCGGAAGTGGACGGACAGCTCCGCCCTCCCTGTTTTGCTCAGAGCTCAACCTTCTTCACAGGGATCTCCCTGGCTTAGGAATGTTGAGTCTCTGAGCCTTGCGGAGCCTGGAATCTCCTTGGTCCGGTTCTTCGCCATTGTGGACCACCTCAAGAACTTGTCCAAGTTCTTACTTGAATTAAACTTATCTTTGTAACTCAAGAAAAAAAAAAAAAGAGGGGGGGTGCTTAGCAATAAACAGGCTTTTTTCTGTATTTCGGTTTACTCCTTCTTGCCCTCACTGCTTAAATAGGATTATAGATCTCAAGGAAAACTGATGTTTTTCTAGTGTTCCTGCCTCTTAATTTCAGCTGTTTACAGTATTAAAAGAATTACTTATTTCTCTACATTATTATCCAATAAGCGACCTTTTATCCCTTTTTACTCTTTGCTTTGTGCTAGATTTTCATAAAGCAAAGTTACCCAAGAAATTAATATTGACAAGTTTCTTTTAAACTATTGTACTTGATACAGACTCCGTTTAGGTCAACTCATTGTATTTACTGATTGCTCCCACTTTCTCAACTAAGCTAAAATGCATCTTTAAATCATCCCTAAATCAAAAACCATGATGGAACTAGTGGATGGAGGGAGAAGATGGATCCCAGAATCATGCCCTTCTTTAACAAAACGAGGAAACTGCCGCCTGACTCCATTTTAAGTCAGGAGCCATTATGCTATATTCTTAAAAAAAAAAAATTAATATTTAGCTGAGTTTTTTTAGTTTGTTTCCTGGAACCTGACCTACCCCAGCCTATGACCTTGAATATATATATATACATTCAGATATGTGCTTCCATGGTGATTCTAAATATGGTCAAGTTCACAATAAAGATAAACCATCATGTTGGCACATACCTGTGATCTCAGCACTGTGGCTGTAGAGGCAGGAGGGTTGCCATAGTTTTGATGCCGCCTAGTCTACATAGCAAGTTCTAGACCAGCCAGGGCTACAGTATAAGACATTTCTTCAAAAGTAGAGAGGGAGAAGCTGGAGGTAGGGATGTAATGCTAAAGCTAGCTGTAATGGAGAAATACAGAAACAAAGACAAACCATAAAACAAGCAGCTGCCCTTGGGATGCAGGGGACGGGATCTGTACTATTTAGGCTCTTCCGGGTCTCCTTGCACCTGTCCTCTCCCTGTTTTATGTCATCCTCTTCTCTTAGCATCTCTTCCTCCTTTCTTCACTCTACACCCATGATGGCTTCAGAGCTTTAAGATGTTCCTTTCCCTCTGACTAGAGCTCTCTGCTGCTTCCTCCTGTGTTCCCACTTAACTTTTCACTTAGCTAATCTGAAAAGTTCAGCAGGGTGGCTCTTCTTACTGTGCTCTTTCCAAGCCCCACCCCCATGACTTCTCTGTTGACATTCATCTTTGTACTGGGATGCTTCTTGAGGATAAGTTCATGTCTGTCTGGTTCACTGTCAGCTTTTTTAGTAGTACCCATTCCTGGAGAACATTTCAATAGATAGTCACTGGATGTGTTGCATAAATCATTCGGGATATTTAAAGAGCATTCTCTTTAATGGCTCAGTGATTAAAAGCACTGCTGTCTTTCCAGGGGACCCAGTACCCATATGATGACTCACAATCATCTGTAACTCCAGTTCCAGAGGATCTGATGCCGTCTTCCACCTCCTTGAGCACTAGTCACACTGTGGTGCACAGATATGTACACAGACAAAACACTTATACACATTAAAAAAAAAACCTTTAAAGAAAATTAACTTTCTCCTTAAAGCTTTTTGTCTATGGCAAATGTATGTGCTAAAACAAAGACTTATTACAAATTGGAAAGAAATGGAAGGAAGGAGGGAGGGAAGGAGGAAAGGGGGATAGCAAAATAACAAATGTAAATCATGCCTTATGAGTAACTACACTAAATGTAAATGGAAAAAAACTTCAGTTGTAAAGCAAAAATTGGCAAAATGGACGTTGAAAAATGTTCCAAATGTATTCCATCCATAAGAGATAAATTTTATATTGAAAGACAAGTAGGATGGAAAATGTCAGGCAAGCAGTAATTTAAAAGGCACAATTGGAGCTGGAGAAATGGCTCAGCAGTTATGAGTACTTGCTGCTCTTTCAGAGGACCCAGGTTCAATTCTCAGCATTTACATGGCAGTTCACAACTGTCTATAGCTCAGTTCCAGGAGATCTGACACTTTCATACATGCATACATGCATGCAAAACACCAATGCACATAAAATAAAAATAAATAAATAAATAAATACATTTTTAAAGGCGCAACAATTCTTTTAGCCTTTCTTTTCTGTCTTCTTTTTCGTCTTCGGAAAAGGTCTCATCATGTAGTCTAGGGTGGCCTTGAACTGCTGTGTAGTCCAGACTGGCCTCAAGCTTAGAACATTCCTACTTCAGCTCCTGAGCACTGAGATTACAAGTACATGGTACTACTTTTGGCTTGTGCTAGCATTAAAAAAAAAAAAAAAAGACAATTGTTTTGCTAGGATGTCGAGCATACCTATATTCCCAATACTCAGGAGGTAGAGGCAAGAGGATCGTGTGTTCAGACCAAAAGAAAATTATATGCAACAAGATGGATCTATTTCTAAAACGTCTTAGTGAGGAAAACATACTATAAAAAATCACTTTAAACTCTAAAACAAACCACACACACACACACACACACACACACACACTGACAGAAGACTAAGTAACCTTGGTGGTTCACAGTGAATTTAAGTAGAACTCACAGTACAGAAGTGTAACAGGCTTTTTGAGTTGTTATAAATGTTCTATATATTTATTGTGGTAGTGGTTTGTCAAGAGTCATTAGACTGTACCCTGAAAATGAGTTTATCTTATTTAAATCTTGTTTTGTTTTGTTTTTTTATGACTTTTGGATCTTCAAACTTACAGCTCTTCTTATCTCTTGTTCTTCTATCCCACACTGCATCCTGCATTTTGGGGTGCGGAGTGATCAATCAGCAACAATTTGCATAACTCTCTCCTATAACCCATTTATAAGTTTTGATTTACTTATCAGCCTTTCCTCTAAACTTTAAGTTTTTTAGAAGCAGAAAAGATATCCTGGCCACAATATGTGCTAAAATTTATTACCAAATACTAGATATATTTATCCTTCTACTCTATCATATCTACAAAAAATACTTTAAGAGACTGAGAACTGTAGATGTTGATTCAGGGTAAAAGCCACTTATTCTTTTGCCTAATTAAATCATTGGTCCTTAGTCCTGAAGTCCTGGAGCTTTTTGGCCTCCATACAATCTAAACTTGAACTTGAAGGTTTCAACCTCAGACTCCATACAATCTAGAACGTTTAAGCCTCCAAGACTTAACTGCTGACTGAGCCACTCTTACTAGCTCCTTCTGAACTCAGAGCTATACCGATCAGCTCACTTGCTGTTCTGTCTCAAACTCTTCCACAAACTGCTTGGTTCAAACTGATCTTCTGAGCCGGCTAATTGTTCCTGACTGAACTCTTCTGACTCTGGAAGACCCTGACTGACTTCAGAAACTTCTCTGACTGAACAGCTCTGCTTGGCTTCAAACTGACTCCCTCTTCCTGTCTGATGTCTGATGCTGACTTCTGCCAAACTGCCTCTGTATCTCTGCCTCAGACTCCTCAGACTGCTTCTGTGTCTTATCCTCTGTGTTTCTGTGTTTTATCCTCTTACTGCCTGGCTCTCTGAGTTGAGAGCCTGCTTTTCTATCATGAGAGTTGGGTGTATCTTCACTATGACTCTGCTAACTCTTTCTCTGTATCTTCACTTTGCCTGCCCTTCACTCATCTGACTCATCTCAGATGTCACTTCCTGTCTGACAATGACTCCTGAGCCCTGCTTCCTGCCTAGGAGCTCTGCTTCCTGTCTCCCAAGTCCTGGAATTAAAGGCATGAATCACCACTACCTTCTGAATACTGTGATTAAAGGTGTGAACTAACATTCTAAATTCCATCCGGACCACACAGGCCTATGAATGTGATCCCTTCATATAGACCCTCTGACTTAATTCCTTCTTAGCTATCACACAAGCCTTTCAATGCTATCCTTTGCTAGAATAGCCATGTTGCTGGACTAAATGATTAAATATTCCTCTTCCGAGAACATTTAAAACCAAGATAAAATTCCTCTTGAAATAATAAATTCTTTAAAAACCAACAACAAAACTTATATTGCTACATATCCAATGGGAATATTACACAGTAATGCTTAACATATTCATCTTTTAGGTTAGGCCCAATGTGGTTTTGAAGAACACTGTAGCATAAAGAATTATATTTAATATGCTTCCTAAAACTAATTTGTAGCCAAAAGTTCACACTACTAAATGTGTAATGTATATTGTGTTTTATCAGGGAGAAAACTTTTCTGCTCATTTGTTATTCTCTGAAATTGGCATGTCTATAGAATGAATGCATGACTGGGTTATTATCATTACTACATTCATGTTCAAAACCTTAAAATGTATCAACACATTGCCTTTATAATAAAAACCCCTTCCTATTCCTAAAGAGCTAGACAGACAACTCAAATACAAGATCTGATGCTGTGCCTAATAGGTTATAATAGTAAATTTTTCATTAATACAGATTCACAATTGTGAAGGTTTAAAAAAGAACTATTGCTAAGAAATGTTTGGGAATAATTTAAGGAATATTTTCTGTTCAAAATTCAAAATTGGTTTTAATTGTTATACCTAATTATAGTTTTTGAGTTCTACAGTTTGTATTATAAATAAATATAGATCCAGCACAAGGAAAAGAAAAAATAGGAAAATATTTACATTTTAAAGTACAGTGAATTAATTTAATGTATAAAGCCAATAGAATAATTGTTACTTTTGCCAGATGGTATTTTACATTTTGATAAAAAGATATATTCTTAATCATATATGTCAAGGAAAAGCGACCATATGTTGTTAAACACTTCCAATTTGTCATTTAATTTAAAAGGCACTTACTGATATTGCCATGATTTTTTTGATGATGTGGTATAAGTATTCTTGATGTCAATTAAATTTAATCTTTCCAAGTATTTTTTTTTAGTTCTTTTTCAACTGTTTGAGCAAATAATTCAACAAAATTTGTCTTAACATCTACTAAGAAAAGACACTCTATAGAAGACAACTCAGAATCCACAGTATATATTAGCGACTTATTAATGGGTGAGAATATCTCTGCTTGCAAGAGTCTCTGGAACTTTATTTCCTGTGTTCTAGATAAACAAGCAGAATGTACAGAGTAACTCAGATGATTCATATTTACTTGCCTTGCCTATGGGAACCCAGGATAGTATAAAGATTATTTTTTTTAAAATGATAATTTGGTGGCTGGAGAAATGGCTCAGTGGCTAAGAGCACTAGCTGCTCTTACAGAGGACCTAGGTTCAATTCCCAGCACCACATGCTGGGAGCCCACAGCTGTCTGTTACCTCACATAGACACACATGCAGGCAAAACAGAAACACATATAAAATAAAAGTATATAATTCTTTAAAACGGCCATTAACAGTACAAAACAATTTTCCATTTTATAAAAAGATTTTTATTGAAAGAGTCCTTATGGGTTACAAAGAAAATAGCATTTAACCTACATGAAACAGTATTAGGTGCCTGGCATTAGGTAATTATGAAAGGAAGCATTCTCTGGACCTTTACTTCCTTTGTTTTTTCCAAAAAATGAGGTTACTGGGCCTTCTACTCTATCATTCTAACTCCTCTTCTCTTCTCATGCTTTAGGGTTCTGTGGAAGCTTTCTCTGAAGAGTAGAGTTTTAATTACCATGTATTTGCACGTTTCTGTTGTCTGTGTTTACATGCTTCTCCAGGAATATTTGCACGAAATACCTTTTTTGTTGTTTTGGTTTTTCTTTGTGGGGGGGCATTGGTTTTTTGGTTTTTTGGATAGGGTTTCTCTGTGTAACCTGGGCTGTACTAGAACATGCTCTGTATACCAGGCTGGCTTCGAATGTAGGGACTGACCTGTCTCTGCTTCCTGGTTACTGAGATTAAAGACATGCATCATCATGCTTGGCTACAAAATAACCTTGTGAGATGAGAAAACAAAGGTCTAGCTGGAGTTGTAGTGCTCACTACAGTACCTGTATAGTGGAATTGGTGCTCTTGTGACATCATACGAAAAGATACTTTGAAATCAGGCATTGTGCTAAAGTATATAAATAAAATTAAATTAAAAATAAAAATAAGATAAAATTTTTAAAAAAGCCCTGACACGACATTAGGAGACAGAGAACCTCCAAAGCTGCCATTGAGTTCCCCCTTCTACTGCTGGGCATGCAGTCTACCCTTAAGAGTGGTTTGTTTGCCAATGACAGTCTCTTGGAGAAAGCTGATTTTCATTTGCAAGTTGTTATCAATCGGAGATAGCTTCTGGCTTAGGGATGGGGGCTTGTATTCACTCCTTTTAGCTCTAGGACCACATCTGGCACAGACCCCTGTATGCCAGGAAGTAACTTAATCTCCTTTTTGTATTTCCATGTTTTCATACTTCTAAGTTCTAAATTTAAGGTCTTTAAAATATGAAATTCTTTTAAAAATACTTCATTTTTTATGGTCATGAGTGTTTTGCTTGCCTGTATGCCTGTGCACCACAAGCTCGTAGTACCCACACAAGCCAGAAGAGAACATCAGAGCCTCCGAAACTGGAGTTACAGACAGTTGTCAACTGCCATGGGGGTGCTGGGAACTGAACCCAGGTCCTCTTTTAACCACTGAGCCATCTCTCTAGCCCACTGAAATTCTTTATTTTATTATAACTACATTTTTTGCTCACCATTTCTCTTTTTGGATTCTGATCTTGTATTTCTGCTAGCTCCTCTTCTTTGTGGTATCTGTTCCATTTTACCTATGTAAATTCAGATGGCATGAATATGGTTTGGTTTAGGAAGGATAGCATTTCAGATCCCCTGTTTTAAGTTATGGCTTCAGTTCTTGCTCTTATCTTTGGAGGAGTTTGGTTCAAATTTCTTATTTCCACAGGGGAGTTAGAACTCTATTTCCTATCCTATTGGGTTAATATTCTTGTCTTATAACCCCTTTGTTGCCTTGACATCTGTACTAGTTTCTCATTGATGCTGTAACAAATTGCCACAGAGACTAAAAAATCTCAAACAGTTATTCTCTTATTAAGAGTGCTAAAGTTCAAAATGAGTTCTTCAGGCTAAAATCAAGGTATTGGAAGGATTAATTCCCTCTGGTTGCCCCAAGAGATAGTCTGCTCCTTAATTGCTTTCGTCTCTGAAGTGGGCAGTAATTTTTGGCTATGGCTCTCATTCCCATATGTTTATTTGTCATGTTGTAGTCTCTCTAGCCTCCTTCCCCCCATACAATCCAGGTTATAATTATCTCCAGAACCCAAACTCAGTCACATCTAGAAATTCCATTTTGCAGTAAGAGGCAATGTATTCAGATTCTTGGGATTAGGACTTGGACTTTTTCTGAAAGGAAGGAATTCTTTGGCCTTGCAGTCTAACTGCTATGACTGAGAATTCCTTCTTTTCTTCTAGCATTACGCAATTTTCTTCATTTTCCTCTTCAAGCACAGCTTTGTACTCAACAAACAGTATTATTTTTAACTAGAAACTTTTATGGTTTTACATTATAGTTGGGAAGAGAGACAAAGACAAAACTTTTATTCATTTTAATACCGTGTCATCAGAATAACAGTTTTATAAGCAACGATCATAAAATAGCTATAGATAGGGCATAATAACACACGCCTAAAGTCTCAGCTATGAGGGAGACTGAGATAGGAGGAATTTTGAGTGTGGATATTTGAGGCCATTTTGATCTACATAGTAAAAATCTTATCTCAAGGGGGGAAAAAGCTATAAATAAATTTATTTTCATTTTAAACGTAGGAGTTTCAAATACTTGAGTTGCCAAAAGTAAAGTATCTAAGATATATAATTTTGTATAAACAATACATCTATTTTCCTTTGTTTAGGGTAGCTCCCTTTTTCCATAACATTCTTCATAGCACTCTGGAGAGGGCCCTTATAACAGTTAGTATCCCAGCAGGAAACAAACATATTCAAAAGATGCCATTAGAAGACAGTCCAGTGAGGACTTTGTTAAGAGATATGAGCAAGCTTAAGGGGATTCAGCAAGATAGGAAACATTCCCTGCTAACAGGAAGCCTTCAAGTTACAGAAATCTTATACAAAAATAGGTTCTCTCTTGTTTTGTTATTCTTCTACATCTAGGGTCACATTCAGGTAGAATGACTAATGAATTTGAAAATGTGTATAATTTTAAATAGAAACTTTAATTAGAAGCAAAGAGTAGGATGAAGGAAAACACTGTGAACATATATTGAACTGTGTGTCCAGAAAAAAGAAAAAGAAAAAGAAACAAAGAAACATTAAGATTTCCCTTCAAGTTCTCTGATCATACACACACGTGAAGAGCTTAAACATTCAGTTTTTATTTTCTTCCTTGGGAAGAATCATGCCACTGCATCTATAGGGTGAGTTTAATGAAGAAAAAAAAAAGGTAGGAAACCAGCTTTCCTGGGTGGTCATTTTTTCCCAAGAAAATTCTGTGGGTCCCTGTTGTCTGTCATACAGAACACATCGTTTAGAGATGATGTCTTATGTAACCTTAATGCCATTCTCATGTTATTTTTTCTCACTTTCTGCCTTGGCTTCTGCATCAATATTGCATGTTAACTTCAGTTTTGCGCTCCTGGTCGGCGTGCCTCCTTGCTCTCTGTCATCTTATGGTTGTCACTCTCCTTTTGGATCTTGCTCAAAACAGCTTAAATCTTCCCTTGTCTAATCGTATCCCGTCTAAGACACTTGATTCTTTTTCTCCTTTTTATTTTTTTTTGCTTTTTGTTTGATTTGTTTTTTACTATAGACGAGCCTTTTTTATTTGTGTTGGTGAAAGGGCCGACAGAAGGAACTAGTGCTAAGCAGATGAGCACTACAGCCGCGCAGTGCCGGGTACGGTTTCGCACAGTTGGCGTCGAGTGCTCTCTATAGTGCACAAGGTTGTGGCCCAGAGAGTTTGCAGATACTCCCAAAAAAGAAGGTGAGCAAAACCAATCTTCAGTCCAGTGCTAACTTGTCTCCAAATCCCATCTGCTTACTCCCTGACTTATGACTGCCTCTTCACCCACAATGATGGCTGGTGCAAGAAGAATTTCTTTAATCATGGAAAAAAATGTATCTATGTTTGAGTCAGTAGTGTCAGAATTCTTTTTAGAAATATATGCCAATTGTAGAAATGCATGAGTATTCTATAGACGTTCAATATGTTTGCTTTCTTGTAAGCTGGCATAAAGTACCACAAAGAGAACACTTCCTTGAGTTCTGATGAAACAATGACTAAAGGTGTAGGACAAGTTTCAGATGATTTTCCGATTAACTTTACTTTTCCTACTTGGTAACTAAATATTATTTGTTGTAACAAATCACTCAGAATATAAACAAAGAGGATTTTTATTCTTTCAATCTCATTAATTTCCTGGGATATGCATTTAACAAATATATTTAATTGGCCGTGATTAACCAGAAGAATCATCTTACCTTTTGGATATGTAGTGTCTTATGAGCCGAGGTTGGAGACGGATGCCCACTATACCAACACTGGGGATATGGAAGCAGCAGGATTAGAAGTTCAAGGCCAAGGCATTGCCCCATACCAAGTTTGAGACCAGGATGGGCTACATATTGAGCTTCAGGCCAGTCTAAACTGCAGTGAAAGACCTTTTCTGAAAGAAGCAGGGGTGGAGTAGGAGGGGTCTCAAAATTCTACTAAGGAGTAGAGTGTATTTTTCCTAGTATTATGAGGCCTTGGTTTGAACACACACACACATACATACCCGATAGTGTCTCATGTAACCACCCTTATTAGAGAGAATTCTATCCTATATTAATAAAATGTAAAGACAATCAATAAAATTTGAGAAAATCAGTTTCCATAAAATATCTATATATAATAAATACAATTATGACAAGCATTCTGTTAAGTCTTTTTTCTTATATTAGACTGTTGTTTTTCATTTTGCATGTCTCACATCATCACTACGTTAACAGTAACCTTGCCATCTTCCTTAATATCTATTCTTTTCAATTAAGTGAGCAATTTTCAGAGTAGTCTGTGCAGTGGAAGATTTTAGCAGCACCTCTGGATTCAGTCCAGTTCCTTATCATCCTAGTCTAGACGATAAAACAATTACCCAGGAACTGTTGGGTTTTTGGTTTTGGTTTTGGTCAGTATATGATTTCTATGTTTAAACAACCCAATCCATTCTTAAGTTAAGCAATATGGGAAAGATCCTTGTCTTCCTTTGAGGTAAATCTGACTAGAGTTTCTCTTTTAAAATTAAGAATTGGGGCTGGAGAGATGGCTCAACAGTTAAGAGTGCATACTGCTTCTTCAGAGGACTGGAATTTGTTTCCAGAGCCTACATCTTGCAGCTCAAAACTACCTATAACTCCAGCTCCAGAGGCTCCAATGCCTTCCTCTGGACTTCTCAGGCATCTGAACCCACAAGTGCACATACACCCTGTCCCCATATATACAAACAAATACACAAATTTAAAGAATTACTAGTTTTTAAAGTCTTTGTAAAGTGGGCTATATATAGTTCCCCTTCTTAAACCAGGCAGATGAACCTTTGTATTTTAAATAAATAGTCCATGGAACGTAATCTTTCTCTTATGAATTCTTAGCTGGTACTGAAAAAGAAATTCTCTATAGAATGGAATAGAGTTAAGTGCATTAACTTGAATTCAGAATTAAAGTGTGTTATATAACCACAGTTTACAAGACAAAATATAGTTTTCCACATCAAAGATTCTTCCAAAGTAAAACAATACTTAAAATACCATTTAATATTCATTTTTCTCAATAAATAACACGTAGGGGAAGGTCTTCATAGACCAAGTCATATCTGAGGATGATAAACTAAAATAGATTTAGGTTATCATTTCTTAGTAAGGTTTGCTAATATGCAATTAGAAAAATTAATTGAAATCAAGATAGCTATCTTAGGTGACTTTTTTACACTCATCCCTTCTTTGGTAATATGCTAACTCTTTATAAACATCGACTCTTGCCCTCCGAAGCTTGTACTAACACTTTCCAGTGGCTTTTAAGTGACCCTGTTTGAGCAGAGCTAACACTTTGGGAACATCTGGTGCGTGCCGTACATCTTTCGGTCTACTTTAGCAGTAACAAAGAAGAGCCTCCTCGCTATCCTCACTTGTTCACCACTGCACGTTTTTGCCCCTGTGTTTATGCAGTGCATTCATTAGTGGTTTTTACTTGTCTACTCTTTGGGGCCATAAAACTAGAGTGTATTATTCTCCAGGTGATGAATTTTCTTATTTACAAATTACTTGCAGATCATGTGTGGGCAGCATGATTGCTGATCCTGCCTAACGAATACATTTAGTGTTTAATTTTTTTTTCTGTTGCTATTTCTAATTTGAAGTGGGTAGACCAAAACCAATTAATTCTATTCCAGTTTTTCAGTACTTTGCTGCATGCCTCTTCTGTCACTACAGATGCTTATGACTCTTAATATATGGCTTTAAATAACATCGATATTAGAAATGTGCTGATATTAAGTTACCCGCTCCTGATAACTACATCTTTCAGGTAAACCAGAGTTGCTAATTACTTTAAAAAAATTTAGGTCACGTATTCATAAATCGAATTAACTTATCTTCAACAAAACTGCTTTTAACCAGATTGCTTTAATGATAATCATAACCATTGAAATCTTTAAGAGTCTTTGAAAACATAGCCCCAAAGACTACTATCTAGTAGAATGTAACTTACTAGAGAAAAGTGGAGTTTTTCTATCTATATATAAAATTATGAAATTGACTGGTGGGATAATTTAGATGGCAATGTTTATAGTTTTTCCTACTCCCGAGTGTCTAGTCAATCAAAAGGTGTGATCAAAGTTGAAGAAGCTTGGATTTTTAAAGGTAATTTATTGAGACTGTCATAAGATTCTAGAATTTCTCAATATGTTTTTGTTTGAGACTGAGTACTAAGCAACAGAGTAAGCAGGAATTAAATGAGCAGGTAAATATTTATGCAAATTCATCTTAACACAGACACAGCCCTGTCACTGCAGGAATCTAGTATGCGACAGGAGTATTGTCGTTTTCCTTCATTTAAGAAGTTGTGAATTGGTTATACGTGATAATATTAGATCAATAACACTTCAGCAACCCCAACTTCAACATAATGACAACAAGGAACCAAAACTCTTCATACGATATAAAACAAGACTAGATACTTGAACAAGAGTGTGATGCAAATGAATTTAAATGTAAGAATTTTAGCGTACTTTATATTTCTAGCACCCTGATAGGCATATTTATACAGGTTAATTCATTTAATCCTCGGTTTTATAAGTCTTTCACAGATAAAGAAGTAGTCATTTATTCCTGGCTTATTAGTTTTCTTATTCCTAACTATATATGCTCTAGCAACCATCATGATTATTGACATTGAGGATGCATATGTTCTTAGAGGAATTCAGGCATCTGCTGGGCGCTTGCACTAGAAACTCAAAACGCATTTAGCTCTGAGACTTCTTACCTTTATGCAACAATGCTGTAATAGATAACGAAGAGCCTTAAGACTCATGAAGATAAGACACAAAACAAGGTAAGCAGAGGCAACGATGTGAGGAGCTGGCGTCCTGATGTTACAGGCAGGCCACATCTATGGCACTCTGGAGGAAGGAAGATGTGGATGCAATTATGAGAGTAAAATTAATTCTGTATCTTTACCTCTCTACAACGTGCACATCATAGTAGAATAATCATCTAGTAACTAAAACACGATAAAGAACTGACTTTCCCAGTTTTTCCAAGCAGTCAGTTTAGTATTCTCACCTAAAGAATGAGCAGAGGTTAGAACATTCTGATTCTGTTTCTCTGTAGGACACCAAAAATAGAAGCAGCTTGCATGGAAATAGTTCTGTGACTAAGCCTAGCCTCTCTGTTGCATGTTTCTAATTGCATGCATTTCAAGGTTGGAGTTTTTTTAGAACGCTATTAAAAAGTGGGAAAGTAGGCCCCAAAGTATGACTTAGAGTTTACTTTTAAAAATTCAACTACTTAAAATTCATTAGTGTTTAAGGCAGTGTTATTTTCACTTCTTTTTCATTTCCATTTTCACCAACAGTCATACAGATAAATTACATGGACTTAAAAAAATGCAGCCTGGGGGAAAAGATGCTTGGTTAGAAAGAAAGAAGAAAGAAGAAAGTGGGGGTGAGGGTAGGGAAGAACAGTTCATTGATTGTACCTAACTTTAATGTTGTCTTTTGTGACTTCTTGGATCATTGGTGCTTGAAGGAACTCCAGTGGCAAGTAACTCGTAAGCACTTGCTCCAATGAATTGGGAAGGGTGCTTGGTTTTCCTGCCTGCTCTGCCATACATACTTGTAACCTTTCTGGAGTTTGCATGCTTTCTTTGTGGGGTAAGCAGCTTCTTAAATCAGATCCCGGAGTTCTAATTTAAACCAATCTTTATTTTTATTGTAGTAAAATATCCATAGCTCACAAGATTTATTATCTTCACTGTTTCCACTATTGTCCAGTCACCGCCATCATCCAACCCTAGAACTTTTAGAACAACTCTCACTGTTAGACGTGGCATTGGATGCCATTGTTGCAGCTTTTAAAATGGGGGCTCACACCTTTAGTCCCCGTACTCAGCGAGGCAGAGGTGGACTGATCTCTTGTGAAGTCAAGGTTATCCTGGTCTATCTAGCAAGTTCCAGGTCATCTAAGACTACCAAGGAAAGCCCTATCTAAAAATAACAATAGTGACAACATAAAATTTAAAATTGCCTATGTCTGTGTCTACTGTACTTTTCTTAGGTGTTTTCCACACACACCAAAAAAAAAAAAAATTGCCAAAGGCCTTTGAGTTTTAAAGGGTCATCTTTGTATTCATTTGCTACCAAGAATACACATAGGAGGAAGTAGTTAAGAACAGAGATGAAATTAGGAAACAGAAAAGCTTGCCATATGGTCGTGGCGCACACCTTTAGTCCCAGCAGTCGGGAGGCAGAGGCAGGGGGATCCCTGTGAGTTTGAGGCCAGCCTGGTCTACAGAGTGAGTTCCAGGACAGCCAGAGTCACAACAGAGAAAATGAGAAAGCCAAGGAAATCTCTAAGGATTAATAGGATATTTGCAAATGCACGGGAATGCCAAAGCATTTGTGAAATTACAGCTGTGTACTGAAGTGAATGATTGAGAAACAGCCTCTAAAACTAAAAGCCGATGCTTAGAGCTATGAATTCCTGCAACCTCAAGGTTGTTCTCGAGAACATGAAATAAAGCATGGAAGATGAGTTTAGATGATGCTGGGCTGAAACTCATGAAAATGTCAATTCTTTGTTCTTTAATTATTTGTATATCCAAATATTACCATAGATATTGAATTTCTAAAACAGTTTTCATGTGTCTGTTCTCATAACATACGTGTAAAATAAGGCCAAACTCACTCTTTCAGGAAATCGATTCATTCTTTAATTTACTTTTCAATTGTGCCTGAGCATATCCCAGGTGAAAATGAGAAGATCCAGATCTGTCAGTATTGATGTACACGTAGGTGGTTCCTTTATTATAATTTGTGAAGTGCTCATGAGCTGTCTTGGCAAGAGATCTCGCATGGGAAGAGGGAAGCAAGATATAAGATGGCCAAGGCCAGTCAGGTTGTGCGGATTGGTGAAGTGATCAAGTATAGTACATTTTAAATAAACAAAGGAAATAGTCGGCCTATTCGGAGGAGAGGTGCTACAGTGTAGCATTGCAGTGAAAATTATTTGATAGCTTAAAAGCTATTTCTTGTTATTTCTTTTCCGTCTAAAGTGACTGACAACACTTCTGAGTCACTTGTTCCAGGTTGAGTGGCATTTCATTAAGACATTCCAAGCTAAGATCACGCTTACTCTTTTATTAAGTCTACATGGAAACTGTCTATGACCACGACCACAAGTTGATTGTATCTATGTCTTTACATTAACTGCTTTTCAACTGTATTGAGAAAGCCACTTTTATCTTTCAATTACTTATTCAATTCTAGGAGAAACAGTTGTCAGAGATAGGTTTACAGTGGCGAATGGTTGTTTCAATAGGTGTAAAATCAATTTGTAACTTTTAGTCAAGAAACGAGATCTGCCAAACTACCCACTGTTCCTTTAGTTATTGACTTTTTGGAATCAATGGTATACTTAATTCCAAAGGGAAATTTTTGTTCTTGACAATGTCATTTACCACCAAGTCAAACATTTTGTATTGTGTTGACATTTTTCAGAAAATACTTTTTTTCCCAAACTTTGTTCTTTATGCATTAATTTTTCCTCTGAAATGATTTGGTCATCGCTTCAACATAGTATAAATCAATTTCAGAATCAAAGTTCACGTGGTAAGGCCAATGATCAAACTTATTTACTGTTAAGATAGAGAAACGGCAAAATCTACACAGGAAACAGATGGGCCAGCTATGCCACTAGATACTGTAGTAAAATAAAGATTAGGGTTTCGTTTTTTAATCCTTTGAATTTCTCTTGTGGCCAACTTCTGCACTCCAAAATAAATACTGAAGTAGCATAAGCATGAACTATGATGATTAGCTATGTGGTAATGTTCGCGCCAACACTCTTTTTGGGCAAAAGAACCATTGGTAACTAGGAAGTATCGTTTAAAAAAAAAACAGAGTGCTTGAGTTCTTGATTAAACATCAAACGTTAGGACGAATTTGCAGCATGGAAGATTTTGATGTAAATAATAATCAGAGAGGTATAGTACTGGAGGGTACTCAGAACATCACTTGAAGCTACCAACCGCACAGTACTAACGGCCTGCATTTGAAAACAAAACTGTTGCGTTGAAGTCTAGCCAACTAGGCAAAAACACATGGTTCCTGGGACCTTGTGAAACTGACATGTTATTTTGGGTCTACCTGAGGAGGGACGAAGATGAGAGGAGCCATTTCAGAGCAGTTCTGCTTTGTGCCTCTTTTGTTCTTGCCAGGGTGCCCATTTTTTAAGTATTCAAACAAAGAACCACAAACCGCCAGTCACACCATAATACCAGCTTGTGTTTACATTTTCAGCTCTCCGGATCGTGATCCTATTGAGTGCACACAGAGCGAGTGCTCGTGTACACGCGCCCGTCCGCCATCAGGAGGATTGCAACTGTAAACACAAGCTGGTATTTTGGTGTGATCACGCTAATATGGCGGTTTGTGAGGTCAAGGGGTGGAAGGTGAATTATGGATCCAGAATTTCCTTGCTTTTGTCAGTTTAAGTCAGGCTGCTTACACAGTAGCTGCTTTTCAAACTTGAAAAACAGCTATTTTAAAGAAATGAAGACCCACCTTAAATAATTAGAAAGGCCATGGTGGAGAATTGTCTTTCTGGAATGAAGTAGAAGCACTGGCCCTCACAACCTTAAAAGGAAAATCATGAAAGATACGTAGAACACTAATTTAGAACATAGTCCTGGGTTGGTCTCAATAAAAAGAACGCCTAAAATAACCCAATGTCTTCAAAGGATGTCCTATCTTAAGGGAATCCCACTTTAGCGGTTTGTTACATTACTAAAAGTCTACTTAACCAAGAAAATTGACCATCATACTCTAAAGAAAGAAAAGTAGGCCAAATAAAGAAAAGAAGCCAAGGTTCAGATGTAACACAAAATATGTCTTTACTGTTTAAAAAAGCCTGAATCGTTTAATTGAAGGTAGATAATAGATCCTTAGCCAAGTTGTGCTAGTCTTCTAGGTAAGGAACTTTCATTTTGCAGCGCTAGAGAAGCATCCTTAATGGAAACAATGTGAGAAGTGGTGCCCACAGCCAACCTACCAAACATAAGAAGTGAGTCACTGGGATCAATTGAAGCTCAATTCCTACAGAAACAAAGGACTGCTATCAAATATAGGTAACTGATTTCATACTCTCAATTCCAAATGAAAGTAAGTACAACTCTATTATCCTATTAATATTAAGTATATTCTATTCTTTTTAAAAGGTATGCCATTTTCAAAATCATCAACTTCTAGGAAGACAAATGGAGGTTTCAGATGGGGGATACATGTCATATGGGGCTACATTTATACTATATTTGTCTCATGGAGACCATTCATGCCTCTGGTGACAACAGTACAATATCTGGGAATTTGGGTATTGTAAACAATGCAAGAGGCCTTTAGTCTGTGATAACCTTAAAGCTTTTCTATAAGTATGGGATTTTCAGTCCTTTATACTTTCTTCGATTAGCCAACTGTATTTAACGCTAATGAACGCTAACTAATCCCTCCCTTTTGTGAACACGGTTCTTAGGTAATAGTATAACACATGCAAATCCATGCATACAGTGAGGAAAACCTACAAATAAATACCAAGGTAACTAAACGATCTGTATTAGTTTATTTTAAGGAAAGTCATTTAAAGGTTATTTTGTCTCTCGATTGGACCATCAAATGTTGAAAACTGAGAACTACATTCAGGTGAAAGTTGTACTTCTCAGGGCACCACCTCCCTTGTTGTGCTTGAGAAAGATGGCAGCCTGACAACACAGTGGGGGTAGAAACAGGAAAACAAGAGGATTATGTCCCAAAGGGTTATTAAGGTCAAAGTAAGAGTTTTCAAACTTTTGTATAGTGACATTTTAACTACTTGCTCTGCAACACTGTCTTCATTTTCCACTGACTACAGAAATATACCTTTTTTAGAATAAAACGTTTAAAGTTTAAGTTTAAAGAGTAAGGAAAATAACATGAATGAGCAAAAACAAACCAACCTGGGGCTAGAGAGATGACTCAGCAGTTCAGATCACTTGATGCTCTTACAAAGGACCCGGGTCGTTTCCCATATGATACCTCACAACCATGGCTATCATCAGTTCCATTGGACCGGCTGTAGTCTCCTAACCTCTGCCAGAATGTATGTATATGGGTGTATTGCCTGCATTTGTATCTGCACTATGTGTGTGCATTGCCTACGAAGACCATAAGAGGGCGCTGTATCCCCTGGGATGAGCCACCACGTGAGTACCTCGAATTAAATTGTGTCTTTTGTAAGAGCAACCAGGGCTTTTAGCCACTGAGCCATCTCCACCAAGTCCTCAAAATGTCTTTTTAATAAAAAGATCTGATCTAGATAGATGGCTCGGAGGTTAAGAGCCCTGGCTGCTCTTGCAGAGTTCCTAACCCTAACCCACCACCAGCAGTCCACAAGTGCCTCTCACTCCAGCTCCAAGGGATTCCATGATTTCTTCTGATTTACACACACACACACACACACACACACACACACACACACGGGGTGAGGGGAGGGAGAGAGGGGGAGATGGAGACAGATGGAGATGGGGAGGGATGGACGGAGGGAGGGAGAGGGAGAGAGAGAGGGAGACGGAGAGAGAGACAGAGAGAGGGGAGAAGAGAGAGGGGGGGAGGGAGAAAGCGCAAGAGAGCACAGAGAGAATTAAAAAACATCTTTAAAAGAAGAATTTTTGAGTCTGATGTGGTGGCCCACGCCTTTAATCCCAGCACTGGGTAGGTCTTCTGTTGAGCACATTAGATTGGGTGGCAGCTATATGGTACAGGAGATGCCACATTTTTCTTCTTTGTAGTTTTCATTAGAAATAAGCTTAAGGGAGTTGGAGATTCAGCTCAGTGGAAAAGTGAAGCTCAGTGCCCTGAGTTCAGTCCTTACCCTCCCTCCAAGTTAGAAGTTTAAAATGGTCTTTAAAATATATACTATATTTATTTAGTGTGCAGTGTGCATGCACATGGGCATGTGCATGCATGCAAGAGTCAGGACACAAGAATGGTTATCAGAGGATGACTTGTGGAAGCCAGTTCTCTCCTTTCTTGATGTGGCTTCCAGGGATTAAACTCAGGTCCTCAGGTTTGGCAGTGAGTGCTCTTACTCTGAGCCTCAAAAAGTATGTATCAGTTGTACCAAAGATACATTATTTTATACATGTACACAATGTACTTCAGTCATACTCAACTTCCCATGGCTCATTCTAGTCCCCTTTAATTTGTCCCTGTTTTTCAAGTTTTTTTGAAATAGCTTCAATAAAGTCCCTTATTCAGTCATAGAAAGTACTTAACAAGAACAGAGTTTCCCTCTCTTCAAGGAAGATCTCTGTTAAAAGTAATTTGGGGTTCAGAGGAAACCATGGTGGACTTATCTTCGCTCTTCGGAGTTTTTGCAATGGAGATCAAAACAAAAACTGAAATACAGTGAGGGTTTACAAGGCACAAGGAAGTTTAAACTTGCACAACACTGTAAAGGTTTGATTGTTTGTTTGGAAGGCAATTTCTCTTGACAAACGGTTATTTCTTCTTCATAATTTAAAGTGTTTCTCATGATAGCATACAGATAAAGAATAATACAGCTAAGTTGCATTCTGTAGCCATATATCCAGGAAAGGAGAGCATGGGAAGAGGTAAGCAATGTCACTTGTAGTTCTCATACTTGAATTAGAAGTATGAAGGAGATTTATTCTCAGAAATAAATATTTTCTGCAAGTGAGAAATAGAACCAGCCATGGTGGCCCATGCCTTTGATCCCAGCAACCAGGAGCCGGAGGCAGGTGGAGCTCTATGAGTTCAAGACCAGCCTGGTCTACAGAGTGAGTTCCAGATCAGCTTGGTCTACATGGTGAGACTCTGCCTCAAAAAGAAATAATGGAGCTGATGTGATAGGACTGAGTGTCTAGTTTATGATAGAGTGTGCATGCAGCATGCATGAGGCCCTAGATATGATCCCCAATATTGAGGAAGGAAGAGGAGAGGGAATAGAAGGAGCCCAAACATACATTTATTAATATCTCATGAGGTTCATTGCATACATAAAAATATCAACTCGATCATATATTTTCAACATAAAACACTTAGACAAAATGTTAACATGAGATACGGCTATTAGTTCAAAAGCATTTGAGAACTATTCTAGCTTATCTTTGTGGCAGAAATGGTCAGTTACATCTGGGAGCTTAGTAATTATAATATTCTTGTAATAACAAAGTTGTCAGGAGTTAGAATAACACAATAAAAATACAAATGTGGCTGGGCAGTGGTGGAGTTACAACAGAGAAACCTTGTCTCAAAAATATATAAATAAATAAATAAATAAATAAATAAGGAACTACTGGAAGTCTTTCCAGCCGAGAGGGCCGTGTGCTCAGTAGAGGTGAGGAAAAGGCAGGAGAGCACAGCCTGCCTTCTCTCAAGCTGATGTGGAACCAGAGCAAATTGCACGTGTGGCCTAGGAAAGTTACTGTTAAAATCCTGACAGCATTAATTGATCTGTTGCTTATCTACAAATGCATTGCTTTCTTGCACAGAGTAGACGAGGAGGTGGGAAAAGACTAATTTTGGTGAGCTTGCCACATGTTTGCATACATCTCACCAAATCAGAGGCAGGTGACTACATAAAAACATAGTCGCATTACGTCATTCTTTGTTTCTACCAAAATAGTACAATTTGGTCAATTTTATTGAAAGGTTATATTGTATTTTTGAAAGTAAATGTTGTGTCTTAACTCCCCCCACCATCTTAGTTTTTTAAATTGAGTAATGCCAAATTTGATTAACTTGTTTCAGAGATCTTCATTAGATATTTTTAATTACTTTTTTATTCTTTGAACTATCACTAGTTTTTGCCATCCTTTAAAAATGTAATCAAAACAAGAAATAATTTTCAAATAAATATGTAAATGATACATGGAAAAGAAAAAGAAGAAACAACCCCTTGCCTATTTAACGTTACTCACAAAGTAATAAAAATTATTAGTTTTAAGAGTACTGTTGACTGTTTGACAGACCTTCGGGTGCCCCTGCCTCCTCTTCTTCTAAATCTTTCTGCACTTGAGCTCATAGACCTGTTTTTCACCTCCAGTGCTGAGAATACAGACACATGCCCCTCTGCCTGTCTTCCTCAAGCCATTTTGTGTGGGGGATGGGGGTGGAGAGATTGCTGTTCTGTTTTGTTTTGTTTTGTTTAGACAGGGTTTCTCTGTTGTAACTCTGACTGTCCTGGAACTTGCTCTGTAGGCCACGCTGACCTCAAATTCATAGAGATCTACCTGCCTCTGCCTCCTGAGTGGTGGGATTAAAGTTGTGCGCCATCACGCCTGACCTGAAGCCATTTTTTATGATCTCTCAAGCCATTTTCTTCTGTTCTTTTTGCCTCCAAACTCTTATGCATCCCCGTACAGATGTTCTTCAGCTTGAGCTCATGTCTCAGTTTATCCACCATGAGATGATAATATAGTAAGCTGAAAGTATATCAACACATCTAGCTTGCCAGACACGTCTTACCAACGTCTACCGCACGCTGTAGAATATCAGTTCTCTTTCCTCATGATCATGTAACAGGAGCTGCACCTCTCGATTGCTGCCCAATGCTGTAAGCAGCCGTTATGCTACATAGTGCTAACCAGGGGAAAACATTAAGTTCAAAATCCAAAGTAGTGTCTACTGAATATGAAAAGTCAAACACGTAGGTGAAGCCACTATGAACAGGGGACCTTCTGTATTTCATTGGGTAACTTCACATCTAACTTCCACTCTGGCAAGTATTGTTTGTATGTTATCATTATCCTAATATGAATATTTGTTTATTTCTAGGATATTAACCACTCCAACTAAATTTATACACTTTGAAAATTGATATAGTAGAGCTTTAGCTGTTGTGAATTCACAGAATACATGTTGTTGGTTATTTATTATGGTTTCTAAGAGTCACTCTTCGGCTGCCTCACTGTGGACCAAATTGCTTATCAGTCTAGAAGTATGACTAGATGATCTTTTCCTCAGTTGATAAGGAGGTGCATAGATGTTATATAATCAAAACTAGATTTATTACATATTCAAAAGTCATATAGAGAAAATAGTAGAAAATTACTAGAAAAGTTCTTTGCACAGGAGTGGGGCAGGAGTGAATCTACCTTTTCACATAGCAATATCTTGCAAAACTATAGTAATGTGGCTTTGTTAGGAGGTAGAAATACATTTTAATTTACTAAAGGTCTAGTGCAATTAATGTGTTTCACATTTGCTATCTATGTTGCCAAAATTTCACAGTCATCTTATTTTGACACATAGGATGCTGAGGTTTGGAAAACATAACCAGCTCTGTGTGGTAGATGGGGTTATCTGTCTAATTCTCTGTTCTAAGTCCTTGTTGACATGTCATCTGTGTGGGCAGAATGTATTTTCCATTCTCACTCATTTAGGGTTGGTCACATGATTTTCTCAGACCAGTATAAGCAAGAAATATGTTGTTCAGTTGAGGCTTAAGAAGTGTACCACGTTGGGGTGGGTATGATGAAAGTATTCTGTACTTGGGATATGGTGGCATTGGGGCAATAAGAAGATTGCTATGAGTTCCTGACCAGCCTGGTCTACAATGTGAGACCGAGTAAGTCTCAAAAAAACAAAAGAAGAGAAAGAGGAAGGAAGTGGGAGGATGGAGGAAGGAGGGAAGGGGAAGGCTAGGCAAAAGGAAGGGGAAGGGAAAGAAAGGGGAAGGGAACAGGGAGATTCATCATATCTCTCCGAGTCTTCTACCCTCCTGACATCCAACAGGGGATACTGGGAATGGTTGTCAGGCTGAGAAAAGAGGCACAGTAGTTCTAAGACTGACCTGGGCTGTGAGGGAAGTTCAGTTTGTTTACCAGAACACTAGTCTCTCAGCTGATCCAGAAGCACGTAGCACAGGAATAAGTATTTGCTTCTGCGAGCTGATGCAATCCTGGGACTTTTAGTTTTGTAGTATTATTGCAGCAAGACTTGAGCAAAGCACCAGATTCATATGGCTAAAAAAGATAAATGAGACAGGAGGTAAAAACTAGGAACTGGAGTATGATATAGCCAACAACTTAAGGAAAAAATAAGGAGTGTTCGGAAACAGAGTGGGAATATTAACTAGCAAACTGAGGGGGAAAGTAGGGTTGAATCTCTAACTTATACTTTAAAAAAGAAATCTAAATAGATTAAAGATAGGATGAAAATGTGAAATCATAATTATACTTAGAATAATATGTAGATATTTTTCTAACTAATCTCCCTTTAGAAATGTCTTTCTAAAAATGGTATAAAAGGGCATTAAACATAGATATCGCTTATAAATTTGATTACATAAAAATTTAGTGTGACAAAACAGGCGTGCCATGCATAAAGGCTAAAGACATACTGAAAAGTACATGCCACTAACAAACTGACTTTCTTTTAAAGGAGCATTTACAGACTAATAACAAGATCTATACCCCAAAGGGATCCGAGGAATAAGATAGAATAGCTAATTCTTGGTGGGTCTTAATGTGAAAACATGGTAAACTTTGTTAGTAATCAACTTCGACGATTTAAAAGAGTAATAAGATATTTCTCACTTAAATGTGAAAGAATTCTAAAATAATGTTACCAACTATATTGGAAAGGATTGAGAGTAAAATTACTATGACCTTCAAAAATTATATTCCGTTTATTTATTTTAGGTGGTGTGTGTTGATGGGTGGGCGCAATGGCACTTGTGTGGAGATCAGAGGCCAACCTGTGGGATTTAGTTCTCTTCTTCCATCAAACTCAGGTCAAGGCTTGGTGGCGGGTACCTTTACCTTACCTGCTGAATCGTGTCACTGGCCCTATGGTTTTTTTGATAACAGTTTGGCAATAATATGTATTTTAATTTGAAGACAAAAGTAGCATTTCTATTTCTTTCTCCCTACTCTTCCCCTTATTTCTCTTCCTTCCTTCCTTCTTTCCTTTCCTTCCTTCTTTCCTTCCTTTCTTCTTCCTTCCTTCCTTCCTTCCTTCCTTCCTTCCTTCCTTCCTTCCTTCCTTTCTTTCTTTCTTTCTTTCTTTATTTATTTATTTCTTTTTTCTCTCTTTCTCTCCCTCTTCCTTTGTCTCTTCTTTTCTTTCTCTCTCTTTCTTTTCCTTCCTTCCTTCCTTCCCCCATCCCCCCCCTCTCTCTCTTTCCTTCCTTCTTTCTTTCTCCAGTGATATGAAACAGAGTTTTGCTGTGTGGTCCAGTACAGCCTTGAGTCACCAATCCTTCTGCTTCAACCTTCTGAGTGCTAGGATTACAGGTGTGTACCATCCTAGCCCATTATTGAGATTGTAGACATCCTCTACCACAGCCCATAACAATTCAGTTTATTAAGGAAGTAATAATGTACCAAACGTAAAAATATTCATTGTAAATATAATACTCATTGTAAACGTAATACTCATTGTAAACATAAATCCATTGTAAAAATTGAAAATTACTTAAATATTAATCAACAAAAGATTGATCAACTAGTGTGGTAGTGTGCATTTAAAATTCCAGGATTTGGAATGCAGGAACATATCCAATTTGAGAGCCGCCTTGACTACACACTGAGTCCCTGACTCTAGTGCAATTTTTTTTTTTTTTCAAAATAAAACAAAGCAATGGCTACAACAAAGAAAAAAATCAACAAAAATAAAATCAGAAGGTTAGTCAATAATTATTGGGCATCCATAAGACAAAATATTTTAGTTCTAGCCATTAAGAATTATGAAGATTATGGGCTGTTAAGTGAAAAACCCCAATGAATTTCTAGGGAATGAGGGTGGGCTACTTTCCTACAAATAGTTGGTTAGGGAGAGGCCACTTAGATAGGGTTTCTATTGTTATGATAAGATGCCACGACCAAGGAAATTTATAAAAGAAAGCATTTAATTTGGGGCTTACAGTTCCAGAGTGTTAGAGTATATGCCCCATCAACATAGGGAACACAGCAGCAGGCAGGCAGGCATGGTGCTGAGGTAATAGCTGAGAGCTTACATCTTTATCCACAAGCACAAACTGACTCGAAATGATGTGGACTTTTGAAACCTCAAAGTCTATTTCCAGTGACACACCTCCTCCAATTAGGCCTCATTTCCTGATCCTTCTCAAACAGTTCCACCAACCGGGTACCAAGTATTCAAATATATGAGCCTATGGGGGTCATTCTCATTCAAACCACACCCCTCCAAGCAAGAAGGTATTTGCTAGGGCTGTTGATTGCACACTAGAACTAAATGATAGGACTCTATTGCTGAAGACACTACATGCTATGGTCACAAGACATAGAGAAATCAAGCTGGAACTGAAATGGAAACCCCCACCTGCTGGCTCGCTCTTGTAGTACCAGAGGATGCTATGCAGATTGCAGGGGGAGATTGTCAGGTCTTACTCAGTTGTGTACCCTGAATGCTCTTCTACTGACTGGCCAGTGAAGAAGTGCCCATTGGTCAGTCAGGAATGGGACAACCAACTACTCTCATCAGATTTGAGACCCACTTCACAGGAGGAAATCCATGTCTGGTACTGTAAATCTGACAAAGCCTGTGGCTGGGACACTCATTGTCCCTAGTAAAGAAACGCTACTGTGATTGTTTTGCTAAGTGATGTGATATGCCCATCAAATTGCCATTTAAATAATTATGTTTATACCTACAGACTAGTGCTATCATCACTTTTGGTCAGAAAAAGATGCTTGGGCAGCGGGCGGCAGGAACTGCAGAGACCCATAATTGCTCAAAGTGCCTAAAGCAAGGAACTATTGAATGCTTACTGTAAATAGATCATCTTTGTCACTCTTTCAGGGAACAGTGCAGAAGACAGGGTAGCAAGAACAAGAACATAAGCACTGAAGGAAGGAGTAGAGTCAAGTCAGAACTCTGTCTCTGGAGCACAGCCTTGCTGCTGCATTCTTAATAGCACAGTTTTGATTATTGGCACAAGACCTGCACAAAAGTGGGCCCATCAATATCTTGTCATAGAAGAATAGCTCATGCACCCACCCCCCACCAAGGATGTTAGGTGGGTCATGGTATCTAAGTGGGAGGACCTCATGAGGCTTCACCCCTCCATGATGATCTCTAGGTCTTTGGAGGGAGAGAGAGACTTTTTTTTTCCAGGGGGTAGCCACTGATATAAAGGGAACCTGTGCTCCTATAAACAGTTCCTAACCTGGGACCGATAATCAATCCTCAGGTAGTCCACGAGGTCATCAAAAGATAATTTTAAAAATAAAGAAATGAAGAAAGAAAGAAAGAAAGAAAGAAAGAAAGAAAGAAAGAAAGAAAGAAAGAAAGAAAAAAGAAAGAAAGAAGGAAGACAGATAGGAGAGAGTAGAAGATTGACTGAGTATAAGAGGAAAGAGATGAGTGAGAGTGGGGGACATGATCAAAACAGGCATCATACACATATGAAAATACCATAATGAAATCTACTGTTAGGAAAAAGGAATTATGAAGGTCTATGTTTACAGTGATTATACATCACGAGAAAAAGGAATCCTCACAACTATATATTACATATTTTCATTTTTACAAGTATGTGAAATATGTGTTAATAGCTTTATTGATTTAGTCTATGTGTATGGGTGTTTTGTCTGCATGTATGTCTGTGCACTAGTTATGTGCTGCTTCCTGCTGATCCCCTGGCTGGAGTTATAGACAGTTATGAGCTGCTTGCTGTCTGGGTGCTGGGAATTGAACACAGGTCCTCTGGTGGAGCAGCCACATTCACCCCCTGAACCATTTCTTCAGCTCAGCTCCTACAATTAATTCTTGAAGTATAAGCCAAGTATCTCCTATAGTAGTTTGTTGTTTATAGTAAAAAGGAAAAGTTACATGATTGGTCTTCATAAGGACACACATTGGTGTTACCTAGAACTTGGTAGGCTGAGGAACAACTGTGGAAAGTTCTAGGCCAGCTCAGACAGTATAATGAGGATTGTCTTTTAAAAAAATAAAAGAAAGAAAAGTTATTTGAGGTGTGAAGAGATGGCCTAGTGTTTAAGAGCATTGACGGTTGCTCCTCCAGAGGACCCAGGATTGATTCCTAGCACCCACATGGAGGCTCACAATTATGTGTAACTCCAGTCCCCAGGGATTTGACGCCTTCTTCTGACCCCCATAGGTACTGAACACATGTAATGCACAGACTTAGATGCAGGCAAAATACCCATACACATAAAATAAAAGTTAAAAATATTTAAATGCGTTTTTGTGATTAAGACAAATGGCAGCAATAAAATACTTGATTTTGAAAGTAAAAATAAATATATAAAATACATGTTGTCTATAAATATGAGAAAAAAACCCTTCAGGCTTCAAAATAGGTCATATCTGTTTACTTTCTTTTCTAGGAGCTCAAAAATTATTCATAAAAATCCCATATATACTAATATTTTTTGTTCATTTCTCCTTTTAGAAAATAACAGGTATTATTTCTCCACCCAGCCTATTCCTTGTAAGAGCTTTTCTCTTAAGCAATGATTCCATGACTAAAAGCTTACATCTACAGGAAAAGTCATATGGACTAAACTTAGAATATTTCTACATAAATAAATCATTTTATCCTGAACTTGAACTGAATGATTTCTTTAGGGTTGTTTTTAAAATTAAAGTCTAAAACACATAGCATAAAGTTTCCCTAAAGTATTTAGAGATAGTGAATGAGAAAATTGTTTTTAAATTAAACAAGTTAACTTGCAAAGGATTATATATTATGTCTTTTATTTCTTTATATCAAATTGTAGCTACAGACACAGAACTCAGAGATAAACTAATGAACTGCAGAGTTTGTACAGGACCTATATGAAGAAAGTTCCATGACTTTACTTAAGACCACAAATTTTCTTAAATAAATCTTTCTTTAAAAAAGATGTGCTTGGTTTTGTATATAGATGTTTTGTCTGCATGTAGTCTTTATAACATCCAAGTTCAGTGCCCATGGAGGCCAGCAGAGGGCATTGGATCCCCTGGACTGAAGTTACAGACTGTTGTGAGCTGCCATGTGGGTGCTAGGAACCAAATCCAGATCCTTTGGAAGAGCAGCCAGTGTCCTTAACTGATGAGACATCCCTCCAGCCCCCACATACATACATTATATATATATATATATACACACACACACATACATATACATACATATATATACACATACATTATATATATATATACACACACATACATATACATACATATATATACACATACATTATATATATATATACACACAGACACACACATACATATACATACATATATATACACATACATTATATATATATATACACACACATATATATATATATGATTTTTTTAAGAGGTGGCCATGTTAGCACAAGCTTGTAATCACAGCATTTGGAAGACTGAGGAGGGACAAAGAAGAATTGGAGGCCAGCCAGAGCAGGTCAGATCCTGTCTTAATAAGAAACAAAAAACAAACAAAAATTTTTTTGGGGGGTAGTATTCTAGTATGGGTAAATGTATTAAAAATTTGTTTCAATTCATTTATAAATTTATTGTAAATCTGCTTATAATTTCCAAAGAATCAACCATGACATTAGAATCCCCCACCCTCTCTCTGCTGTGTTATTGTTGTTGTGGTGGTTGTTGTGCTGTGTGGTACATGCATGTGAGTGTGCAAGTGCACACGCCCATGCATGCCAGCACATGCAGAGATCAGAGAAGAACATGATATACCCTCTTTTGTTCTTCACTTTATTGCCTTAAGGCAGTATCTCTTGCTGAAGTGGAAACTCTCTGAGTGAGGCTGGTGGCCAGTGAGATCTCAGGATTTGCCTGTCTATTCCCCACTCAGTGTGGGTTTTACAGGCATGCATAGCCACACTCAGATTTTACATGGGTGCAGAAAATCCAATTTCAGGTCCTCATGCCTGTTCGGCAAGCTTTCTTACCCACTGAGCCAACTTCCTACCCCCAAAATATGATATGGGTTTATTATGAAGATACTACACACTTCTTATGAAAAACTCAGGCCATGAAGAAAATTAAATGAGAAACATAACCCTGACCTGTATCCTCCCTCTTCAGCCTAACTCCCTAGAGAGATATCATGGAATTGGTTTTATTAATTGTGGTAAAAGTACATAAAATTTACCACTGGAATCATTTTAAGTATACAATTCAGTGGTATTCACCCTGTGCATTTCCAGAACTTTTCTGTTTTGTACAATGGAGACTTGGTACCTACTGAACTCCCTGGATTGCTCCAGGTTACACACCTGAGCAAGAGTATACAGTGTTTATCCTTTTGTGTGTGATTGACTTTTTAATTTATTTTATTTATTTTTATTTTTTGAGATAGGGTCTCATGTGACCCAGGCTGGTTTCATCCTTTCTGTGTGGTGAAGGATAACCTTAAATGTCAGATCCTTCTGCCTCTGTGCTCTGCGAGCTGGGATTACTGTGCCTGCCACTACTCTGGGTTTACATGGAACTGGGGATTGAGCCTAAGGCCTTGCGTATTTTACCAACAAAGCTACATTCTCAGGCCTGAATATGCATTTTGTTTGTTTGTTTGTTTGTTTGTTTGTTTTTGAAACAGAGTCTCTCTATGTAACCCTGGTAGTCCTGGAATTTGCTATGTAGACCAGGCTAGCCTCAAACACAAAGAGATCCTCCTGCCTCTGCCTCCTGAGTACTGGGATTAAAGGTGAGCACCACCATACCTGGCCCTCAACTCCAGCTAATTTTCCTTTTAGTTGTTCAAGACAAAGTTTCTCTGTGTATATCCCTGGCTGTCCTGGAACTCTGTAGGTAGACCAGGCTGCCTCAAACTCAGAGATTTGCTTGCCTTTGCCTCCTGAGTGCAGGGACTAGAGGTGTGCACTACCATACCCAGAAAACTCCAGCTTTTAAAATACCTGTTAAAATTTGTAAAAATAATGCTTTATAACGGAAGAAAATTTAGAGCGTGTAAAGATACCTTGTAGTAAAACACAAAAGTTTCTTTTCTTCATATAATACTCACTCCCACTGACCACAGGTAAACATTGCTAATAATATTTTCAGTCATTTCCCAAAAATTTTTGTGTACATCCGTAAGGCACATACTCACATTTACATGAACAAGAATGCACTCTCTGTTTTTTTTTTTGCCTCTTTTACATTATGAGAGATGATATTACACATACTGTTCTTCACTTAATATATCTTGGGCATTTTTCCATGCCAAAACATATGTTCTCAAGTGAATCTTTCTAACTTAGTAAAGTAATTCTGCAATGCATGAAAGAACAGTCAAGAGTGACAAAGAAATTTTGAAAAGCTGCTTAAGAATTAACTCTCAACATTAGAAGGAGGAGTGGATGACTAAAAGATCGTAACAAAGGCAGAAGGGTAGAGAACTTGATGGAACCGAAATCGACCTCAGGAGGAGATCCTGAACCATGAAAGCTTTCAACTGGATTGTGAAGTCTTTAGATGTCAGTCGGAGAGAAGAGTGCCGCTCGGAAAATGTGCAGAAACAACTGGTTAACAACTGAAAAACTAATCAAACCCTCGCTTCATGTAATAAGCCAAAATAAGTGGCAGACTTGTTAAAACATCACTATTACCATCACTATGACGTATGCACGTGTGTGCCCGCGTGTGCGCGCACACACACACCCGTACACATAGAAAGAAGAGAAAAATGTGAAGTGAATAACCTTTTGGAGGACTATTTTCTAAATGCAGAAGCCAGAAAAGAAATGCAAACAATTGAGAAACTGACAATTATAAAACGTAGCTACGAAAGATACTTGTAAAAAGCATTTTACTACATTCAATTATGGGTAGTATAATATGGTTTTGTTACTGTTCTCATATGAGAGTTTCCATAATTAAAAACAATAACACCGCAGTAGAGAACAATGAATTAGGAAGATTAAAGGTGCAGAGCAGGGAAGGAATGGTCAAGGCGTTTGAAGCACTTGGGTTTTATTTACATAAAGCAGCAAAATGCAAAAGAACTTTTTTTTTTTCCCAGCTATCAGTTTGGAGAAGGCTAAACCCTGATAACATTAGTGTTGCTCAAAACATGAATAAATGGAAATTCTTATATGCTTCCAGTTTTGGGAGACTCTTTGAAACAAGTAAAAAAAAAAAATTGAACCCTGAAATTCCAATTTTAGAAATTTAGCTAAAGGACATAAATTACAGATTTATGTTTATATATTTATACATAAATTTATATATGTGCATAAATATATATCTACAGATGTAGCTAATATTTGCTTATGAAACAGCCCATCGTCTCACTGTTTACAGGGTAGAAAAATCAGAGAGCCAGTGTGTGGACAACAGCGGAGGCCCCTGCCTGGCATGTTCAAGTCCTGGGTTGATCCTCAACACGCACAGATATGCACACAATAGACAAAAAGATCATGTGCAGCAAGGATGAACTTTATTAACAGTAGTTCTAAAAGGATAATGCATGGCTGCTATTTTATTTCTTTATTTCAAAGATTTTAACTTCCATGTAAACATTGTACATACTTATGAGGCATCAAGTGATGTGACGGTATATTTTATAACTTTTGTTATTTGTATAATTTCTGCAATTAACGTGTATTACTTTTATAATAAAAATGTTATAGAAATGAAAACTTTAAACCACGTGTGGCATCGACATTGAGATGTACGTTTTCCCTCAAATGACTGGTTGTTTCGCCAAATGTTGGCAAGATCCCAGCTAAGCATCTAGGCATTTTTAAATTTTATTTTCATTTAAAAAAAAATAAAAGAAAATAAACCATCAGATTAAAATTACATGTTGATTTTACAAAAAAAATAATTAGCAGTCTTTTGTTTGGAAAAAAGTTACAAATATAAAATAAATGATAATTTTAAGAAATTATACAAATGATTATGATAATGAAAACAATCCAACAAGCTTTAAGTAAAGATAATTAATCTTCCCATACCTTCCACGTTGTAATAGATAATCTAGTTTCATTTTAATAAAAACCCACAAATAAATACAATTATATAATTTAACACAGAACAACAGATTATTTATTTATTTACTATTAATTAATTACTTAATTTAGTCTTTTGAGATATTGTCTCAAGTAGCCCAGGTTGGGCTTGAACCTGCTATGTGGCAAGAGTGACCTTGAACACCTGACCTTCCTGCTTCTATTTCCTGAGTGTTGGAATTACATATATCTGTGACCGTGTTAGGTTTTGTTTCTTTAAAATAAAAACAAAATCTAAATATTTTCCTATATTATTATGCTAGGGATAGGAAGCAAAGTGTGTGATAAAGAATGTCGAATAATCTTCTAGGAAATGTCTTCATTTGTTATTGCTGGAAAATGCTGACTTGATAGTTTAAAACATATATACATGTTAAATATAATACAATGGTTGATTCTATAAACTTAATAAAATACTGAAGTTGTCAAATGCAAAGCCTCCCGTAAACATTCTTCACTCATTGTTATATATCTTCTTTCACTTCTGACTTAAATTAACAAAATCAATTTCACACAGTTCTCAAATGATGAATTAAACTTTAAAAGTCTCTAAATGGTAAATATTGTACAGGATCCTTCTTTTGGAATCTGGTCTTAGACACAAATGGTTTAGCTGGCAATATAGTGTCAGCAATAACTTCCATGACATGTAAAACTGGAGTCGTAAACCCCAGTCTGAATAAGTGCATCTTCTATGAACCAGCCTTTCTATCACTTGAAAGGCATCTCAGTCAAGACCAGGTGCTGTTCCCAGAGGAGAAAACACTGCCCTCCAGTGGGGAGATGGAGAGAGTCTCAGGTACCACGACAGCAGCATCTGTGTGAAATGTGGTGTATTTATCAAGTCTCACTTCTGGCTATATCTCTTGTCTACAACCAAGCACAGGGACGAACTCTCCAAAATGAATTCTAATATGCATGTAATTTTTCCGGTCAGGTAGATGTATTAGCCACTGTTAACTAGAAGCGTTGCAAGCTTTTTGACCCTCAAAGCTGACCACATATCTGACTATCACAATTAGGCTGTGCTAGCCCCCTGTAGTTTCTCACTTCCCAGCTAAGAAGAGATTTCATCTCGATGTTTCCCTTGTTGGCCAATTTTTTAGCTAAAAGACATTTAAAATTGTACAGCAGGCAGAACCCCAGGGGACCGAACAGTGTTCCAACATCCTTAAAGGCTTCCTATCACTTGAAAAACCAAATTCTTCCTCCTGTTTCTTAAACTAACCAAAGTAGGCAAAAAGCAATCGTAAAAGTCTTTGTGTCTAGCATTGGAGCTTTCTCATATTTCACACCATTATATAAATGTCACTCTAACCTATATGTATCACAAATGCTACGCTAAATTAGGGCCAAATTTGCAACCTAGTTTAACTGGGTTTCCTCTTTTTGCAAATGCAGTTTTTGTGTCTGCATTTAGCAATGCATACAAAACTGTCCGCGTAGCTAACTGCTTCGAATTGCTAAATTTGAGGATGGATGTGTAGATCGCCCATCTTCATGCATGTGCCAGAGCAGGGCTGTTACTAGTCATAGGAAGATTTCCTAATCAAATGGACCTTGACAGGTGGTGCTAAATTCATGGACCAGGAAAAGAATTTCAAACCTCCTCCATCCTCTGCACTTCAGTGACCACAACACTGTCATTATAAGGTCATGGTCTCCGAAGTTCTTGAGCTCATCCCTCACTAGCCATGTGACTTAAACTTGGCCTTTTCCCCTCTCCACAACAAAACAAATGTAATAATGCTGGTCTTCTAAGATGGCTGTAAAACTGGAATTAGGGAATGTAGGTGAAGTGCCTACCACAGAGAAAGAGTTTAACCCAGACTTCTACTACTGTCTTCTACTGTCACCTCTTAATCCAATGGCTAAATATGTTTCCTGTGATTTTCTAGGATAATCCCCCTTTATCATATTAAGTAATGGACCTTCACTTACTTTACTGTCTAGCAGTATCATGAATCCTGCAGATATAGTCTTTAAAACAAATGCCTTGTGCAGAAGCAAATATTTTTAACACCATATTGCTCAACTATAGCACCTTTAAATAGGAATCAGTTTTTTCTCCCTTTCACTCACACAGAAGGTCGTATCTATTATTTATTCACCTGCATTCACAGAGCCTGTCAGAAGTTTTAAAATGACAGACAGAAGAATTATAACTATTGTGAAGATAGCATCGTAATTAGAAATATTTGGTACAGTGTTATATAGTTATATAGTTCCCAAGCTTGAGGGTACAGAATGTCAACACCATACCTGTTCTGGTTAAGTCTACTTACCAAATACATATTTCAGAAAGGATATTGGCTTGTTTCAGGAGATTAACTCACTATCCTTTGAGATGATGAAGAACTTGTACATTTTAAAAAGAGACATCTTTTTAGCTGTGACAATAGAAGTTTACTGAGTCATGGTCCCATACCAGTGCCTCCTCCCTCTTCAGCATTAGAAAATGTCCGCATCTTTGTTTTTTGATAAATTTTTGATAAGTGTTGCCTTCACCAATAGTGACATCTCACCAATAACATCATTATGACACTTGATGTGGAACAGCATAGACTTTTTGACTACTCAAAATGATTTTTTTTTTTTTTTGAGACCTGGTCTCACTATGTACCCCAGGCTGATCTGAAACTTTGGCTTCCCATGTCTCTCTCTCCAGTACTGACATCATGGATGTGTGCTACCATATCCAGCTCAAAACAGGCTCTATAACTTAGAGTCCAGTCATTTATCATTTACAACTCAAAGATATACTGGTGAATTGAGAACACAACACTTACTTGAATTCTTTCAGCCGAAAAATTTTAGGTATTATTTGAGAACAAAGCAATGGAAGTAAACAGCTACTGCTGCCCTGAAGCCTGTGTATAAATATTTTCTAGTTATCTGCAAATGTGAAGGACACTGGGGATATAGCTTAATGGCAGGCACACAGCATGTGTGAAGCCATGAGTTCAATCTTCAGCATCCAAAAGGGAGGGAGGGAGTAACTTTGCTATGGATAATCTAAGTTACTGCCAAAATCTGATAATTAAACTTATGCATTTATGATAAACAATCTGAATTTTAAAAAAGTATATCATAATTGCAACAGTATCAAAACAATCTAAAGTCAGACACTTTTTCTGTATATAATTATATTATTATAATTCCCTACCTTGACAGATGACAATTTTAGAACATTCTAAATACAATTTCTAGTATATGCACTAAAATAAAATGTAACAGATAGACAACTCACCATAATATAAGTAACACATTCAAATTTAGTAATTTATTTTCCAGGTGGAAACCAGGCTTCTTGGAAGACTTCACACTATGCCAAATGGTCTGATTTCACCATAGAGGTAGGCATAGGGGACTAAATTTACCTCTGTGTAATTTTTGTTAACTACATTTTACATGCAAATGTATATACAGCCATGCTAATGAAGTTATAGAGAAAGTTGGCAATCCATTTTTCTGTTTTATTCAAAAGCAACTTTTCAATGACTTTCTTGCTTTTTAAACTTTTCTTCATTTAATCACAAGAAAACTGAAAAGCCTAACAATGCATTCAAATTGGATCACAAGCTA
Organism: Cricetomys ansorgei; assembly: GCA_026225945.1. Taxonomy (NCBI): domain Eukaryota; kingdom Metazoa; phylum Chordata; class Mammalia; order Rodentia; family Nesomyidae; genus Cricetomys; species Cricetomys ansorgei. The sequence continues at coordinate 15,128,604 of JAMJFZ010000716.1, read as the reverse complement.
AAACAATGCTGTAAGATCATTTTCTTCCTATACACCTTAGTCTTCTGGACATGGAATGCTTCTGCTGAGATCAGAAAAAGGTAATTTATATCTAAGAAACTGCAGTGGACTGATTTAGACAGAGTTCAGAGAGGGGAAAAGTCCTATGCCCCACATTGCCTGCAATGGTTACTTCATCATTGTCTCAAATATTTTTCTAGAAGATGTAAACAAAATATTTAAATTTTACGTGAGTGCATTTCCTATAAAGACGCTAGCATCTAAGCTCAAAGCCTGTATTAGCAATAAAGTATGCAGTATCCTTTTGATTGGAACTTTAGCAACCCAAAATTTGTCTTAGATTAGAAGTGTCTCCAGAATGTAAGCAGAGAAGTGTAAACTAAAGACACAGCTGATTTGCAATGAAATAGAGTTTAGAAGCACAGGCGCTAAGAGGAAAAAATAAATGATAGTTCAACTCTGTTTTGCATGTTACAGTCAGGTGCGGATACAATCTCACCTCTTGACAGCCAGAAAAATAAAGCAAGCTAAAACTTTCTCCCCTTTCCATACTGAGGGGAATCTGGATCCTGACCTGAGTTCCAAACTCCTATATTGTGGAAATGCCAAGGACCCAGAACATCGCAGAAATAAGGAGGCCTTCAGCAATGAAAGTGTTAGAATCCACAGGATCCCGGGTTGTGGCTCCAGGGTGTAGAACTTGATTCACATGCCTGAAACCCTGGGTTCAATTGCTAGTAGGAGAGAAGAAATTCAAAGAAACATTTGTTAGTCACTCCACTCTCACACCAGAGAGAGGGAGAATGAAGACAGGAGCATGAGGTGAAGACTGAGTGTTGGGGGGATCCTGCTGTGAGGGATGGCAGACCCTGTTAAGGGGCTGAGGTTGCAGACCTTCTTCTAAGTCACAACTGCAGTATCGCTATATCAGAGAAAACAATGTATTGTGAGTCCTGTGGGGTGTGTGTGTGTGTGTGTGTGTGTGTGTGTGTGAGAGAGAGAGAGAGAGAGAGAGAGAGAGAGAGACAGAGAGACAGAGAGAGGGAGGGAGGGAGGGAATTGCATTGGGGTGGAGTGGGGGAAGAGGAGAGATACAAAATTTAACAAATTGGTTTTTTATGAAACATTGAGTGTTGTGTTTATACATGCTGGGCAACATAACCCGTAAACCTTGCTGGATTACTGCAAACTGCTGTGTGAAGCATACAAATGGCACTGCTGTCAATGGGAAGAAGAGACAGACAGAATCAAGGGAGGCAAGCAGCACCCCATGATGTGAAGTTTGTTCCCTCTGCAAGTTGCAGTGGAAGAAGGTAACACCAGGAACAAAATGCCATTTCACAAGGATACAAAAGCTCTTGCTTTGTGATCTCTGTGTATGGAAAGAGCGATCAATGGGATGACTTAATGTCCCTCCTTTCTCAGAATCAAAAGTATAAGGTCTTTTTTTTAAAGTTATTTTTAAACTTCTTGTTTTAGAGCCCATTGTGTTCCACGAAGCAGGCAAAACTCTGAGAGACAACAAAGACTTGATCTACAGAGGAGAAAGCAATAAAGAGCCAGGCCTCTCCAGAGGGTAATTAACCCTTAGTCATTCATCTTAGAAGTCCCAGTTACAGGGAAGGTTAATGTGCAGGTAGCACTCTCTATTTTCTATAAAAATTTTTTAAACATTTTTTTTTTTTTGCAGAATGTTATACTATTAATTGCCAATTTGCATATGTGTGCAGCTGCTGTTTTGGCTCTGAACTCAATCCGATAAGCTAGCTGGAGGTATCGCAGAGCACTTGGCAGCTTTCCTATTTGAAAAGAGAGCCTCTCCCTCCACAGAACAGCTGATCGTCTATCAGCGATAGACCCTGATGGCGTGAATTACAATTACACTACTTTTCACACTAAATCTGGGTGATAGCTACTTGGAAAGAAGTTTCATCATTTTTTACCACAAACTGGAAAAAGAATTACATGGTCATGCTGTGCTTTTAAAGGCAGTTTGGTTCACTTTTGTCTATTTAACACCTAATTCCAAGAAGTCCATAGGCATCCAGAGATCTGAATGGCGCGTAATGAATTCACTGTTTAGATTGAAGATTTTTAAAATCTACCTCAAATTACATTTATTAACAAGGCGACTAGGAAGTGTTAAAGTCGTTAGACGCTTCATTTATTAAATAATTCGTGGGTATTTTCAGTTGTCATATCTAGAGTCATGGGGTTTGCTTACTTTTTTTTTTTTTTTTTTTAATTAGCAATCCAAAACAATGCTTCTGTGATTTAACAATTCATCACAAAATTTGGGCTCTTCGGTTTCAGCTGTTAATATTAGATAATTCGGGTAGTTATTTTGATCTGTTTATAAATGATTTGGGTTGCATTGTGTTGTGAGGAACGCTGCACTGCGGCGGCCCAGGCAGATCCTGATCTTTCCTGCCTTCCGAAGGGCAGCTGAGTTCCTCCCAGAACATGATCTTGTGTTCAGTTTGGTGAACAAGGGCGAGGAGCCCGGGCACAATGCTAACTTGATTTCTCATTGTTGAGTTTACATCAGTATCGGTGTACATTTTCTTTCTCTTTGGAAAACTGCGGGAGGCTCTCGCTGTAAGAGTGCGTTTTATTAGAGCCCGACGGGAGTCTTAATTTTGGGGACTTTAGAAAGCACTGACTTTTCCCCCTGCAAGATCCCATCCCTCAGAACCTGTGATAGTCCTGAGAGGCTCTCTCTTTCCTCATTCCCCCTCAGCTCCCCTCCCTCCCATCTTGACATTCAAATCCATTAAAAGTAAAACCCACCTCAAACAGCAGAAGTGGAGCACACTAATCCTGACGTAGTTAACCTAAGAGAAAAATAGATCTGGTTTTCCTTTTTTAGTCTCAAGCTTTATTAGATTTCTCACTCTCACAGATTATCCGAAGACTACCCATTGATTGATCGCCCGTAGAGCTGCATTTGGTGTAAAGAAAAAACTCACAGCTTTATTGGCTCCCAGGAGACAAAACAAACAGAACAAGATATTCATATTAATGCAAACAATGCAACAAATGAGGGGAAGAATCGCCCTGCAGAAGCCTGGCAGCGGCCAGGCTGCAAGCGCCCGGGCACCCCGACTCCACCCGGGTCCTGAAGGGCAGAAGGCCTAAAGATGGCTCCAGCTCAGGCCTCAGGAAGGCCTACCCGGCCCTCAACCCTGGAAAGTGAACTGGACTTCACTTGAGTGAGACTTTTTCTTGGCTACTGTTGTCACTCTCCAAAGGCTGATTTCCTCAGCCTTGCTTTCCAGCTGGGTCAGAAGCAGAGGCTCCAATGTCCCTCCCAACCACCTGAGGCAGCGGCAAAGGAGACGAGAAAGATGCTAGGGCCGCTGAAAGAAGCCACAGGATACACCCTCCTCAGAGCTCACCTCCTGGAGGAAATGGTGTGCACAACACTGAGCTTTGCTTAATCAAAAGCGAGAGGAGGAGCGTGTGCTGCAGATCTGTGTTTGAGAGTTCGGGCTGTCTGGCAAACACGAGGCAAAATCAAAATTCCAGGCTCCATAGCTATTTCCCCAGACCCTTAGGGAAGCCTCTCTCAGACCTAGTTGACAGTCTTTATAGTCCATGTGATGTTAAAATTAGGGTTGCCAAATAGTGTGCAGCATACTTGTACTAAAAAAAGAATATTAGAAATTTCCTTGAGCATCCTTTATTTTTTATTGGCTCCATCTGCAGTCAATTCTACACCACCCCATTATTGAAGAAACCATACTGGTAGGTAGCAAGGAATATTCCCTGATGTAATCCTGACATTGTGTACATTTTTATAAGCTCTTTCCTTGGAAAAGTAGTTGCCTTTCTAGCACATTGTGTATTGCATATAGTATCTAGCATCTAGTATATTGTAAGGCAGTGAAGATGAAGCCAGCTTTGACTGACAGCTTGGAGGAAGCAGTTCCTTCCCTGGGGTTGTTGGTTCACTGGGTCTCACCACATCTGTGGCCATCACAACAGAACCCTTGTCAGAATTATACGTAATTTTCTAATCCTTTGTATAGAGCAGTTTACCTCTTAGTGTTTATTGTCAAAGAAAGCAAAGTTGGGGCTTGGAAACTTTAAAGATGAAGGGTAGAGTAAAACCTGCTTTGAAAGTTATCAAAGGTTCTAACCTAGAAATAAATGTCATTTAACGTCTTGTAGATGCCTATGGAAAGGCTTTCAAAATGCCCATAGTAAATCTTCATGGAAAAGGATTCCAAACAGCAGTGGGGCTTTGAGGGGAGCAGGTCCACGCACGTGTGTGTGTGTGTGTGTGTGTGTGTGTGTGTGTGTGTGTGTGTGTGTGTGAGAAAGCTGCTTTAGGGAGGAAGGGAGGAAACCTGCTGCTTGCATTTCTTTCCTAGTCCCGGTTAAGGAGAGCTTTTTCAAGCTTTGTCACCCTTCTGGAGTCTTTGGATTCCCAGTGAGCTAGCCTGCCTTTTAAGCCAATTGCTTGAAGTTGTATGACTACACCCACACAGGATGCCCCCTTCTCACTGTCTCTTAGTGCCGTTTAACAACTACAAATGGAGAAACTCTTTGTCTAATGAGAGCAGTTTTCAAAGTTGATTCACCAACACTTGAGGAAAGATAATGTAAGGCTGAGGCCTCCCCCTGAGCTGCAGGGCCATCACAGACAAGGAAGGCCAACTGGAGCCAAGTGCAGTCTTTAACTGGAGAGCACATCTTAGTTTCAGAATGTGCCTAGGCTTACTTCCCACTCACACTGCTTTGCTTTTTGTCCTTCTACTTCTAGTTCAGAATTCCGGTGATCAGAAGTTAGCACTGTAGGGGGAGTTATGGGGCGGGTTAACCGAGCATTTTAGAGCCACAAATCCTTTGTATGTTCTGCCCTGCGTGAAGCATCTCAAATGACAAATATTCATCTGGTACTTTCTCTGCACTCATCTGAGCCAGCCGAGAGATGCCCAACCCTCAGCAACAGAGCTGTTCTGAGGCCCTTGCTAGTGTGGTGGTGAACTGGTAATACACGGACAGCAAACCTCACTCCAACGTCAGGCTCCCTACCCTACCTATTACACTTAGCTTAATTGTTAGTGTCTTTGAATAGAAAGACTTGCCATGGATTTAGCTTCTTTATGAAGCCCAGTATTAAGTCAGGGGAAAAGCATACTTTGTGTGTGTTTGTGTGTATGCACGTGAGAGGGATTTTATGGAAAAAAGAATAGCTTGGTGCTCTGGAGAGTCTTAGTTGAGTTCTAGCTAATTTAAGGGCTTTTGAGAGACTCATTTATTCTCTATGGGTATAGTGTTGTAACCCCTTCTCCCCAAGAAAGTTGAACTGGGCCATTTTTTAGACACTGTTATTTTGAAAGCGACTGTTCTTTAAATTAACAATAACATCTTTTGTATGCTCTTCCCAAACAAATATCAGTAAGTCAGTTTTTCAGTGTATTCATTGTAGGGCCCTAAAGAAGAAAGGACACACACTCCAGACTATCTAGGCTTTCTAGATGGCAAGGGGACATATTCAAATGGAGGTGTGTGTGTGTGTGTGTGTGTGTGTGTGTGTATGTGGATGTGACTGATTAACTATGAAGGGATTCCATAGTGAGGTGCCGATTCTCTGTAGAGGTGTGAGTGACTTGAGGACACCCACCTTTTGCAGGTGGACATGCCCAGATCTTACTTCAGTTCTGGTTTTGGACTGAGGCCAGTGGAGGAAGACTATAATGAGACAAGAGCTAAAGTAGGTAGAAAATAACATGGCACCATCCTCCTGAACATGTGGGCACTTGGTGTGCTTCTGAGTGTAGGAATCTATCTGAGAGGCGCCCTGAGGCTGGAGGAAGTTGGTGGTATTGTTTGTAGCAAGTAATCTCAGATCTGAGCTGGGAAACACGCCCTTGCACAGTATCGGTCGTGCGAGGTGATGTCTCTTCTGATTCGAGGCCTTTCTTGAACCATAAACTTCAATAATCTTTCCCTAAACAGACTTCATTCACATTCTGAATCTGGTTTTTGTCTCACACATACTAAATTTTACAAAACAGAAAGAAACAATAGAGCTTATTAGGAAAAACTTGTCTTGAATAGTAAATTAAGCAGAATGGAAATAGGCACATGTTTTTAACACAGTTTCCCCCTTTCCTACCAATCGAACATTTACATCTTTTTTCTGTGATTTTCCCCTTAAGTCTTAAGCTGGCACCACACATTCGCAGCAAATGAGACTGACATTATTTGTATCTACGGAGAGAAAAATCTTTGTAAGGCTGCATCCCAAGTGCAGAGCCTTTCAGGAGTTTTCTGCAGTCACCCCTAACCTGCGTTAATCATCCTGGTTGTGGTGTTCTCAGAACCTACAGAACTGACTCATTTTGAAGACCATAAATCAGCTGTCAGTGATAACTGGTTTCAAAGTATGCCTTGGTCGCCAAGACCTGTAAATTCAGAGGTATACTCGATTACACCGTTCGTTATTAAGAGATGTGCCCCAGGTGGAGGCGTCTTCGAAACCAATATATTTTCTTTATAACTGGTGTCAAATTGATGTATATATTAAAAAAATCTTGGAAAATGATCTCAAAAAGGAAGTAACAGCCCAATGAGCCATATGTTCAGGGAAGCTATCAGGTTTCCATTGGGACCAAATTTCACTTCACCTTTTTGTCCTTATGTGCAAATAAAAACTTATCTGTAAATACACCATTTAAACAGCCATGCAAATTTGTAAGGTCTACAGGCTGAGAAGAAACTATCCTAGGTCCACAAAAACTAGGTCGATGGAAGGTAAATAATTTTGTTAGCTGCTTGATATGCACAAGGCAGCATGGAATCGAACTCCATAAATTCACACTTTCAAATGCAATGCTTCTATAGGACTAGTTAACGAAGAAAAAGCTGATAAATAGTTAATAAATGTTGGTGTCGATGGAATGCTGAACCCAGGTTTCAGTTAATGAATGTAATTTTCCCCCTTGCTGTTAGATGGACTGCTATTTTAAGAGATTCAGGGATTTTTCCAAATGCAGCAGAGCACTGAAGAGTCTGTGGTGAGCTAAGGGCAGAGGAATGGTTTTCCAGGGGAGAAACCAAAAGCATTTCTGCTTACCTACACAAAACACTTTCTACAACTCTTTTTAGGAATTTTCAATTTAAAAACTTTTCAGCATTTTAGTAGATGGAGTTTAGGAGATAATTTTGCATTCGTTACTTTTCGGTATGCATGGGCGTGTTCTAAAGGAAAATGACTTGCATTGAGCACTTGTGTAACTTTCCATATGACTAGAATCAATGAGAATCTAAAAACATCAAGATTCTCTCAAGCCACTTAATTTAATATATATGTGCTTTTATTATGAGATATTCCAACTGGAGGGGAAAGGCAATAATGTAAAGGAAACCCTTGTGTATGCAAAAGCCTCCGCACAATTGTTTGTGCCAAGTTATGCCAAGGTAAGAGTCAATAGAAAAAAATTGTACTTTGTAGGTAGGTTATCTTTCAGCTACTTTCATTTACCACCTAGGTGAGAGGAAAGTTTTATCATGTTAATTTAGGCACCTGGTTAGCTAAATAGCAGGGCGCCTTAGGAGAAACTGCCTTCTCATTCAGCTCTTTGTTTCGGGGTTCCGGCTAAGCCATTTCAACCATAGGGACATCCACGTGATTAATCCTAAGAAGAGTGGATGCTCAACCGTCAACTCTGTGGCTCAGAAGTGGGGACCGCTATGAGACCCCCGCTGGCTCCCCAGCGAGCCTCAACAGGGATGGAAGACTTTTCAGCCTGGACTGAGCTTGTGGTGGGTTCTTGGCGCTGCTATTTATGCCCAGCTCCTCAACAGGCCAGATTACTGAGCAAACCGGCCAACGAGGGACAGGGTGCACCAGCCAGGCCTCCACCGTCGGATGCACAGGGTTGGGGGACGGTTGCCTGCTTTGAAAAGGGAGTGTGGCTCCCGCCACCGTCTTCGGTGGTGTTCTCCGGAGTCTCCCCACAGAAGCCCCTACAGCCTAGCCTTGGGGTCAGGAGGTCAGGCCTTGGAAGTGCAACAATTGTAAGGCCCTCTCCCGCCTATTAAAAGCGCGCGATCGCATCCTTGCGGGGGGCCGGGCGCTGAGGTGCAGGGGTCCCAGCCCTCAGCCTTTGGGGGGCTTGACCTGGCCGACAGCTCAGGCGAGCGGGGCGCCGCAGCTCGCACCGGGACAGGAGGCGTGCAGGGTGAAGGCCCAGCTCGGGCTGCTGATCCGGGCCGCCTGGTTCTGGCTTTGCTTCTCCATCTCTCCCCCCACCCCGGGAGTCCCTCCTGTGTGTCCCCGGGTGTCCCTGGGCCTCCGGCGTCGCTCGGGTCCCTTGCTGCCCAGTGCGTTCACCACCCCGGAGGCCCGGAAGGCGCGCGCCGCGAACGCGGGTCCCGGGCGCCCCATGCGGGCTGCGCTCGGCCGGCCAACCCGGGTGCGGCTCGCCAGCGGCTGGGAGGACGCGCGGGAAAGCCGGGGAGCGGGGAGCGGGGAGCGGGCGGCGGCTGGCCCGCTGGAAAGCAGGGAGCGCCGCAGGCGGGAGGACGGCGCGCGGAGGAGGGAGCGGGAGGAAGGAGGGAGCGCGGCAGGCAGGCGGAGGGAGGGCTGATTAGCATGCAGCAGCGCTCGCGCGCCCGGCTCCATTGTTTTAACACCTCCCCTCTCCTCCGCGCCAATCTGTCACCGTTCAGCAGGCGAACGCTGCTGCCTCAAATGCTGCTCTTCTCAAATGAGACGGATAATTAGTTGCCCCGCACGAATGCCGCACTCTTCTCACCCCTGATTGCTATCACCTTCTTGCTCCTGGCAGTTTTGACACCTCGTAATCAGCCTGCTGCTTTTCTCTTTTCTTCCCGACTTCTGCTTCCCTCCCCCCTTCCTTCCTAGTTGATTTATTTATTTATTATTATCATTTTAAATGCAATCTCGGTGCCTATTTGGACGAGTGCTCCGCCGAGTTAACCTTGTGTATACGTGTGTGCCTATATATGCATATGTAAACCAGGGTGTGTGTGTGTGTGTGTGTGTGTGTGCGCGCGCGTGAGCAGGGGGGCGGGCTGGCAGTTTTGCGGGAAACACTGCTTCCACGCGGAGAGAATTTTCTCCTAAAGATATTTTTGGGAAGGGAGGAGTTGGGGAGAGGGACGGGAGGGAAGAGTTGGGGAGACCTCAATTAATGCTTTAAAGATCTCTTAGAAATTAACAAACTGGGGAGTCTCGGAATCTGCTGTCAGAAGCGTGTTTTACCCCTCTCCTCTAACAAGCACTGACAGTCTAATTACTGTAGCTACAAGCAGCTGTCGAGGCAGCGGCCCGGGAGAAGGCGCCACGGGACGAGCGCTCACCGTCGGCCTCTGCGCCCAGCCGAACCCGCCGAACCGCGGCCCGGCTCCGGAGGACGCGAGAGAGCGAGGCCCGGCTCCCCGCAGCCCCGCAGCCCCGCAGCCCACGGCCGGCCTGCCAGCCAGCAGACTCCTTATTGTTTCATATTTATAAAGTCTTTACCTTGAAGGTTAAAAGATGTGAAGAAGAAAGGAGGGGACTGGGGGGGGGAAGTGGGGAGTGGGAAGAAAATCTTTTAAGCTTCCATCCATCCCTTTTCTACCTCCTCAAGCTTTCCCTCCCCCGGTGTTGGTAAAATAACCACGCAACCCGGGGCTGAGGGGGCGGGGTGAGCCAGGCTGGAGTGTAAGAAAGCAGATGTCCCCGCTGGCAGCAGCCTCAGCCTCCGGGGAAAGCTGCACCGGGGGGGGGCCCTCCCGAGGACATTCACCTCCCACTTCCCAGGCATCCCGCTCACAACTGCCTCGCCTCGGCAGGGGTGGTTTTTTCAGACTCAGCGTTTTGCGCACGTAGTTTTCTTACCTGGGAGCTGTTCTTACCCGGCCACGCTTAGTGGATGTCTAGAGGCAGCCCCGCTCAGTAATGAGGCAAAAACAGGGACCGTCCTGGCCGGTGTCCACTCTACCTTTCGAGCTGCGGCTCCTGCCAACCTCTGCAGAGCAGGACAGAAGCCCCTTCTCGGAGGCCCAAATAGAGTCTTTGCCCTAAGAGGTTGGAACTTGGGGTACTGCTGGAATCCTAAATTTCCACTCTCTTTATAAAATGGCGAGGAAAGGTAGTGGTCCACTCTGAGTCACTCTCTGGATATAGAGGTTCTTTTAGGTTGTCAGAAAGCCAGTAAGATGTCAACTGTGTGAGAGGAGAGGAAGTGGGGTATATTCTGACTTTCTGACTGGTACAGGGGATTTTGAGTTTTAATTGTGTGTGTGTGTCTGTGTTTGTGAGCGGAAGCTAGGAGATTGGGGGTAGGAGAAAGAGGAGTCTTTGGATTATTGTCTAGGCATTTCTATTCATTCAGCCTAGTGGCAATGGAAAAGATGTACATGCCTCAGAACCCTTCACAATGAATACCTAATAATCGCCATGTCACCTTGGTGAGGAAGATGTCAATGTGATGTGCTTGGCACTTTGAGATGTCGAGGTACCACTCTCATTCTTCCACTGGGCACAGAGGCCTGTTCAGATTCCCCCACGCTAAATCCTCCAGTATGAAACATTGCTCAAGGACAGTTACATTTCTGTTGAAAGCTACAAGTTAATGCTTATTTCAGAAAATGGAAGCTGTGCCTCAACCGCTTTTTAAAAATTGGGGGTGGCGGGGTGTAGAGAAGCCCAAATGGCAAGAATTATGAAGAATTAGAGGGAAGCCTCATTTTAAACAGTTCTGCAGTACCCTCTCGCAGACGTCTCCAGTGGCCATCAATCAGGCTGCTAACAATGAATAGCAAATTTCTCAACGAGAATTTGAACATTTCTAATCTAAATTAATAAATATGGATTCTCCTTACAGGCTTTTACATTTGTTCTCAATAAAAGGAAAAATTAGAATGCTTAGTTTGAAAGATCATTTTAAAATTTAAAGTGATCTATTAATGAGTAATAAATGCCATCAGACATGAATTTTATAAACACTCCCCAAATGACTTAATTATTTACTTCAGGAACAAAGAACACTCTTAATGATCACAATATAAGTAACTATTAATATTTAACTCATTTAATTATCTATACACATAGTAAAAATAAAAGCCATGTGTATTATTTAAAAAAAATGATCTAAAAATCTTTAAATAATTTTCACTGGACAACTGATGTCTGATTTAATATTTACTCAGATGATTATATTGTCTGCTCTTCTCTGTGGGTTACATATGTGTTTTTTTAAAAGAAATTACCTGTAGCAAAAATTTAAAAATTCAAATGAAATCCTATACACAAAATCCTATAAACATTTGATATCACCAAATTTAATAGATTTCCTGAGAGCCAAACAATACGCTTAGGTATTTGAAACATAAATTATGATTATATAACTCTGTAAGTCACACACATAATTTTGAATTCTGGTCCTAATAGTGCAAACATGGATATAATGAATTAGTTTCATACAAAAATGATCTCTTAGAGATAAAGTAACAAGTTCAGAAAATTCAGATAGCTGCGACACTGAGTTTATTTTATAAACAATTTTAAATTCCGCTTACAAGCAAGCATCCTCTAGCGCCACAAATCCAAAATCATCAGAGAACGTGGTGTGTCTGTTTTCAAATGTGATTTACGTCTTCTTATTGAAGTGTGAGTTAAGATGCCGGAGGAAATCCCCCCTGGACGTAATGGACGGTGGGAAAATCTCCTGACAGAATTCACACACTTGAGGTTTAAGGAGTTCTGAGTCTGTGCCACTTAGCACCACTGAGTCAGGGTCTTGGTTAAGAAAGGGCTTCCAAAAGGGCTGCAGGAAACAAACAAAAACATCTTTTGTTACTTGTGCTTAAAATCAACTTGCATCAAATTTCTCATCCAAATATTTGTATGACTTTTTTATGAGCTTATATCTGAAATTCTCTATGTAATCTGAAAGCAGATTTCTTTTTTAGAGTGGGCACAACTTAACCACACACTCCTGAATTCTATCATTACACGTTTAACAAATACCGTGGCTTAACACCAGCAGTCATTAATATTCAGTTATCTCAAAGGCAACAGTTTTGAAACAATGGCTTATACTTTAGACCTTATTCAGTTCTGTATTTTCTACTTTACAATAGGAACCTTAAACTATACAGTCTTTAATAATACATGTGCAAGCAGTTTTATTAAAGTCAATTCAAAATACAAATAAACAAATTACATATAATCAGCATTCTGATTTCTTCAAAAAAGTTTCTTTTAAACTATTAAACACATTCCATACATCAGTTTTAAAAATTTTAAATATTAAATCACTCAACAAAATTTAACATGAGACACATTCTTTTGATTTATTTTTATTTCTGTTTTATAGTTTGGCCTTGCAGATGGATACTTGTCAAAAGTTGCCCAACTAAAGAGCTATGGAAAACTGTAATTTAGTAGAACCACCTCCACTGCAATTATTAGCAAATAAAAACTTGTAAATATCTTTTTAAGAAGTCTAGAATAATAATATATAGGAATCAGTTTAATAGTAGGTATGCAATAAAAATACTACTCGCAAAACATCTTACTTTCCTGAATTCTGTGAGTCAGATTACTAAAAACTTATTCTTACCTTGACACAGGTAAATTACCTTGAAGCAAAATTAGAAGAGTCACCTCATAAAATCATTCAAAGAGGCTCCTTTGTGCTCCAATTACTAATATGTTTTTAATGAAACACAGCTTACTTAGTTCAGCTAAAAAAACCTGAGTTTTTGCCTTTACCGTCGTTCTAGTTAGCTAATCATTTACATAAACATGGTATTGTTAATCAAAGTATCCGATTTCTAGGCATTACTATGTAAGCACTGCAGGACAGCTGTGTACAGTGGTATTAATATATAAGCTCTGTCTAGGTAGCGAGACACATTTAAGTGTTTGTACAAATGCCTTAGAATGGACTCAGTTTGTTTTCATGAGAAATGACAATGTTGCCACAAAACTAACAATGTTTAAAATAAATGTCATAAAATTTGGGGCAAAGGAATTTTTTGTGGAAAATTTTCCTGATGAAAGAAAAGCAGTAATAATTTTAAATGTATAAATGGAAGTTAGTTAAGACTTAACTAAATTCAAAATGTTACTGTCTGAAGTTTAATAAAACAGTAGAAATCACTCCAATGTAAAACTGTCATGGCTAGCTATAAAATGATTATTTTAAAGATAATTTTTTTAAGATTTATAAAACAGCAATTAGCAGAAATTAGCTTAACAGAAATTAGCTTAAAAGTGAGCCATTTCCTAAATTTGGTATGTCAATCTTCCACTGACAATTTACTTTTGAAATCTGACATTAGTAGCGTTTCATTCAGATTGGATCTGTTCTTAGAATGTAATCAGAACCCGAATTACTGACTCAGCAAACCTGAAAAGAAATCACACAGAACAAAAGAATAAGCTGATATATATTTTAGTCTTTGCTATGAAAGCTGAAGTGAAAAATATGTATTTAGTAATAATGAGTAAAATAAAGTAAAAAACAAATGTGTAACCAACCCTCCCTTCTTACTATTTGTGGACAACTCAAGAACTGTATTTATGAGCTTCATTAATACACGAGAGAAATGTTTTAAAAGACCCATTTAAATAAATATTTTTGTAAACTAAAACTGTAACATGGCCTTTAAATCAAACCCATTTCTTTGCTTTTTCTGCCGAAGTATCAATTATCTAACCTTATGCCCCATGTCTTGTGACAGCTCAACACCAATTCTCCTGCATTTTTTAAGCTGAATACTTTTCCATCAAGTTGTAATCACATACCAGCTGTTTCCCTTGCTGCAATATAGAAAGTAAATGTACAATGCAGGGTGCCATCTACTGAAACATGAACGCACAGCCTGGCTAGGAAAAGAACAAGCAGGAAATATAATGGAGGGAGAGTAACAAGCATTAGAATTGACGCAGTTCACAGCTCCACAGGAATTCCACCCACAATAAATGAAATTGTTTAATTGTTTCATTTGGTCGCAACCATAGCTGAGACCATAATGTGAAATAAGGTACAGGGTAAAACGTAACAGTTAATAATTAAGACTTGTCAGCATCCCTGGTTTTACCCACTACTAAAACATACTGCAGCTTGACTACTGCTTCCTCACGTGCTGTCTAAAAAGCCTGTAATGGCTAAGAATCCCTAAAGCCAAGGGTATTAATTTTTAATCTGAAAGAAAATCAAATGTTTGAAGGTTCTAATGAGAATTGCTTTTTTTTAAAAAATGAGCTTCTATTTATTTTAACATTTATTTAGTTTTTATTTGCTTTCAGGATTAAACAAAACTTTTTTTCTCCATAACAAAAAGAATCTTTCTGTGAAAGAACCTGAATCTAAAAGATAGGCTCGTAGGATTGGACTCATGTCTATAAAGTCTTTGTGCTTTACCAACAGTGAATAAGACATTTGATAAAATCATTCATATGCAGAACTTATTTGAAAAATGTATAAGCATGTCTGTTTAGCATCAGGTTAGTAACCAAACTAAACCCCACAGAACCAGGTACGACTGTAATTGATAACATAACAGTTTATTTTGAATATTTGATGCAATTATCTTTTTATGGAAAATTACACATTATTCTGTACATGTACAAATATTTTTAATAAGGTATTTGTTTCACGTTACCGAACTTAATAAATCCACTAGAATACTAATGTAAACAAGTCATGATTGAAGGACTACTCAAGAAAAACCATGCCATAAATTTCACGATAGAGCTTTATCACATTCATATTTAAAATTCATGTCCTTTATTACAGAACTTACATATTTTACCGAAAGCCTCAACTCTGGATAGTCATTACTTTAGAATGGATGTCTGAAAACTTAAAAGAGATTCGTATCTGTGGATGTATAACAAAATGTGTGTTCACACATAATAAAATATTTGTTAATGCAAAACAGTTACCTGCTGTGGTCCTCGGACAGCTTTTCCTGGGGATTCCAGTGAGGGAAAAGGTGCATCAGGCGGGTCCTGAAGTGGGAATGTATTTACATAGAACACATTATGGTCTCCAGCTGGCAAGCACGGAGCTCTAAGATTTGAGGGTTTTGTTTTGTCAGTTGTTTTAAGGTTTTGTATAGCTGAAGTTATGGGATCAATTCCCTGAATTTCGAATAAAGTTTCTTCTGTTTTAACAAAGTTTCCTGGGTTGTCTCTGACTTCCACATTAAATTTGTCCTGGCACACTGCCTCAGATGTGGCAGAAGTAAGGATGTTCGGTGTCTCTGGAGTGCTATGTAAGAAAGTAGAATCATTGTCCATAGGTGGAAACCTGACATTGAATTTAGAAAGTGATTCAAAAGAGGTGTCTTCCTCCTCTCGGCCCAGTCCTCTTGGTGTAACAGATGTGATGCACGGCGTACCTCTATTTATATCATCTTTAGCCTGGGGCTTAAACAGCAGTTCTTGTTTATCTGTTTTATCAGTACACTGAATAGGCACAGAGTACTGTGTGTCTGCAGGAGAAAGGATATAAAAGGGAAATAGTCACACTCAAATCGTTGGAAAAAAAGTGTTGAACCAGCTTTAGGCAGAGGTCTATTGTTTTTCTATTGGTTTTTATAGCAACTGAAGACAACTGGTATTTTTATGTTTGTGACCATCTTCCACAGGGATAATAACGGTCCCCTGCAGGTGAACTGAACACTGCATACAGGCTGCAACTTAATTGCTTTGTCTTCTAGTCTTCCACCGTAAGCTCTGCATCTTGTTCTCAGTTATACTGCTTTACACTTAAAAAGCCATTTGTTTGTAGCATATATATTTAATTACTTTGTCAGTAATAGAAGCTACATCTACAAGCTTATTTAGACAAATAAGAGGGAAGTTATATATTTATAAATATGATTAGGGCATTTATTATTTACTATATTAATTAGTTAACTCATTTCCCCCAGAATCAGTGTGTTATTAAGTATAACTCTAATGGTTTAGTCACTGCCCCTACTTAAGAGTCCATAGGAAGGAGTGATGGGGTTAGGGTCAGGAAAACAGACAGTGGAGGCAAAAGAGGCTGGCGTTCTGGGATGCACTGTAAGGAATTATATGTGAATAACTGAGTGTGGGGGTGCACACCTTTAGTCCTGGAACTTAGGAGGCAGAGGGAGGTGGATCTCTGTGAATTCCAGGCTAGTCTGGTCTACATAGCAAAGTCAAGGACAGCCATGGCTACATGGAAAGACCTTGTCTCAAAAAAACAAAAAATAACAACAAAAACCCAAACCAAATAAAAACAACAACTTTGTATATGTCATTTTCTCATATTTAGAAAGGCCTCTTTAGCTAACAAGCAGATGTGAGGTGGGCACCAGAGCTACTTTAGCTCCTTCATCTACAAGCTATTTCTCCAACAAAATCTCTAGGCTGTAATCAGATGCTGGCAAGGAGAACTTCTGAGGTACCAGAGTTAGAGCTACAGGGACCACAGCAAATTAACTGGAGATATGAGCTGTTAAGAAAAGACAAGAAATCAGTAAATGCTGAAAATATGGGAGGAGGCAAGCCAAACAAGAATTCAGACTTAGGGATTCAGAAAACACAATATTAGGCTAGAAAGATGCCTCCATGAAGAGTACATATGTCCTTCCAGGGAACTGGAGTTCAGTTCCCAGAACTGACACCAGGTGGCTCACAGCCACCTCTAACCCCAGCTCCAGGGGACCCTACATCTCTGGCCTTCATGGGCACCCATACTCTTACACATACCCACATACACATGATTAAAATTAAATCTTAAAAAATACACCAACGAAGGCCACATTGTAATAGAGGGTCAGGAGGAGCTGTATTTCACAACACCAAACCAAACCAAAATACACACAACAATTATCAAAAGCATCATCCATGTTTATGATCCTGGGATACTAGAAAAAACAAAATTAGGCTCCACAATGCCACTTTAAGAAGCCAATGTGTTCTGCTTTTCGTTTGTTTGATTTTGTCTTTAATACAAGGTCTTGTGGCGCTAAGGCTGGCCTGAACTTACTAAGTAGGTGATGTTAGCATTGAGCTCCCGATCCTCCTGAGTCCACCACACAAGGGCTAGAATTACAGGTGTGTGGTACCATGTATGAATGGCAGTGATGTATTTTATTTAGTGGATAAAGAGTCATCAGTGAAGTCACACATTCACAAATGAAGCAGCATAGGAGCATAGGATACACACAGCACCTTCCAGTCTGTCTACGTTAGTAGGCAGCCAACAAATGTTAATTTCTTTACATTCCTTTGATCTTTGGGGTCTTATGACATTATCTGATGCCACAGCACATTCCAACACAAAAAGCCTTCTGTTTGATATGACGTGTGATATAACTTGTTTAGTTGTACTAAAAGCCTCCAACTTCCTTAGTTCATTCTGCAACATCACATACACACCTATGTACCTTTTCTCTCCTTTTCCCTCTTTCAGACTGTCTCATCACAGCATCCAGATTGACTCCCAACTCTCAGTCCTCCAGTGCCAGCCTTGGTAGTGCTGTGGTTATAGGCATTACCATGGGTAGCTCTTCACCTAACTCTTACATGTCCTTCTCATCTTGATCTAGACATTGACTCTCTGGATGGCTCTCCCATGATGCCTAGATGTTCTAGGAACTGAACACTTTTATATTTGCAAGTAGACTTCCCTTCCTCCATTAAAGCAGACATCTGAAACCATGTTCTGCTTCCTGTTTACCCAGGTGTCCCACCTACTGCCTCACAGGATCTAAGATTATAATCCGTATTTACTAGATACTCTGTCTGTGACGAGGAACAGCATCATAATTGAGACCAAACTCAATTGTTTTGCTGGATTTCTTTGGCCTTTGAGGTTGATAAAGTCCATTCACCCTCAGGTAGTCATTTTCCTTGGCAGTAGACTTGAGGTGGCAGGAAATGCTAGGAATCAGGAATGAAATTCTGTAATACCTGAGAAGGAACAACTTCTCAAATGATTTTCAGGAGAACAGGGTAAACGCTTTAGAATCTGCAGCTGCTGCTAATGGCAACGACTATTAACACTGAAAGCACTTCCATGTGCCATGCACTAACTGTGGTATGTACATTAATTCATTTAATACTCAGAATAACGCCAACGCAGGCACTATTATTATCCCTAATTTACATGTGAAGCAATGGATAGAGAGAGGTTTACTCCATGGCTACTTTCAAGGTTGTGCAGCTAGTGAGGTAGTGTACATCTGGTACCAGGACCCAGGCAATCAACTCTAGAGTGTTCTCAGAACCACCATGCTAAATTGACATGCTGGTTTCTACATAGAGAGTATCCCTCAAGCTGACAGAATTGTGCTGGGAATAACTTTCTTAACAGTCGACCTAATCCCCCTTCAAAGAAAATAGGGAGACATCAAACATCTGTAATAGGCAGGCATTCCTTTGGAGTAGCTAGCTGGTATATAAGCTTAGCCGCATTAAAGTAACTTGAGTTAATCTGTTCACGTGGTAAGAGTAAGAATGTAAGATTCCGACAACTATAAGAAGTCTGAGTTTAGATAAAATCAAACAAGGTCCATGAAAACACTTGTCACCCTGATACCACACTGAGCGACAAAAGCCAGTGAGCATGTAGCTTTTGTAATTTGTTTGTTTCGATAACACTTATTTTTGCAAGAAAAACAGGCAAAATGAAAAATTTTTAGGTATCTAAATTTATATGTAGGCTGTTTAGACTGCTTTTGCAAATTACCATGAATACTGATAAAAGAGCTGATGGCTGTGTATACCCCTGAAGCTGTATTCTTCTCATCTACTACCCAATAAAATTTGACCCTACTTTTGGACTAGTAACTTTCCTCTGAGAAGATATCTGTTTAAACATCAGCACTACGTTCATCCTTCCTCAGGGCTCTTGCCTGAGTGAATGACACAATGACTGGCAATGACACATGTGTCTGGAGGCCCTGCACAGGCGTGTCTTTCTAAAACTGTCTTTCCCTCTAATATACTGTAGTGGACAGTATAGAGCTATACTGTCAGGGATAATATTTAAAATTTTGTACTTTGCTTGGACCAAGCAAAGCTTTACTCCATTAAATACAGATTTAAAATATTTCAAGAGTAATGTTTTGCTTATTATTTGTGACCCAGTTAGTATGAAGCATAAGAACAGTGTTAGGAAGCAGCTTTAGTGGGGAAGAAATTGAAGTTAAACACTCAAGTGTTCAGGTTGACAGATACATACCAGATTTAGACTTATGCAATTTAAAAACGGTCAAAGTATTAAATAATTGATAATGGGTTATGTTCTCTGTGTAACAAAGAATATATCACTATTACAATGTTTTGATAAGATGTTGATGTTCAAAGAACATGCTTATGAATTCTAGGTACAGCTAGCTTATAGTAAGTGAAACTGATTATTTCCAGTATCTTTAGTCTGTGGAAAAGGTCAATTTCCCATGAACATTACAAAAATTAAGACGGAGAAATTAAGAGTTCTTTTTGAGAAGGCAGGAAGATAGCAAGAGGAGAAACGCAAATTGTATCTCGCTACAGAGGTCATTTTCTTTCCCCCTCACAGTGCATAACTCTTCTGGAAATAAATGCTAGCAGCGGCAAGAAGATAACTTACACTATCAGTGGTTTTAAAAGCTACGGTGTGAGCGCTGTAGAGGAAAACAGGATCTTCAGTTAAGAACATGCTAGTCATCATTGTTGCAACATCCCTCAGGGGTGAAAACTGTAAACCATGTCGCTAAGGAACTGCCTGTAGAATACTCCAGATCACAAGGATAAAAAGAGAATCTATCATTCTAAATGATCATTTTACTTCCCTTTTGTTTACAGACGTGCTTGATGCTGGCTCAATTTCTCCTATTTTGTTATTGATGTTTAGCTCCTGAAGCAACTACCAAGATGCCAGCCTAGAGCTAAAAAACAACAGCAGCAACAACTTTTCAAGAGGCAGGTGGCTCAGGCCCACCAGTCAGGGGACTGGTGGGCGGACTGCTGCAAGTTCAAGGTCAGCCTAGTAGACTCGGTGAGTTCCATGCCAGGCAGACTGCAGGTTAACACCCTATCTCAATAAAAACAAAAACTTACCATGTGTGCAAAACAGATGTTCCTAAGTGGTATTTTATACTTAATTTTTATTTTATGTTGCCAAGAGAACTGGTTCTTAGGAAATGTGCACTCTACATTTTTAGTCTTGAGCTAGATTATCAGAAACTATAAGCAGTGTTCAAGGACATTACAGGCAGAATTTACTGAAAAACAAATGTGATGTTATAATTTTAGTTAAGTTCATACATGGTAATGTTGCTTTAAGGTCATGTTTTGACATGTCATTTAATGTTTAATGACCTCTAAATAGCAAATATAGAGATGTATCCTATAATTTCAAGATTGTATTTCTCATTAAGTTGATTGGTAATTAGGTTATTCAATTAAATTTATACAGCACAATTAAATCTATATATACACAATGAAGACAACCAAGAATTCTATAATGTATATTATAGAACTTAATAGCATATACTTGTTTAAATATAAGGGGCAAGATTCAGATTCTTAGCCTTTCATAAGCATTTGGAAGTATTTTTACATTGGAAATTAAATCATTTTCAACCAGTACAATTAAGATTACTTTAAGATAAATGAAATCTTACCAGTTGCAATATCTGGTATATTAAGTTTGCTTAAGTGGTCTCTTTGTGCTTTTGCTAACAAGCATATCCTATGAAATTCTTCTTTAAGTTCCCAGAAAGTCTTCTCTATATTATCCCTAAAAACAAATCAATATTTTAAAATGTAAGGGTTATAACATCAAGTGATTTTTATTGTAATTAAATGTACACATGACAGTTTTTATGTATCACAGAATTATCAAAAAGTAAACATTAAAATAAATTTTAGATTTGTAGCAAATATCCTAAGATAATTCTAATATTTGAAAAGTTTGGCACAAAACAAATGACGAATGCTCTAGTTCATAAATGTACTACAGATTAGTGTGTCTACTTATTCATGTCACAGTGATGTTCTCTGTAAACATCATAAATAGAATATTAATTACTCTTCACTTCGGTTCATATTAGAATTCATCCATGTAAAACAACATGGCCACAATACAAGGCTTGTTGACATAGGGAACCGTTAGCTAACTCAGCTCTTTAGATCTAGTTCTGTTTGTAACTATGTGATGCTGTTAGGTCATTTTCACATGTGGGTCCTTTCCAGTGGTTTACTATTTTTCTTTTACAATTGTTAAAAATTAAAAAGATAAATAAAATACTGCATGTTTTAATATTTATAAGTTTTGAGTTGGCGAAGAATGATCTTGAACCACCTTCCATGATGTAAAGGGGTGCTGAGGTCCTTTGAGGTTTCTTTTCCAGAAGAAACTTCTTGTCCTCTCACCTTAAGATGAAAAGAAATGATTACATGCTTCCAAACTCAAACAAGAAAACACAATGCAACATTCACTCATTTAAAACAAATCACATCAGTGCATGTGAGCTCTCCCCCAGACACAGTACAAGAGGTTTTATGCATACACAAAAACATATGATGTCTCTTTTTTTTTTCTTCTTTCTTTATATGAGAAGGAAAATGGAGATAGAAAACAAAGTATTTTTGATAATTTCTTTGGCTACTCTCTCTACTAATGGTAATCAAAGGAATTTTCATATTCAGTTAATCAAAATCATTATTCTGATAACCAAGTACTTCTATGCCGAGAAACACAGGGGCAAAAAATTTGAGTCTTTGTTCTTTGACACTAATTCATTAATAATGGCCTGTACATGTAAATCAATGCCCTTGTCTTTGGCTACAGTTTTTTTTTTTAATAAAAGATGCAACTGTAACACAAGAAGTAAGCATGCTATACCTCCTACTTATTTAACAAGCATCTAAAAGGTTTATAAAGATAATGCATTGTGAAGCTGGGCTGTTCGGACACAAGTCCTTGCCTTTCACTCCCACCTTGTGGCTTACACTGGTATTACACATATTCTGACACTGAAAATTGATTCCCACAAAACATATTATAGTTATGGCCCAGAGTTAAAAACACACAAACCCTCTAATCACACCTAGTAAGCTTTTTGTGCTTTTGAAGGCATAAGCTGACAAATTCTGAAATTGAGTAAGTCCTAAAATCATACTCATAAATTAGAATTTATCCCAAACTGTATAATAGACCTTAAATTCAAATTCAAACCTTCTTTTTATATTTATTTTGTGTGTGCATGCAGGAACAACTGGCAGGGGTCTGTTTTCTCTCCGCCATCTGGATCACAGGAAATGAATGTGGGTCTGCAGGTTTAGAAGCAAGTGCCTGTACTCACTGGGCCATCTTGCCAGCCCAATCCTTAGCAATTTTTGCTCTTATTCAATTAATGGCACTGCTAGCTATGAGCAATATAGATATATTATTTTAAATTATGTGTAGATGTGTTTGTGCTTGCTCACAAAAATGCAGGTGCTCACCAAGGCCAGAGGCCTCGGGTCTCTTTAAATGCTCTTACTGCTGAGCTACCGCTGCGGCCCCCTATATCAAAACTTCTATATTATCAAAAGTACAGCAACAAAGTCAAAGGAAAGGTATAAGAACAAGGATTCTTGATAATGTAATGTTAAATTATAAAAGGGATTATAATAAACAGAACGACTCCCTTTAACAAAATTGCCACAAAAAATTTGCAGTAACTCTTTTATTTTACTAGGAGCTAGAAAGAACCAAAAGAATGTGAAACCTGAAACTGAAGATAAATTACAAAAGTGGTAACGATGACACCCTCTTCTCCAAAGTCCGCTCCTCATATAACTAAGTGACTGCTTCTGAGTTAGAGGGCATTAAAGCCAATCGGGACTGGAAGGGGTGAAAGAAAAGGTAATAAAAGAATGCTAAATTTTTGTTTGGCTTAGAAAATTGGTATCAATTTTCTGCGATATCTAGATTTGATAACGTGAAAAAATCATGGGGTACCGGCAGGGGCAAAGTGGGCCTTAAGTAACTCAAGAATTTCTATTAAGTATCTAAAAATGAAAATCTTTTAATTCCAGATAAAAACACACAGCTTTCCTTAGTTTTTGTTCTCACTAGTATAAAAGAAAAAGCATTACCCTACCAAGCAGTACAATGCAGTTTCTATCATTCGTACATGTGTCAATATGCTGCAAATGAACAATTTTCTCTTTGAGACAGGCCTGGAACTCACTACGTAGTCTGTGAGATCATTCTGTCTTAGCCCCCAGAGTGCTGGCATTACAGCTGTGTGCCCTCATTTGAAAACTTTAGAATCCCTAGCATTCAGTGAAGAATTTTAAAAAGGGACCCTTAACGTATTAATTGAACAATAAAAATGTGAACAGGTTTCCAGGGATGCTCTGAGTAGGGTTTAATTAGCATGGGTCCAACATGTTAATGCCATTTTCTACTGTAACAATATGACTTGACTTTCCCAAGACAACCATTCACTTCTGAAAGGATCATGATTAATAAAGTCAATAGCAACTTCAGCACTTTCCTCAACACAGACTTTCTTTTCAATGTTTTCTCCCTCCTCAGCTTCCGTCTCTCTCTGACAGGAGCCTCTTATGAACCTAGGCTGTCTCAGCGTCCCAACTGCAGGAGTGTATGTATGCACGAGCACATCTGGCTTTAATGTTATCTTCCTTAGTAATGACTACTGTTTGCTGCGCATGCTAGAGAGGAAGTAAAGAGTGGAAAGGCATAGTTTGCATTTTCCTTTGATTCTCAAATATTATTCAAGAGGATTTTACACTGTGGGAAGCTGTTTAACTGTAAGAAAGCAAAAGAAATCTGAACATTATTTTAAGAGATTTTTAAGTGTCAAATCATTCAACAGATGATTTTATTTTGACGCATAAAATACATAACAGCATAAACTATTTCAAGTTCTAGTTTGCAGTATGTAACTACTAAAGTGAATGATGAAGTAAGGTGTACATGTCATATTCACTCTCCATGGTGATAAGCCCTCCTCCAACGGAAATCCATTGAGATAAACCCATCTGAAAGCTGAAGACATAAAGTATTCCTGAAATGTCCTTCTGTATGAATTAGGATAATTTTTAGTATTAACCAATTCATTTCTATAGGTAGGTATCATATAAAAACATGCATGTCAGAGCCAGAGTATTTTGGTATACTAAAAGAGGAAAAAGAAAATGGCAGCTAATATTCCATTAGTCTAAAATCCAGTTTACCCTTCAGATAGAGCAGTGGTTCCCAACCTGTGGGTCTCGGCCCCTTTGGGGGTATTAAACGATCCTTTAACAGTGATTGCCTAACACCATCTATATATCATATGTTTACATTACAATTTATAACAGTAGCAAAATTACAGTTATGAAGTAGCAGCTAAAATAATTTTATGGTTTGGGGTCACCACAACATGGGGAACTGTAGTAAAGGGTAAGATGGTTGAGAACCACTGACAGAGACGATGGGAAATTGGGCTAGGCATGTGACCTAATGTAGAGCACTTGCCTAGCATGCCCAATACCTGAAGTGTGTTCTCCAGCTGTGTAAAAAAGACAAAAAGATAATTGAAAATGTTTTTTGTGTTGCTTTCAGAACCTACTTGATATTAAGCCCCTCCAAGAAAGAAATGCAAACCGAGCCATGCCTATGATCCTAGCACTTTGGAAGCTGAGGCAGGAGAATCTTGATTCAAGGCTATCCTGTGCCGTGTATAGAGACTTTGGAGTAACATGACAGGCATTGCTATGTATGTCACTGAGAACTTACCAAGATCCTCCTGCCTCAGCTTCCCAAACACTAGGATTACAGACATGGCTCAGTTTACATTTTGAGTCAAGTCCTATCTTTTTTATATCTGGTATAAAAAGTGAAAGTATTTGAGGGCTATTTTATTTTTATTAATTTATTTTTAGAATTATTGGGAATCAAGCCCATGACCTCAAAACATTCTAGGCAAGCACTGTACCAGCAATGAGCTGTATCTCCAGCCCTAGAAAACTAATTTTAAACAAAGGAGGTAAGTCCTCAGTGATATACATAGCCATTCCTGTCATGGTATGCCTGTCTTGCATGAAGAATTCCTCCTAAACTTTAGTTGGGATCCTTGCAAGCAGAAACAATACTTTTAGATGCTGTTCAGGCAACTCAGTGGAGTTGATATTAGTTCATATAATGTCTGAATTATGTTCAAGAGAACTGTTGTTCCTTTAAAACATAAAATAAGAGAAGTGTGCTTTTTTTTTTTTTTTTTTTTCTTTTTAAGAAAGGCCAATTTGGAACGACCAGAGTGGCCTTCAATCCCAGGGACCCTACTGCCTTAGCCTCCTGAGTGCAAGAATTACAAGTCCATGCTAGAGAGAGCTATACTCTGACTTTGAGCAGTGTAAATCAAGAAACATGTCGAGGGAAAAGGAAGGGGTGATAAGGGGCGATAAACTGTGAGGTTATAATATAAGCTGATGAAACTCAGCACAGAAAAAGGAGATGTGCGTAGTGGAAAAAGAACTAGGGTACAGGGATCCCCTTTTATGTAGATTTTTGGGAACTTAAAGAATTAAATATTAAATATTACAGGACCAACGGAGGCTGGATATTTCTGTATGAGATCAGATACAGTGAAGCAAAATGTATGGTGAAGTCAAGTGTCAGGTTTAACTGACTAAAGAAAAACAAGAGCATTAAGACCCAGAAAATCGGACCCAAAAAAAAATACAGAAGGAAATGAGATAAAGTGAGCATAAAAATAGGGAAGTTGTTATCAATCTGCACAAATTTACGTGCTGTAAAATCCATAGTTATTCCATCCTTGATAACAATCCTGAAAATACAACACAAGAAGAACAAAATACTCGGAGCTCGGTCTGTTCTACAAGAGACTGTGCACTAGGCAAATCCACTTCCAGTGTGGGAACAACTCCAGGGCAAAATGGGATTCATCCCAGGGCTCTGAAGGAAATGGCAAGGAAATAAACAATTGAACACCCTAATTACCTCCAAGTTCTTTACAGAATTCTAGTTTAATAGAAAACCCACCAAAAAACCTACCAATTCAATGCTACAATAAAAAAAAAAGTACCTAAAAAAGTTAAAAACACTTCATCTGTATGTAACTATTACGACTTCAAATCTAGTAACATCACCTTGGAGATGAATACTTTTCTATTAACCTGTCTTTTAAGTCTTTTACTTTCCATTACATTTTACATATCTTTCTAAATTTATTTTGTTTAAATATATTTTATTATTTTATATGTATGTGTGTTTTGTCTGTATGAGTGTCTGTGTTCTACATCCATGCCTGGTGTCCTTGGAGGCCAGAAGAACTCCTGGAACTAGAATTACAAATGAGCTGTGAGCTGCTGTGTGCTGCTGGGAATCCAGTTCCACTGGAAGAATAGCCAGTGCCCGTAAGTGCAGACCATCTCTCCAGCCCCTTAATCTAACAACAATAACAACAACAATAATAATAATAAATATTTATTCCTGGGGGCAAATTCCCACGCAACAGAGAAATCATATAACTTAAGTAATTATTTTAAATAAGTAAGGTTTCTCATAGCCCTCAAATACTGCCATTAAATTAAGCTGATCTGGGAAAACCCTTTAACTATAATTTAATGTACATAATACTATGATGATCAATCTTTAATGTCAATTTGATTAGATTTAGAATCACCTTGGAAACATAGCTTTGGGCCTGTCTATGAGGGTGTTTCCATAAAAGTAAGAAGACTCACCTTAAATGTGCCCTCCCATCTCACGGCTGGGATCAGAGACTGAACACACAGGAGGAAGAGCAGAACACCAGTACTCATCACTCCTTGCTTCCTGAGTACAGACACAATGTGACTGGCACCACACGTGGTGCACATTCGTACACGCAAGCAAAACATGCATACATATAATAAAAAACCTCTATCATGAGTTTCAAAGACCTGACTCTATTATTTTGTGAATTAAGTTTTAAAAAAATGTGAAATGATCTTAGTTATGTAGATGCAGAAAATATAAATAACCTTAGAGTTTATGCTTTTTTTTTGTATTTTACATTTAATAAAACCCTACTCAAAATACAAAAAACAAAACAAAGCAAAAATCTTTCTCAAATTTATAGAGAATATGGAAATATGACTAATAACAAAGAAAAAATCTTTTAGGGTGACTCTGCCCAAGTAAATAGGAGAGTTCTGGGTATAATGTATTAGGTGCAAATGAAAAATTAGGTGAGTCTTCCCCTCCTCAACCTCCAAATTCGAGCAATGCCATTAAAGGGATTAAAAAGCTAGTAAAAAAAAAATGTCAAAATATATCACATTGGGAAAAAGTGTTGGAGATCCTGTGGTTAAACAAAGCTAAGTGGCATTTTTCCCCCTATTCATTGCTAATCCACATACATTCTCTCTTTTAAAAAAAATGTGTTACATTAATTTATATATTGTATGTGGTGAGACTTGTGCATGTATGCCACGGCAATCCTCCTTCTACCAGGTGGTCCCAGGATCAAACCCAGGACTTCAGCTTGGTGAGAGTATTTTTACCCACTGAGCCACTCTGCTGTTCCATTACATACTGCTTAAACCCAGGGCTGCATATGCTAAGCATGACCTCTACCACCTAGCTACACACCCCTAGTTTCTGCTTTTAATGAATTACAGTAAAGAAAATTCAGCATTTGCTATGTACTTACTCTAAGGGATACAGATAAGTAACTGGAAACAATTTGTAAGTATATTTAATATATAACAATTATCCAATGAATGTAAAAAGGAATAATGAGAAAACATTGTGATCTTCATGCATTCTTAAAGTTGATGAAATCCCAGAATATTCTTAGTGTTTTCTTTCTAAGAAAAAAGTAACATGATTTTCTAACAGGAAATTACAATCTGTCTAAACCAGTGAGTCTCAACATAGAGTTCAAGACCCCTGTGGATTCCAAGCTGGAGAGAGATGTCTGTTGGAGACCTCCATGAAAGCAAGGCTCTGACTATTCTTTATCTGGGCATTTTTCAGGACTATGTTTACAGAGAGCCAACTTGAAAGACTAGAAGGTTTTCCTAAGACCCAGCTTAACTGTATTTGTTATAAAGTGCAGGACTCCGTAAGTTAATTGTTCCTTCCTACTAACATAATTACAGGCATCTATCTGAGTTCTCCTAGGGAAAGCACCTCCTGTCCAGGTGGGAACACGGCAAATATATTCTTGCTGCTTGCTATGTTATGGCTAAGACAGACATTTTTTCCCTCTGACATGGTCTATGTTTTCTTTTGGCATCTGAAAAAGGGTTAATGATTAAACTTACCCCGCCATCCGTTAGCTCTACTATTTTCACAACAACATTAAAATGGTATTTGCTGTATTTGCTGTGTTGGCATTTATACTGATATTACAAAAAGCAACTGTGAGCAAAGCTGCTGATGTATCTTGAAGTACAAGGGTCGTCTTGGGAAAACTTGTGTAATGTTTGAGTTGCAAGCTGAACTAGTCACTTTTTTAATAGAATGCTATTTTCACTTCAAAGAATGAATGACATGCAGGCTGTGGTTATGCAGACATTTTCTCAAAAGCAAATGAGGCTAGCCTGTCACTTTAAGGAAAACAAGTGACAAGTCCTGTTCCCTATGATAAATTTGAGCTTTCAAGTGAGAATTAAAGTTTTGGAAAAGTTGTACCTGTTATAGTAGACTTGACAGCTGTCCAATACTTAAAGGCTTTCGTGGTAAGCTTGGTGATACTAAATTTGATTTTTAAAATATTATCTAATGAGTCAACACCTGGAAGATCCATAATATACACAATTCAGCAAACCAGTAACCTCCAAATGACCAGCTCATTATGTCAGAAAACTGTATGTAAGGAAAAAGAGTTACAATGTAAGGCAGACCACTGGAGTTTGGTCCCTGGTACCCGCATGATAGAAAGAGGGAACGGATTCCTCCTGCATATTGTTCTCTGACCTCTACGTGGGCACTATGGCATGTATGCACACATATATACAAACAAAAAATTAAAAAGTAACGGTCTCTTGCCAAGTCTTGTAGTATCAAAGAATCATACCTACAACCGCTAAACGCTTTCCTTTTCCAGTCGTGTTGTATGTGTGGCTGGTCTTAGCATATAATTTAATGAAGAAAAAAAATACAAAACAAAAATATAAACCAAATACAATAAATCAAATGTAGATGCATTCTATATTTGCACTGAAATAAAATCTTCAAAACAGATGTGGAGAGCTTTTAGGATGACAATTCTTAACATTTAACATTCAAGAGTAAGAGAAATTAGGTTGCTTTGTGGGGAAGTGGTTCCTTACCTACTGAGGCCGTGAAAGAAAACAGCCTTTTCATGCTTTAACATGAGAAGCCAAGGCTGGAAAGAATACGCTCCATTTTGAAGGCCTTACAATTAAAAAAAAAAAAAAAAAAAAAAAGGGTGTATGTGAAAAGGGGACAGTATGGAGACACGGGGAGAAAAGAGCCACACTGAACACACGCAAGTTTGCTTAAATGTCAGGGAGGGTGCCACTTCTCATTTCATTTCTCTAAAAATTCATATATGTATGTATATATATATATATCTGTGTCTGTGTATAATTTAAATGTAAGGAACTTATTAAAAATTTTTAGGTATCAATTTTTTTTTTTAGAATTTGTGATATTTAATTCTGATAACTGGAAAAAACTCTGAACCTTAGTAACTGAATAAAAAATAAAAGTGGTTGAGGAGGGTAAAGTGGGAAATTTGCTTCCACTGAAAAGGCAAGGATTCCAGATGTGGTACACATAAAAACACATTTTTCTTCTGTTTTTGATAAGCCCCAAGGTGGCATATGCTACTGTTTATCAACTACAACTACCATTTCTGTTTAATAAAACAGGGAAAGACAAAAGAAAGACAAAAGTGAGCATTAACAGGGTCACAGGGACAATATTTTTAACGTTTGAATAACTGTCAATTTTATTTATAAATCAGATCTAACTTTCTGATGGAAATCACTTGGTGATTAATGTCTTGATGAAAAGTCTAAATTTTAAATTTTGCTTAAATGGTCTGTAGTATGTCTGCTATATATCTGTATGTTATGCTTTGTATATGCAAAACCTGGACTATAAATATAGCAACTTAAACAAATAAATGCAGTTTAAGAGATTCGCAACAGAAAATAATGTCTAAGGTACTGAAGGATGGCATGGGTTCAACACTTAGACAGATATCCTTGAGTAGAAAATCAACCAGAAGTCTATAGAGTACGTAAATGCACACTGTGTGCAAGCATGAAGATGTCACCCCAAGACCCAGACCATTTTATAGTCTACAGAAGGTCAGAAAGCTTAACAGTGTTCAACAGTATACTGCTTGTCAAAACTGCCCAACAGAAAAACTGAGTATGTGCTGGTTTGTTTTTGTCAACTTGACACAAACTAGAGTCATCTGGCAGAGAAACTGGTACCAGGACAATGGGGTATTGCTGTGACAAACCTGACGTTGTTTTTTGGAAGAACTGTGGTAGCATTTGGAACTCTGAGCTGCAAAAACCACTAGTGCTCAAATTTTCAAAGGAACTCAAGTTCAATGTTTGTGTACACAAGGAGTGGGGAGGAGGTACATTTTTACATAATTTGATTTCCTATTTATTAGTATTTTCAATTTTTAAAATTGCTCATAAAAACCAGTAACAACATGCAATAGTTTTTAGTTCTCTAAGCACTGCCCATTAACATTCTCTGTAATGCCTATATTTATATTATAAATATTCAAATTCTTAAGATGATAGGACATAGTATTTCTTCCTTCTGAGATTAATCATAGGATTCAGGAAACTGAATTCATTGTTATCATTTGCTGCTGTGGACTAACCTTCTTCCGTATCCCTTACCACTGTCATTTTCCTTTATACACTGTAACCTACAATGCCTGCGATGCATTTATTTATTTATGTTTGTTTGTTTATTTACATAGCATTATTGCTTGATTAGCCAATATTTTTTCTAATTAGGTCTAATTATTTTACACTGAATATATAGTCAGCTTTAAAATATATAATAAATTTAAGTCATCCTTAAAAGCACATTATAGAGCTATAGTAATAAAACAATATAATATTGGCACAAAAACAGACACGGAGACCAATAGAATAAAAGAGAAGATCCAAACTTTAGAACTCATAACTACAGCCATCTGATATTTGACAAAAAGCAAAAAACATACATGAGAAAAGACAGAATCTTTAACAAATGGTGCTGGGAAAATGTATGTCCACATGCAGAATGAAATTAGACCTGTATCTATCACTCAGAAAAAAAAAAAATACCCAAGTAGATCAAAGCCTCAAATTTGAAATCTGAAACACATAGGTGGTACCTACAAGATACAAGTGAAGGAAAGGACTTTCTGAATAGGACTCCATTTACCCAGGAATTAAGGTCAACAAATTGACAACTGGGACCTCACAAAACTAAAAAGCTTCTGTACAGCTAAGAAAACAAACAAGTGAAGAAGAAATTCCCAGAATGGGAATCTTTTACAGTACACATTTGATAGAGGACTAATATCCAGAATATACAAAGAACTCATAGAACAGAGAGTCAAGAACACAAATGACCCAAGTGAGAAATAGGCTAGAGCTCTAGACAGAGTTCAGTAGAAAAAAATAAAAATAGCTAAGAGCTGTTCATCACTTTTGGCAATTAGGGAAAAGCAAATTAAAAGTATTTTGAAATTTTATCTTTCCCCAATCAGAATGGCTAATCTCAGCAAAACAACTGACAACAAGTGCTGGTAAAGTTGTAGGGAAAGAACCCTCATTCGCTGTTGATGGGAATGCAAATTGGTGCAGCCGATCTGGATACTAGTACGGAGAAGCCACAAAGAACTAAAAAATAAGCCGAATGTATGAACTGCTATACCACCCCTAGGCACATGCCCGAAGGACTTGACATCCTACTCCGCAGATATTTTCTCAGCAATGTTCACAGCTGTCCTATTCACAGTAACCAGGAAATCTAAACAACCTAAATGGACTTCAACAAAGAAACGGATAA
This sequence comes from Cricetomys ansorgei, assembly GCA_026225945.1. NCBI lineage: Eukaryota > Metazoa > Chordata > Mammalia > Rodentia > Nesomyidae > Cricetomys > Cricetomys ansorgei. The sequence continues at coordinate 15,096,592 of JAMJFZ010000716.1, read as the reverse complement.
TAAAAATGTGGTACACACATACAACGGAATACTATTCAGCTGTAAAAAATGAAATCGTGAAATTTCAGGTAAATGGATGGACCTAGAAAAGATTATACTGAGTGAGACAATCCAAACCCAGAAAGACAAACACCATATACTCTCTAATCTTCAGTTCCTAACTCCAAGTCCCCAGAAGGGAGTATACAACATGGAGTAACCATAAAAGCAAAAAGTACAAAGGAACAATTGTGTGTGTGTGTGTGTGTGTGTGTGTGTAGCAGGATACAGGTGATATGAAATGGGCAAAGGAGCAACAGGGAGGGGGCTCCAACTGGGTAGAAGGGAGGTAGGTCAACACAGAGGGAGGAGGAACAAGGGACAAATAACATCAAGATTGTTTGAGAAAGCACCAAGGAATCATATTATTTCATGTTTATCTAAAATTACACATGGTACATAGTTGTATGTGCATTCACACACACATAACAATATTCATACTGAAGGACATTAAGCCACTTAGGCTGACAATGCTTCCTTCAAGAACCACGGAGTACCTCAAGAACCATAGACTAACAAAATCTCCAGCACCAGGTATAAGAAACCTTCCTTTTGAAAGGTTGGTCAGGATAGTCCAAATGACTACCAAAATAATATAAATGAAGCCCTTATTTCTCTCTCAGGTGCTGAAGGTGAATCCCTATGGCTGAAGACACTTCACACTTAGGACATAGGACTTCGATGATTAGAGCTGGATCTGACCTGAAAGCCTCTTTCCCATAGTCTAGCTTCTATAGTTCCAGAAAATACTATGCCAGATACCAAGGGAAGGATGTAATTAAACAGTGCAATATCTATGAACCATGACAACTACCAGAATGGCAAGATACATGCAGTGAGTGGCATTCACACGTCAGTGGCAATCAATAGCTGTCTAACAGGACTTAAGGCCCATTCAACAGGAGAGAAACCATATGCCTGGTATTGGAAACCTACCCAGCTTCATGGGCTAGTGAGGTCATGGACCTTAGACAATAATCTATCACTACTTTCTTAGGCCAGAATAATTCCTTCTAAATCTTATCTTTATGCCTACATTTAAGTGTAGCTACTACTCCAAATAAAGAAGCTTCTTTTTACAGAAAATGGATACCATCACAGAAAATCACAATTGGACACAATGCAGAGATCAACAGACTGTGGGGAGACCAGCCCCAATGGATAATCTACATCACTGTTCCTGCATCTGTGGGGAACATAATGGAATAGGGGTGGAAAAATTCTAAGAATCAGAACACCAGGAAGTTGGCTGAGAAAGTCTCTCCTAGAAATGGGTGCATAAACAAGACTGAAACAATGGCACTATCAATGAACATGTTAACTTCGGAGGGAAAATTTTGTGGGGTCCCACCTCTAGACAAAAAACTATAGGCAACTAATGGCTACTGAGAGAAAGATCATTAGCCTTTCACAGTGATAAAGCCCCTTTATTGGTTGTCCAACTCAGAATGGTCGGCCCTGAAACCATATACACACAAACAATAACAATGGACTCAGCAAGTTTATATATATATATATATATATATATATATATATATATATATATATATATATATATACATACACACACACACACACACACACACATATACATATGTATATGTATCTATCTATCTATATATGTATCTCTATACACATATAGACACATATACATATACATACGATATATGATATATATATCATGTCAATAGTAATCAAGAAAAAAGAGGCTATTAACTTGAGAAAGGAGAGCAAAAGAGTGGCTCAAGGGAGGGCACCTGGGAAGGACTGGAGAGAGGAAAAAGAGGAGGGAAGTGATGTAATTCATTTCAATTAAAAGCATTTTAAAAATAAAAAATAAGTAAATATGAATATATGAAAACAGATTTCTTGTCTATTCATTCAGTGTTCACTAGCCCTTGGATTGAGATACAAAGAAAGAAATTTAAAATACAGTTTAATTTTACTGCTATTAAATGGTTATAGCATAAGAAAATGAAATTCATGAGCTATCCAATGAGTTAAAATATGGCTATCACATAAATCTCTCTTGAATTAACAAGTATAATAATGATAAATCACTGAATTTATATTTACTTCTTACCAGAACTTATTTCTTTAGACCTTTTCCGTGGTCTGTTCACAAATATAGTACAATTGGCACAGCATTATTAATTCTTTGGTAATGAGCTAGTCATGCAAAGGAAGTTGAAAGAAAAAAAAGAAAATGTTTTAAATCTAGGATCATTTCTCCTATTATCTATTTCAGTTTAAGGCTTTATTACTTTGTTAAATGCTTATGATATGAGGGGTCTGGGGAATCACTGGGAAGCCTGAGAGACAGCTCAGCAGAGCCCTGTGTGCAATCATGAGGACTGGAGTTCTGACTCTAGTACTCAAGTAACAAACAGAGTGCCTTTGTCTACCTGAAACCCCAGCACTAAGGAGGTCAGAGGTAGGACTGCTGGGGCTTCCTGGCTTCCAGCCTGGTGGAAAATACAAGGTCTAGATTGAGGGAAAACCCCTCCTTTTGGGGTTGGGGGGATGGCTCAGCAGTTAAGATCATTTGTTTCTCTTTCACAGGACTCAAGTTTGATTCCCACTGCCTGTGTAGTGGTTCAAAACCATCCTTAACTCCAGTTCATGGGATTTGACAACCTCTTCTGATTCCCATGGACACCAGGCACACATGTGGTGTATATGAAGGCATGCAGGCAAAGCAAACAAATAAATCTTAAAAAGACCCTGTCTCAAATGAATAGGTAGAGAGTAATAGTGGAGGATACTTGGTACTCTTTAAGTTCTTGTGAGCGTGCAACAGGTAGATGTGCCCGTATACACAAAGAGCATTCTAACATACAGACACACACGAACAAGCAAATCTTTTAAAATACACTGGGAAATATGAACCTTAAGCTTTATTTTAAATGTAAATAGTTCTATTTAGGAGGATATAAGCCATGTTTGCAGATACAGAACTTTATTTAGAATTCTAGTGGTGGGGGTTCTGGAGAGAGATGGTTCATCAGTAAATAGAGTGTATTGTTCTTGCAGAGGACCTAAGTTTGATTCCTAGCACCTACTTTGCTCACAAGCAATTGTAATACCAGATCAAGGAGAGTTAATGCATCTGGTCTCCACGGGTATCTGCATACATGTGCATATATCCACATATAAACAAATACATATAATTAAAAAATAATAAAATAGCAGCTAGAGAGAGATAGCTCAGTGGTTAAGAGCACTTACTGCTTTAATGGGGAACTTGGGTTTAATTCCAAGCACCCATGTGGTGGCTCACAACTGTTCATATTAGCTTCAGGAGATCTGATGCCTCTTCTAACCTCTTTCTCTGAAGGCACTACATGCATATGGCATACACACAAAATTAATTAAAAAAAAAACTTCTCTCTAAAAAGAGCAGTGACGGGTTCATTGTCTCAGGAAGATGAAGTAAGGAAGATATACATCAGCATGTAAATGCTGGTTTCTGCAGAAGCAATATTAAGAGTGAAAAAAAAATCTTATCTACTTTCTTCCTATGTTCTATCCATTCAAATTGTCAGAGCATATAGACTAAATAATTTGTAAGTCTGTGAAGCCTAGCTCCCCTAAAAATGCATCTGACAGTATTTCCTACCTTTGATTGCTTATTTCTCAAAGTTCCTAGTTTCACTTTATCATGTGGTTCATCAAGAGTCAAATTATTCTTCCTTCTTTCACTGTCTCCAAGCAAAGGTACATAGCCATAACTGTTATCTGCAAGACAAAAACTTGTACATCAGTAGCAAGTCCTGGAAAAACAATTATAATAAAAATGAAGTTGGGTGGTAATGGTGCAGGCCTTTAATCCTAGCATTAGGAAGGCAGAGGCAGGTGGAGCTCTGTGAGTTTGAGGCTAGCCTGGTCTACATAGTGAGTTTCAGGACAGCCAGAGCTACACAATGAGAACCTGTCTTTAAAGAAAAACAAAAAACAAAAAACCCCAACTAAACAACAATGAAAAACCAGAAACACTAACTGGCCAAATAACCAGCCAAACAAAAAGAAATCTCAAAAGAATAAATTGGAAGCTCTAGTTTTACAATATTTATGTAATATTTACCCTGGCAAGTTGTGCATTTAGAGTCCCCTCATCCCTCCCGCCCTGAACATTTACTTTCCTATGAGTCAATGGTAAAACATATAGAATTCAGAAAGCTATAATTATGCTTCTTGCATTTTACTTTATCAAAAGTTAAACTTTTAGGGTTGTTTTTGGAGGAGGGGGTGGTGCTGGGGATGCACTAGCTAAATGCTCAACCCTAGCTACATTCTCAGGCCAATTAAACTTTTATACATCAATTTTTAGGCATGCATTTCTTGTTTAAGATAATTACTTAAAAAATACTCCATGCTTATAGAAAATAAGAAAATGTAGCTATGACAAAAGGTATGAAAAAAAAAGTTGGAGGCTGAAGAGAGGGGTCAGTGGTTAAGAGCACCTGCTGCTCTTCCAGAGGACACAGATTTGACTACTAGAACTCCCATGGGGGCTCATGACCATCTATTAACTCCTGTTCCTGGGGATCCAACGCCTTCTTCTGACCTTGGTGGGAACTAGGCACACACGTGGTATAGGCACATATGCAGGACAAATACCAATATACATGAAACAAATAAAAAATTTTAAGAATTATTTAGAAAAAACAAACTACTTAAAATTTTTATCATTTGTAAAATGATACTAACATTTAAAAATTACTAACATTTTGGTTTATATTCTATGCTTTTCTTTTTTACATATAAATTCAAACAAGAATGTTTTTCTGTACACATGAAACAACATTATATTTATTTTTGTCTCTTGTATCTTTCTTTGCTTTGCTGCACATCATGAACATATTTCCTTTTGGTAAGTTAACAACTATCATCGCTGCTATTTGAGGTTACACAGTTGTTTGCTGTAACTTAACTTCTGGACATTGTGTCTTTTTGGATTATTTGCTGGTTTATTCAAAGGACATTTAAAGGGAGGGTTGCTTCTGGACATATTACGTGTTCAGCTATATGGAAGCTCAGCTGCTTGTTTTGATTTTTCATTTCTAGAAACCTATTGTGATGTACAATGCATACACATCTGTGGTACTTGCACAAATTGTCTTATGATATATTCGCAGGGCTTCTATTTTCAACTCAAAGGCGCAAACTTTTCTTAGAAGCATTTTGCATTTCATTGGCAAAGTGCCTTCAAGGAAGTTTTGTCAACCCAGAATTTCAGCCCATAGAATATATGAGTGTCCATTTCCCCATGGCCTACAAGTTTCAATTAAACAAACATAATGTGTGGCTGTACTATGCTGCTTACATCAGAACTAATTAAAAAAAAAGAAAAAAGAAAAAGAAAAAAAATCCTTAAATTTTACCTTTTCTCTAAAGTTTCCAGCAGTACATTAAAAAGAAAGACAGAAAGAAATACCTCGACTAGAATCCGCAAGAAGAAGCTGTGACTTTAGATTGTCAATAAGCGTTTGTTGGAATGACAGCTGTTCTTGTTGCTTGCGTATTCTTTGTTCATAGTTCTCAGTCTGTTGACAAAAAAACCAGTTAGTCTGATACTCACTGACAGATGCTTTTACTGTCTATTAATAAGCACAGGAGCGGCCCATTCTGCCCAGGTAACTGAAAAACCCATTTTTGAGTTACCAACCTGGCTCCAGGGATTTACCTGTGATCATTCTAGTACCAGTGACTTAAAACAATTACAACACTGTACAAGTTATAAAAATTACCTTATTTACAGAAACTTCAGTATAGAGTTTGATACTATGGTTTTTTGGTCTTTCAGTAAAGACAAAAATTGTAATTTGAAATTTGATACTTGTAAATAAGAAAAAAAATCATAAATGGCCAAGTAGCTGTTGCATTAAAGTTACACCTTAAGAATAGACACCAGTCTCAAAATTTTATGTCTTTTAAATAAACACTGAAATTAATTTTTAGAGTACAAAACCACAAAAGAAGTATCAAGATTATGAAAATCAAAGGAACAAACATAAATTCTAAAAGTATAGTGGCTAGAACAATACCAGAGTTAATTTTTATTATATAAAAATATTATTTATAGATTTTAAGTAGCATAATCCCCTTACATTATTATTCTATGCATCCTACTATTTTATTATAATGACTATGAAAGCTAAACAATGAAAATGACATATGCATTAGGAATACAGACATACAGATATGCCAACTTTCAAGAAAAATCCAAAAATGTTGTATTACAATTACTTAATCAAGTACATTCTTAAATGCTATATTAAGAAAGAATAATGTGAAAGGCTTTGCTACTTTCTACCACTGGAGGAACAAATGACTAAATATAAATTCCTTAAAATATGAAAAGGGTTTTAATAATTATAGCAACCTTTGGTACATACTAGATGTTTGATTTTTTTAATTGACTAAATCAAAAGTTCACAATTAATAAAGTTGTATTACTTTCAGATTCCAAGTAAACCTAAAGTTCTTTATAAATTAAAGATCAGTTCCTTAAGTCTCAAATATAAATTTAAGAAATTAAACAAAAATACTATATCTATCTCCCAACACACACATAAAAGGGATGGACTTTTATAAATAGGACACTTCATACATACATAACTGACAGAGCATGTAAGTGACCCAGCTGGCATGTTAGCTCTGTATGTTGTTTGAGGGCAGTCTTACAAACTTGACATTCCCTATAGAACTCCACAAATGATGTTAAATATATGTTGATCATTATAAACAGAAGAAAGAATAAATGATGAATCTCTCTTAGAAAACTCAAGCCCAAGGTATTTAAATCTAGTAGAGAGCCATGCTTCTCAGAATAAGACATTTTAGTCCTACATACACTGGCATCAAAGCTGGAATGAGTCAGTAAACAGTACAAGAATGATGCAGACACTATAGCTAATTCATAATACCTTAAAATTATCCAGGCTACATACATTCTGAGATGAAAGAATCAGAAATATATTATGGTCTTCCCTATGTATTCTATGCATTTAGAACATTTTTATTTCAAAGCACTCAAATTCTTCATAAACATCAATAATTTCAATAATTACTTTTTTTTTTTTTACTGAATCTGCGTAAGTACATACATCCTACTGTTCTTCAGTGAGCAAGTAACCAGATTTAAAAGCCTAGCAAATTAGAGATAGGCTGAGAATAAATATCTAAATTATTCAAGACTCAGCCCATTCTTCATCTACTATGCCCCCTCCCCAGCTTTAGTGAAGAAACCGAAAGACCATGTATGCTCATTTGGAACCAGCTCGGAACATTTCTGCCAATTAATTCTCATCTTCGTCTCTCCAGCTAAAAACACACTTCAGCACATCTGCTTACAACATGTTATAATACATAATGCTGAAATACATTCAATAGTTGGGAAAGTTAACGTATCAGTGGCTATTTCACATAGAAGTCTTGAACTATTTCTTAAACCACATAATAATGTATTATAAAAACAAGGCAAAAGTATTTTTAAGTTAAAAAAAATTCAATATTGTAGTTGGGCAAACATCACAAGAGCTACGGTCCACACTGTCCCAGATTTTTCATGAGTCTATGGTAGTGACAGTACTCTACTCTGCCCACATGTATGGTGGGCAAAGACTATTTGTCACTGTCATCCCTAGTATCACGGAGTGTCTGACATATGCTGAGATGCTCAATATATACTAAATAAATAACAAGCTAATTAAATTGTTAATGAAACATGAGAGAGATAGACATGCCTTCAAAAATCACCTGTGGGAAATTGGGGAGTGGTGATAAATAGCTTTGCTTTTGAGGCTTGGAAACTAAGAAAAATGTATATATATCAAGTGATCGTGTTCACTGTGAATAAACAAATAGCATGAAGTCTTTTTAAGAGATCAGAAAACTGACGCACAGTCACAGTATTTTAAAATATACCACAATTACAAAGCAAGTGCATTCCAGTACTATCAAAGACCCCACAAACAGAAAACTCACTAACAACCACATTGAAAATGTACAACAGTAATGTCTTGTCAACACTTCTGTACAGAGCACAGACATGACAGCTAAAACAGACAGAAGAGAAGATGCTTTTGACAGCCAGTGTGTGTGAATGATTCTTTGAGTCAGATGGCAGCAACAAGTTACCAACTAGGAGATCTGCATGACAACTAACCATCCATCTGTATCAAACACCATCTGGCCAAGATGACTCTGGCTTCTGTGTATCTGACACTCCTTCTAATTCCAAAGACTAGCAAAACAAGTGGTCTATCGGAATCTAAGAAGTAAACAGGTACATAGGTACGTGTGTCACAAGCGGTTGTATATTTTCTTAGAGTTCAACAGTCAAACGGCATGGTGGAGATAAATGTATAATAAATATATATCATCATTTGATCAAAAAGGGATTATCCAAATATACTATAGACTATCATAAATAAAGCAAAAACCTCACCCTAAGAATTACTCTAATGCTGGAGAGCTGGCTCAGCAGTTAAGAGCACATGTTGCTCTTGCAGAGGGACCTGGGCTAGGTTCCCAGCATTCAATGGTGGTTCACAACCATCTGTATCACCAGTTCCAGGGGCTCCAATGCTCTCTTTTGGTCTCTGTAGGCATCAGGCCAGGCAGGCATGTGATGCACAGGCATATATGCAGGCAAACATTCATATACATGAAATAAAAATAAATCTAAAAATTTAAATAAAAAGGCATTCTTTTATTAAGGCACAGTTTCAATCTGTCCTCTTCAAAACTAAGATACCATGTTTCAATAATTTTGGACATACAGCTGTTCAAGTTTTCACAAGTTTCATAAATATTAAGAGTCCCGTTAGTTGAATTTTTCCTGTTATAGACACTGGATGTTCTCATTTTTCACATATTTTCCAAGATGTCTATTTCCTATATTAGGGGAAAACTTCAAATATCCTTAAGTCATCAATAATATTCTACACTGGTTAAATATTATTTCTTCTCATCTTCAAGAATTAATTCCAGTATTCTGAAAAAGTACTATGGCTTTCTTCCAATGATTTTTACTAGGGAATTTAATAAATGTTGAGTGGATAAACATAGTCTCAATTTTAAAATATTTTAAACTGCTCTAAGACTAATAGATATGAAAACTTTATTGAAGGCTCTGCTTGTATAAAAATGCTCAACAGGGAGCTCCACAGGTTCATGAAGAAAAATAAATATTACTTATACCAATATACAGCAGTTTAGATAAAAGTTAATAATTTATACACATTCTTTTTTAGAAATTCATTATAAAACTTTAGTAAACTAAGTATCAATTTTATTTTCATTTTTTAAATATACAAGACCATATATCTTGGCTTACATGTAGCTTTTTCTTCAATTATTCTCTTTGGACTATTTTAATAAGCTCCCCACTCCACCACATACCAGATACTAGGATTTATCTAGCATATATTGAGTTGGACAGATCAGATTATCAGTTTGATTATCTACTGATAGTACTGTTTCTCAGCATAGTAAATGGTAAACCATAAAAAAACTATTTTTAAAGTTTTGGTTTCAGATGGGGAAGCACTCCTGCCTGGAGCCACAACAAACATTCCATTGACTAGAAGCTCAGACTTCCCCTGACCACTTTGGACTTCTGATGCCCTTAAGCCAACAGGCTAAGAAAGAAATAAAGTGTTAGGCAGACTGATTAATCCAGATAATCATGGGGAATTTGGATTGCTTCTTCACAATGGAGGTAAGAAAGATTATGTCTGGAGTCCACAAGATCCTTTAGGATGTCTCTTGGTGCTATCATGTCCTGTGATTAAGGTCAATGGGAAACTACAACAACCCAATCCAAGCAGGATGACAAAGGATGAATAAAGTTATGGGTCAAGCCTCCAGCAAAACAGCCAAAACCTGCTGAAATGCTTGCCAAGAGTGGAGGAAATACAGAATAGGTAGTATAGAATGGTAATTATAAATATCAGCTAAGGCCACAGTTGCAGAAACGAGGATTATAATTGAAATAAGTGTTTATCGTATTTTGTAAAGAATGTATTTGTACAGATATTTGTTTTCTTTATTCAATTTCTTTATCATGTTATGCAACATCAATTAAGAGAGTATCAATGATTATCATATTTAAGTTTGAGATACTGAAAAAATGTACCTCAAGGGACATTGTTATCTATTCTAAATTTGTGGTTATGGAGGGATAGTTATATCATGTTAGGTGTAATTATGATTTGGTTAAATATGTAATGTGTTTGCAACTGTATGTGTTTAGGCATAATCATGACATGGTTATTGTTTTCATTTGGAAATTAAACATGACGTAGGAGATAAGAGTGTGTGTCAGGCTGACAAGGGGTGGCTGGCAATAACTATTCTTGGCTGTCTACTTGACTACATCTAGAATTAACTAAAATCCCAAAAATAGAAAGGCGCACCTGTGAGTGACTTCTGCTTAATCTGAAGTGGGACGATCCACTACTAATCCAGATCTTTGAGCTGAGAAGACACACCTTTAATTCAGCTCATTTTAATTTTATTTAATTTTGAGGTGGGAAGACCCATCTCTAAATCTGGGCCATGCCTATTGCTAGAAGCCTATATAAGGACACATGATAGAAGGAAAATTTTGCTCTTTGCCTGCTTGCTCTCAACTCACTAGCAAGTCCATTCCTTCACTGGCATCAGAGTCTGCATCTTTGGGATTCTAGCATATACTGAAGGTCAGCTGAGACATCTAGCTTCATGGACTGAACAACTACTGGATTCTTGGACATTCTGTTCATAGGCAGCCATTGATGGATTAGCTGGACCAACAGCCTATAATTCATTCTATGTATTTATTCTGTAAGTTCTGTTATTCTAGAGAACCCTGACTAATACATTTTAAAATCCAATCTTGCCCTCCCCACCCCAGCTGTAAGACCTTGGCTTCTATTAGAAATAAAATAAGCTCAATATGGTGGTGTAGATCTTTAATCTCAGCACTGGGGAGGCAGAGGCAGGCAAAGGCAGGCAGAACTGTGAGTTTAAGGTCAATCTGGTTTACATAATGAGTTGTAGGACAGCCAGGGCTACACAGTGAGATCCCATCTCAAAAATAAACAAATAAAAAAATAATCTTTACTAGAATGGCAAATATAAAATACTGTTATATATTAACCTCTTCACCCATGTTTGATCTTTTCCTAAATAACAAGTGAAGTATCTACATATTATTTAGAATAGTGGTAGCTGTACCACCGAAATCTTTACTAGGGTGTTGGAGTTTGGGTCACTATAGAGTTCTCTGCAAGGTAATGTTTTGTGGAGTTGTTTGGGTTGAGGATCCACTCAGACCCCAGACTGGCTAAGTGACCACTGTGTAACTTTAGCCTGGGAGAATCAAAGGCATGTCATCCAAACCGAAGATCTGAAGAGAGAAAAGTAGATGAGGATTGCCTAGAGCCTTGAGGGTCCAACATCGACCCTAATGTGTATAGAAGATGAGACACAGACTCAAAGACTCTCATGCTTCATGATTTAGCACTTGCCCTGCTGAGATTTGGATTTAGTCAGAACCTGTTATCTCCCTTTTCTTTCCCATTGTTCCCTTTTAAAATGGGAATGTCTATCCTATACTTTTTTTTAAATCACTGAAGTTTTTTTAAAATTTATTTTATGAGTGTTTTTCTGCTATGTACTTCTGTGTACCATATGCATGCAGTGTCCATGTAGGCCACAAGAAGCATTGGATCTTCTGGAACTAGAAAAACAGAACGTTGTGAGCTGCTGTGTGGGTACTAGAAGGCTATTTCTGGCCTTCTGGAAAAACACTAAGTACTCTTAACTACTAACCCACTTCTCCAGCTCCTCCTCATCACTGCATTTTTAAAAGCGTAACTTGTTTGATTTTATAGGCTCACAATTGGTAAGGAATGTGTTACAGGAAGAACTGTACCTTGAGTCTCATCTATATCTGCTTTAAATATTTAAGCAAGATTTTGAACTTAAGATTTTTTTAAAAAAAGATTTATTTAGTTATATATGAGTGTGTATCTGCATGTACACCTGTGTGCCAAAAGAGGGCATCAGACTCCATTACAGATGGTTGTAAGCCACCATGTGGTTGCTGGGAATTGAACTCAGAACCTTTGGAAGAACAGGCAGTGCTCTTAACTGCTGAACCATTGCTCTGGCCCCAAGATTTTTTTTTTTAATTTATTTTTATTCTTTCATATAATACTTATGAACACCCCTCCTACCTCCCAGCTCTCCTCATCTTCCCTCTCCTCCCCTGCCTCTCTCCAAAAAAGAGAACAGTTCTCCCCAGGGTTACTGCTTAAACAAGGCACAATAAACGGAACAAGGCCGAGCACTAGTCCCTACATCAAGGGTGGAATGGGAAACCCAGCTGGAGGAAATGGGTCCCAAGGGCAGGCAAAAGCATCAGAGAACCCCCACATACACTCTAGCCTGTAGGTTCTCTGCAAGAACACCAAGCCAGACAAACACATGACATATCTAGGAGACCCTGTAGGTTCTTTGTTGTTCAGGCTCTGAGGGACCCCAAGAGTGCTGGTCCACTGACTCTGTGATTTTTAAAGCTGATTATAAGAATGCATCAATCCTTTGGGGAATGAAGGCATGTTACATACATGAATTTGGAGGCAGGGAGAGCAGGGGCAGAATGATGTGTTTTGAATGAGTCCCTGCTTTTAAAATTCATGTTGAGGAGGTTAATGGGTAATAAAGGGTTCTCTTATGGGACTGAAGAATGGGATTGAAGCCTCTAAAAGGCCTTTAAACAGAGTTCAGCTCTCTTGTCTGAATTTAGTAGCTTCAGCCAAATAAGGACACAGTGCTTGTCCCTCATGCAGGATGCAGTAAATTGGAGCTACTTTCAAAATGGACCCTGGGGCCCTCTCAAGGCATTCAGGGATGTTGACATTTCTGAGGATTAAAATCTGGGAGAAAAATGTGCAGAGATTTTAAATTATAAGGAACAGAAAATTATTTTATAGCTCAGAACTGGTAACGTCCTACAGAAGACTTAAAGCAGAAACCACCAGCAGTCTACAAATATCAGTGGATTCAATAGAAAAAAAAAAGACAGCTGTTTTATAGTCTACACAGAGAGTATGTTGAGGGATAAAAGAAAAAAAGGGAGTGTTAAATAATGAGGTTATTTACATCTTAAGTGAAAGTATTTTTCTTTTTTGGTTATAAAGTTTTCAGTGCTATTAAACACAGATATACTTAACATTTAACCAAAATACTTTAAAATAGTTTTTTCTTTTTATTTTATGTGTGTAAGTGTTTTGCCTGCATGTATGTATGTGTACCACATGTGTGCCTGGAAACTGCAGAGGCCAGAGAGGGTGTCAGAACAGAGGGTGTCAGATCTCCTGAAACTGGAGCTACAGAAAGCTGTAAGCTGCTATGTGGGTTCTGGGAACTGAACTTAGGTCCGTCCTCTGCAAGAGCAATACATGCTCTTAACTGCTGAGCTATCCCTCAACTCCTGTGAAAGTATCTTTTATATTTATATTTTGAAACAAGGTCTCTAGCCTAGGTTGCCTCAAACCTCTATGTAGCCTGATTCTCGTCTCTATCTCTTCCGTGCTGGGATCACAGGCATTACCCACCACACCTTGTTTATGAAGAAGTGCTAGGGATTGAACACAGGGCCTGGTGTACCACCTAAGCTACATCTCCAGCCCATAGAGGTATTCTGAAAAAGTACTACCCCAAATAAAGGTATTTTATGCCTTTACTCTTCAGATGAGTTAGTACTAGCTGTTACAAAACATTACTTATTGTTGTATATTAATTATCACAAAGCATTGCAGAGTACCTATGATAAAAAAAGAGAACATAGCCAAATTCAGTCTTATTTGTGGCCTTCACTTCAGCTTCACTGGTTACTCAACTAAGTTCTTTGCTTGGCAAATTGAATGACTCTAAATATCATGCATCAGTTACCTTTCTGAAAAGAAAAACCAACTTATGGTTTTTTATGAATTAAGTCTTGAATTAAGAAGATTGTTTCCTTTCTATGGAAGCCTGTGAATTTTTCTTCTCTAATTAACACTGAGTAAGAAAAGACAAATTTTATTTCACATACTCTTTTTCAACAAAGAGACTGCTATCTTCTCATCGTATAATGAAGAGACTCTTGGGACAAGGAGTAGGTCCGCTATAGGATATTTTCTATAACCCAGTATTTATGATTTATATATGCCAATCAGTTTAAAAAATTCAAACATTTTGTTTTATTATTAATTCTTCTCCTGGAAAGATGGTCAAGAGAATTGACTCTCTTAAATATATTTGGTTTCTCACACACAGAACAACAGCACAAATCAGTGACAGGCAACTTGGTAGGAGTAATAAAATGACTAAATATTTAATTTCACATTATGGAGTACTGTAGTATTTGAAATGCTCCAGGCAACCTCATCATAGTCAAAAGATGTGCAACGGCTGCTCATCATCTCCCACATCTCCTCTCATTCTTCCCTTTTGAAATAAATGTTTTAGCTGGCTACACAGCCAGCATGCTGGAGGATATACTCAGGAGCCTTCCTTACTAATAGGTGTGACCATGTTACTAAAATCCAGCTCTCCTATGTTCCTTTTGGGCTCGTCATTCCAAACATACCATGCTATACTAAGCCAATGGTGGAACAAAGACAAGAAAAACGCCACAAAACTCCTTGCCATTCTAAATGTGACTTTTCTTTAGCAGGCATAAACTGATTCTGCAGCTCTTACTTTTAGGTCAGTCTTTATATATTGAGGCTTTTGTGTGGGAATGTAGGCCTGGGACTTCCTAGCCTCTCATCTTGTGAATGTCACTCAACAGACCAAATCTTTCTCAGTGCATCATTAGAAAAAGCAGTTGGGTTCATTCACTTTCCTGCCATCATGGGTTCTATTTTTCTCTTGCTCTGTAATCATTACTTAAAGCACCACCTTTTATTACATCAAAAGTTATTTCTATGCAGATGAACTCCAATTTGCATTTCTAAATGTAACTTTACTTCAAAGACCCATTTTCAATTGCTTGCTGAGAATCATCCCTAGCTAAGAAGCTAGTGCTTAAACTCAATATATCTAAATAAGTAAAACAACAATTTCCTTTATTGATATCACCAGATGGAGACAGAGACAGAGAGAGAGACAGAGAGACTCTGGGCCTGTTTTGAGTGTTTGAAACCCCAAAGCCCATATCCAGTGACATAGTTCCTTTAACAAGGCCACACCTCTTAATCCTTCTAATCCTTTCAAATAGTGCCACTTCATGGTGACTAAGTATTCAAATATATGAGCCTGTGGAGGCCATTCTTATTCAAACTACCATTCTCCAATAACAGAACTACTTGTAGGCCTATAGAACTGTACTCATACCCATCTATCAGATGATTCCCCCACATGCTCCACAGGTCTAAACCTAAGAATCAGAACTGGATTACGTATCTTATATCCCAAACTCTATCTCTTCATCACTCTTGATTTCAGTTATCAACATTAAACTAGCCACTCTAGAGTCATTCTAGAGTAGTGGTCCTCAGCCTTCCTAATGCTACAACCCTTTAATATACAGTTCCATTTGTTCCATGGTGACCCTCAACCATAAAATTATTTTCACTGCTACTGTAATTTTTCTATTGTTATGAATCGTAATATGAATATCTGATATGAAGAGGGTCTTAGGCAACCCTGTGAAAGGGCCATTCGACTCCCAAAGGGTCGCAACTCCCAGGTTGAGAACTGCTGTTCTAGAGTCTAGTACAATTCTAAAATCTATTGCCATCATCTTAATAAGTGACCTACAACCAGATGTCACCTGCTTTCCATTTTATCTCCTACAGGAATTTTAGATATTTCCTTTAATTCATTCATAGCCACTAATTCAGGCCCTTGCTTTTTGAATTCTTAGAATGACTGCTATTTTTTTCCTTTTTCTAAACTAAGGTGCAATAAATGTACATATACTTACTATCCAATATATGCTAAAAAGGTTTAATTACTCAAATTACTAGTATATGCTTTTTACATTAATGTACATACTAGAATTCATAAAGTATGGCTGGATGATTGCCATATTCTTATATTACTTGCATTTAGAACATGTCTTCAGTATGTTTGTTAAGCTATTTGTCAGTGTAAAGACTTTTCTAAAGCATAAAATTCTTCTTTAACTTTTCACCAAATAAGGATACAAATATACTACTTAGTCATATTACTCAGGATGGAGCTGTTACCTTTGCAGTTTCTTTTCCTGCAATATCTCATCATTCTTAATGGAGTCACAGGACCACCTTGCAGGACATGCAAGGAACCAAACATTCCCTCACTTCTTATTTTACATAACAAACAGACACCGACGCCGAGACAGACAGACACACACACACAAACTGTTCCCCAGTTTGCTACACTCTTCCTAATCTTAGCCCAAATGTGTGAACTCATATTATACTGACATGATCCACAAGAATGAATAGATGCCTCCTCTCTGGGTCACACACTACCTGCTTGGTATTTTCAGTAATATTCGAAAATTTTCAGATAATAGCCATTGAGCCTTTTTTCTTTTTCTTTTTTAAAATTATATATAAAATAGCTACTTTATTTACTACCAATTTGAACTTTTAAAAGTTCTTAAAGGTCAGAAATAATGTTTTACTTATTTTAGTATCCTCAAAACATCAAAGGTCCAATAACATAGACTCCCAATAAATGTATCAAATAGATCCATCAGGCTATCTTGAATTTAAAATAGAAGAAACAGAGTTTTCTTTATCCATTTTTGAGTTCTTGAAAAACATTAACTTAAATTCCCCTTTCCTTCTTTGAGATACATGCTAGTGTGAGCAAAGGCCTTTTCAATGGCAGAAAACGGATTAAACTGTCAGGAGGCAGGAAAAATTCCTGTTTCTGTCTTAATCTAAAAACATCTGGACACGCTTCTTCCAATCTACCCTAGAACACAAATAGAATCGTTAAGTCCTTAATGAACCTACCTGAAAAGCACAAAAAATAAAATCTGGGAGTTTTTCCTCTTTTCTTTTTTGCTAATTTTAATAATTTTTGAAGGTCCTATCATATCATGCCCCCTGTCCCTCTAGCTACCTAAAATGAGAAGACTTAGAGTCTTTTGTTCACCCAGTAACAGTGTTCTTTTGCAAACCAAGAGAAGATTCACAAAGAATACAAATGGCTTCTGTAATTCAGGGAGGTATATACAGAAATGTTTAATAGTAGCTCTATCACCTAGAAAGAAAGAGATGGTGTAGGTGATAGACGGTATTTATTGAAAGAACAAAGGACTTTATGGCTAGCATATTTCTTCTGATTTCAAAATCTCACGGAATAACATTCTTCACTTCATATATACCTGTATATATGGAATGTGTGCCTGTATGTTCATGTTTGTGGGCACATACGCAATGTGTGCACATAGAGGCCCAAGGTTGATATTGAGTTTCCTCAATCACTTTCCGCTTTATTCATTAAGTCAGGGTCTCTTAATTGAACGGCAGAATTTGCCAATGTGCCTAGTATGATTGATTACCTGTCTTGTTCTGAGGATTCCCTAAATCTGCCTTGCACTTACAAGCAGATATTGAAAAGCAATTGGAAATTGGAGAAGCAGATCACTATGCCCACCTAACATTTACACAGGTTCTAGGAAATCAAATCTCACGCCCTCATGCTTTCATGGCAAGCACTTTAAACCACTGAGCCATCTCTCCAGCTCCTCGAGAAATTTTTTAACCAAAGGAATCAATGTAAATTCCCCTCCCTCAGCTGCCAGTGGAGGAATAAGCTAACATTCCTCCTAGTAGATCTTTGGCTGTTATTTTCATAAAGGCCTACTTGCAAAACTGGTTCTTTGATATTATTTGGGAAACTGGCTTTAAATTAGACAGTATAATAACATTTATGGTGAATCTACATTCCCTGAGTTTGAACTTTTGGTTGACTAAGTCAGCTTTGAATTTAAAAACAACAACAAAACCCAAATAACTGTGAATCTTAAGTGGAATTTCTTAGGCTTTGAACATGTGACAGAATTTGTGAAGCTGTGGGGAAATACGCAGGAAGACTGAGCAGATTCCTCCAGACTCCTCCACATATCCTTTTCCACAAATGCTCTGGCTATGACCTTCTGCTACATCACTGCGGCAATTTATCATCTTCCATTCTATTTTAACTGTCATAAATTAAGACCTAAGTTTTCCTGTTACCCAAATAACAATATGAAAACAAAGAAACAATGCAAAACTGAGAAGCAGTGATAAACGTCTTTCGGTTAGTAATAAAACGACTTTTATAGTTATTTCTTTCCTATATGAAAATAAATACTGGTATTTAAAAGTTTCATATGGAGAAGCAATGTCCTATCTTTTAAATCATAATCCCCTTAAAACCCATCAAATTAAATTTTCCCATAGGACACAAAATGTTTTTAAAAGGTAAATAAAAATCTCAATGTTCATTTATCATTATTCTCTTGTTTTAATAAATAGAGTTTCCAACAGTCTAACATTCTCAGTTCTCAACCTCAATTTACCAGAATAAAACTCAATTTTCAAATTCAAAACCACACACCTTTTGCTGTAGCTCTCTTAGTGCTGAATCTCTATCCATGCAGGCCTGTCGGTAGGCTTCATATGCTCTATTGAGTTGCTCACCAATATTTTTATCCATCCCTCTTTGTCCTGTAGCATCACTATAAAGGGTGGTATGAATGCCAGCTCTGGAAAATAACAGAACAATTAAGATAGTTATTAAAGTTATATACATTTTAAAAATGCTTCCCAAAAAGAGCCCTATAAACATAGCACCAAGCGGTATCAAGGTTTACAAAAACATCAAAGTTTCATCTGAAATCATGACATGAACTATGAAATCCACAATGCTAGATAAAATACTCTCTGCTAATATTCCAGCTCCTAAATCATGGTCCAGTTCATAAAGATACTGCTTTGGGAACAGGAACCTATAAATGTCTAAAACTGGAAAAATATAAAAGAGCATTTAATTATTAATACTTTAGTGTAGAAATGTACAACATGATTAGCAATGTGGGAAGGGACTTCTTTTTACTAAATGGACAGTTATTCCTACTTAGAAGGTGAATTCTTGCTACACTGAATCAGACAAAACTAAATAGATAATAAATGTTTGTGGATGGAGTTCACACTGTTGTTATCACTGAGCAATTAAAATGTGTGAAAATGCTCTTATTTTAGAACAAAATCTAGGGAGACCTGCCTTTGGATTGTACATTAAAAAAAAGAAAACTCACATCCCTCAGTCTCCTCCATTACCTATTAGTTCCCTAACTTCCCCGCTGCTTCTGAACTACAGATGATTTTCTCGGAGGAGGTAATTTGGTTTTATCATCTCAGTTTGCCTAACGTCTCTAATACATTCCTTGGCACTGAGCAGAGAGCTCCTTAATGATTCTGACTCTTCCTGTGCAGTTATAAAAATATATATATAACCCAGAACCTTTCTCCTAGGATTTTCTAAAAGTAACAGGAGAGATACAATTCTCTATTGGTTTTCAAGGGTAACAAATGTTACATCTTTTGGGGACATCTTTATATTCTCAAGTTTCTTAAGCATTTATTTTATGAGTGTCTGTGTGCATGTGTTCACACATATATGTCACAGCACAAATATTTAAATCATTATATTTAAATATAATTCACATAAAATAAAATCTAACATTTTCAAGTGCATCCTTGGGCATTTTAATTATATTTACTATGTGGTACAACTGGTATAATTTTGAGAATTTTCATTATCCCTGATAGCAACACTGAGCCTATTAAAAGCTAATGTCAATTTCCCACCTCGCCCATCTCCTAGCAAGTAATTGGCTTGTTTGAATGGATTTGCCTCTGTAACATTTTACATAAATGAAACAATAAAGGCTGGGGATATAGGTCATCGGTAGAATGCTAATCTAACGTGATCAAAACTCTAGCTTAACTCATAATTATAAAAATAAAAAAACAGAATGATGTAACAAGAGCCTTAATTTGTGCCTTCTTTCACATAAGATAATATTTCTAAGGTTCATCCATGTTGTAGCATATAAGAATAATTAGTTCCTTTATATGGCTGGATATATTCCAAAAGTTATATATTCACTGAATGGATATACAACATTTTGTTTATCCATTCTTTAGTTGCTAGATAGTCAGATTGTTTCTACTTTTAGGTTACTATGAATAAAGCTACTATGATCTGTGTATCCAGTAAACATTTTTAAAATTATTATCGTATGTATATGGGTGTTTTGCCTTCATGTATATGTGTATACCATGTATATGCTCAGTGCCTTAAGGCCAGAAGAGGGCATCAAATCCCCCGGAATTGGAATTACAGATGATTATGAGTCACCATGTGGGTACTGGGAATAGAACCAAGGTCCCCTGAAAGCATAGTCGGTGCTCTTAACCACTAAGTCATCTCTCCAGTCCAGGCTAGAGGGGAATGTCTGGATCAAATGATAATTCTGTTTAACTTTTTGAGGGACTGTCAAATTGCTTCCAATAATGGATGTGCAATTTTACATTTCCACTAGCAATGCACAAAAGTTCCAATTTTTCTGTGTCCTCACAAATACTTCTTACAGTCCATTTAAAAAAAACATAGTTGTCATGACATCTGTGAACCACACAATGACCAGCATGGCAATAGTGGCACTCATATGTTGGAACTAACCAACAGCTGTCTAACTGGACTCAAGACTCACTTAACAGGATAGAAACCACTCCTGGTACTAGAAACCTAACCTGCTTCCCTGGTTAGTGAGGTCATGGATCTTAGAAGAGAACCTACTACCACCACTTTACTAGACCACCAGCATAATCAACAAGTTTCCTGCCAAGATCAACCTCAGTCTTTAACCTTAGAGGAAACAGCTACATAACAGTGATCTAATACTAAATGGTCAGCCCTGAAATCATAAACATATAAACAAGAAAAATGGACTTAGTAGCTTGTATATTTGTAAATTTACATGTATGCACATGCACGCGCGTGCGCGCGCGCACACACACACACACACACACACACACACACAACAAAAGTAGTCAAAGAAAATGAGGTCATCAATTTAAGAGAAAGGGGAGGAACATGGGAAAGGAGGACATGGGAGGGATTGGAGGGAAGGTAAGGAGTTAGTGATATAACTATACTTTAATTAAAATATATTTTTAAATGGATGTGACATTAGCCTGATTAAAAGAAATATAGTTGTCCTATTGGGTGTGAAGCAGTATCAAATTGTGGTTTTGGTTTTCCTTTCTCTTATGTTTAATGATAACATTCTTTCAAGTGCTTCTTGGCCATTTCTTTTGGAAATAACTTCCATTCAAATCCTTTGTCTATCTTCTACAAGCCCTATTTTCCTTCATAAACTAGCTCAGAACAGTGGAACAGCCAACAAACAAAAAGATCACTGTGTGTGGCTTCCATCCTGGTGCTTTCATAGCACCTGGGTTTTTCACAAAAATGAGGCATGAACACTGGGGCTCTGCTCTGCATCTGGGGTTTCTACTTGTTCCCTCTTCTCTTCTGGACAGGAACAAAGACTGCTTATGAGAAGTATGATCTCAGGGGGAAACTATCACTGATGAAAAAAGCTCCTTTCTTTTTCTTAACAGTGCCATTTGACACATGACATTTTAAATGAATTTCAATTTACCTAATAGTTTTCTTTTGCTGCTTGCAATTTCTTTTGGTGCCTTATCTAAAGAACTGTTGTCTAATCCAAGAACATGCAAATTTTCATGCTTCTTTAGAAGTGTTTCATAATTTTAGAGATTACATTTGGTATTTGATACAAATAAGCTAATTTTATATGTGATACGAGATAGGGTCCAGATTCATTTTTTATTGTGAGGCTATTTAGTGTTCCGACATTTATTTACTGAAAGAATTGTTCTTTTCCTATTGAATAGCCTTCGCTATATTGTTAAAAATCAATTGCCTATATGCCAGTGTTTTGTTTGTGGTGATGCTGGACGTTGAACTTGTACATGGTAAATACATGTTCTCTTGCTAAGCTATAACCCTAATCCCACAATGCTGTTTTAAAAACAGAGGTACAAACAATACCTCAATACTAGCAACCGGGTCTTATCATTTTAAGATACTAAATAGATTCCTAAGTAACTTATCAGGCTTAACAACAATTTCTAGGTTTTAATTACAAGGATCATAGTATAATTACTTTCTGAAGAACTGAAGGAATAATTCTTCACTTGTTCCACTTAGGTATTTAGTTCCCATTGATACCCCAGGAAATACTTAATGTGGCTAGGACATAAGCACCTAGCATTAGCATAAAGTGCCATTATAAATATT
Source organism: Cricetomys ansorgei (assembly GCA_026225945.1). Taxonomy (NCBI): domain Eukaryota; kingdom Metazoa; phylum Chordata; class Mammalia; order Rodentia; family Nesomyidae; genus Cricetomys; species Cricetomys ansorgei. The sequence goes on along the minus strand of JAMJFZ010000716.1, from coordinate 15,074,191 downwards.
TTATTTAAATGCTTTCTCATTCAAAAAGTATTTATAGACATGCTCTTGGATCCCCTCCCATTCTCAGGAGTTCTTTCTCACTTCTATGTTTGCTCTGTTTGGAAAAAGAAAGTGTTTCAGACCATTTACGAAAAATAAATAAAAGAGTTAAAATAAATGAGGAAAGAAAAGTACAGGGAGTCAGAGACTATAAAACACTCAAATACATAGCGCAGAGATAAGATGTTAGCTGTCATCTTACCTTAAAAAGCTGTAATATGGCTATTTGCCAGTGTAAACTATACCTCTATTTTAAAATCCGGGACACTTGAGCCTTGAACTGGGACTCTGTCTGGTTTAACACTTTGCTCTACTACTGGTTAATCCTTAGTTATTGGCCACTAAATCTTGGTGACCCAAGTTACTTTGCTTCCTCAGTACAGAAATGATGCTTGGATGAGTCCTCTAAGTAGCAACCTTACCCTACAGCTCTTTACCTCTGTCTACTCCATCAGAAAGGTATTGTTTTTATACTTTATATTATTTATTTTATCTTATTTTTAAAAATTTAAATGCTGCGTTAAAAATACCTTCATCATACGCAAGCATATCATGCGCCATTCTCATCACTTTTAGGTCCCTGAATGAGAGCACACAAACTTCATTAAGAGGAGCTGCTGAGTAAATTCCACGTGGGCACACTACTCCCTGAGTAAGAACGTATGCTGAGGAATTCAGTTTTGGTTGGTACACATAGGTAAATGCTACATCTAAGCAAGAAGGGAAACGTGTGTTAGATTAGTGACGCTGACCAGAGAAAGAGGAAGGTAGTGTCAATTACATTTCAGTGTGCTTATTGAAAAAGATTATCACTCTCCAGGAAAATACTTTTTATTTGGAGTAAATATGCTCCAGTCCAAACCTCATGGTCAACTGCCTCTTTCTCTTCAATTGTAAGTACTTCTAATTTTTAGCAGGTTTTGATGAGGGCAAATGGATATAATTACCAAACAAGCTGTCTTTTTCATTTATTTCAATTTTCAGCTGGATGGAATGTTGTGGTGTTAAGGGTCCCAGAAAAGGCAGAACAAGAATGAAGAAGTTCAGGTCCCTGACAATGTTAAGTTGCTAGATCAGGTCTGGACATCCCATAATTCAACTGTTTTATGAAAAAGAAACCGTTTGTCTTGGCTAACTGCTCTGAAGGTTTCTAAAATAGAAGAGATGAGCTATATCCAATTCAATATAATATTCAAGCCAGGCTAGTGCTGAGCACATAGGATATGAGGCTTTTCTCTCAGGAGACCAATGGTCATGGGGTTTACGTTTTTCTCCAACTAAACCTTATATTTTAGTGAGATGGGCATATAAGAAAATAACTCTCTAACCTAAGAAGTTAATTATAAATGCTAGATAAAAGGTATAAGCATATTTTGATAGGGATTTGGATAGCAAAAGAATTAAGTATTTGAAAAAATGGTTGAAGAGTTTTGTGCATTTTTGTTTTAGAAAAAAAAAAAGGAGCTCCTAAAGAATTAAGCAAGATAAAGGAAAAATGGAAGGAACAATTAAATCAGAAAAATTGTGAAATCCTGTTATCTGATATTACAAAATGGGTCCTAAAAGGTGAGAAGGACTTCAGAAACACAGGCTTAAAGAAAAGAGCATTTGCTATGAAACAGCAAAGGCACCAAGAGGCTATATTTTGGTGACTGGAGTATTCTATTTATGAAAGGCTAGTGTACAGAGTCTGGGGGCGTATAGAGATATGGTACAGTCAAGTCATCATGTATGATTATACTTCCCCGCAAATTATTCAAAAAGCCCGTGATTAGAATTGCACTCTCTGGGATTGTAGTAACTGGGAGTGCATTAACTGCATAAACTTCAAATATACTCAGTTAAATGAAGATTGCAGTAAGTACTAACTAACTGTCACTAAAAAAGTTAGGCTTTACTCTGCTGAACTAAGGGTTCAATGAGGGTTTGCAAGCAGGGCACAAGCATGTTTTTACAAGGTAGATTTGATTTCATAGTCTTTAGTTCCAAGGGGACAAAGAGGATTGGCCACGTACAACCTATTCACTGTATCAGCTATACCCAATGAGTTCCTAAGAACAAGGCCACTGTTGCTGTTTGGAAGTAGAATGTTCCCCATGGGCTCAGATGTTTCAGTGCTTGGTCCTTAGCAAATGGTGCTCTTTTGGAAGTGAACCCTTGAGGAGACAGAACCTTGGCTGGTGTGGGCTGTGAAGTTTAACAGTCTGGTCCCACTTTTTGTCCTCTCTCTGCTTCCCCACTGGATTAGTGTGTCCAGGTGTCTCACACGTCTGCCACCAGCCCTTACTGTATAGCTGTATCCGTCTTAAACTTGAAGCCAAATTAAGCCTTTGCCCTCTTAAGTTGCTTCTTGTCAAGCATTTTTGGTTACACTGACAAGAAAAGTAACTAATACAGCTATTATGAAGTTTATTATTTAGATCTGGTATGTTGATACACATCTGTAATTCCTGCTTAAGAGGATGAGGCAGGAGGACTGTCACAAGTTTGAAGCTGTCCAGGACTATATACTAATATAATAACCTGTCTCCAAAAAAACAAACAAACAAAAAAACCAAAAAAAAAAAACCCAAAAAACAAAAAACAAGTGAACAAGCAAGCAAACACATAAACAGAATAAAGAAAAAATAGGCAATCTGTCATATGAAACATAATAGAAGCCACAACCATCAGGGACATTTCTGAAGTATCTTCACAGCATCTATGTATCTCCCAGACTACACATGTAGCTACATTATTAGTATGTTAGCTCTGCCATTCATTGTAAGCTGGCTAAAAAATTGATTTCATAAGGCATGGAAATACTCCTGAACTCTGATTTAATCAGAGTTACCACTAAAGCTCATGTAAAGTACTGAGTCTTCAGACCAAAGAAGTTATCATCTATTAAAAAAAAAAATCTCAATTATACCTTTTTTTTAACAAAAGGAAGAAGGTAAAACTGGGTGCCAGCATGGAGTACAGACTAGCAGAGAAACAACGTGGGCATATTCTTTAAGAACGATTGCTATATTCTAGATCAGTGGTTCTCAACCTGAGGGTTGCAACCCCTTTCGGGGTCCAACGACCCTTTCACAGGAGTCGCCTAAAACCACCTGCATATCAGATATTTATATAATGATTCATAACAGTAGCAAAATTACAGTTATGAAGTAGCAACGAAAATAATTGTATGGTTGGGGGGGGGGTCACCACAACATGAGGAACTGTATCTAAGGATCGCAGCTCTAAGAAGGTTGAAAAACTCTGTTTTAGATGAAAGTGAATGCTTGAAATAAAACCAGAAAAAAATAAAAGATGAGTGGATTCAAGAGACATTTCAAAGGTGAAATTAATGGAATTTTTGATGGCCAACTAGAGATGCGCTAACAGACTAAAAATGCAGGGGGGCACAAGTGAAGGGGTTAGGGTCTGCACTCTACTCAACACAGTCCGTAAGATGATCCTGTTGCAGGCGGTCTATCAGTATCTTTTTTTTCAGAATATTAAAGGAATAATAGTGAAAGACAGAGGAGAAGAGGAAGAACATTTGGTGAGGGTGGGTAGGGAGGTTGAGAATACACTGAATTAAATTTTGAACAAAAGTGTTTGAAAAGATAATAAATGAGGAAAAGGAGCCAACTGATAGTTTATTAGAACTGAAAGTTACCCCACCGTTGGTCTTCCTGATGTCTGTTTTTAATGTTCTGACATTGTAATACCTTTGAACAGTCATATTCAAATATTTTTACCAAGAAAATGCAGGAAAAATTCATTTTTGAAAAGGAAAGAGCAAAGAGAGAGAAGCAGACTTTATTATATCAATTTGTATCACTGACATTAACAGTTTTTTCCTCTCCCACACAAACCAAACAACCACTTATTTACCTGTAAGATGCTAGAAGGAAACTAGGAAGTGCATAAAACATAATTCTAGATTTCTAAAAAGAGGTTATGAATGAAATAGTAATGCAGGTCTGTTAACCTTTACACACAGTCAGACACCATGAAAAATAAATCTCTGGCAGGGTGTTTGACTGCATAACTTACTTTATTTTTCATGTGTGTGTACACGCAGGTGCAGGTCGCCATGTGCAGGCTAGAAGAAGACGTTGGGTGTCCTGCCTGATTGTTCTCTACCTTATTCCCTTGACAATGAGCTTGGTATTCACTATTTCTGCTAGTAAGTGCCAGCAATCCTCCTAAAGGAAAGTATGCTCAGCCAGGCTAGGTCTTCTTACGTGGGTCCTGAGGACCTAGCGCAGGTCCTTGTGCTTCCTCAACAAGCACCCTCTGAACCATCTCCTTAGCCCTTGAATGCATGCCTTTTAAAAATCTCTTTACCATTCTAAAAAAAATTTATGAAAATAAAGTATGACTAGTAACGTTTTTTTCCAAGATTAGTAGTTTGTATCTACCTTAAGATCTTAACATAAAAACTTAGGAAAATATTTTTTCAGTAATCTTTTAAAAGATCTTCCAAACATAAGAGAACAATATAAGAAATGTCATAGGCTGTACAAGATTAATAAAGGGAACTCTGTTTCTAAGCTAGTACTTAAAATCTTAGAAGCCAGCACATTAGCCTCCCTTCCAGCATCCTGAGTCACTTACCGCATCAGAATAAAATAGGGAGAATATGAAAGGAGAGAGCTCTTCTATAGAAGGAGAGTAAAAGTTTCAGCTTTTCACAAAAGGCCTATTTTTCCTTTAAATCACAAGTTTAAAACTGCTGAGCAGCATTTAGCCTTGAGAATATTGCATTGATAAACAGGAAGAGGCAAAGGCCTCGCAATTATAAAGCTGTACCCCGCATGCTCTTAACCACTGGCGTAGATCTTCATACCTCATGCTTAATTTCCCTAGAAGCTGTTGGGCAAATGGTTGCAAGTCACAACTTGTTTTATTAGAAGTAATTGTGAAAACTCCAATGAGAAAGTAAATAAGATTTTAGAACTCTCCAGATATCTTTTTCCAGTCATTCCCAAAATGTTTAGGGTGTGACTTTTAATGTATTAATGTACATTTAAATCTAGATTAATATTTTTACACTGTGTAACATACTCTCATTACAATTGCTCAATATTCCTGATAAGTCCCTTCTGCCCCAAATCCTTGGGTAGTCTGACAATTTTTCAGATCTCCATCTATGCCATAATTACCCAACTTTCACCTTTTTCTTTTGTGCAACACCAATTTTTCTTAAATATGAAAATTCAGATCTAGTAAATCTTAGCATTTTGTACTATCCTACTGTGGGGAAGAGAGTTGACTACACATTTGATCTTCTGTATCAATTCCATTTGTCTCTGAAAAAAATTAAATGATATAAAACCTTACAGACAATGTTAGATTATAATTTGCATAAAACATACTGTCTCTCAGAGAATTTGTAAGTTTGGATATCTCTCTATGGACCTTTCCACGGACCTCATTCGTTAGCCCATTTTAAAATGTTTGTGATATGGTTATGATATAGGCTGTTTCTGGTTAACATAGTAGACACGTCAAGCAACAGACATCAGCAAATTGTTTACAGACTTCTTAGATGATAATCCTGTGTAAGGGGAAAATGTAATACATTTTAAATCAATGTCATGTGCCATGTCACAGCTGGAATAACACTGTAAAACACTACATAAATACACACCAGTGGGGGAGATTAGGATTTCATACGGTACACCTCCATACCATGATCTGCACTTTGAACTGTTCCTGAAGAATAATATAGAATATGGAAACAAAAGTAGCAGTTGCTAAGGTAGAAGACTTTCTCTTTAACAAACAACGTATTTTGATAATTTGACTCACAGCCCAAAACAGGACTTTACTAATCATGGTTCTATAAAATTCACATTGCTGGTTCTATAAAATTCACATTACTTTTCAGAGTAATAACAAACAGATATTTCCATTATAATGGCATTCTTGCGGAGAAAGTTGAGTATGACATTATTCCTTCTTCGACCAAGCAACAGTGATCCCTTTTACTCGATGTTTCCCTATCAATATATAATCATTAAAAATCTGATTAAAATTTCAAACGGTCTATAGATAATTGAGGACATAATCCCAGTGGCATGTCTTCAAAATCCCAACAGATATACAGCCAAGGACCAGGGCAATTAAGACCTTTATTTGATTTGCATCCCAACAATGAAGTAAGTAAAGTAGTCCTCTAAACATAAGACAAAGCCAAAGGACTGTCAAGATGCACAAGAGGTTTCTTATTCCTTAGGGAAGACTTACAAGGATGATGGTGAAATTTGACATATATTTGCCAGATGCTTCATATAAACCAGGAGCACATATTCTGGTACTTTGGAGATAAGAAAACTGAACTTCAGAAGTTATCTAAGGTCACAGAATGAGAAAATGGAAGAACTGAATAAACCTAGGTCTTTGATGTGAAAACACAAATCTTTAGGTCTTTGCTCCTAATTTAGTTTTTATTTATCAAAATGATACATATTTATATCCTACTAAGTAAATAGCTCTACAAAGTTAAAGACGAACAATAATTGTGTTCCCCCTCTGCATTTTTTACTTCATCTTGGCAAAAATTCTTTTTGGCTGATTCTCATTTTCTATCTCTCTGCATCTCTACATAATCTGAAATACTGTCACAATGATTTTTCATTTTACTTGTCTTCCCTGTGTGCAAAATAAGAATTTTGTCTTTAAATACCTCCTACTTACTCTCCCTACTCTTTCCTTTTTGTTTTTTGTTAGATTAGCACTTACTGTATTTTACTATAATTCTATTTTCTGTTGAACTATATGGCATCCTATAGTTGCTTCATTTCCTGAAAAACATTTCCTTAAAAAAAAAACAAAAACAAAAACAAACTTTCATTTTACTTCCTATTACTGCATCAAAATTCCTCAATTGTTTTTTCCTCTTTGTTCTCAGTTTCCTGAATCTTACATCCATTTACAAATTGAGACTTGTTGAGTTCATTCAATCTAGAAATCCATCCTCCAGTTTATGTTTTGTTTCCAGTTTTCTTATTTTTTGAATTACTTTTTGAGACTCCTACTATATGCATGATGGATCTTCCGAACTGGAGTTCAAATCTTCCCTACCACTGCTATCCTCCTCTCTGTCTCCCTGATTTTTGGTTTTTGTTTGGAGACAGAGTCTCACTATGTAACTCTGGTTGGTTAAGAATTTACCATGTAGACAGGCTGGCCTCAAATTCAGACATCCTCTGCCTCCTGAATACTGACATTAATGGCATATGCCACCATGCCAGTCTCATTTTTTCTCCCTAATTTATTTTGTTTTCCTAGAAGGCAGGGTCTTTCTTGTTAGGTAGCTAGCCCAGGCTAGCCTCAGCCCCTAAGATTTGCTATCTCTTTGGTTTAGCTTCCCAGACTCCTAGTCTTTTAAAACAAACTTTTCTTATTTTCAGATGCAATAATGTAAGTCTGCTTTCTCTGGAGTCAGTATTCTGCTGCTAAAGGAGTCAGCCAAGCCTGGATAAAAAAATTAAAAACCATGAGTCAGCAGTGGTGCTTTTGGAGCTCCACTGAGACTTGGGGATATAGGTGCTAAACAGTTTTGTACCTCCAATACTCCAGTTCAATCAGACCAGCTGAAAAAAAACACAGGCTTAATGGTAAAATTTCTAGCATATCCACCCTAAATGATACAAAATTCTTTAAGGTCTATTTTGTTTATTTGTGGGGTGAGAGACAAGTGTGGGAGAGTTAGGAGGTAGGGAAGGTTCCCTAGCTGGCTATCCCCAACTGCTATTGAACTTCTGTGTAAATGTTCTATTAGGATTCTCATTTGTGGTTGGAGGAGAATCCAACCTAAGGCAGTTTCAGGACGAGGAATGGAAATCACCTTAAAAAAATCCCTTCTACTTTGCCCTAGAGGAGAAGGGCACCATTCTTCCCAAACCCCAAACCTTCCAGGTATGAATAGTAAGAATTCACACTACTTCAGAAACGTTGTGACCCAAGCAGGGTAATAGGTGAATACAGGAGAGAAACATTTTATCTTTTCTGTATCTCAACTATAGTTCTTCTAATTTTAGCACCAGGAGCAAAACCCAGAAAAACCTGTCAATCACAGTACATACACAGTACATACACATACAGTATACACAGCATACTCTCTATTCTCAGTCTTGGATGGATTAGGTAGACCTTTCAAGACACTCATGTTTTCCTTACTCAAAAGAAAATGATAGGGAACTGTCATTACTAATATTAATGATCATTTACCACTTCCAGAACTATATAAGAGGCATTCAGCCAATTTCTCAAATGACAGTTTGTATTTCTAGTCTTATTTTTCATGTCATAAACTTCGGTTATGGATATATCCATAGCATGCCACACTAAGCAATTTCTATATTCCAATTGGCAGCTGATACAAAAAAAACTTTATTATTGTTCCAACAGTGTTAGAAGTTTTTCTTCTGTATTTTTTTTCTATAATCTGGTTAGATAAAATTATCAGGATAAACAAATAGGACAATTACATGGCTGAACCTAAGAATCCATGAATAACATTTTGCTAAATATTTGAGCCTGTGTGAAAACTTATCTCCCAAGAGGGAAATATCTTATAGGGCCACACCCATTTTCAGTTTTTTGAGTTTCAGTTTTGCTTCACTTCCTTGTTTTCTCCATAGTACATGGGGATATATTCTGAAAAATGTGCTAGGGGATTTTGTCACCATTTAAACACCACACTGTATACTTAGACAAATCTAAATAGAATAGTTTATTACACATTCAGGCTGTATGGTACAGCTATCATCATATATATGGTCCCTCTGAACATCAGGAATATGTCTCCACTTTCTTTCTCCCAGACTCCTTACCCAATGCCGGGTCTAAGTGTATAATTAGAGAACAGAACATCAATAGAAAAACTGGGCATGTGATTTTCTACCTCTGAGCTAAATATAAATATGGCACTACTCAGTAAGATGTACTCAGGCACATGACTGATTATTCTGTTGTGGGTTTTGTGGGGGTGGAGGAGAGTGAGAAAGAGAAGGGAAGAGAGGGAGGAAAGGAGAGACAAACAGACAGAAACACTCCTTATGTGGTACAAGCTGGTTTTGAACTTGTCATTCCCCAGTCTCAGTCTGCCAAGCAATGGATGTAACTTCATGAGTAATTTGTTGAAGGGGGTCTCAGGAGGGGCCATGTTAGAATTAAATCAGGGACATGCATAAATGAAAAAACTATAGATAATGTTTATATTCAGCATGTCACATGGAGAGTGTAAGCACAACTATGTGGAGAAGAGCAGCACAAATTATTACCATTGAGTAACTTATGAGATTTTATCTGAAAGAAATAACCTTAAAATTCTGAGAAATGTCAGCCAGGTAGTGGTGGCACATGCCTTTAATTCCAGCACTTGGAAGGCAGAGGCAGGCAGATCTCTGTCAGTCTGAGGCCATCCTGGTCTACAGAGTGAGTTCCAGGACAGCAAGTGTTACAACAGAGAATCTCGAAAAACAAACAAAAAAAGTTCTGAGAAATGTCAGTACCAAATGAGAAACATTTCTAATCGAGGGACAGCAAATATATGAAGTCATGTAATTATGATATAGAAAATGCTATGTAATAAACAGTCTTTGAGGGTAAACTATTTAACCATCCTTCATACTGAAAGGATGAAGTCCTTGATTTCCATCTTTATAGCAAGTAAGTCTGCAACAAAATTTCTTAATTGTATGTGGTCCTTGCTCAATAAGCAACTTCCCATACTTCATCCTATTGCAAATGTTTCAAGGACTCATACTTTTAACTTGCTAAGTAACCAATAAAATGGAATTCTTATTAGTTTTCTGAGTCTGCTTGATTTCAAACAATTCCCCATTTCAATGACTTAAAAGTTAAGACTTTATTTTCATAGTTAACACGTGTGTGTGTGTGTGAGAGAGAGAGAGAGAGAGAGAAGGAAAGGTAATGGTGGTAAGTAAAAGTTATTCTGAGTATTAATACTTAAACTATTTACAGTTATCACATAATATCTATCATTATCTCTATGGAGATTTTTATCTCTAAAAGAAGAAAAGTCAAGTTACTGTTCAGGGTATTTTTCCAAGAAAAAATTAGCATTATTATTCCCCAAATTTCTTTCCCTCAAAAACAAGAAACAAAAATCCGAAAAGTCCCTTTAAAACTACCGTTATTGCTGGGCCCTGTGGTACAGATTTGTAATCCTAGCTAGCAGGAAAGTTGAAGCAGGAGGGTCACAAGTTCAAGGCCTGCCTGGCCTACAGTGTGAGATCAAGGCTAGAACTTAAAATAAAAACTCCTGGAATAAACCCAAATAAATGAAAGGGTCAGGACAACAAGAGCAAAGAACTGCTTTACTAATCTTGATCAAACATCAACCCTGCACACAAAATGAAAAGATGAAGTAGGTAGGAGGATGCTATTAAGTAAAACACATTTTTACTTTTTGACCGTCCTCTTCAATTCTGTTATAAAGAAAAGGTGTTGCTTCTTCTGCACAGCCAAGTTCTATACCCTGAAGGAAATGATCAGCTTCACTTCATTGTTGTTACCTTCCCGATTTTGCTGGAAAACGTCTTATTTTAATGGTAATAACCAAGCTGACGCTGCACTGTAGCCAGTTGTCAGGGGCAGTTTGAAAGGAAACAGGTGAGGAAATACATAGTATTTAATAGGAGGTGAAAAGCATCAGGATAGTTCAGGGTAAAGGTGGCATGTTGTATATGCATGGAACAGAGCTTCAAGGGCTGATTACAAGCCAGTGATCATACAAAAGCTGTCTTAGTTAGGGTTTCTATTGCTGTAATAAAACACACACCACAACAACTTGGGGAGGAAAGGGTCTGACTAAACATCACAGTCCATCATCAAAGAAGTCAGGGCAGGAACTCAAACAGGGTAGGAACCTGGAGGCAAGAGCTGATGCAGAGGCCATACGGTAGTGCTGCTCACTGCCTTGTTCCTTGTGGCCTGCTCAGCCTCCTTTCATATAGCAACAGTCCAGAAGTGGCACCACCCACAATGGGCCGGGTCCTTAATCACTCATTTTAAAAATCGACAGGGCTTGCCAGGGTCATTCTGTGGAGACATTTTTCTCGATTGATGCTTCCTCTTACCAAATGACTCCAGCTTGTGTCAAGATGACATAAAGCTAGCCAGCACAAAAGCTCACTGTTTAACTAACAGTTGTTGTTAATATATAAATAATAACGCTATCTAATCTTCTGTAGAATTGTTTACTTACAAAATATTACTGCTGCATGTGTGTACTTGATGTGTTTGTATAGGTCAGAGGACTTTGTGGAGTCAGTTTTCTCCTTCCAATTTTAAGCGGAAACCAGGGTTCAAATTCAGGTCCATGTTCATTCATAGCACTCCAACACCCCACCTCACAAACATGCACACACGCACACACAAATGCAAACACAAATAAAAAAAAAATGAAAACTTAAATTATTGACATGTTTGAGGGTTTGCTGTATAATAACTATATTTTTTAAAAAATCATACTCATATACAAAGGTAAACTGCAAATAAAAATCACCTGTTAATATAAAACTACTATTCTCATGATACATAACCAAACTGACATTTATTCTTATTATCTTTTGTTTCTAATATTTTAAGGGCATAAATATTGCCGCTGGGTGATTTTTAACTCATTTGTGTTCAAATGTGTCAAGTGAAGCTTGTATTTTAGTGTCTTTAGGTTACTGTTCTATTGCTGTGAAGAGACATCATGGGCAAGGCAACTGATAAAAAAGAGCATTTGATTGGGGCTTGCTTACAGTTCCAGAGGGTTAGTCCATGATCATCAAGGCTTTTGAAGCAGAAGCTGAGAGCTTTAAATCCTGATTCTCAGGCAGCAAGGCAGAGACATACCAGGCCTTTTGAAACCTCAAAGCCCGCCTCCTCCTACAAGGCCACACCTCATAAATCTCCCTAAACAGTTCACCAAACTGGGGACTAAGCGTGCAAATAAAAGAGCCTATGAAGGCTATTCTCATCCAAACTGCATTTCCTTTAGAATTTATTCTGCCATTTCTCCTCTGCTTGCTGAGGTAAGTTTCAGTAGAGGCAGCTATAGGATGGGTTCAAAATCAAGATTGTGAACTATATTCCGAAAGGCTAACAGATGATTACCTCTTGAGTGGATGGCTAATGCAGTCTTTTAAACTAGGTGCAGTATTTGACAGACGTTTCAATAAACTGAGGGGTGTTAGAATAGGTAAGAATACTTGGTTCTAAGCAGATGAAAACATACCTTTCCGACCTTTGAAGTGTATGTGTCACACGTTTAAATTCCTTATCTTTTAAAGGGTTAGAATCAAGCAAGCAAAAACAAATAAAAGGATCGTAAAAACCTATGATAGAATACACATAGCATAAAACTGACTATCGTAAACTTCCTTTCTTAAATTTTTTAAAAAGAGAGTCCAATTAATATAGACCTAATTGGCCTGGAACTTGTATGTAGACTGGCCTTGAACTCAACAGAGATCCTGCCTTTGCTCCAACTACTGGGATTAGAGGTATGTGCCACCACCATGTCTGGCTTTTCTTTTTTCTTTGTAGACAGGATCTCATGTGGCCCAATCCTCCTGTCTCAAAAAATAAAATAAAGATTTTTCAGTCAGTTGGGAAAGAACTGATTAGCCCTTTTCTTTTACATTTATTATTGAGAGAGGGGGGTGGGAGAGAAAGTGTGTGTGTGTGTGTGTGTGTCTCAGAGACAACTTTGTAGAGAGTTGGGTCTCTCCCTCTACCATGTTGATCTTGGGGATGGAACTCAGGTGTTAGGCTTGGTGGCAGGCACTTTTACTTGCTAAGCCATCTCACCCTCTTAAAAATTTATTGTAAGAAATTATTTTGTGGAAAAAATGGCTACCCACTTATAGTTTGTTTTCTGTTGCTATGATAAACACTATGACCAAAAGCAACTTGAGAATGAAGGGTTTATTCCATCTTACAACTCCTAGTTCGCAATCCATCACTGGGGGAAGTTAGATGTTTGAATGAGTAAAGTATTAAAAAGAGATACCATAGGAAATGATTTCAATAATTTGTAAGAGAACAATAATCTTGGATACAAAAACTAGGCACTTAAAGCCAAATGTCTAACAGTCTTTTTAAAGTGTTTGGTGTATATCATGAAGGGTTACTACATTTGTATCTTCTTCCCTAGTGCTGGAATTAAAAGCATGAGCCACCATGCCCGGCAACAATTGTATCATTAAAAAAAAAAAGACAGAAAAAACAACCCTGGGAAAAATGAGCAAAGTGAGTGAGGAGGACATACATAGTAAAGCAATGGTACATCTGAGCAATGTCATCATGACATAATACACATACAGATTTTAACCTATTATACATTTAAAAGGAAATAAAAAACAGCAGGTCATAGAACAGTATGCACGATCTCATTTTCAAAGGAGAGCAAAATAACATAATTATGCACCTTTGTGATACGCAACATGATTGGAAATGATTTAATGGGGTTTCACTTTCTACTGTCTCATTTGAGGGTTCATGGCTACCCACAAAGGGGACAAAATGATTTTTTGCAAGGTGATATTTGTTTTTCTGCTCAGTGTACACTTCAAGTTGTAAATGACAGGGCATTATTTTTCCTTTAACGTCTGTAGAGAGGCCTGTGTGAAAGCTAGGAAGGTTTTATATTCCAGGGGTCTACATTCAGAGGCCTCTGTGGTCTGGATGGAATATAAAAGAATGTTAAGAATGTTGGTACACACCTTTATTTCCAGTAAAGCAGTGGTAGCAAACATCTTTCATCCTAGTATTTATAAAGCAGTGGTGGTACACGCCTTTAATCCCTAAGACAGAAACAGTAATGGAAGCAGACACTGGAAGCAGAACTCAGGCGTAGTGTCTCTCAGGAAGTGAAGTCTGAGATGAGTCAGAGTGAATGGCAGGCAAAGTGACTAATCAGAGAAAGAGTTAGTGGAATGAGTCAGGGTGAAGATAAGCCCAGCTGTCAGGAGAGAAAGGCAGGTGGGTTCTCAGCTCAGAGACTAATGAGTTACAGCAGGCAGTATGAGGTGAGCAGTCTGAAGCAGGCAGATGGGGCAAGACAGAGGCAATGAAGTGGTCTGACTGAGGAGAAGGCAGAGAAACAGAGAAGCTGACTGACGCAGTAGGGAGCAACAGTGAGTTTCAGAGTCGGTCCGTTAACAGAAGAGTTACTTAAAGCAGTCAACTTACATCAGACAGAATGGGGCAATGAGAGCTCAGAGACACAGAAGGAGATTGAAGAGTTTGAGTTCGGAGGGAGCTAGTCTGGGTGGCTCAGCTGGCAGTGGAGGTTTAATCGTTTTAGATTGTATGGAAGTTTAAATGTTCTCGATAGTACGAAAGCTGAACCCTTCCAGTTCTACGCTTAAAACTAGATTGTACGGAGGTCAAAAAGTTCCCAGGCTCCAGGCTAAGAACCGGTGATTTAATTAATTAGGCAGAGAATAAAATGCTTTTTGCCCCGAATCAATGTCTACATCTGGCGTGAAATTTCCCCATCATTTCACTTTCCATGCTATCATTTCTTCCTTTATCATGTCTCAAAAACTCCGAGAGAGAAAATGCACTCAGAAAGGCTACTTTGTGCAGCCAGCTTAACAGCGAGAAAGCCCAAGTCCTTTGGGGTACAGCTACCCCCTTGTTCGGATTTCTTGGCAAGCACCACTTTTTTGGTGTATAACTCACCGCCTGTCGGTTTACACCGCAGTGAGGACTCTACCTAATGTCTGCTGACTAGTGCGAGCTGGGTGTCTCCTTCTGCTCTTTGCGCCGCGGCCACCCACTCTGTCTGGGACCCTTGGAGAAGTTACCCAACTTCTCATTGACAAGAATGATGACACTCCACAGGAAAGCAGAGAAGGGAATTGTGTAACTCTCGGGATAAACAGAAAGAGACTATTAAGTGTTCGAGAGCATAACCGCCAGGGTACCCGCTTCTGCCGGCCAGCCTCTCTCCGCAGGGCAGCGGAGGACTCCGGGGTCCTCCGCACCCCTACATCGCAGGCCACGCTGGGCTCGTTGCCCGCCCGGGAGGCAGCGCAAAGAGCGGGGACCGGCGTCGGGACGCTGAGGTCACCGGCCGGGAAAGCCCCACAGGGTCAGCTCCGGGACAGGGACCCGGGTTTTCCTTCGCTCCCAAACCCGCCCCCGCGTCTCCGTGGTGACCTCGCTGCAGCGCGTCCCTCCCGCGCGCACATCCCAGTCCCGCGTCCCCGGGCTCGGCGGATCGAGACACCCTAACTCTCCCGCGAACTTTTTACTCACAGTTGAGGGTTTCCGCGGCGCTCTCTCACGCCGCAGGTCGCCGGTGCCGGGCGAGTATCTGCAGCCGGAAGTTGCTTTCCGTTCCAGTTCAGAGGGCAGCGCCTGCGCGCGGAGTCATTAACGCTTCACCTTCCCTCCGCAGGGCCAGGCCCCGCCCCCCGCACGGCCCACCTCCTGCCGGAGAGCCCCGCCCCTCCAAGCTCCACCCAGCCGGAGGCCACACAGGAAACACGTCTGACAACAAGGGAACCCTTTGCTATATCTAAAGGTCATTTCAGTGTCTTAGTTAGAATTTGGAGCGAATAAGCAACTACTTCTAATATCACCCTATATGTAGATTAGAGAACCACTCAGAAAAATTTGAGCTTCTGTGAGATTCCTGCTTAGGGGAGTTAGAGGAAGGCCTGGGAATCTGCAGTTGTCATCCGATCCTTATGTGAATGTGATGTGAATCAAAAAAGTCCGTAACTTGAGAATTACTACACATACACATCAATGTGGTGTACCCCTAACTAGTAATACTTTCTAATGAACGTACTTATTAAATAAAATCCAATTGTTAGTAAATGGGAGTAGAAATTTATTTTAAAATTCCTCACGGATTAAAAGTTTCTCATTATTCTATTTCCAGACATGCTTGAATGGTAGCTAAGAGAGAAGTTTCAGACGAACACTGTGCAAAAAACATCTTTTCCCGGTTAGAACAAGGGGATCGGGTTCTGGCTGCCCCAGTTTCTCTCTACTTTTGGTCCTTCCATGTGTTTTATTTAAGTCAGTAAGTCCAAGGAGTCAAACACTTGTCAAGTTCCAGCAGTGAGCTTGAATATTGTGGCAGCTTTTAAAAGTCAAAGCATAGTTAAAAAGTTTCAAACACATATCAGCTGTAAAATCAGTATTGCTCAGACTTTCAAAACATACTGTTAGCTGGGCAGTGGTGGCACATGCCTTTAATCCCAGCATTTTGGTGGCAAAAGGAGGTAGATTGTAGATTTGGAGGTCAGCCTGGTCTACAGAGTGAATTCCAGGATAATCAGAACTACACAGACAAACCCTGTCTTGAAACACATGTACACACACACACACTTTGAATAATGAAAAATATGCATTTCTTAAATATATATTTTTCTTTTTCCATTTCCAGAATGTTTAGTCATGAAGAGAAGTGAGTGTACATGTGAAACAAGCATGAATGCTGATAGAATCATTTAAAATAGATGATCTTTTAAAATCAAGACAGTGACATATATTTTCTTCTTCTTCTAATGATTATGGTTTTCATCAGAATTAACACATAGTATGTTTAATGAAGATTTAAAATGTAGTGTTGTGGACATCCATATGTAGAAGAATGAAACTAGATCTATATCTCTCACCTGCACCCTCCAAAAAAAATCAACTCCAAAAGAACCAAAGACTTTAACATAAGACACAAAAACTCTAAAACTGTTAGAGAAAAAAGTAGGGGAGATACTTTTAAATCTAGGCATAGGCAAGAACTTTCAAGTTGCTCAGGAAATAAGGCCAATAATTGACAAATGGGACCTCATACTAAATGAATGAAGAGATAACCTACAGAATGGGAGAAAATTTTTGTTAGCTACACATTTGACAATGGATTAATATCTAGAATAGACAAAGAACTCAGTATATTAAACAGGGAAACAACACAATCAATAAACAAGCCAGTGAAATAGACAGTGCCCAAAGGATGAAATACAAATGACCAATAAACATAAAAATGTTAGTCACTAGTCATCAGAGAAATAAAAATTATAACTATATTCTATCTTACCCCTCTCAGCGTGGTAGCTATTTAAGAAAACATATAAAAAATAAAATGCTTGCTGGCAAGAATTGGAAAAAAGGGAATATTATACACTGTTGGTAAGAATGTAGATTAGTCTAGTCACTACAGAAGTCAACATGGAGGTTTCTCAGAGAACTAAAAGTAGATATGACCCAGGTACAACACTCCTCGGTACTTATCTGAAGGACTGATAGAGATATTTACACTCCAGTATTCTCCTAACACTATTCACAATACCTGTTTAGAATCAACCGAGGTGTCCAATGATGGAGAAATGTATAAAGGAAATGGATATCTTAGTTTTATCTTTCATTTCTAGTTCCTAGATCTTAAATAAATACATAAAACCAGCACGCACACACACACACACACACACACACACACACACACACACCACACAGGTAGAAGTGCAACTATCTAGGGGAACAAAAGGGACTAATGGGAAGGGAGAGGAGTGAGAAAAGGGATGGAAGGGTGTGGGGGGGAAATATGCTCAATGTACAATATATGCTTTATGAAAACGCTAAAAACTATATTGTACTAACATTGGTAGAATTATTTTTGTATGTATGTATATGAAGGTACACATGTGTTTCTATGCGTGTTTGAGGTGGGGGGGAGTGTGCATGTGGAGGTCACAGATCAACTTTGGGTATTGTTCCTCAGGCCTGGCTGTCCATATTGTTTTTAGAGACATGGTTTCTCACTGGTACCTGGGGCTGGCTCACTGATTAGAATAAGCTTAAATGCCTGTCTCCACTTCTCCTGTGCTGGGATTATAAGCACACTGCCCTGCTGGGGTTTTAACATGGATTTCTGATGCTTAAACTTTGGTCTTTATGCTTCTGAACAAGGACTTTACTGACTGAGCTATCTCCCCAGCCCTAACATGGGTAGAATTCTAAGAAGCAATAACAGATTTTTTGACCCCACATTATTTTAAAAAAAGAATTCATTTAGATATTCGAGGAATAATCCTTTAAAATGACAACCCAATTATTCCTCACTCATGTTGCATATACATCTGGTCAGCAAGCAGTGACGTGGCATTGATGTTGGTAGTACGGGGAGCTGCAAGCTATAAACAAATACCTTGGGACCTGTGATGTGTCTAGTTACCAACTTACCATAATTAGACTCATCTGGGAAGGGAGTTTCTCTGAGGGATTGTTTGGATCTGCCTGTGGTACTGATTTTTCTGTGGGATTTTATCTTTATTACAGTAATTGAGATGGGAAGACCTGCCTACAAGTGTGTCAGCATTCCCTGGCAATAGTTCCTGGACTGTGTAAGAGTCGAGAAAGCAAGCTGTGTGAAAGCATGCATGTATTATTCATGGACTGTCTGCTCTTGACTGTGGATCTGACCAGCTGTTTCAAGTTCCTGTTGCCTTTACTTTCCTGCAATGATGGCTATTAACCTGGGATTGTGTGCCAAATAAATCTTTTCTTCCCTTAGTTGTTTTGGTGGGTGTATTTTTATCAAGCATTGGGAAAGGGAATGAAAACAAGACCTGTTTTTGAAACTGAGTAACATTTATTGAGGGTTTGATATATAAATCTAGGAACAAGGAAACTTGCCAATATAAATACTTACTATAGTTTGGAATGTCAGGTATTATCTCAGATAAGTTTCTGACATGAAGTGTCACTCTTAATAGAATCTGGTCACTTTTGATTTACAACTGTGTCTATTTGTGTCTTAGATTCTTTGACTAAAGTGTCTTTGAAAAATCAGGAAAATATGAATACTCATAATATTACAGGGAGCAGAATATTAAATCTGATGGTCAGGCTGTGGTCACTCAGCTCAGGTTTGCCTTAGTTTCCCCAGAAAAAAATTGCTTGTTTTTTTCTACTTTACATAAAGGCACTATTAGAATCGTTATAACACTGTTGATAAGAAACTTCAGGGTAGAATTGGGAATGCACTTTGTTGTGTGAAACTAAGCAAGTTTGGTGGCCAGATGAATAATGAGAAAGCTATCAGTCCCGTGGCAACTGCCTATGAATTAGACAGAAATTGTTATTATGTGTGACCTACAATGATATTTTTTGCCCCAGTATCCCCTATTAGTATCTCTATTATTTCTTTGGGAGGTATGCTTTGGAGAATAACAATAGTACAATGTGAGTATACAGAGGCGATGCTCTATAGCCACGCATTTAAAACCAATAATGAGAAGAAATGAGTAGACAGAGCTGGAAGTTGAGTGTCTATTGGGGCTTACTTTTTATACATGATTTCTATTAAGAAAAGACCAGTATATTTTCTAATTAGCTAGGAATTCTCTTCATAATGAATGAAGCAGACAGTCTCTGTGTAAAGGATCTCACTTCAGCCCAACACTCACAGTGCCAAAGTTGAGGAATATCAGTTTCAAGTTGAGAGTTGGTTGTGAACTGTACATGCCTAGATGGTCTCCCAGTCCAAGATCTGTGCTGAGGAACTAGTAACGACCAGGAAGAAAGTGAGAACCAAGGAGAATCCATATTAGAAAGGGCTGCGCTAGGCTTCAAATGAATAAATATAAGCAAAGCATAGTGGCTTATGCCTTTAATTCCAGCATTTGCGAGGCAGGCAGATCTCTGTGAATTCAGGGCCAGCCTGGTCTATATAGTGGGATCTACAATAGCCAGAGCTACACAGTAAGACCCTATCTCCAAAAAACAAAACAAAATGCAAATGAATAAACACAAGACAAAGCATGCCTTTGAGAAGATTGTGCTGCATAAAACAGCAAAAAACAGTAAAAATTTGGAAAATGATTTATAGGAATTTAGAGGAATTTGTCGTTAGTAGATTTATCCTAAAGAATGATAAAATACTGAAGGATGGAATGTTAAAAGCCCCTGAGAACTGAAACCATACAAAGAAACAACAAACTTTAGTACAGTCAACTAAGGAAATATAAATTCCAGCATGACTCAATTTTTCTATTTATAATTTCTTTTTTATTTTCTACATGAGCATACAACATATAAAGGTAACTTGCAAAAAGTCAGAAGGGAGGGATTAAACTAATAGACTAGTTTATGGATGTTACTAAAATTAAACCTATATACATTTAAATTATTTTAATCTCCACGTGACTCCTAAGAAGATATCTTCTTAAAAATATGTAAAAGAAAAGTGAGAAGGAGCTAAAATGGTGAACTGCAAAGAATCAGTTCAACACAGGTGGAACTTTAATTCCAGCTGGAATTAAAGAAGGTGGAAGTAACAGAGGAAGCAAGGAACGGAGCAATGGTTCGTAAGAGCATGCAGAGACATTTGCTAGTTAAGAGGATGGTGTCTGGGAACCAAATTTACAAGGATGACTCAAGCAGTCCGTGAAGGGGCTTCTCTTGAGAAGATGGACTTCTGGGGTCTGGTGGTAATCATGCTTACCACGCAGCTGCTGGGTCAGGCAGCTTAACTAAGTATTCCAGAAAGTTGCCAGCTTGCATTCACAGAATAGACAATAGAATTGTCTCTTTGAGGAAAGAGACAATGATGTCAGAACATCTCCAATATAGACAAGAGGCTACCAAGAAAGATGCTGGCTAGTCAAGCTACCAGAGGAATTGAATCACCTGTTGAAACAGAGTAGCATAAAAGCAATTTGTCGTTAACGAGGAGGAAATGTCAGTGTGCTGTGAGTTTGATTTTGCAGTTTTACCTCTAAAGCTAAGTTGGAGCAGATTTGTACTAACACGATTTCTCCCGAAAAGAAGCTCAGTAGTTGAATTTTGGAAATACTTCTAAAAACAGACTAACAGTGTTTTTAATGAATTTTAAAGTTGCTTTATTTAATTTGACATTAAAACAAAATTAAGAGGCTTAGTTTTTGTCGTGAACTTTTAATGTCAAAAGCCACCTTGTCTAAATTGATCCTCAATCAAATACCGAGTAATATTTTAGATTCATAAATTGACCTTCTATTGTGAATGCATGGAAATGATTAATATCCCTTTAAAGATTTTTTTCTTTAACTCAGGAAAAAAAATTAGTTTTCAAGATAGGAATGCTGATAGGTAATAATTATTTTTTTATTCTCTGGTAGCTCAGAGATATCATTTTTATTTATTGTGGCAAATTCTCAGTGAGAACTAGGCAAATAGTTCAGATATGAATAGTTTCAGTTTCTTGCCTTGCCCTAGGTTGGTAGGGTTTCTTTGTTGTATTGATTCTTGATTGGTTTATTTTGTAATTTTTGCTAGTCATTAGCAGGTGAACTTTGCTAGCAAGTTAACTAGTTTGTTGGACTTTATTTCCAAATAAAATGTCACTTGAATTATTGTAAGTGATCATGACATAAGGTTGTGCCATGGTAAAAAAAAAAAATGTAACGTTTGCAGACATCTACCTATATGTCCATTAGACATTTTTTTTTAAGTGACATGATGATTTCTCCACACTCTTAAGCCTTTATATTTTTACTTTGGATTAAAAAAAAAAGAAATATGGTATAAGAAATGCATACATCAAGTAGTAAACGGCAGAAGTCTTTCTTATTAGTAATTACTTTAAAAGTAGATGGGGGCAGAGCTTGGCCAAATATAGGCAATCCAACATAAAGGACCAATTTATATGGTGTCTAGAAGAGATTTACTTTAGATGAAAAGACACAAATAGATGAAAGTGAAAATGTAGATTGGAGAGATGGCTCAGTGTGTAAAGAATTTGCCATGCAAGCATGAGGACTTACGTTTGAATCCCCAGAACTAAAGCCAGATGCTGTAGCACATGTCTATAATCCCAGCACCTTTACAGGGTGATGGGAGATGGAAACAGGAAAATCCCTGGAAGCTCAGGGGCAAAGTAGTCTGGCATATGCAGTGGGGAAAAAAACAAATCAAACCAAGAAAATGGAAGGTGAGGATCACTGACATTTGAGGGTGTCCTCTGACCTCCACAGGTGTGCCATGATATGTACACACACAAATTCTTACATAGAAATGCTTACACACACGAAGGCACACACATTGTACACAAATACACAAAGATTAAAATAATAATAATAATAAATAATAGATGAAAAATATTGCATACAATACCCAAAAGAGAGATGGATGACTGTACTAATATTAGACAGAATATGCTTCCAGTAAAAAAAGCATTGGAGACAAACCATAAGATTATATATTATCAAGAGACTCATTCGCCAAGAAGATATAATAACTACATACCTAAATAACAAAGAGGGCCCTAAAATAAATGAAAAAGAACATTTACAGAATTGAAAAGAGAAATGGACTACAATAACCACTGGAGACTTCATTATGCCACATTTGATGAAGAGTGCAAGAACAGACCGGAACACTACTATCAGCCAAATAGACCAAATCAGAGTAAACAAAGTTCTGTGCAGAAAGGAAGCAGAACACACACCCTCAGCCAGTGGACAAGGGGCCAAGGACTCCTCTCGAGGATAGACCAAATGCTGTCCCTTCCAAAGTCTCAACATATTTCAGAAGATTGATCATATGAAATATCTTCTCCAACCAAGATGGAATGAAGCTGGAAGTCAATAATCCAAGGAAAACTGGAAAAGATATGAATCTGTGAAAACTGGCACATTCTTAAGCTACTAACGAGTCAAAAAGGAAATCACAAAAGTAAGTAGATTTTGTTAGAGATTAATGAAAGCAAAAATTGCAACACATAAAAACAGTGCTCATTGAGACATAAATACCATCAACATTCACATTAAGAAAGAAAACCAGGAGGTGATGAGATAGCCCAGCAGGTATGAAGACCCTGGCTGCCAAACCTGGACCACCTGAGTTCAATCCTGAGCACAAACAAGGTGGAAAGAAAGAACAGAGCCCCTCATGTTGCCTCTGATCATCACACACATAAATATATAAATGTGATCAAAAAAGAGAAGACAGCAAGAAAGCTAGGGATGGCGAGCTGGCTGGGCTGATAACGCACTCCCTTACAAGCTTAGGAATGAGAATTGGATTTCTAGGAACAAATACATGGTGCGTGGGGGTGGAGGTGGGGGTGGGTGGGGAGGGATTCTTGTAATTTCATTGCCAGAGAGTCAGAGACAGGTGAGATAAGACCCCAAATACTTTAAAAAAAAACTAGAAAAAGAAAAGCAAATTATCGGGGGAAAGGGACTAATAAAAATTAGAAGACAGATAAGTAAAATAAATAAAAAAATTTAAAGACTCAATGAAAAGAAAAGACCTGGATTAGTTATAACCATGCTAATGCAGCTATCAGTAACAGATGACACTGGCTTCAGCCCAGGAAGTAGGGTGACATACAGGAATTGTCTATGGTTCCTAATTTTTTTCTAAATCTAAAATTGCTCTAAAAATAATTTTAATGACCAAATAGCTTTATGATTAAAGAGAAACAATTGCAATTAAAAACTGTGAGGCAAAATGCATACTTAGCTTGTATGAGGTTCTGGGGTCAATCCTCAGCATCCCCCACCTCCCTCCCATGCGCACTCCCAGAGCCAAACCAAAACAGCCCTCCTAAAACTATCAAATCATGTAAGATCCCCAGCTCTAGATATTGTTAGAAAATAATAATTAGAAATACATAAACTAAACACTCAACTCACTGACCGAGAAAAGTAAAACAATCTTTAAATACATACATACATATACATATACATATATATATATATATATATATATATATATATATATATATATATACACATATCTCCAAAGGATTAGTTGCTGTGATATGATCAATCAGGAAAAAAGAGAGAACTAAACAGGGTTATTCAAATAGCTATGGAAATGGTAAAACGTGGGTAGCATAATATGATGTGCGCCAATAGGTTTGATGAAAAAAAAAACCAAAAATGATCAGAAGAATTGTTTTAAAAATAATCATTTTCATTAGCCTGCATAGATTCAAGTCAGACAGACTCCCAGCTCTGAGAGGAGAAAGTAGACCTGGGGTCCCACTCCTAACCAACAAGCTATCTGTAGTTGATACCCAATGGCAAAGGAAAAGTCAGTTGTCTACAATGGAGTTTCGCTGGGTGTGTTAACCACACACCAGGGCAGGCCCCTGCCCGGGAGTAGCTGGC
Source organism: Cricetomys ansorgei (assembly GCA_026225945.1). Classification (NCBI taxonomy): domain Eukaryota; kingdom Metazoa; phylum Chordata; class Mammalia; order Rodentia; family Nesomyidae; genus Cricetomys; species Cricetomys ansorgei. Next base: position 15,050,030 of record JAMJFZ010000716.1, on the reverse strand, counting down.
CAGCACAAAACAAACTCAGAAGTACTTTTGTAGACTTTTTGTGTCATTTTGCTTTGTTTAGTCTTTTTTTTTTTTGTTATTGGTCTTTTGCTTGTTTATTTTTATTTCCATTTTTGGTGGGGTTTGTATGTGTGTGTTTCTCAGGTTTTTGTTTTAGAGAGAGAGAGAAAAAACACAAGTTGATGAATGGAGAGGTGGGGAGGATCTGGGAAGAATTGGAAGAATGGAAACCATGATCAGAATATATTATATATTAAAGATTACTTTTCAAAAAAGTAGTTGTTTTTAGCTGGGCGGTGGTGGCACACGGCTTTAATCCCAGAACTCTGGGAGGCAGAGGCAAGTGGATCTGTGAGTTTGAGGCCAGCCTAGACTACAGAGTGAGTTCCAGGACAGCCAGAGTTACAGCAGAGAGAGCCTGTCTCAGAACATCAAAACACAAACAAAACATTTTTTCAAAGAAAACCTAAACTTTGTGAAAAATAGCACTAAATTTGCATAAATCAGCAACAATAAAAGACACTGGGAAAGTTTTTAAAGAATTACTTGTAATCGGAGATGCCAGGGTCGATGTTCTGAATTTATTTCAAGTTATTATTAAACATTTCAAGGGACAGACAAATTGCATGAAACCCTTGTTAGAATATGGGCCGTTTTGGCATTTTTCTCATGTTACGTTCTGAAACTAGAAACCCCAGTACAGATACTTATCATAGTCTCCATAGAATGAAAACATAGATGAATTTGCTTTATGGCTATGAATGCAAAAATTCCCAGTGCATCACAAACATTTGCTTTCCAGTGTGTATTTTCCTAATATCAACTGGATACAAGATAATCAGTTTGGACGCACATTTTGCAGCCCCTCTTTGGATGGAACTTTCAAAAGCTGTTTGCAGGAAGCATATGAACAGCTGCTTTGTTTATAGATCTGGTTGCTCTGCCTGGGGAGGGCTCCTTGGCTTATACCACATTGTTTTCATTCTTTTTTGTTAGTTTGAGCTGTGAACCAAATTGTGAAGCCAAAATGATAGAAGAGAGGCGTCTAAGCATGTGGACCGAAGAGAAAAAGGAAATGTGTAGGCTTGGTTTGGTTTGATCAACCAATTTATTATTTTAATCTGAGAAATAGCAAAATACAGTTTCTAATTATAATTCAGCTCTGTCACAGAAACACAGCAGCAACCTGATTTCTGATTAAGTATTTAATTAAAAAAAAACAAAAAACCCAGATCACTGATTCATTTGAAATGCTAAAACTGTATAGTTATCTCTAATGTTACCAAAAACATTGAATACCATTTAACATGAAACCTTAATACTTTTAATTAAATGCACCACTAATAAGTCGGGATAAATGGTAGCTATTTGTTTTTTATGATAAAAGCATTTACCTCAAATCAGCAGCAATTCTTGTTCTTTGTATTAACCACCAGGGAAATTCCCCCGAGATCAGAAATATAACAGTTGACTGTCTTCTCCTCTTTTATGAAGCCCTGATCCAGAAATTGTAGCTGATGTGGTGAGAATGCAAGAGGGAGAAGTGTGCCTAACTATTTTTTTAATCTAGAGATCACATGAGAATTATGTAATTTAGAAAAAAAAGAGATCAATAAAATGGCTAGATAAAATTATGAAATCAAGATGTTAGCAGTAGCCGGGTGGTGGTGTACACAACTTTAATCCCAACACTTGGGAGGCAGAGGCAGGTGGATCTCTGTGAGTCTGAGGCTAGCCTGGTCTACAGATTGAGTTCCAGGACTGCCAGAATTCCAACAGAGAAATCCTGTCTCAAAAAACATACAAACAAACAAAAAGATGTTAGCAGTAGTGAAAACACACCAGAAAGAATATTCTTACAGAGATAATTCCCCTACACATAAGAAGGAGACAAGAAAACCAGCTTAGAATATATCCTATAATGTATAAAATGCAAAGGACTCTATATGTGTACTGGAAACTCAGTGCATAGAGAGACAGGCTGTTCACAGACAGGAAAGTTTTATACTGCACGGACAATCATTTTCCTCAAGTTAGTGCACACATTTTCTAAAGTTCCAACCAGAACTTTTTTTTCCCAGGGGAATTTAATAAATTTGTTTTGAGTCATCCTGGGAACCACAATCACAACTGTTTAGGGGAAATAATTAAACATTTCTCTAGAATCCCAGTTGATTTCTGGGCATACATTTTCTGGGCATACAACACCCCAAACATAATTTGAATATTATAAGAAGGCAGGTGACAAAAACCCAGAGAAAACAAATTCATATGAGTTTGTATTTAAATCTTAATTGACTATACCACTGAAGGAGTACCACTGAAAATATATGATCATTTTTCTCTAACAGACACTCTTATTGAGTGTCTAAAAACTATTAATATGACAATACTGATAATAGTTTTTGATATTTAATCTAGGGTTATCCTTAAGAAAATAATATTATATAATCTTCTATATTAATTGTGGTGATGAAAATAAAAGAATCTGTTGGTGGCAAAGTAAGATTTGATTACTATAATTAAAATTCATTATAACGCTAATGCTTGATGTCATAAAATATTCATCATCACATATTTCTTTTGCAAATAAAAGTACTAAAGTTAATTTAATATTTAAATAGACACATTTGATCAGACACATTTGATTTTTTGAAATATAAGCAAAAATTATGAACGCATATACTTTTAATTTACTTCCAATTTAGTAAGCTTTATGTAGCCTAGCTTAGGCCAAATTTCTCTGTCTTATGGTATTAAAAAAATCACTTATTGAGAAGACTTACATGCAAGGTATAAACTTTTAAAACTCGTTTCAATTACAGACATAACAAATTCTATCTTAACCGGAGAAAAGTAAAAGGATCACAGTGTTTTAAATTTTCCTCGAATCTTGGCTCTTGTCTTATTAAGGCCAGGTTTCTAACTGTAATGATGATGACAGAGACATCACTGACTTGCGTCAGGAACTGCTTAGCTGGCTCCTACAGGAGTGGAACAGATCTTGCCATACCAAGACATCCCCAACCACCTTGCGATGCTAAGAATGAATAGGAATTAGTAAGATTTGATTACCTCTTCTCCAGGTTACAAGCTTTCCTTCACAGACTATTTCCCTTTAAAGATGTAGGCAGGTACACACTCTGGAAGCTGTTTGCGCAGTCTCTACAAATGCAGCCCGAACTGTCCTGAGCTCTCCCTTGTGTTGAACTGGGGACTTCCACTGAGAAATCCCCTGACTTGAAGACTTCCTTTTTTGTAACTATCGACAGCCAATCGTAGCAAGATATTGAAATGAAGCAAAAACTACCAGAAAATGTTCTGAAAGCACCCGTGACTGTAACTCTGACTTCCACTTGAAGCAATGATATTTTACCTGAAGAGTTAAGGCATTAAAAAAAGCTAGAAATTACAAACATGATTTTTTTTTTTGGAAGAAGTATTTTTCATGTACAAGATTTTAAAAGGAAGTTAATCTGAAAAATTCCATTTTAGTCTTTAAGGAGTCATGTTTGACGACAGATCATTGTATTTATAAATAACAGGCAAAACCCAATTTGAATATATATATGTGTGTGTTTTATTCTGTTTTGTTTGTTTGTTTTTGTTTTTGATTTTTTGTTTTCAGATCTTCAGTGGACACTTGAATGAAGTCTAGTGAAAAAATAAGGTGTATCTTAAAATTCCAGAATGTGACTGTAGATATTGGTAAGCAAAGTGAAGCAAAGAAGACTCTTTAGATAGCATTTCTAGTTTGAGATGCGTGTCACTGTTTACATGGATGAGGCCATGTTCCAGCACACTGTGGGAGTGCTTCTCTTGGGCCACATGGAACTAAACTGTATGTCTTACATGCAAGTGGAAGGCAGAAATAGTCAGACATTTTTTGTTGTTATTGTTATAAAATTTAAGAGCTGGAAATGTCCTTAGATACCATCTGTTCCATTTCCCTTTTATTACAGATGAGTAAACGGGGTAGGGTGTGGGGGTGGGGTGGGGTGGGGTGTGAATGCTCAATGTCAAGAAGTTAGAAGCTGCAGGCACTTCCAGTGGTCTGAGTCCAAGTTCAAACTTACTGTGTTACACTCTCCCATGGTAAGTTCTTGAGCTGGAACAAGACTGTATCAGCTGAGTTACTGATGTCTGTGGAGCCTTCCCCCGGAGTTAACTGAAACCAGAAAATAACTTCACAATTTCTGGTTCACAGTTCATTTCTTTGCTTCTTTAAAGCACTATCATTTCTTAAATTTCTTACTAACTATATCTGAAGTAACGCTGTATGTGGTGGAATTAGTCTCTAAAAATATTTTCTGAGGTTTCTAAAGTGCTGAATAAGCGTGCGATTTAAAGCTTACTCTATTTACTTATAAAATACATAGTGAAGCCTTTGATCTCTTTCAGCACTGTGTACTTACAGCGATCTTACTGGTGAAATATGAAACACTATACACGTTTGTGCAACGGAAAACTAAAATCTAACAATGTAAATGCTACAAAGTGAAACATCGGAAACTTAACACCAGTGTGAGGAAATTCACTTCTTAAGAGTTCATAGTTGTGAAACAAGCTTTCAAAAGCTTGACTAGGAAATACCCCCCTTTGGGGGGGTCTCTCTATCCTGTGACCCCCCTCCCTCTATTGTATACTTTGGCCATTGATATTTTTTCTTTTTTTTCTTTTTTTGGCTGAGACCCAATCTCCTTAATTTCTGGAACTAACCTGGTAGGAATTTGAGAGAGGTTTCTGAGGCCATGGTATAGACGCTAAGTTGGAGTTGCTTTTTGAAGAAGTTATGTGTTAGTGTGTGAAATTAAAATCCCACGACATATTGGGCGGTGGTGGCACACACCTTTAGTCCCAGCACTCGGGGGGCAGAGGCAGGTGGATTTCTGTGAGTTCGAATCCAGTCTGGTCTACAGAGTGAGCTCCAGGACAAAGAAGCCCTGTCTTGAAAAAACAAGCAAAGCAAAAGTCTTTGACACCACTGACTAGTTTAGACTCTAGGCAAGGTAACAGAATATCTTACCTTGTCCTTATGGACTCTTTTGTCTATTCCCTGTCTCTACTCTACCTATTTATGCTTTCAGAGAAATCCCAGTAGGGTAGGGAAGGAAGAAACAGATGGGCTTGGTGACCAGGGTGGTAGGGGAAAAAGGATGTCAAGCACAAGTTGGGTTGTGGGGGAAAACTTAGGTTCCAATTCAGACAGACAATCAGCCAAGGTGTTGTCTAACCAACAAGAACATCGGGTAGTAAGGTTGTCAGTGTAAGTCTGTGTGGAGGTCTCCCTTCCACAGAAAGTCTGCCGCTGTACTATCCCTTTTCCTCTGCGAAAGTAAAAGGCAAGTTCTGTTAATTTCTTATTAAGACTCAGCTCTGTTAAGTGCTAACTGAGGTTAAGGGAGACCCAGAGACCTGTGAATCTGTCTAAGAACCTATTGTTAGGCAGCGGTGTGACACAGAAACTTCACTTAGATTATTACACCAGGCACCTGGAAGATGAATGCTCCTGACATGTGGTTTCTGGGAGTAGAAACACTTTCCTGGAAAGAGCTCTAAGATTTTGTTGGTCTATGGCTCTAGAAGGCCTGACCCTGAGATATAAATTGCCATCACAAAATGAAGAGTTGAAATCTGAAGAGATGATTGATGCTTTTTTTTTTTTTTTTTTTTGTAAATTAAACTTTCCCAGCTTCTATAACTAGGTGCAGAGGAGAGTAGATCATATGAGTTTGCAACTTAATATAAATTTACGCCAAATATTTCTTTCCTAGTGGTGATAGTTATGTTTGGTACCCATATTCAGTAGAATGTAGAGCTACTGGGAATGGATGGTAGCTGGGTAGGGAACTAACTTTACTTGTCACAGTTCTTTAAAATATTTTTTTTATTCTTTGACAGTTTACATGAATGTTTCCTTGTAATTTACTATTATCATGGTTTATGCCACCACCCAAGCCCTTCCTTCTAACAAGTGCCTCTCCCTATTTCACGTCTTTGTTTGGTGTCGTCTGACTAGGGTAGCCTGAATGAACTTGGATTCGAGATGATCTACTGAAGCTTGGGTAGCTTGTCAGTGGCTACTTCACTAAAGAAAGTGACAGCCTTCAGGTAGCCATTAACTGTGGTTAGTACTTCAGGGAGGGATAAGGCCTCATTAACCCGCCCCTCTTTCTTGATGAAATGTTGACAAGCCAAATCTTGTGTAAGCTTGTGCAGGCAACCACAGCTCCAGTGAGAGTTCATGAATGCACCAGACATATCACGTCCAGAGGAACCTTTCTCAGTGCTCTCCTCTGAACTCCCGCTCTTACACTCCTTCTGTCCTCTTCTGAGACATTACCTGAGCATTTGAAATTAAGACAGGGTGTTAACAATTCTTATATTTAAGCTGTAATCCTACTTAATGATTGGCCTGTTTAATTGTTTGTGTAATGAACATTTATTAGCTGTTTCCTGAACTCAGGTTACCAGGCTTTGAAAGCAAGTGCCTTTACACACTGAACTATCTCACCAGCCGGTTCATGAGCTTAAGAACGCATATAAACAATGACTTACTGGACTCATTGAGACAGATGGGAGTAGGGTGTGTTAATCGCTTTTTTTGTCATTGAGACACAGCAGCTGAGGACATGGCTTAAGGGAGGAAGAATTTCTGTAGACTCATGACTTCAGAGGTTTCACTTCATGGTTACTTGATTCTGCTGCTTCTAGGCATTTGTATAGTGAGGTGAAACATCAGAGAGTCTCATGTCACATAGGAAATAGAATGATGCCAACAGGAGCCGGACAGGGACAAGGTATATCTTTTAAAGACACGCAGTGACTTACTTTTTCCAAGTAGGCTTTACCCTTAATAACGCACCACTAAGCTACAAATTCATCAGTGGGTTAATCTATTGAGGAAATTAAAACTCTTATAATAATTCACTTTTCAAATCACTTTTCAAATGCTCACCGTCTGGCAATCAAGCTTTCAACACATAGGTCTTTTGTGTGGGAGCATAGAGGATACTTCATGTCCAAATCACTACATAAGAGTGCTCTGTGGGCAAAGAGACAATTCTCAGGCCAAGAACTACTCATGAAGAGTAGGCACTGCAGAGGTAAAAGAATCAAGGGTTAAAAATTTATTTCATATTCCTTTCTATAATCTCAAAGAATGTATAGTTTCTTTTAGGTTAAATTTGTGGCTTTTACTTGTTTTTATGGATTTTTAAGTAGATTTTAAAAAAAGAATCTCCATTTGCTTTTTAGTACTATAGAAGAATATTTACAGTTTTGATGACAGACAGACATGATTTTAATATTCTTAGCACTTGTTAAAATAAAAGTTTTGAGGTACACAAATTGAGTACCTAATACGTATGTTAGGTTTATTATTTTGAAAATGGCAATAAAAGAGGGCCTTAGCTTCCCTAGTCTTCTGCCACCCTCATTTTTGACAACTAGTCTTATTGACTATCCAAAGCGAAAAGATGCTGCAGTATACAGTGAACCAAAGACTGATAGAATACGAATCTAGCCATAGCGGGACAAACTTTATAGTAACTGATTTCCACATGAAATTTAATAGGAACAATTGTGACGTTTCTAGCTATTGTTCTCTACCATTCTACAAACAGAAACAACAGGAAAAAAAATGTTTGCATCTAGGAAGGACTAATGAGATTCAGCTTAGGGGCAGTCATACGAAATCGACTTGAGTTTTACTGGAGGCAGCAGTGTGAAGTTACTAAACAGTCCTCAAATTAATAAGGCACTTAGAATTTCCTTAGACCCAAAGGAAGCACAATTCCTGTCTTCTGACCCATCTTTCTGATCTCTGAGACCAAAGACAAAGTAACTTATTAAATACTCATCCATGTCATAAATGTATAATTACAGGAAAGGGGAATATTTTGGTTAGAGAAAATGATGAGGAAATTGCTACATACAAATACCAATTAGATTCTTCAAGGTAGCCCTCAGGCTAGTGAACAGGAGCAATAAGAAAACAAATTGGGTTTATTGTAGAAAAACCAACACTCTTGTATTTAGAGGATAAGATAGGCCACTCCGGGAAGCAATGTGTCCCTTCTCTCTACATAAGGGACGGTTGCTTGTGAACATTGAAAAGGGATTGAGGGCTCAGTTAACAAGGAACTCGAAGTCATTTACTCTGTCCTTGGTACAGTTCTAAGCACTCTATCACTTCATTCGATCTTTACAAGGTCTCCATGGAGAAAGTGCTATTTTACAAGTACCAAAATGAATGCATTAAAAAAAAAAAAAACAGAACTAACCTAACCAAGTACAAATAACTAATATGTAGAAGCCTTCACGAGTGTCTCCAAAGTCCATGGTTTTAACAACTGTCCCAGAGTGCAGCGGGCACGTCTTCTTGTCTGTTACGCACTGGAGTAGAGCGTCTATCCTTCAATAACAGCACAGATCTCACGGAGGTGAGAAGGGATTCAGATGTCTTTTCCTGCCACTTTTGATTACTTCGTGCCATTTTTGGAAGCTTCCAGACTGACGAAAACGTAATGAACCGAAGATACCCCACTTTCTCTAGCCACAAGTTCGGCCTTGGGATGGGCACGTGATCATAGTATAGTTGGATAAAAAGAATGGGGAGGGGAAAGGAGGGTGGTACAGAGGGGGTGCTCTGCTAAGAACCGGAGAAGCTAAACGGGCTCTCGGTCTCTTTTCAAGTGCCAATTTAGGAAAATTGAACTGCCTGAGAGGGTGCAATGCCATTTTCCTTAAGGAAGATGGCAATGTACATTTTGATTCCTCTGATTTTTTTGTTCTTCAGCTTTTTTTTTTCATTTGTAATCTGTTACAGACATCTTAGCCAGTCTTCAGAGTGCAAGATGAACTGCTTATGTTTTCATTAAAAATCTGTAAGTTGACAGAATCCCATCAGGAAACAAGGCATTTTGCCCTAGAAGTGTCTGTTTCAAGCATTCGATGGTATGCTTTCTCTTTCAGTAGTAGCCAAGGCAGGCCTCCATTTAGTTTACTGCCAAATAACACTCTTATTTTGATCAGTACAGTGGAATTCTTGTCTGATGTTAGTGAGATCTACCAACCAAATGTGTCTCATAGACATTTTCCTTCTAAGCTGAGAAACCTAGAAAAGTGGCTTTGATATCAGGGTAAAATAGAAATTACTGGCTTCTTTTGTAAAAGGTTCAGCATTTATAAATGGCAGATGATCAATCTGTATGTCTGAAATATGTTTATCTTGGACTGATAAATTTCTGAAATTGAAATTGCTGTGAGATACCTAAGGTCATTGATAATTTTCCATTTGAGTACACACAGTGTGGTAATTTAGTACTTCTACAGTGTCTAATATTATCAAGATTCATAGTTCATACTTGTAAGTCTCTGTAAATGAGGAGATAAAAAATTATGTTCGCCTGTCTGTGACCTCTAAGGCATGATACTGAGAGAGAAATAGATGTGGAGAAAAGCTGCCGAGACAGTAAAATCCATAACTCTGGGTTTTTCAGTGACTTTAATAAAACACGTGAGACTCACTATAAGATCTGACCTTTGAAAACTGTTTAGCTTGATGCCATGATGATGCTAGGAGGATTACTGACTGAAGCTTGCAGGGTGATTTCAAGGTTCTTTAGTTTATTAGTTAAGTTCATTTTAAATTCGATTGTATTTAGTAAGATGCATGATTTAATAAGCATAGGTTCTAAGGAAAGTCATAAGCTATTTTTTGCAGAGGAAAGATTCAAGTGGAGCTAAACGTACAGAGCAATTGCGTGTGGTCATGCTACTTCTTTGGGTAACCTGGCTGAATTCATTTACTTCAAAGAAGAGGAAATAGACAGGAAGAGACAAATTGATTTCTCAATATAAACAGCTGACTGGTGGTGCTGACAGATTTGTAGGGACATCAAAGATCTAAGCTCCAAAGTGCTTGACCATATCTGACTTTGTAATCTGAAGACGATGGGGGCTGCACATACAGGTGAACACGCATACCATATATAAATAGTAACAGCAATACTCCTAATAGGAAATTTTAAAGGAAGATGCTGTTATAGTTTGGAGACACGAAGATCCTTGGCTCTTACTAGCCAGCCAGCAAAATGGCGTGCTCCAAATATTTGGGTATAATAATACTGATGCCTGACAGTTGATTAAGGCCCTCAGATTTGCATTTTTAATGTGCTTCAGAATTTTGTTTTACTTTGGTTTAAAGATTTAGTATGATGATCTTTCAAAAATTTGAATTTATAATCCATTTTAGTTTCATTTGTTATAATCAAGATGTTAGGCTCATTTCAAATAGAGAAGAGTAAAATTATCTCTGGTTTGGGAGTTTAAGTAAGCATTTAAAAGTTTGTTTTTCCAAAATAAAGGTTTCCTCCACCCCTGACATTAGTCAGGGTTCAACTAGGAGATAGAAACCATATGTTAATTTGAACAGAAAATTTTAATATGACAAATTATGCCAGGTGGTACTCTATGGAGAGTTATCAACAACTCATAAGCATATCCTGAGGTTCTGAGAAAGTATCTAAGTGAAGAGCAAATGTGGAGAAGAGATGATCTCCCCAAGACTGAAGTTCATGTTTCATTGAAGAAGGTGTATTTCTGGATCACTAGGTTACAGGAAGTTTGCTTGCTTGTTCACACTGGGAATGGTCTGCGTGTGCTGGGTAAGCAGTGATCATTTCCCAAGTGAGATGGACTGAACCCGGAAAGTTGACTTTAGGAGTACCTGTGAGGTTCACTGGGAAGCTGTCAAAGGACATAGTGCTGAAATTTCATGAGAAGTCTTCCGAATGTAGACACTACAACTCGGGGGAAACGTCACTAGATAAACCCCACATGTTCAGGTGCCAGCCATGAGATAGGAAAAAGAAGCAAATGGATAATAGGAGAAAGAGAAAGAAAAGCTTTGTTCCATTTATAGTGCCTCTGTAGCTCCCCATACTGGAAAAGATTAAACTTGTGTTCACTGCAAAGAAGAAGCATTTCAATGTTTCAGCCACACACCCCACCCCACCCCTATCCCCTTTGAAAAGCAAACAGTAAAAGATGGGCTTGGAGCAAGAGGACAATGCACATTTAGCTGGCACACTTTTATATGTAGGTTGATTGTATCCTGTTATGCTAGCAGTCAACAGTAGCACAGATTTAAGCATACTAGCAATATTAGTTGAAGCTGGTGAAACAAACATTAACTCTAATTTTTTTTTGCAGGTATGGTCCTACAAAAGACTCTTACTTCCCAAATCACCATGGTCTGATATTTGAAATAGGTTAGCTCTTATTTGTAATGTAAGAAAAATCTTGCTTTATGCGTCCGTAATCTATTCCTACTTGAGCTATGTGTATAAATAGAACAAGATAGTTTGGTGCACAGACATGTTTTCTTAAGGAATTACTTCAGCCTATGTGGTTGGACCAGTTTGATGGCTCTGAGACTTGTAATTCTTTCAGGGTAGTTCCAATAGGCTGGGAAAATGGACAGGGTGGGTAAATGATGATGCTTTTGTAGTCTAGGGTGAGCAGAGAAGACTTACAAAAGATGTTTAATGTCTCTTATTGTTTCTTTCCAGAGAAAATCTGACACAAGCGCTTTGCTTAGCATTCATTTACCTTTGGTCTTTTGTGTTCTTCGTTTTAAAATAATGACTTAATTCTGATGGACGGTTTTCCTGATTTTGGCACAGTCACCAAAACTGTGTTAACAGCCTGTGTTCCTGAACTATTTCTGCTTTACTCTGTTCTCAACCCTGAATGTACAGGCTGTTTCTGCTCCTCCCTTGCTTGAATTTCGTTATGTATGGCCTTGCCTTTCCTTAACTGTGTGATTCATTCCACTGCCTCCACTCAGCAGGAAGGACTCTGCCTCTGCTTTCACAGCTTGCCTATTAGTAAACAACCTGGAAGTCATTTCTAAATTCTTAAGTCTTTATTTGTTTTCTTTACCGTCATTGATGCCAATTTTGAAGCAGAGTTAAAACAATTTTGCCTCCTCTATTAGGTTATTTCCTTCTATTTTCAGATTTTGTATTTATTTGTGTGTGTGGTAGGGATGGGCCACGTGGATGTGGGTGACTTTCACGGCCAGAAAAGGGCATTAGATTTCCTGTAGTTGAAGTTACATGTGGTGTGAACCACCCACCTGACATGGGTGCTGGAAACCAAACTCTGGTCTTGTAAAAGAGCAGCGAGAAGTCTTACCAACTAAGCCATCTCTCCATCCCCTGTCAAAAGCACTTATTGGTAGAATTAAATCCTGACAGAGATTCAGGATCTTGTTCTTTCTCTAGATACTCATATTGTGTTGGCTGCTCATATATTCGACCACACTATATAAAGCCATCTGTGGCAACTTGATAGAGATGAAAGGTTCCCATTCCAGAAAACCTGAAAAAATATGTGGCCCGTCTTTCTTTCTTTCTTTCTCTCTCTCTTTCTCTCTTTCTTTCTTTCTTTCTTTCTTTCTTTCTTTCTTTCTTTCTTTCTTTCTTTCTTTCTTTCTTTCTTTCTTTCTTTCTTTCTTTCTTTCTTCTAGAGTTTGACATTTCTTTAATTGGCAGGAGAAAAGATTGCCGTAACTTGGATATACTAGAACCTACGCATATGGAGCTTCAGGTAGCAGAGGGCAGAGGGAGTGGGGCAAACACACAGGGAAAATGAACTTCTGGGACACCCGGCTGTCTACTGTACAGAGCACTACGAGGATGACATTCACAATGTGGTTTAGGTAGGTACTGATTTTCAAACTTGGTACTGTGGCTTGAATCTTGAATAATGTGAGTCATATCTTTCTACCCCACCCCACCCCACCCCACCTCACCTCACCCCACCATGCCAAAACTCACGTATTAAAAAGCTGCTCTGTTCCCCATATGGTGCAAACAGAAACTGGGGGAAATTTTGGGAGGTGTGGCCAATGGGAGGTACTCATGTCAGTGTGGTCATGCCCTAAGGGGCTTGTATGACCTTGGTCTCTTCCTCTTCTTTTTCTTCCTGGACTTCAGTTCTGCTTTGCCACATGATCCAGATGTGCTACCCCAGGTATCAGCATTTAAAATATTACCACAGTTCGTTGTTATATGCAATTAGCATTGCCAGCTCTGTGACATTTTATGTCTTTTATGTCCTTAAAGACCTAAAAGGCGGTCCAGGAAAGTAGCAGAACCAGTTCCACACGGTTGTCCTCTGACCTCTATAGGTGCTCTCTGGCATGCATGTGTGTACCCATATATACACGTACACACAATAATAATAAGCAAAATTAAAATTAAAGTCCTAAAACAGAAAAGTAAGTATTTACAGACCACAGAAAGCTGCTCTACTATAGCACAAATAAATGCTGCATAAATAAATGTGAAAATTATACCAAATATTTAATTGGAAATATTTTATGTCTAATGGAGTATTTATAGATATTCTATTTATATTAGAAATTAGAGTGAGGGAAGCATACATTCAAAGATCTATCCATATATTTTTAGAACTACAAATAAAATATTGTATTGTCATCATATTTAAATTTCCTGTAGCAAACACACTCAGAAGTATAAATTGGGAGTAAGACTCAGGAGGCCTGGATATACCCGGTGACCTCCTGCTAGTGATTAACTGCTGTTGGAGCTGATGGCTGTGCGGGTGGAGGTGAAGATGGGTGTTAATTAGATTGCCGTGAAGTGGAGCAGCTCCACAAAAGGCTAATCTTGGAAATGTGGGGATTCTTTTTATTACCTTAACACCTAGTTTGCAAATTTCAATGAAAGAAAGGGGCAAGAAGCTAACTTGTATTGTGTGCTTCTTCCTGGCGAGGCTACTTTCATTTTATTTTCACAATTATCCTGTAAATTTGATGTTTTTCAGGCGATAAAGCAGGCCTAGAGAAAAATAACTTGGTCACAGTAAATACACAGCAGGTGTGTTAGTTGTCAGGCATGTTCGTTGAGGCTCTTTAGGGGAACAGACTGTTAGAATGAATATATATTACAAAGGAGATTTATTAGATTGGCTTCTACAGGAGGGGCTGGCTATCTGCAAGATGCTAGCTGTCTACATGCTGGGGAGACCGAGAACCCACAACTTGCTTGTTCACAAGACTAGATGCTTCAAGAATCTCAGTTTGGTGCTGAAAGTCTTGTAGGATTCTTGGAGAGCCGCTGGTTTTCAGGCCACATTGAAAGAACCACTGAAAGGTATCAGTGAAGGATGGCCACAGTAGAGCAGCAACAGGGAAGATGTACTCTGCAGGAAGGAGGAGAGTAGAAGGTGGACACAGCTCTTCTTCTCCCCTCAGTCCTCTTTGTATTTGGGAAGTTTTGGGAGGTACTGCCTGCTCTGGGACAGGGTTCTTATCCCCCGGTAAAGACTCCCAGGAAATGCCCTGTCAAACTCCCCCAGAGGCTTGTCTCTTTGTTGATCCCAGATCCAATCAAGTTGACAATGAAAGTTAACTACCACATCAGGTATATACATCTTTTGGGTCTATGGTCTTCAGATACATGCTGTGTTTCTCAGAGGGCAGATGGGACTGTACTAACAGTCCTTGTTTACATCCATAAAGATACATTCTGCACAAAATAATGGATGACAATTATTTAGGAATGGACAAACAAATATTTTTAACACGCACACACACACACACACACACACACACACACACACACACCCCAAACCCAAACTGAACAAATGAGTTTCATGTGAAATACATTTTAGGTAGATATGCATCTTAGATCATGGCAGTGAGCTATGCTCCATATCCCTCACCATCCTCTTTCTATGTATTCTTTATCTATTTACATTTTGCAATATTCTCCTTCTTTGCCCGTGTAGCTGAAGAGCCAAATGCTGACCCAGATGCCAGAAAGCCCATAAATCCTTTAGCTGCAGATCCTGGCTTGGCAGTCTCAGAAGTTTAGGTAGATGGTCAGATAGTCCAATTCTGAAGATGACCAACAGAATTCAATGATATTCATGGTGTTTGAGCCTGTTTAAGTCCAGTTAGGAATAATACTACAACTTCTGTTGAGGCTTAGGACAAAATAACCCAAAACATGGCACATGGCAAAATGGAAACACTGCAGAGGTAGGGATCTCACTGTCTGCTCTAGACAAGCAGTATGAATAGAATGCATTCCCAGTTAAAAGAGGGGACTTATTAGATTGGTTTATATGCTTTCGGTGGTTTAGATCAGAATGACCCCCATAGACTCATGTCTGCATATTTGGCCCCCAGTTGGTGTAATGTTTTGGGAAGGGTTAGGAGGTGTGGCTTTGTTGGAAAAGGTATGTCACTGAGGGTGGGCTTTGAGATTTCAAAGCACTTATGCAATTCCCAGTGTTCTCTCTGTTCATGATTGTTGATCAAGATGAGCTCCCAGCTGGTCCTTTGCTCTACCCTCATGGACTCTAACCCTCTGAAACTGCAAGCCAAACCAAATGCTTTCTTTTACAAGTTGCCTTTGCTCATGGTGTTTTATCACAGTAACTAAGACAGTGGACCATGGCTGAACAGCCCCACAGTGGTTGCAGGCCTTAGAGGTGAAAAGACCCAGTAGATGCTTAGTCCTAGAAGCTGGCAGTCTCAGAATAAAAAGGACAAATGGTGCTAGTTAGTCTTCAGAGGCTGAAGAACCTGGCTCACAGGCCACGGAGACAGCGCCCCCCCCACAAAAAAAATCACCTCTTTCATAAAACTTGAGTAGAGATGTTTGTGTAGGGGCCTCCCACTTCTTTTGATTTTTCTTTCCATTCTGGAACCCCCAGCCTATTGGAGGGCGTTCCTCTCATTTAGACAAACATTCTGCACTCTATTTCCTGGTCCACATGCCAATCATCCCTGGAAACACCCTCACAGACACACCTAGAACTTGCTTTATGAAATGTCGAGGTATCTTTCAAGATAGCCAGATTGGCAAGTGACACTCAGTTTTGCAGCCACCTTCTGCTTTTTCCCCTCTGAGATTTGGCTGTAAAAGCATTCCTGCTCCTTCTTCCTTGAAAGTAGGTCATAAGTCACTCACTACACAGGTTTTCTGCTTCGTACACAGAGGGAAAGAATGTTGGAGAGAGAGGCCAAGAAAAATCTGAACAAAGAGGCTTTTCTGCATGCTTTGTATCCTGGTTATTTCCTTTACATCAGACTTTTTGCTCTCCAATCTTATTGCTGTACAACTGCACAAAAAAGAAATTTTTTTTTTCCGCTCTTCCTTTCTGAAGCTCATGTCACACAAAACTTATTAAATGAATTTGCATAATTTTCCCTTGTTAATCTGCCTTCTGTTGTAGAGCTGTCGGCCATGATCTTGTGAGGGATGAGAAGCATAATCATTCTATCTCTATAGCTTTGACACCCTAAGTCAGATTAGTTCAGGCTTAACTCTCATAGTTAACACCATGGGTTCCTGAAACTGTGTTTTTGAATTTTTGAAGGGACTGAGTACAGCAAATCATTCCCAAAGGTTTATTCTGGGGAATCTTAGCCCTATCATTTGATGCACTTAAGACTAATTGAATCGTGAAAGCAGATTTTAAAGGAAATTTCGACAGAAATTCTACCAAATGGACATTTGAATATCAAATATCTGAAACGAAAGCTGTGGGTTTAGTGAATCTGGACGATGAAAAGCGCTGAAACAGCAATTCTGTAGAAACATCTCTCATTAAAGAATTGCTGAGCTGCAGATGGGTAGAATGACAAAGAGCGAAGGTGTGGGGAAGCTGAATGGACACACGTAGTCTGAAGCCTTGGTTCCGTTACTGAGTGTAGTGGGGACAGACATTATTTTCTATAAAAGCTTGCTAGGTGGAAAATATAACTTTTCTATTAATATGAAATTAACTCATATTTTACTGTGGGATCTTCCCTTCCTAACTTAATCCTTTATTGACTTCCTCTTTCTTTAGGCGTTCCAGGAGAGAAACAATAATGGTGATGCTATTCATGATTTATTGGACACACATGCGTTCTATGTATTACATTAAGTACTTGTATAAATTAACTCTAATGTTCAAGCTCATTAATAGGGCCCATGGTGCGTACCTGGTACCTACTTTCGTTTTTCACTCTGTATGTTGAGGGAACTAAGATGTTTCCAGAGACACTGACATGATTATTACCGAATTTCCCTGGAGTAGACGACAGATGCTAGAGTTACTTTAAAGCAGAAAAATACAAACCATGCTCTCTTCAGCAGACTGTGCACCAAAGAAATCAAATACTAGGGGCAATCTTGGCAGGGTCTGAGCTAACTCCTTTGTTTTCAAGTGCAGTCAAAAAAAAGCACTAGAAAAAAGGAGCAATTTTGTATTCGCAGATCTTTGGTTATACTGAATGCTTGGGCAGGCATTTCTGATGGAGTGAAAAATCAATCAAGGAGCTCTAATGACAGACAAACATATTGCAGATTTTTTTCTCTCTCTCTCAATAAGGGAATGTGTACTCCCTTCCAGGTGTTACATCAACAAAAGAACAGATCTGGTGAGCACAGTTCTGGCTGGTTATTAGCTGCCACTCAACCCTCGCCTCAGCTTTTGTGTTCTATACATCTTGAGCAGCATTTTGTGCTATTCTTGATGTGAGCTATAGGGCTCCATATTTAATAAAGGATCAAAGAGCATTTCATCTTGAGATTTTTCTATTTTGTATGTTTACCGCTAATAAGTAGAAGGGGGAAAAATCCTTTTTCCTAACTAGAAACTAAAAAGAAGAGCAACAGCTAAATATATATCCAGTTTTGATAGGCCAATAAGTGACCTTTGCACTGCAGAACAAAATTTGCTATGAGTTTGTGGGTTTTCAGAGAGGGGAAAGTACAGGTACTTTCTGGAAAGTGGATTACTGAGCTTTTGCTTGAGAAACAGTGAATGACTGGTAGATCCAAGCATTTGAGGCCAGTAGTGGAGAGAGTATGTGATTCCCAGACTGACAAGTGTCTTTAGGTAGTGATGTAAGAGGCTTGATATTAGTGGGAAGAAAATGGAAAACGTGAATATTTTAAAATATGATATGAAGCGTATGCTCAGTCAGAAGTCAGTGTAATCAGAACCAGCCACTGTCATCTATTGCTTCATTGTACCCAGACTCGTCAGGCTAAGGCTGCGGGT
Source organism: Cricetomys ansorgei (assembly GCA_026225945.1). Taxonomy (NCBI): domain Eukaryota; kingdom Metazoa; phylum Chordata; class Mammalia; order Rodentia; family Nesomyidae; genus Cricetomys; species Cricetomys ansorgei. The sequence goes on along the minus strand of JAMJFZ010000716.1, from coordinate 15,031,931 downwards.
AGAGTCCTAAGCCTAATCACCTTCTATTTCTTCATCTTAAGTTACACAAGCAAATATATTTTTGGAAAAAAAAAATGAGGGCGGAGGATTAACTTACAACTCTAACCTTTCCTCTTTCGGCTTTTTCCAAACACATGAAATATTTAGTCTCAATCATGCAATTTTGTGTTCTATATTCTTGTTCATGTTCTGCAATGATCATTTATAATAACTGAAAAATAGTCAGTAAGTAGATATACTACTCTTTAACTGCCTTCTCATTGTTAAATTCTTTTAGGCCATTGTCCTTTTAAAAAAAGACTACCTAAGTGCATCGTCAAGATATACTTGGTTTTGGATTTTATCTTATTTCATTAAAAACACAGTTTCTATCTCATTTTTCCTTTTAACGAGTAGCCTAAGCTTGTGTCTTATATTCTAAAATTTATACTGCTAACATAATTTTTGGAATTGCTTTAGTGATTATTTTAATGAGCAGTACTCAAACCCTAGAGACTTTCAGAATCACTTATCTATTGTTTATGTCTTGGCTCTATCCTCAGATATTCTAATTAAGTTGATCTGGGGCGTGGAAGAGGCCTTCTCACCTTGAGGATTAGAGATTACATGTAAGGTAAACTCATTCTAGAGAAATGTAGGCTATCTCAATTGTTAGTAGGGTTAACCATACAATACTGGAGGTCTGCATTCAGATAAACATTTAAAAGCAGCTGGTATAGTCCTGTGATTCTTGGAACTTTAAGTTTAAACTCTAGTTTGGCTTTATTCCCACACTTACCAGACAGCAGAGAGAATGTGAGGACAGAAAGAATGAAGATACCATCAGGTTCTGAGCTGGAAGACAGAAGGGAGGGGAGGCCTGCCACCATATGTGTATGGTGATGAGGGGCACAGGGAAGAAGCTATAAGGAGGATTTGGAGGTCACGGGGATCATTGGATCTCAGAATCACTTGGTGGTTTCAATAATAACAGAATATATATATATGTATATATATATATATATATATATACATACATACATACATACACACAGACACACACACACATATATATACATATATATATATGATTGACTTTATAGTTTGGTGCTCTAAAGACTTAAACTTACGTTCAACACTTACAAAAGAAAACTTAACTTTCCACCTTATCAGAATAAAATATCTGTATGCTTATCACACTTCCCCCCAAAGTATCAGAGAATAAAAATGTGATTAGAACTCAATATCTTTGTATATACTGTTCTCCTATTTTAGAGTGTCCATAATGAAACTCCAAGTATTTGTCAAAGTTTTCTTTTTCCTTTATTTCTCAAAATAAGTAATGAGTGGGCAGATTTTATAATCAGAGAGAGGAACACTGAAAAGTGAAGTTCTTTGCTTATAGTCAGTCTCACATCAGCTAATTGAGCTCTTTTATGGAATTCTTGAAGGGCTGAGGTCATGCTTTTTTTTTTTTTTTTCTTTTGTAAATGTTACAGAAGGATTAGCACTGCTGGGAGACAATTTTCTGTGGTCCTCTGACATTTCTGTATGCCTTAGGGAACAGAGATATAGTCTGATATTTCTGGATGCGTTTTCAAAATGGCACGTACAGCAAACAGGTTTTGAAGACAGAGTTAGAGTCTCAACAGCCTAAAACAATCATGCTTGCTGTGCAGCACAAAAGATTAGAGCTCCTTAAGTTCAGCCTTGGTTTCTTGAAATGTAGCCCACTGCATGTGCAAGCACACATGGGAACACATTTGTATGGTCTCCATGGGACTCAAGGGCAGGAAAGAACTGACCAAACAAACAGTCATACCCACATAAATCATCCTACTCAGCAGATTCCTAATCATCAGTTATAAAATTTGTTGTCTTTGACCAAAGATATCATCAGTCAGCAACATCCATGAAACTGTGGCAGGCTAACTTTCTAATTAAATATTAGGTCCAGTTATTTGAATTAAAAAGTAGAATACAACTGAAATTTATGGAATAGAAGTGTGATCAAATAATACCTAGTAGAATTTCGGTCCTCACACTCCAAATTCATGGCTTGTAGCCTGAAAAGTAAAGCAAAAGCAAGAAATAAGAGAAGCCAAATATTCCCTGGGACAGAAAAAAAAATTTTTTTTTTAATAGAATAGTTGTGAACAAAGATGATGAATCGTTCTTGGTATTTGAAATTGTTGAGTTTGAAATCACAACCTTATGTCAACAGGAATTGTAGTAAAATACTGAGCTAGAAGGAAACAAATTGTTGTCAATGTTGCTTCTTTTTTTTTCTTTACAGAGATTTAAATTTTACCAAGGAAATGGGGACAAGTTGTTCTGCCCCATTATGCTCACCTCTAACAAGTCTTTGTCTAAGTCAATATGGTCCCCTTGGTGGAGCAGCCCAACTACTTCTGCGATGACCTTGGCCATGAGCACCTCAGGTGAGGCTCTACCCAGCGAGGGTTTTAGGCAGCCTGATTTTGTTTCCAGGTTAGAAAGAATATTTTCTCTCTGTTAGTCCAATTTATTTCTCAACCATCACCATAGCATAATATCTTTGAGGAGCTCATAATTTTTGGAAGGCAGTCAGGAAGGAAACATCCTGAAGCAAAGGAGTCCAAAGTATTTGTTTTTTGTTTTTTGAGACAGGGCTTTGTGTAGCCCAGACTGGCCTCGAACTTTCTATGTAGCCAAGGATGACCTTCTATCTCTGATCTTCCCACCTCCACCTCTCCAGTGGATCACAAGGATGTACCACCATGCTGCTTCGAATCCAAAGTATTTCTCTCTTATTCTGGAAAAGAACTACAGGGGAAAAATAATTTGAGAATAAAGCACAATTTGTTATTTTAACAATTAATATGACCACATTGTGTTCTGTACCTTGTTTTTTATATTGCCTTTGAACCTTTTCCACTAATAAAAATAGGTAACCTTATCTAGAGTGTTGCACAAAACATTCTAAGGTTACATGTTCTAGGACAGCAGCCTGATATGGAGTTTAAGGAAATAGTTATACCTGCAGAGAGTGAGAAAAACAAGAGGATTACCTCTAGGCTGGTTCTTTATGCTCATGCTCTCTTTATTTTCTTCCTGCTAACACTCGCCTTCTCTGTATCAGGCTCTCAAGGTAAAATCAACCAGCAAAATGCTTGCTTAGCCACTTTCACGTTCCAAGACTATGTAAATGACAATAAAACACTGGCAGTATGTGCAGATTCTCTTGCATACTAGATTCAGAAAAGAAAATATGGTCTGTCTTGACTCTCACTGCTGTCAAGTGTTTAAATTGTCCTTCCAGCATATATTTAAAACACATTGTCATTGCAATGTTACCAAACAGTGAGCAAGTCAATGTATCTGAGACCACACAATGATTGACATTTTATAAGTCAAACAGAGAGATATGGAACCTCATTCTGTGGCTGCTGTTTCCAGCTCTGAGGACTGCTGATACAGTTTTTGACAGTGTGGAGAGATGTGTAATGTTGGTTCGTAACCACAAGCTGTAGAGTCAGAAGGTAGCCTTAACTTGGTGGCTTGGCACACACTGCTTTCTTAAACGGGAGCAGAGTGAGGCTAAGAACAACAATGTCACCAACACATTCTCATGCAGTTGTTCTTCGCTGTGAATGTGTGGTGTGTGTGTGTGTGTGGGGGGGGGGTGTTCTGCTTCTATAATTCTCTGTTTTTTAAACCTTATTTAGAAAAGCTGAGCATATCTTAGAAACATACTTATGTAGGGCCACTTAGAGGGTTGCGAGCAATGCTCTGAGCTGTGGGCTCACACCATCACACATGGGTGAGAAAGGTTTTTGCCCTTAATTAAAATAATTTGCCAATTTTTTTAAAAAACAAATCATCAAGAGTTCACTCAAGATTCAACTTAGCAAATTAAAATTTCCCCTGAAATAACAAGACAGACTAACCTTAGAATTATATTCTGTATAAATAGCTGCTTCGGTCACATTTCAAATGAGTCAGGGTGGGACATTTTTCTTATCCCTAGATTGTGAGCCACTATAGAAAGTAGAAACTGTATTTTCCATTCATTGTTTCATAAGTATGGTTCAGTGCCTCCAAAAATATGTGTTGATACATTTTTATCAAACAAGAAGGATGAATGTCAATAATTTAATAACAGGGAATATTAAAGAGCTTTTCAGGTTTCCAGGGTCTTGTTTTCAGAGGTTACTCTTTCTATTGACATATCTTTTCAGCTCTAATGACTCCATCTCATTTTATACATATTTTCCCCCCTAATTAATCTTACCACAGTTCACAAATCCTCATAAAACAGCAAGGTTATTCACCAAAGAGTGTTTCCTGACCCTCATTCCCTTAATAAGCATCCCTGGCAATGATGTGACTTCCCCAAAGAGTTGTTATATAGATCTCATAGTATTTAGATGGAGAAAGAAGAGAACAACATGATCAATGAAATTAAAGCTTTTGCATAATTAGGGGAAAAGCACCTTTTGCCTGGCACAACTTCAATCTTCTTTCCCACCAGCTGCTAAGTCATTTTCATATCCCTGGCTGCTTCCTCCAAGCACAAACACACCTGTTCTCCCAGTTCAGTATCCATTTTATGCTGGCGCCTTGTGAGCAGGAGATGGGAGTGTGTTTGACTTGCATCAGAGAGCTGAATAATCATCTTGATTCTGAGATGGCAGTAGTCCACTTTGGCAGAGGTAGGCAGCTGAGCGCCGGCCAACTTCAGAATTTTCCTCCTGAGACTTTGAGCAGGACAGGCCACTTAGCAAACCGTTTGTAGGATCATTACACATTTGCATTTCTTCTCTGGTCCACTTATTGTTATATTAACCTGTAAAAATGCCTCTGGCCTACTTGTGCCTTATGTAATGGCTAGAGATTGGGGTCGGGTGGCTAGATCACAACCAACCAGTCATGTGCTTTTAAGTTCATTGCGGATGAAATCGTCGACAGATTGGGCGACTGGTAGCCAACATCATGACAACTCTTGCCCTGGCACTCAAGGAAGAAACCCGATCGAATGCATAAAGTCTGCACACTGTACACATAAATGTGAGCAAAATAAAGGCAAGTGGCAGAGCTTAAGATGAAGGGAGGCCAATGTTAGAATAACTGATGTACTGACTGGCAGTATTTGGCAAAAGTAAGGGCTATTCATTCTCCTGCTAGGCTTTTAGGCGTCCATTAGGTAGAGGTGAATATGAAATTCAAAGGTTTTAGGATGGACTCCACTTAATTTCCTCCCCACAGGCTGGATGACTCATTTTTTATTTTTTATTTTTTTATGGAAGCTGCTTGTAGTCTATACCCCGGGCTGATTTACAATAGTTTCCAAAATAATGGTGTCATTCTGAGGATTTCTTTCCATTGTTCTAATCTGCATTTCTTCCATCTGGCTAGTACATCACTCATCTTAATTAGTAAAATGCCATCCTGTCTGGTTCCCCTTTGCCAGCAAGTCATTCAGTTCTGAAATAACTTCTTCACCTCTATCATATAGTTCAGTATTTTGCAACAGGAAAACAGTAACCTAGCACATTCTTCCCTTAACAGGGAAAAATGAAATCATCCACAGCAATGCTAATTAAGTGGAGTTTAACATTAGCTTTAATTTAAATCACCTCTCCTGAGACTTCCTTGCATATATCCGGGGTGTCATAAAATATGAAGCCACACTCCCTCTCAATTAGCATCCATTTATTTGGGAACAACACCAAGCAGCAATAAACAGGCACAACCTGTTCTTTTCTCTTGTATTCTGCCCAGCAGCAGCCTGCTCATTGGGCTGTCTCAGAAGCAGCGTTTTCCTGTGACTGTTAGTCCAAATTGGGCAAGGTAAAGTTTCTTCCTAGGCATTTTCCCTGTGGAATACAAGGTGTGTTTTTCAGTGTTGAGCTGTATCACAACGGTGTGTTGGCTGAAGAAACAAACTATATTAAAAAGAAGAGTAAGTCACCCTTAAAGTAAAATTGCTTTGGCCAGAGGTGATTGTACGCAGAAAGCAAGCTGGTAGTGGATGATGAGAGGCATAATCTGATTCGATTAGGTTCTTGAAAAAGGCCTTTATAAGAGATCCACTTTTGTCTTTGTTGTAGTACCTCTACCTTCCTGCTCTAAACCCTTACGATGTCCGTCGTCAGCTGACCAGTGCTCTCATCACTAAGGCTTCCTGAGCTCCCTCCTTCCTTGCTACGGATTGCTGGTACATAACTGATGATTTTACTCTTCTGCTTTCATCTGTGGTGGTCGTTAGCCATTCCATGTAAACATTTAAATCATAGATGTTACCTTAATACAGTGTTTCCCTATTTTTATTTCACGAACATTAAGCGCCAATAGAGAACACTTTTTTATTTTTAAATTGGTAATTCAAAATTTTTCTATTTCTTCTATACAATATAATATCTTGAAGCATATGCACATTGTGGATTACTTAAATCTAGGTAATTAACAAATGTGTCACCTCACACAGTTATTTTTGCAATAAGAATACTTAGCACCCCTTATATTTGCACTTTTAAGAATATATAGCATAGACTCATTAACTATAGTTACCATACTTGAGATTATTTCTCTCAACTATACTTTTATGACCTTCAGTTAATATCTCTTCCTTGCCCTCTTCCAACTACTTCAGCCTCTGATAGCCACCATTCTACTCTGTGTTTCTGTAGAATCGACTTTTTTAGATCCTCTGGTATTCGTTTATCTGCGTTTATCTTAATTTTCTCATCATTAATGCTGTCTAGGGTTACTCATATTACCACAAATGGCAGGATTTCATCCATCGTGCCTGAAGAGCGTAGTGTATACATGTCGCATTTTCTTGACCCATTCATTCCTTAATAGACAATGAAGCCGGTTTCTTTATCTCAGCCATTGTGAATTTTGTTGCAACAAGCATGGAATGCAGATGTCTCGTCCATATACTGATTGCGCCTGCTTTACTGTAGATCCAGCAGTGGGACTCTGGATCACATGATAGTTCTATTTTAAATATTTTGAGAAATTGCCGTAGTGTTTTCTATTAAGACTACACTAATTCACATCCCCACAACAGTGTGTAAGTCTTTGCTTTTTCTTCACATTCTTTGTCAACTATAAAAAGCAATGTTTTCACAGTGAGAATAGCTTATAACCCATCTACTTATACGCATCAAGTCCTAGCAGGCTGGCAATCCAATTGTGCAGACCATTACCAAATGATAGACACAACACACTTCACTGTCTGGATAAAAGGTCATCTTGGCAAATTCAGATTAGATACAGAAACCATGTTTTTTTTTCTTATTCTGCACATCAGAGCTAGACTTTCAATAAATAATAAATGAGAGAGATGGGAAGAAGAAAATATTCAAAGGAAATATCAACAACATTAAGCGTCTTCCAGGTCCCATCTGTTGCACTGCAGAGAGCCCTAATAATAGCACTTAAAAATTTAAATAGCACCTTTCAAACAAAGAGCTTTGCTATCACTAATCTTATCTCTCTTTACAGCATCCTTTTAGGATGGATACTTGAGGTAGATGTTATTATCTATACATTACAAATCAAAACACCTTGGCAAGGAATTTAGTAATGAAGCCAACTCGGATTCAGCCAGGGCAGATACAGGAATGTGTACTATATGCTGTAACTATGGAACTCTCTGGCTATACTGTAAACTAAAGATCTAGGAGAATTTAGAATTTAATGATCTGGTAAGTGCTGTCCACAACCTTGTGGCAAAAGATCACATCCTCTCTCTAAGACTGTGCTGGCTATACATATAATTAATACATGTTTCTTTGTAAAGGCCCCAGTAAATATCGATTGTTTAGGTGAAAGCACATATGGACTTTCCTCTAATACACATTGACCCCTTTAATGGAAATGAGCTCATCATAGCCAGCCCAGTCTCATAATATGTGTGTGCATGTATATACATATGTATCATGCATGTGTTTGATTACACATGTGTATATGTGTGTGTACATATAGGTGTGGAAATTTTTGATGTACTGGTCAAATGTGAAGTAAAGTAGTTATTACAACAAACTCGTACAAACCACAGTAGTAAAATCTGATCAGAAGTAAATATGTGATCAAGTTCTGTTAGTTTTTGATGCTCCTTAAAAATCTGTTATTTTCTGTTAGTGGGAACAACTTCCATTGGAGTGTTTTTGAGAAGGTAATGTTGAAGATGAGGTTTAAAGCCACTGTCAATATAGTATCTATGCTATTTATATGTCTCTGTTAGATTCTCTGTGTTACAAAGTCAAACTGTATCATTTACATACAACAAACATTTAGGACCTTAGAAATGGTGGCTCCTAGACTTTCTGATCTCAGGACACCTTTAATCTTGTTTTAGTTCTTTAACTTATAAACTGTTTGCTGTGTAACCCAGGTTAGCCGTGAGTTCACAGTTCATAAGTATTGAGCATTCAGCCTCAGTCTTACAAGATTCTGGGATTTTTAGGCATGTATCATCATCATCCTTGGTACTCTAATGTTCCTGACAATTACTGAGGAGCCCTCCAAATCTGCGATTTAAGTTTTATGTTAATATTTACCATAGTAGGAATTAGAGAAACTTAAGCAGGTTTATTAGTTTCTTTTTTTTGAAAAGTAGCATGTGGTAAGTTTATTAACATATATATTTATTAACATTATATCTATATATTTTATTTTTAGAGACAAAAAACTAATGTGGAGAGTGACATTGTTTTGTATCTTTGCAAAGCTCTTCAATGTCTGGCTCACTAGAAGACAGCTGGATTCTCATGTCTGTTCCTGCATTCAATCTGTTGTGAAATGTTGTTTTGGTTGAAGTGTATATTTTTAAAATCCAGCCTCACGCAGCTATGTGGTTGGAAAAGAAAGGGCCTCATGTTCCTTCTGAGAACCCTCTGTCATAGAGTTGCTTTTGGATCAATGTACATATGTTGTAATTCCAGGAAAAGTGAAAGGTAGTCATGAGATGGCCGTGGTCATCTCCACATATATTACTTTCAAGTTGTTTCCCCCCTCTTGTTGTTATGGGCATGCATTTTGGGTTAAATTCAAATAGCACCCAAAACTCAAAGTATGACTTCCAGAAACCTATTCTTATCTGTGCAATTTGCAATGATTTTTACATCTCAGAACATGGAAAATGTAGCAGGTGGTAGAAATTTACACACTAAGACTCATGTTTTCCCTTTATTTTCTACAACTGATTTCTGTGTACTCAGGAGACCTCCTTCCTGCACTGACAGCAGAATGCACCAGCTATGCCAATAACACACACCTTTATCTCTGTAGACTCAAAGCAATCTCCCCAGTAATCACACAACCTTGTCTATGCAGTCCTCTGTTGAGGAAGTCATCACGCTACTGATGACTCTCCTATGAGCTTAACAACCAATGCTCTGAACTATCTTGTGTCCTAGTCACAGGTTGGCCCTGAGGAGCAGAGTGCTGGCCAGAGTCTCTTTTTGTAGGTGATTTTTTTTTTTGAGACTATGTATCCCTGGATGTCCTGAAACTCACAGAGATCTTCTAAGTGCTGGGCTTTATAGGTGAATGTTTGAGAAGATTGGGCATCTACATTTCTCATGTAAGGAGAATAGTCTTAACATGATACTCTCAAGTTTCATCCATGTTTTGGCATATGGTGGACTTTCTTTCCTTTTAAGACTGAGTGATATTCCACTGTGTGTGCATATTGTATCGTGTTTATCCATTTTTTTTTTGCTTCCATCCTTTGGATATTGTCAATGCCACTATGAACTTTCAATTCTTCTGATATCCATACTGAGAACTGGGTTTTTGATTCATATGGTAGTTCTATTTTTAATTTTCAAAGGAACTGCTATAGAAGTGACACCATTTTACAATTCCACCATCTCATCAGAGTGCAAGAAGCTTTTCATTTCTTCATATTACTACTAGCATGTTAATTTACTCCTCCCTTTCCCCCTGTGCTAATGGATGGGGCAAAAGCTCATTGTGATTCTGATTTGCGTTTCTCTGAAGTTTTGTGATACTGACCATCATTTTAGATTGTTAGTGGCCATTTATATAGCTCCTGTGGAGGAAATCTATCCAAATCCCTTCTGGTATCCTCTTCTTCCTTTGATGACACTTTACCATACCCCCTTCCTTGTGGGAGAAGTCTCTGGTGGCTCAGAAAATTTATATAGTTGTAGTCTTATTTGCCCTGAACTGTGGGTTTTATAAACTGTCTGGCCTTTTGGAAGTTCAGTTTCAAAAGGAGAGCCTAGAATTCGTAAAAGCCAATAACTTACTTTGAATTATTGACTTAAAAAGTAAGAGAGTTCCTAGCTTAAGCTCCTTTGTACAGGGAGATCCTCTCAAAGCAATATTCAAGTTCAATAAGTGAGATCATTGCATCCATTTCCATTCTTTACTTTACTCCCCCCTTAACTTCTGTTTTACTTTCTGTATTTCTACTTTAAGAATTGCTCATTTTATTTTGAAAGAGAGTGAACAAAAATGTATGTGTGTATGTGAGGGGAGGAGGGAGAGAGAGAGGGAGAAAGAGAGTTATATGCCCAGCTGCACCTTGTGAGAACTACCAAGAGATGTGATATTTGGCTTTCTCATGTTTGTTCTTGATTCTTTCAAGCCATTTTATTGTCTGTTAGTAGAATATTATTTTTAAAATGTGATTTTAAGAATAATTTACTGTTAAAACTTCTCAATGTTTCTCTTTGCCTACAATAAAAAGTCCACTTTCCTTGGTGCAGTATGCAAGGCTATGCATCATCAGAACCCTGACAATTGTCTTACGTCTTTACTCTCCTCTGAATACTGTTATATTTTCATTTGTTTATTCATTCTTTTTAACCTTATTATAATTTCCCCTTCTTTCAGTGGTAAATCTCTTAAGAGAAGCGTCCTGTTCTATAGTCTTCTGAAGTTTTATAGTGAATAAATCTTGTACAAATGTTCCAAAAATCTAAAAAACCTTCTGAAACCTGAAGGGTTTCTGGTCACAAGCATTTCAGATATGAATCACTTAACCTGTATTCCAATTTCCATCTTTGTAATTCATACAGTTTATAACATAAAACAAGCTTGATAGACATTGGCGTAATAAAGGTGAATAATTACTTTGAATTGATTTTAATATCTTGAATTTTATTATGTTGAATTTTCTGCAAGCTGGAACATATATTTGTGTATTTAAATTTGTTTTTTTAAATGCAGGGATATATGTATACATACACATATAAAATTTACTAAGAAATATTAACATAGCTATGTATAACAATACAGCAAGTTCATCTATCCTCAAATCAACACTGGAAACTAGTAAAATTTAAAAACTGAAAGAAATGAAATCATATGATTTAAACATCAAAGAGATTTGTAATCTGTTTACAATTCCCTAGTAGAGTTTTAATAACATATCCCAAATATGGAAGGATTATATGAAGAGACAATTAGCCCATAGTTAATCTCATCCCCACAGGCTTGAGTGAAATGATATTGCTGATTTTACTGTCAAGTTTTAAACACTTTTTAATGTTTTAAGTTTTTGAGACATGGTCTTACTATGTGCCTTTGGCTGGTCTGGGCCTCCTTTGCATACCAGGCAGGTCTTGAACTTACAGAGATCCACCTGCTTCTGCCTCCTGAGCCCTGAGATTAAGTTATGTGCCACCAGACCTGGCCCATTGTCACTTTTTTGTTTGTTTCAAATTGATAATCCCAGGATTTAATCTCTAGGAGGCATTAACACTTGATATAGAAGTCATTTTCTTATGACTTGACTTTGCATGCTGAACAAAATGTGACAGACTCAAATAACTATGTATGGTATTTTCAAAGTTATTTCTTTACAGAATATCTGCACTCCCATTCTGATGGTAACTGACCGTCAGAAAGCATTCTAATTGCTGAGGATCAAAAACCCTTTTCAGCTACCTCCCTGGAAGGTTCCAGAGCTCAATTCCTCAGTGAGTATCAGTTTACCAAGAAAAAAGTGTCACTTTTCTTCTGTATGGCTGTGCCAGGGCTGCACAGCCAGTCTCGTTTTCCTGTTTCCTGTTTGCTGCCCTGCACCTGTGTCTTTGACAGCCAGTTCCTGATGGACCTGGGGACTGTTTGCAGATGCTCATGTCCCAGCAGTACCTTAACACTCAGTTCTCAGGTTTATTTTCTCTCCTGCTTTTCTTCTTGTTTGGGGATGTGTTTCCTGTAATCACAGTTAGGTTTATGTTGGCTAAGTTTTCTTTCTTGTTCCAGCTTCCTCTTAGACACTATAAGCCAGAAAATGGAAGATCTGCAGGGCCTAAGCATTGGCATCAGATCTGGGAATCTAGTCATCTGAATAGGTACTGATTCTAAATCAGTAAATCACGTGACAGGAATTTTTCTTTGTCATATGAGTTTGTATCATCTGACACTGGATTTATTTATTATTGCAAAGAGATTATTTATGAGTGAAAACTCTGAAAGGTATAAATACTCTGCAGTATCTCTTTGGTATAATTTATTATAATATACTAGCTATGGGTTTTAATTTTCTGTGGTCAATTATGTGGATGAATTTTTGCCATGTTATAATGATCATCACTTCAGCTAGTTCATCCAAACATCCGGTCAAATCCATTCTAATAACATTTTTACTGAATTGATTAATAGGCCTGTATGACATCCAAAATAGCCTGGAAGTTTAACTTTGCTATTTAGTAAGGAAGTTTCCTATTTGTCTTGTTGATGGCACCTGTATTACTCATTCTGAGCCAGATGTTGTTCTTCATCATTTCATAACGTGTCATTTCTGCACAGCGACTCTCTTTTTCATAGTCTTGGAAGCAAAACCTATTTCATGCCATCACTAGGATATTGTTGATGACAGCTGAAATACCTAAATAGATACCTTTAGATTTCACATGGACACAGAGATGGAAAGATTTCTCCAGCAGGGAATGAAACATATGGTAGGAAGAGGAAGAAATGAAGACTAATTTCGATAACAAACCCTTCCGAGTTTTGACAAGGTTCTGTGATATACTGTCAAACTACCCTAGGGCTGAGAGGCAGATAACTCTTTTCTATCCCTAGTAAGAGCACCTGAGGAAAGAACTTTCCTATGTTGTTTAAAAAAAACACACACACACAAATAAACAAACTGCGAGTTCTTTGTTTTAGATATAATAAGGAAATAGTGAGCTAGCTGTTCACTAGGTAGATTTATCTGAATAGGTGAGGGGGCTCCTCTCCTCCTGTTCCCTGGCCATTTTAATTCAGTGGAAGAGAGATAGGACTCATGCTTCTAATTTTTAAAAGTCCTTTTGGTGTTTTTGATTTGCAAAAAGCTAGGCCAAAAAAATGTAACAGGAAATCTAATTATCTAATGGATGATTGCTCTAGAAGGTAAATTTGAAAGCCCCTGTCAGGACTGAGGTTATGTGAGTGGATAAAGATGATTTTATCTTTGAGGTCCAAAATCTGAAGCACCTACAGGGACTAATAAACAAAGTGAATGCATGAGATTTAGGAGAAATCTGGTTAAGAACCATGTGCAAATTGGAGGGTGAATTCTGGTCATCAGAAATGTAGCTGTTGCTTGGTGAAGCGGTATATGCTTATAATCTCAGTATTGGTAGGTAGAAAAAGGGGACCAAAAGTGAGTGTGAAACTGTCTCTCTTCAACAGCCTTAGCTACATGACACCCTGTCTTAAAAACACAACCAACAACAAGCAAAGCAAATAAAACCCATCAACAACAACACCTCCCTGTAGACAGATTCAGCCTTTGGTCTCAACTTTTGTGAAAGAGGAGAGTATCTTCAGAGGGTGGGGAAGGAAGGGTTTTGTTTTTGTTTTGCTTCTGTGTGTAGAGCTTTCTTCAGCTTCTCCAGGATGAAATACCCATTGGTATTTTACTTTGAAGGATTATGAAACAATGTAACAACATTATACATAATGTGGAACTTGCACATCACCTTCACAAAGGTGGAGGGAAGGAGTCTGGTTAAAACTGCTCCATTTCCCTCTCCTTTTGCCTCTGAGCTCAGTGTGTCTGGGAAGATTGAAGAAGATGGGGATAAGCAGGAAGAGTGAGTTCAGCATTCATCTCCCTTTCTCCAACCTACAGATCTGTGCCTAATTCTGGAGAACAGTGTTTAGAATGAAATGTCAATGGAAGGAGAGCCACTTAAGGGGAGGGGAACGGACTGAGAAGACTGAAGAATTATTTTAAAGTTAGAAGTATTTTAGGGACATCTGCTGAAAATATTTCTTAACTGTGGTATTCCTATTTTTTTCACTTTAGGGCAATGAAATTTTATGAGTCACTAAATACATATTTTGACATCTGGCATCACTTTTTTTTGAGTGCTGTAAATTCTCATCATAAGAGTTCCCTCTTGTCAGTCTTCTGTAGTGCATTTTCTTGGTGATTTATAGGTGTTGCCTTAAGCCTCAGTTTCCTATTAGTTCTCTAGCTGGGTAAGGGGTGAGGGAAAGGAATGTTAAATTTTTAATTTTAAATTAAAAGATTTTAAATTAAAAAAATGTTAAATTTTATGCAAAGGCACACTAAGTTTTTTTTTTTTCCCATTTCATTTGGTCATGCAAAACTTCTTATATTTAGTAATATTTGAATGTGATTTCTTACAGATTCAAAGATTTGCTTGACTTAAACATTCATTCTAACATCTCTTGTCTCAAATTCGGCTATCAGTTTTAGAACCTGGATCCATGTGAAATTCTGAGATGTTTCATTTTGATTTTGTTGTTTTTCTTTTCTCTTGTAGAGAAACACATTTCACACTGACATAAGGTAATGACTGCTCTTTTATAAATGAATTAAAAAAATATACTAGATATTTATGATTATAAAAATGTTAACAATAAGGATCAATCATTCTTATAGCCACATAACAAAAACATCTGTCGTCTCATATTAGAGACTGTTAATGCAGAGGTAAGGAGGGTAGCAGAGTGTAGTTCTCTGTTTTGGATTATGTGTCCCCCTCCCCTTTGGGGCTGTTTTACCCGACTCTCTTGGATTCATGTTCTTCTATAGAAGTCTTGGTTCTGTGTTTGGAGACTCATGCTTTTGGCTTATGAATTGTTACACCAAAAGCACTGGCACAAGGAAGAAACTACTATCTTCAGTCTTCCCACTGGCTGCCTAAAATGCCTGGATCTCTTTCTTTTAAAATGTATTTTAATATGTTTAATTATGTGCATGTGCATGTCTGTGTCTGTGAGGGCCAGAGCCCAAGGACATCAGAGGCTTCAGAGGCTTCTGGAGCTAGAGTGATAGGCAACCATGGCGCTGGAGCCACGCTCCAGACCTGCAAGAGCAGTACAAATCCTTAACCACTGGCCCGCCTCTCCAGCTTTATCTCTATCTCTCATATGTCTTTTTTCTCAAATCTTATAGACAACTATAGTCCTATCTTCACTGAGACCTGGTCACCATCACATGGATGAAGGACTTATAAAAGAGCAAAGCATGACACCATCAGTCAGCTTTGTGACAAAGTGTACCAAGAAGGCATTGAGATGAGTTTGCAATCACATGTGCTAAGAATTTAAAATAATGTCCCTTTCTCCAATAACTACCTTAGTTAATGAAGCGGGAGGAGTGTGATAGGACCCCTATGTATATACGTATGTGTTTAGGAATTTAACTTAAGAGCTGTAGGCATACTTTAACAGCTGAGATGCTGATGGAGCCGGTCCTAGCAACATGACCCCTTAGCAGACACTGTCTGATCTTAGGCATTGCTGCCTGAGTATGAAAGATGCATCTGGGGTGTGATGTTCTTAGTTTTTGTTTTTGTTTTGTTTGTTTGTCTTGTTTCTTTTGCTTGTTTGTTTGTTTCTTTTTTTTTCAAGACAGGATTATTTCTCTGTTGTAACTCCGGCTGTCCTGTAATTTACTCTGTAGACCAGGCTGGCCTGGAACTCACAGAGATCTACCTGCCTCTGTACTCCGAGTGCTGGAATTAAAGGCATGAGTCACCACCACCTGGCCTATTCTTTGTTTTTTATCAGGAACACTTCTTGGAGTAGCTAATTACCAAAGAAGAAGAAGCTAATTACCAAAACAAACCAGAAGAACTTTTAGGACTACAACATCCTGAGGGGACAACCCTGAAATGCTACTATCTCTCAGCTATGGATTTCTAGTGGAGAATAATGAATAATAATAATAATAACAACAACAATAAGTAGAATACATTTCATTTATTTATTTTGTATGTGTGCGTGCATGTTCCAGGCACTTATGTGGAGGTCAGAGGACAACTTTGGGAGTTGCTTCTCTTCTACCATGTGGGTCCAGGGATCAATCTCAGGTTCTCAGGCTTGATAGCAGTAATACCCTCTGAGCTTTCTGACTGCCCTGAAGATACATTGCAGAAGGAGTAAGGCGACATTTAATGTTTGCTCTCTTCTCTTTCACTTTTGACTTTGGAATTGATGAGGAAGATTTCAGCAGCCAGCTGAGGCCAGTTTCTTAATACTTAGGAATCCTAGTAAGTTGCTTTTGAGGAAGAAATTCAACTCAGAGGGTTAAGGGACACTTTCGTTTTCCCGAGTTTCTAAAGAGGACATCTTTCTCAGGTGGTCTGGCTTTGGTTGGGGGTGGGAGTTAGGAAACCAAGGGCACTACTTCAAGGGGCAATGTGTAAGCCAATCATAGTGACTTTGGGATTTTATTTTGAAGAATGGTTCTGTGCAGTTACAGATTTTAATTCTCCCTAATGGCAGTTACATCATCAGTCCTACAAAATTTGATTATAATGTTAGAGTAGGTTTTTATTTCATTGTTTGCATCTGGGCATCACCTGTCTGGGCTGTCATATCAGAATGAACACCATATTGTTTAATCCTGGCAACACCCCACAGCAATCACCAGCTCTTCTTTAAGTTAGAGCTCATCACGAAGCTGAAAAAATTAATAGGAGCAGGAAGAGCAAATGAAATTAAAAAAAAGGAAGGCCAACTTGAAATTCTGATTTAAATGTCTAGTATATTGAAATTGAGAAGAAGATGTAAAATTAAGAAAGTTACAAGCAGGAAATGGCAAACACCAGCTGAGGCGACAGGGAATGCCATATGTTATATGCTCTTCATGCTTTTTTTTTTCCTTCTGCTTTTTTTTCCAAAAAGACTATATATAAAGTACACACATTATATATATACATGCATACATTACCCTGGCACACGGATCATTAAGGATCTCCTTGGAAAGGCAAGTTGACATATTTATTTTTTGGAAACAAAAATTCAGAGTTATTTTCTGCAGCATCAGGTTTGTATTTATACCAGTAATCCCATGACTCTATTCATTGTTGAAGATTTAAAATTCGAGTCAGTTTTCTTTTAGGTTTCCTGTTGGATTTTATCTATCCAAGTGCTGAGCTCTGCTGTCTCTCTGTGTTTCTGTTGATGAGCATCCAAGGAATAGTTCTGAAGCCTGTTCCAATCTATTCTTCCCACAATATTTGTTTAACACTGGATAAACAATTGATCACAAAGAATAAACAATGATAGGCTGTTCTTAATGCCATTGTACTGGGGCCACGCGAATCTGGGCAGGCGGCCGTACACGGGGCAAGTGGGAGGTTGAGGATTCTGTAATGTGGAATCAGTTTTGGGTGTCAAAGCTCACTTATTATTCTTGTTTAGATTTATTTTTAAAAATTGACATTTCCCCCCAAATTCGCTGTTCCAAACCCTTCGGCACGGTTATTATCCTGTTGTCATATGCTGCCGTAAATAATAATCAATAAAAAGCACTCGATGAAAAGCCTGAAGGTGCTAGTTGTTAAAAAGTCAACAGCTTTGGGAAAAGGAGCAGCTAGTCATCCTGTCAGCTCATGTGCATTTCTCTAGGCCTTTGATGTCTTTGACCTCTCGAGTTTGCTTTCCATATGGTAAAAATGACTAAAATTTCTCTGTATGTTCTGTATTCACGATTTTGCAGAGCTCTTTGGAAGAAAAAAAAAGCCACGTAGTCTTAACAATTTATTATTTACTTACAGAATTGACAATTAAGAATTCTCCTTCTTTCCATTCTAAGGCAAACAGCCTAAGGACAGCCTTCTTCCACAGCTTAGTTCACTGTCATTCTTCAGAGTGTGACCTGCAGGGATATCGTCTCAGCAGACAAGAGAAGGCAGCTCAAGTAAACCAAAGAAATACATTTCTTTACCGTCAAATACACCATTCTGGGTACAATGCTCTTCTAGAAGACCCATTTTTTAGAAGGAAAAATTTCTAGTTATTAAAAATTCAACAGTGACCTACTCCGTCAATATAAGCTAAAAAAAAGTCTTCAGCGAAAGCTCTAATTAAATGTTTTCTAGAACAAACCCTGACTCTGGGGATCATCAGGGGTAAGAACATCAAAATCTATTTTACAAAGTCGCTGGTTGATTTTTCAATTATTTTACAGACTCCAGCGTTGCAGGACATCTTAGGAAAGTGTCACTTTCTTTCTTCTCTGTGTTGTTTTGTTTTTTGCTTTGTATTTCAGAATGGCTTTGGATCTGTGGTCCTTAGCCTGCCTGGTGCTGCGATTTTGTGTGTGCACCATCATGCCTGGCTTATATTTCTGAAATAAATTATGTTGGTTGTCTATGGCATTTCACAGGTATTAAGGATAGGTTAGGAAAATGAAAACATGAAGTAGGGCAATAATAGGGCCTTTGAAGAATCATAAATGAAATATTTGTAAATGCAAAATCCCAGGACAGCCTGACTGACAGGTATACCAGACCCAGCTAGCTCTTTGTCTCAGTCTTCACAAAGAGATGCAGAACAGCTGCCAGGAATTGATGTGTTCAGTGTGCTTCTTAGCGGAAGAAAAGGGAAATCTAGAAGAACAAAGGATCGTGCCAGGGCAGATGATAAAACAATTAGAACATGGTGAAACCTGAAAGCCCTGTATTATCAGAACAATAAAATGAGACAAAAAATTGCTGAACATAAAGTAGAGACTTAGGTATGTCTGAGAAAGAAAGCAGACATTTTACAATCTTATCTAAGATGGGAGGTGAAATGGACCTGAACTCCTTTATGTCACTCTTTATCCTCCATTTCTTCCTCCACGTACACTGGGGGTGGGGTGGAGGGCAGAGCCAGTGAGCCCTTGAAAACATAGTGTTTGTATTTATTGGTAGGTGGTAAGTTTGTAAATACCAGTATGTGTCTTTATGTTACAGAGAGACCTATTTTTTTAAACATCTATCTATCTATCTATCTATCTATCTACCTACCTATCTATCTATCTACCTACCTATCTATCTACATATCTATCTATCTACCTATCTATTTATTTTTGTGTGTATAGTCATGTATGCCACAGTACACACATGAAGTTGAAGAATAACTTGTGGGAGGCAGTTCTCTCCTTCCATCCTGTGAATTCCAGGGATCAAATTCAGGTCATCAGGGTTGGTGGTGAGCCTTTTTATCTGCTGAGCCTAAGTCTTAAAATTTTTTATTCATGATATTTTAGTTTCTTTCTCCTTCAGTCCTTCTTAACCAGGATTAATTCTTCAGGTCTTCAAGCATGCCATTGAAATATAAATTAGGCAGCAAAATGGCATCTTGGGCTTCCATCATTCAGAACCATGGTGGATGATTTAGTGAGCTAACCCTGCTTGAATGCAGGACAGACTGTAGCTGAGTATGAGAGAAGGGACAGCTATGTCCCACAGGGACAACTGTGTAAGGAGTTGAGAAATTGTTCAATAGATGGATAATGTTATGACTTGTATGAAGAGAACTAGTTAACAGGTGGGGAGAGCTTCCATTGTACAATCAAACAGACGACTTCCTTAAAATGGCTGCATTAGGGGGGCAGGCTGCAGATTTTTGTGCTGCTCATCATCTTACTGGAAGTCATATATAAACAGGTTTACTTTCTATTTTAAAACAAAGAAAACAGAGGGCTTTGACAGAAGTACACTGTAATTGTGACCATGTGTGAAACCCAAATATAGTCCATAACAATATTTCTACCTGCCCCTGCAAGAACTAAGACATTTGGTGAACTACTTTCTAAAATTTCAAATAAAATTTTTTAAAAATCAGAAAACATATGAAAGTGAGAAGAATAAAGAATCTTATCTTCCAAATATAACTGCTGGTAATGATTCACAATATGCATTTCTAGTCTTTTTTTTAATTTAATAAAGTTTCAAACTATCTTCCTATGAAGAAAAAGTCATTGAAGAAAGTTTAGACAATCCAGAAAGTATAAAGAAAACGTCTTCCTAAATCTCACTAACTTAAGAGATGATTACAATGAACATTTCGGTTTATTTCCTTTCTGTATATGAGCAACAAAAACAACAATGAAAATCTGTGTCTACAAGTAGGCTTCTTGTCCCAGATGATGTGATGATCCTGCTAGATTTCCCAGATTCCATTGAGGCTAAGTGTGGCTATGTGACAATGTTTCCACCAATGATGCAGAATGAAAGTCATGTGTGTGTTTTCTGGGTCTTTTCTACAAGTGATTGCTCTATTTTTTCTGTTTTCTGTCTCTCGAAGAGTCTGGTTATTAAGCAGGTGCAATAGTTCCACTGCATAGAAAATGGCACACACTCTCCTTAACTGGGAATCCTCTTGGACAACCCATGTACTTTCAGGGGACTTCCAAAGGAATATTGGAGTAGAAAGAATTCTTAGGGTTTGTCAGCCAGAAAATAAGACCTAAGAATCCTTTGGATATAGTTTGTAGTTCCTTGCATACAAGCTGATGGGGCCTAAGTTGGATTTGGATTTATGTATTGGTAACTCAGTGAATATTTTATAAATTCATATGTGCTCTACACATTTTTGTAAATATTCACTTTAGTTCTTTATATAATTGACTATTAGTTTAAAATATAATCTTTAATGGTAATATAATTATCACACAAATAAAATATTATTCATGGGGCATTTCAGTTGTTTATATTTATATAAAAATTCCTTGGTATGTATAATTCTTTTTACTTTGACTTACTAATCTTGTACTTTGGATAAAATGAAAATGGGTCATACGGCTTGTGTATACTAAAAGCTCTTTGGCAGATTTTGGGGCTAACAAACTGTGACCACAACTGTGAAGAACTGGGAATGGATCTGTGAAATTCTTCATGAAAGATTAATTGTACACAGGGCAGCAGGGAAGGGATCATGAAATACTTACACAAAGATCACGAAAAGTTCATTATCAGGAAATCATGCTTGTGTATTCACTAAGGACCTCGTTTGAGAACAGAGAGGTTCCATAAGACACCTACATGTTTCCAATTTTGGCATCAGTGCACATGACAATAGAAGATAGAAACTTTCTCCATTTGAAGTGACTTTGTACTTGCTATGTTTAAGCAAATATCCTCCATAAAAGAAGAGCAACAGGCCAGAAGGGGAACTCGGGTGGCAAAATAAGCATTTCATCTTCAGCAGAGGCCTGAAATATCAAGATGTTGGGATGCTATTTAGTATTGAAGGCATTAGGAGGTCAAGGCACAGTAGACTCATTTGACCTATACCTTCTCTTTCACTGTAATGAGAAAACTAGTAAAATTAGAGAGGGGAAGAAGCCAACTGGGAGATTATAACATGAGTGCCTGAAAGTTTGAGTTTCACATATGAAATCTGTGTCAGTTGGGCATATCATATGGACTTACTATTGTTCCTACTCTGACTATTTTTTCTCCTACTGCAATTTGTAGAATTACTTTCAATACGAATTTCACAGTGAGATTTTCTAACCACTCTTTACAAAGAAATTGTAGAGGAATAGGCCTGTGAGAAAGCTAGGAACAGTTTATATTCCATGGTTCTATATGAAAGAATCATATTTAGAGGCCTGTAAGACCCAGATGGAATGTAAAAAGAATGTTAGGAATGTTGGTGCATACCTTTAATCCCAGTATTCAGAAAGCAGTGGTAACAAACATCTTTACTCCCAGTCAGAAGGCAGTGGTGATCCATGCCTTTAATCCCTAATACAGAAACAGAGTGTGGAAGCAGATACACGAAGCAGAGCTCAGAAAGAGTCAGTGTCACACAAGAAGTGATGTCTGAGATGAATCAGTGAAGGACAGGCAAAGTGGCAAATCAGAGGAAGAGTTATCAGAGTGATTCAGAGTAAGGACACCCAACTCTCATGATATAAAAGCAGGATTTCAGCTCAGAGTAGAGTCAGTTATAGCAGGCAGTATGCGGCAAGTAGTCTGAAGCAGGCACAAGGAAGAGACACAGAGACACAGAGACAGCTCATCAGAAGAAACCATTATCAGACAGGAAGAAAGAGTCAGTTTAAAGCTGAGCAGAGCAGTTCATTTTAAGGTAATCAGAGAATCAGCAGAGTCAGCAAGAGTCAGACAGGGAACAAGGCACAGAGACAATGAAGTGGTCTGACTGAGGAGCAGAGGTGCTGATTGAGGCAGTCAGAAATAGTCAGCCAGCTCAGAAGGTCAGTTTGAACCAATCAGTTTGGAAAAGAGTTTGAGCCTGAACCAGAAGAGTCAGAGTTCAGAAGGAGCTAGACATAGTGAATCCAGTTAGCAGTGAGTCTCAGAGATAGAGTAGATTGCCTGGCAGTTTAAGTGTTCTAGATTATATTGAGGCTGAGGCTGAGGCTGAGTCTGAAGCCTTCCAGGTTTAGGCTTAAGAATATATTTGTAAGGAGGGCAAAATGCTCCAGGGATCCAGGAATAGACCCAGTGATTTAATTAGACAAAGAATAAAAGCCTTTGCCCTTAATCAATGTCTACATCTGGCATATATTACACAACGTAGTTGTGTTAGATTCTCTACATCTTTTACTCAAACTCATTTTATGCAATTCTGAATTCATAGGATAGCTTATCAACTATCTACCTTGTTCCATACTTTTGGAGGCGAGAAAATAACCTAGGTTTATTGCATTGGAGGTAAAAATATCAATGCAGTTTTTCTTAATCTTATGTTTCTTCTGGCAAATGCCCTAGGTTCCTGTTTCCACTCATATCCAGGTGGGCTACCTGTTTTACTGTCCAGGAGCAATATATTCAATACTGTCCAGGAGCATATTCAGACTGCATGTAGTCAAGCTAAGCTTATTTCAATACAATCTCATCATTTTTAATAGTAGGAGTAGCAATTGATTGTATCATGTGCTTGGATCACCAAGTGAAAATCAATCAGGTTCAGTTTCGAATCTCAGCTGTTCCATGTGTGTAACAGAACCCATAAAAATAGAAGAAACTAACATATCCATTGTTCAAGATTGACAATCAATATCGCTTTGTCAGCAGTCATCATTCTCTCATCTGTCATTTGTTACTGAATGCCTGAGGTCAAATATTCCTCAAGATGATACTACAGTTCATTGTGGGATTCTGTAGATGTTGGTGTATGTGCTGATTTATTTATTGTTCTTATTATTCTCATGGGTTCATGGCAGAGGACAGTTTATTCTTTACTAATTCAATCCTTTCTCCTATAGGGTTTCTAGCCTCCTACAATCTAATCTTAAAGATGTTAGCTCAGATCTAGAAGGCTTCGGCCTTCTGATCTGTGAACCTCAACCTATAATGTTTCAGCCTCCGAGACTTACTGCTGACTGAGCTCACTCTGACAAACTGTTTTCTGAACTCCGAACTGTACAACATGAGTGGTCTACTTCTGACTCCTTGCTTTCTCTCTTAGCTTATTCTGGACTGGCTCTGCTCTTCTCAGCTTCTCCTTCTGAACTGAACTGTCTGTGAGCTGACTGCACTCAAACTACCTGGCTGAACTAGCTCTCCACTTCTCTCTGAGCTCTGCCTCTTGTCTGCTCCCCACCCACCTCATTTCTGTCTACTTTGCTTCCTAGTAGTTGCATGATTCTGTGACCTAACCATACTTTTAAGTCTTGGTTTCCCCACCCATTAAGGGAAATAATAAAAATACTTGGTTTTTTTTTGGGGGGGGGGAGGAATAGCTATGAGGCCTAAAAGAGTTAATATAGGAAAGCATTCTGAAGCTGCAAATTGATAGCTAATTAATAACCATTAATAACAAAAATAATGCCAGGGGCCCACACCTTGGAGTTCTTTATTATTCAGAACAATTGTGTAGGAAGTTGTCCTTGTCTCATTACATGACCTAGATGAATTAGTTCAGGGAAAACTCAATGCTCAGGGGATGTCAACTTCAAATGAATGAAATTCAAGACAGGCAGATAGGGCAAACATCAGGGGTACTCATCAAATCTGGGGAACTAGAGTTTGGATTTAGATTGATATTGCATAATCAATGATTTGGGGACCAAGGTGAGAAGGGATCAAAGTGAAGGTAGCTGAAGCAAATCAGTGGGGAAGAAATGGTTGGAGGTGGTTACTGGTACCTGAAACGTCTGTGTGTTTAGGCTTTTAGATGTCTCGAGGAGGATTTGTCTCAAAAAACCATTTATTTTGGAGGGGCAGTTTGACTAGCTGAGAGCTAGACTGTATAGACTTGGTGATGGCTTACGTAAGCAAGCCTCAGAGTCTGAGTAGTACATGACCGTAGCTTAGTCACAGAGCGTTCACCTGGCATGCACAAGGCCCCAGATTTGATCCCATCAACAACAAAGTCACAGAGGCCCACCTGTACACTCGCACGTGCAGCACATGCGCATGTGCACACAGGACTTCTGCGTCATTCTTTTGAATGCACTGTGTTCATTATTTTCAACTACTGAAGCAACATATTTGGTTAAAAAAACAAGGTGGCGGCGAGGAAGAGGTTTGTTTTGAGATTTCAGTCTGTGTTCAGTTGGCCCCATTGTTTTTATGCCTGTGACAAGATGGAATCACTCTGGTGTGAAAATATGACAGGGAAAAATCTGACCATCTTACAGTTTCAGGAAGCAGAGAATCACCTCTCGTTGATGGGATCGACCGCTGGTAGGGGACTAACGCTTTGAGACGCAAGCCTTGCAGAGAGGAACGTCATTTCCAAATAAATTTCCAAAGCTTACAAAAAGAGAATTACAATATTAGGATTGTGGGTTCTTTGGAAAGTAAAGCTCTGGTTTATGCCCTGTGTGCCAATTATCAGCACATATATCAACCCACTGTGGACAATTTCAAACTACTTCTGCAGTGACACTCAGCATAGGCTTGAGAAGCACAGTTGTCTTCTAGGAAGATAACTGAATAGTTGCAAATGAATTTGCAACTGAATTTCTAAACATGATGTCAACAAAGAAAATGCTAGACTATACACTGTACTGTTCTGTTTATATGACAATGGGAACATTTTATTTCACATTTTAGAGTATGCTTCTTTTTAAAACCTAAACATTTTTTGAGATTATTATAAAAAAAAACCCCACAATATTTCCTTTTCCCCTTTCCTACAGCCACCCTCCATGTTCTTTTTCAAATCCATGGCCTTCCCCCCAACTTAACTGTTGTTACATATATATGTCTGTGTATGTTTCTCTTTTCATTTCTCAGTAGCATTCCTCTAATGAACATACCATACAATGTTTATTAATTCACTTGTGGATCAACATTTGGCTTGTCTGTAGTTTTGGGCTATTTAAAAAAAAAAAAAATCATGCCAGGCAATGGTGGTGCACACCTTTAATCCCAGCACTTCGGGAGGCAGAGACAGGTGGTTCTCTATGAGTTCGAGGCCAGCTTGGTCTACAGCATGAGTTCCAGGACAGCCAGAGTTACAACAGAGAAACTCTGTCTTGAAAAACCAAAATAAATAAATAAATAAATAAATAAATAAATTTGAAAATTTTTGCATAAAGTCTTTGTAGATATATATTTTCAGTTCTCCTAGGATAAGTAAAATTTCTGAGCCATAGGATAAGTATATATTTTGCTTTGTAAGAAACAATACATATAATGAGACATAATATCCAATATTCAGATATTCAGATATTCAAACTGAATAAAGAACTTTGGAACTCTGGATTTCTAACATCCTTATTTTACATTTTGATTTTGGTGTCACCTGATATCCCTCCTATCTAGGATTAGATAAGAGAAGTTCACCTTTGCTTGGGTCCAAATGTTTGTGTTACTATAAAATTCATGTATTGAAACTTAGTTCCCATTTGATGGTAATATGAGGTGGGAGCATAGACTATGATTAAGTTCTAAGAGTTTGTTATCATATTTGGCTTCAAAGAGCTTCGTTGCCTATCTTCAGTGTAAGAATACAGCATGTATGCACACATGCATGTGGATGCACTCACACACACACATACACATGCACACACACACACACACACACACACACACATACACACATGCACGAATATAATTTAAAACTTTTAAAAAAGAAGAATATTAAACCAAAGTTACTTAAGGTCACTTTTGTTTATAATCCAACCAGCAAACCGATACGTGGCTGAAGCTGGGTGGCCTGACCCCAGCAGATCAAAAGAGCCCAGGATCTTGGCATTAATGATGCTATATCAGTCCTTAAGGCTCTACTCTATTCCCATAAGTCTTTCTTTGCCACCTTTCCTTACTCTGCTTCAGTGTTTTTTCCTGCTGTGTCCCTGTGCCCACTAAGAGTTTCCATACCTGAGGGCTATGTATCCATTTTGAATTTGCCAATATTAGGGCCACATTAGTTCTGTTCACTCCTCATCCTGTTGGAGAGAATTTGTAAGGTGTGTATCCTCCCTCTGGGTAGAGGAAACAAGTGGTAAGAAAATATTCCCAAATAATCAGAATGCTGCTGCAAGACCTTCATTATTTTAAAGCATAAGAAACAAAAGCTGACACCTGTGCTACACAACTGTAAGATGTAGATGCAAGTCTGTGTGGAAATGGGTCCAAGGTTGCACCACTTTCTGACTCTGGGTGGGCAGAGTAGGGAGGATGCTGGAGGGGTGTGTCTTCTAGGGAGCCCCATAGCTAATTTTGAGTGTCTGCCCCTTGGAAGCTCTGATAACTTCATCTGAAAAAGTCTAGAAGTGCAATTAGTTTTCAGAAACATTTGCTCATTAAGGAGCCATTTGCTAAAGGCCTAGTCTTTTTCTTTCCTTAGCTCTGTTGGGAAGGTGGAGAAATTTACTTGTGTAGCTGCCTGCTCTACAGCACTTCTGAGGACTGGCTCTTATAAAGACTGTTGGTACAGATCCTGCCCTGTTGGCATACTTTATGGGATATCAATTAGTCATACTGCCAGGGTTTTCCTTTTAAGGAAATTCCATGTGGATGCCCGTGTTTGGACAGAGGACTTGGGGTACCCAAGGTGGAAGTGTCTTGTTATGAAAACTGTTCTTGGGGTCGTGGCTCACAGTGCCAGCATTTCCTGCCAATGGGTTGCAAAGCTGTAGGATTTCTCTTTATGTTGTCCTTTTCTTGAAAACAGAGATTTACCTATCATCAATCACAAACCAATTGGGTTAAAGAAAGAAATAGCCTGAAGAATTCAAGCACCAGCAGTTGTTTTTGAAGACAAATGTCTGAACTTTTAATTTTGATCAGTGGTAGATCCTCAGTGTGGACTGTTACGGCATGGCTTTTACAATTTCCAGTCTTGTTACATGACTTCACATGTGAACAAGCTCTTAAGGAGTTTGCTCTTAAAATATGAAATATGTCCCACTACACATTTAATATGTAAGTACTAGAAAGGAACTTTTCTTACTCTTTATCCTCTCCTGAGTAGATTCAGCTGGACATAAAAACATAGTGAGATAGACTTGTCTCAATTATTCCCATTGAACAGAAGGTGTCTTGCTTGTTGGCTTAGTAGGTCTGCAGCACTTCTGTATTTTTGTGTCTCATCTCTTCCCTGGTAATTAGCATCTTTTTTTTAGAGGAGCATATGGCATCCTTAATTGTAAACAAACCCTGCAAACCTTTCTTCATGTTGTGATCTGAACCGAGCTGTAATTTTATCAAGTCATATTCATGGGAACACAGACAGTCTCAGCAATGATGAGATTTAACACATAGGAACAAGAGGTACATTGTCGGAATGAGAGAAATGTGGTCTTACAGCATCAGATGTTTCAGTGCATGGACGTTGTGTACAATTAAGGAACAATTGTGGCAAGTCTAGCCTGCAAACAGCTAGGAAAAAAAAGTCAAACAGAAATAGAGAGCTGCTGAATTTGAACTACAAATCTGGGTTCAGTGGCTCTCTGAAGAAACTATTGCTGTTCTTTTAGAAATACAATTGTGTTAAAATTCCTATTATTAGGGGTATAGGCAGGACTAAAACATGATTTTTAACTATCTATTTTCTTTAAACTCAGCATGAAAATGAGGATGTATATGGTTACATTTTGGAGTCTGCTGTCTGAAACTGCTCATGAAATTTTGATTGACAATCATTGTATTCAATTGGTTTATCACTACTGAAGGACAAATATTTCTTTAGTTCCTAAATATGTGGGTGTAACTGTAGCCATTCTCAACTAAAACACAACCCAACATTCTTTTTGGATTTTGAGTTTGGATGTGGTGATTGGGCAGAAATCCATAGTGAATACTTACAAATTGTTCATGAGAAAAATCTTAACAGGAAAGAAAACATCATGATGTTCTTTTCAAAGTTCTTTCTTTGACATGCTTGCTAGGCAAGCAAATTCTGAGGCTTCCACTGGGTGAAAGCAATGGGTTAGTCAGGTAACTAGGGGATCAGTTGCGGACAGTCTCTAATCTCTATTCATCTTGGCTGATGAATGAGCACAGCTGTAGTCCTTACGTCTTGAATGCTAAAGTCTCCAGAAAGGAAAGAACAGCCATGACCTTAGAAGACTTGTCCTTAGTAGATGTGGTAGACCATGCCCATTGTTTCAGCACTCGGGAGAGTGAAGCAAAAGCTTCACATGTTACACAGTAAAAGCTTTTTCTTTTCTTTTCTTTTTCTCTTTCTTTCTTTCTTTTTCTTTTTTTTAAAGAGGCTTGTCCTCTACTGGGAATATAAAGCATGAGCTGACATAAACTAAACTGGAGTGAAAAACAAGAATGCGATACATCTTAGATAGCATCCTACAGAACATGGTTTTTCGATATTCAAGAGCGATTTAATAATAGCCCAATTCTACTGGATTCTATTTTGCTCTCCGATTGTTTCATGATGACACAGGGACAAGTACAAGTGGATTTCAGCCACACTTCCTTCTGTATATTATGAAAGTCTTTAACTTATCTCCATTTAAATCATAGAAAGCAACCCAATCTGTTGAGCAAAACGTCTCAGCTTCCTTATACTGTGACCCCTACGCATACCCAGGGCAAAGTGAAGGTGACTGGGAGATTGGAGTGGGTGCTTTGAAGCTATGTTTTTTGAGTGTTTGTTTATTTCTTTTCTTTTTATTTTCTCCTTCTTTCTTTTTTTTTTCTTTTTGGTTTTTCAAGATAGCATTTCTCTGTTGTAACTCTGGCTTTCCTGGAACTCATGCTGTAGACCAAGCTGGCCTTGAACTCACAGAGATCTGCCTGCCTCTGCCTCCCCGATGCTGTGATTAAAGGCATGTGCCACTACTGCCCCCAAGAAGCTGTGTTTTAATAGTACCATATACAATATAAATCAACACATATAAAACAATAATTTTCCATATCAAAGAATTAGGGGGAAGATAAGAAAAAAAGATAGAAGAGGTTCTAGAATATTTCCCTTACCTCTCACCTGATGGCTGCCATATGCCAAATTTCCTTAAAGACTTCCTAGAGCTAGAAGAACTGAGAAAACCACAAATTTCGTTCCTCCACCTTAGCTGATTATAGTTTTTCAGGAGGGAGTGATGGCTCCAGCTCCACTTAGGACTCCTAAGCTAAGTAGTTTGGCAGAAAGCTAAAGAAGGAAAAGAGGCCAAGGGATGTTTTTATCTCCTGGAATATCTTTAGAAACTTCCTGGTCAGTGTCACAAACTAAGGAAGCTGATTTGGCAACTCTGCAAATATTAAGGAATGCTGAGTATGTATGAGCATGAAAACATCAGCAGTGTGTTCTCAGATAGTTGTAAACCGCGTTATGTGGAGATGGGTATCAGTACGGACTTCCTGAAAATAGGTACGTGACAGCAGTGCACGAAACCCTTTAAAACATTCAGTATTTAACTCTCGTTTAATTTCAGGGAATTTCCTGAGGAAGGTAGGAGACACTGATAAACGTTTATGTTCCAGGTCATTCAACTTGGCATTTGTCTGTATTACAAAGAATCGGGGGGCTGGAGGTATGGCTCAATGATTAAGAGCACTGGCCACCCTTCCAGAGGACTTGGGCTCAATTTCTAACACCCACAAGGCAGTTCACAATTGACTGCAACTCCATTTCCAGAGGATATGATGCCCTTTTCTGGCCTTCAAAGGGACCAGGCATACATATGGCATAAGACATGCATGCAGGCAAAATATCCAAACACATTAAGTAAAATTAAAAAGTAAAAGTACCTAAACATTCACTGACAGAGAATTAACTTGATAAAATACATTTTTTTTTCTTTTTCTTCCTCTTTTTTTTTTTTTTTGGTTTTTCAAGACAGGGATTCTCTGTTGTAACTCTGGCTGTTCTGGAACTCACCCTGTAGACCAGGCTGGCCTTGAATTCACAGAGCTCCACCTGCCTCTGTCTCCCAAGTGCTGGGATTAAAGGCATGCGCCACAATCACCTTTAAATGTAGCTCTTTAATTGTAGACCTTTTTTTTTTAAAAAAGATTTTTTTATTAATCTGCACATACACCTGCATGCTGGAAGAGGGTATAAGATCTTGTGACAGATGGTTGGGAGCCACTATGCAGTTGCTGGGAATTGAACTCAGGACCTCTGGAAGACTAGCCAGTGCTCTTAACTGCTGAGCTACCTCTCCAGCTAAAATGCCATTTCTACACCTTCAAAAGGATTTATATCTACATTCTTCAGTCAGAGCAAGCTTTGAATCTCTGTCTTAAATTAACCCAAGAACTCATCTTTTTGTCCTTCTACTGGAGCTAGAACAAGGAGACAAAGATAGACTTGCTAAGAACATTCTGGAACTCAAAGTAGTAAGGAAGATTAAAGGTTTATTTGCTTGCTAGTTTGCAGCAGGGTCTCACTGTGTGGCCCTGGCTAGTCTGGAACTCACTATGTAGACCAGGTTGGTCTGTCTCTGGCTCCCAATGGCTAGAATTAGAGAAGTACACCAGCACACCCAGGCAAGAGCGAAGATCTTAACTACACACAGGGGTGAGCATGCCCAAACCTAAGACAGAAGGCAAAATTGAGAAAGCGTTAAGTCAAGATGCTAAGCATTATTTCTAAATGACTGGTCTTGCTGTTTAAGGCTACACATTTCTAAAGTTTACAGAGAGCCTTTAAATGTCAGCATCATCGTTAGCCCACAGCTCTTTTCTTCCACAACATCTAAAACCATCAGTTTAAATTGTCAGCACATACATAATCCACTTGCTGCACCTTTTTTTCATATCACTGCAATTGTGTCAGAGCTAGAAAGAAAAAAAAAATGCTTGTATATTCTGCCAGTCACTAATATTTGCTGAGGTTTTCACGAGAATATTTACCAGCAATTTAATAATGTTGCTGATATTTGTAAAAAGCCTAGAGGAGTTCTAGTTCTTGTGCGTTTTCTCTTAAATGTATCACAATTCAAATTTCCAATATTTCAAAGTAGATTCCATTTAGCAACCAGTAGACGTATAGGTGCCTAAACTATACATTTTAATCATCTTAAAATTTGCCAATATCTAGCCTGTATCACTGTAAAAGCATCTGTGCATTCTCTAAACAGTCTTCACTCCTCTATCCCAATCTCCACTGTGAAAACAGAGGGAATGTTCCAGAAAGAAAAGCAGATTCCCTTACTTCTTTACACCTCTTTCCTGGAGGCCCAGTGACTCCAGGATGAAATGAATATTAAGTTCTTAATCATAGCCTTGAAGGCCCTGTAGGATCTCTACCCAAATTTCTCCTCCAGATTCATGGCTCGCTGATGCTTCAGATATGTCACCTTCTCAGTTGTCACAAGGACTGATGTGTCCTCATCCTGGACCAACTGATATGTGCCATCCTTTGGGAATCAAAGCTGCTTAAGTGCCCCCATCCAATGGCCCCATGGAAAAATCTCAACAAATACTAGTGAGTGCCAGATTGTTCAAGCAATTTTCTTTCTAGTTCTGACACAATTGGAGTGATATGAAAGAAAAAAAAAGAAAAAGGCACAGAGCATCCATGACCCCATGATTTTAAAACAGTGTTGCAACGGCCTGAGTAATTCTGTACCTTATCCCTAAAAACTTCAGCTCCTGACGGAGAAGGATCAGACCTTTCCACTTCATCGCTAGCATTCAACAGTGTCTACTGCAGTCTTTCACCATCCAAAGACGCTTCTCAGGTCCTCAGCAACGTGGAGGGTGAGAAGGGGCATCACTGTGCACCTGGTATGCACACCACATGCACTACTTCACAGCCTGCATTTTCTCCCTTCTTTCACAGCAGAACCAGTATGTGTGCTCATTGTCTATCCTCCTAGTGTTTCAGAGAAACTGATCCCTCTTGATCTGTCTGATTATGTCAACTTCCTTCCCCGCTGCTGTGGTTGAAAATGGCTGCATAACTATGATATGCCCCAGGAGCAGTAAAGCAGACTGATAGGAGCATCTGTGAGAGGTTTCCTTGCTTCTAAGAGGACAGAGTAAAAAACAGTCTGTTTTATTCCTTCTGACATTTTTATAACTGACACCACATAACCTTCTTGCTCCCAGGAAGAGAAGCAGCCTGGGAATCAAGCTGATCCTAACGATGCCTGAGTGAGGAGGTGTGACCACCCAGCCACTGATCAGATCGCCTGGAGCCCAGCCAGGCTCCAGACCTGGGATATCCAGACTGGGATAACAGGTTTCCCTTTTGCTTAAATAATTTGAATTAGGAATTATTTGTTAGTTTCCGGTTGAATGCGTTTAAATGATACAAATGTACTATCAATTTTTCTTCTTTTGATGATCCGTATCCTGGTAGAGAACAGCAGCAGCCTTTTCCCTCTGCTGAGATGTATAACAGAGACTTAATGTAGTTGTATGACAGCCGGGACTGGAAGGGCAGACTATCATTGCCTTCCAGCGGCTGAGCCTTATTTGTGTGCTCCGGATACGTTGTTTGTGAACCGTGCGGTACCCAAAGGAAAGCACAACAGTTGACTTTCTGGAATTTGAGGGAACAGAGAAGCTCTCCTTTGCATCTTAGGTTGCTGAATTGAGTATCAGCAGAGTTGTATAGCCGTAAAGTAACTATAAAAGTGAAATGAAATACCCATGCTTTAAAATCTCTCGTTTATGTTTTTATCCCATTGAAGGGAAAGCTGACATAAGGTCTCTTAGGCGTCAAAATCACTGAAGTTTAGAAAGCACATGTAGGAAGAACAACCCTAAAAAGTAAAGTAAAAAGTAACACAGTCCTATCAAACACATATAATTTCAATACGCTGATATAGTTCCTTAAAATTTTTGTTGCAGTGTTGGAGAGATGGCTCATCAGTTAGGAGCATTTGTTTCTCTTCTTGCCTTTGGTTCCCAGCATCCATGGCATAGGGTTTCACAACTTGCTGTAATTCCTGCTCCAGGGTGATTCCACACCCTCTTCTGGTCTCAGAGGGCACCTGCATACAGGTGGCGTGCACGTGCGCGTGCGCAGGCGGACATACACACACACACACACACAAATAAAAGAGATTAAAATTAAATTATAAATAAATAAATTATATAAATAAATTAAAAACTCAATAAAATATAAGTATATAATGAGGATAAATACATATATACATATAAATTTGGATAACTTGTTTACTAAGGCTGACCTTGAACTTGAGATCCTCCTGCCCCATCCAAGTAGCTGGCATTACAGTCTTGTGCCACCGGCCTGGCTCAAAATTCTTAAAAGTATCATAATGAAATCTGTACTCTTTTAGTATCAGGCTGTTTTCTCAAGATGCTACTTTGGCATTTTCTCATAATAAAATGTAACTTCCAGTGAGAATGAGGCAGGTGTAGTAACAAGGTCCAGCCCCAATTCTGCCACGAATGGAAACAATTCATAGAGAGCAAATCATTGTATCTCATTTTATAACCCTAGCGATAATGCACTAGCTTCAACATGTCATTTAAAAAATATCATTCATTGCTTTTAAATTACTAAATCCAGGCTTTCATTTTTCCTTAAGAAAAGCAGATTTCAAGACACTGTTTTCTCTTCTTTTTTTTTTTTTATATGTAAAACAGTATAAGACCAGTTGCATTTGGTTTTAGAGAGTTGATGTCTCACATAATTATGCAGAACTAATTAATTCAAAATCTGTTTATCAACAGTAGTCTGTAGCTACAGCATTTTCTCCCAGAGGCACTAACAAAGGCTTATCACCTGCTTCCTTGGTGCGGTTTGTCTCAAAGGCAAATCAATATGAAAACTATAAAAACGCTATTCCCAGAACTAACACTTTGAACAACTTACAAGAACTTTTAGTATCTGATACCAATTAGTTTCCTTAGCTTAAATGAAAAACAGTTTTATTTAGCAGTGAAATGTGTCAAAATACTAAGGATTTAGAAGGCAAATAAAAATTTTCCATATTTTTGTTAATTTAGGTTATATATTTATTCATTTGTATATGCATAATTTTTATTTTTTTTAGGATAAATAGCCACAGCAGATGATTGGGAATAGGAGACATAGAAGAAAGCCTCTATAAATAATGCACATTGCGTGTACCCACATGCAGTGTGTGCACAGGGAAATGAAACTCCTCACAGCCTGGGCATCTTCCTCTGTGAACAGCAAAGCAACAGAACGGAGTTGCTAATGCCTGTGGCTGATTTGTGATAGGTTCTGAGCAGCCAGAGTCTTTCTAACATGACTTCTCTGGAAGTTCATTTGAAGGAAGAATAAGTAAAATGAAAGTTTTGGGTTAGAGAATCATTTCACAAAGAAAAAATGACTTTTAGGAATTGCAGCAAAGTAAACGCAGAGTTAGAGTTTTTTATGCTTTCATGATGAATCTTTTCTGCTTCATGAATTTGATTATTAACCCATGCTGAGCAGAGTGCATGTTACATAGGCAAATTTTCATAGAAATTATCTTTAGTGTTCTGCCTGTGTGCTTTCAAACTTCAAGACCCAAATTGTTTACAAAGAGAAAAAAATCCTACTAAATAAATGGGTAGGTGGATCCTCACTATAATTTAGTATTGCTATCCCTCCAGGAATCAGCTCAGCCATGTCAAACATCAGGTTGTCAAAGGCACTAATGATTTTCTGAGATAGTGGAGAATATAGTAAAAGGTATTTTTTAAATGTTAACTCTCCCTCCCTCTCCTCCCACCGTGTGTGTGTGTGTGTGTGTGTGTGTGTGTGTGTGTGTGCACATGTGTCATGGTGTGCATGTGGAGGACACAGGATACCTTTTGGGAGTTGGTTCTCTCTTTCCAGTGTCTGCTGGGAGGACTGAACTCAGGTCATCAGGCTCCTGTGGCCGTGCTTCTACATCTTGCCAACCCCAGTGAAGTGATAGCGAAGCGAAGGGGAGGGGGGAATTCTACGATTTAGGGCTGTTGAATTAGCAGCCCCCTATTTTAATGTCTTCCAAACTCCCGCTAAAATCTCTGTAAAACACTGAACAAAAGACAAAGCCTCACACTACCATATATTAATAGCAAAACCCAACAGATAATCTGATGCTAAAAACTTGTGAGGGACTATCCCATTTCTACAGACACAAAGAAGTAGCTTGAAAAAAACAGTGTGTATCCTGACTAACTTCTGCTCTTGAAGTAGGATAGGCCAGCTGGTTCCGGAAACTGGAAGAAGGAAAGGTCAGTCTTCTTCCACCAGTTACCTGTTAAAATAGGTCATGGGCTTACAGTAACTGGAGACAGAAATGAACAGCACAAGAAGAGTCTCAGTGTTTGCTCAGACATACTGTGCTCCTTCACTCCCACTTTCCACACCAGTTAACAACCACTCTGGAAGGAAGTGAGATTGATAACAGGGCATTGTATCTGGGGAGTCTATCTCCACAGTTGGGACACTGTAAATAAGGGCAGTAGTCTAGAGTTAGAATGACTTTGGCACTTACCTCCTGGATGACTCTGAGCAGATAATCCAATCTTTTCATTATTCGGGGTTGCTATTAGTATTACAGGAGGTAATGGATGTAGAGTATAAAGCACAGTTGCTAGTCCAATGCTTTATTCAGTAAGTGGTAGATATTATTTTTTTGTTATGACAGAGAAGGGCAGAAAATAGGAAAGTTCTAGCAGTGAGTGTTGTAGATAGTTTTATGGCCTCTCTGTGTTCAGTGTATCAGAGACCAGCTGGAGGGTGGTTTCCCATCATTGTGTAAGATAGATATCTCAGACACAGGGCAAAGCCAGGAGCCCTTCACCTCGTCAACTGCTGCACAGTCAATGAGAAATGATACCCAAAGGGGCAGGGTATCTTAAAGCCACACCCCCTGCCTGTTGGTAAAAAGACAAAAATTAACACTATGCCAAAACCACTATGGTGGGGGAGGGCATCTCCAAACGTTGAGAGATGAAATGGTTTGGAATCTTAATTGGAATGCAAGGAGACACAGCTTCAAAAACACAGCAAAAAGTTTGTCAATTAGTTCCAGAAGACTCTGGAACACCATTCGCCTTCTTTATCTCAACCCCGCATTTTACTATTATTCTGGTGACTCTTTTCTCTATGCAAAAGGCCTTCTAACTGTGGGTTGAATTGCATACCCCTAAATCCGTATGCTGAAGTCTCCACTTACGTTGAGCATTGTCCCAACAGCTTAGACTGTGAGTAATTTTTTAAGACTTTTCATTTTATTTTTATTTATATGTGTACTCTGCATTTATTTATATGTGTGCTCTGTCTGCATGTACCTATGTATGCATCTACCTGCATACCAAAAGACGGTATCTGATCCCATTATAGATGATTATGAGCCACCATGTGGTTGCCGGGAATTGAACTTAGGATCTTTGGAAGAACAGTCAGTGCTATTCACCTCTGAGCCATCTCTCCAGCACCAACTGTGAGTAGTTTTAGGTAGAATCTTCTAAAGCTAATTAAAATTAAATGAAGTAATTGAGGTTTGATGTTAATTGAATATTGAATGTGACTAGAGTCACTGAAGGAGCAGACTACTTCACATGCACTCACAGAGGAAAGACCAATAGAAAGCATAAGAAAATATGATCACCCATAAGTCAAGCACACTAGTCTCAAATCGAGTCTGTCGACATGTAGGAGAGAATACATTTCTCTTGTTTAAACTAGCCACTGTGTGACATCTTACTATGGAAGCCAACTAAGGTACCATCCGTTTGCCTGATTCTCAGTTTATTTTCTTATTTCTTGGGATAACTCCTTTCTTTTCCTAGCATGATACCCTAAAATTATCATAATCTAGACCTACCTTTTACTTCTGAAGGTTACATTCAAATTCATTCTGTTTAATTATCTCCTATCATAGTCAAACTGTCCTGCAGCACTGTGCAACTTCCAGCTGATTTTAATCCACATTCCCAGACACTCTCCAGTTCATCTTTAAATTCCTCCGTTTTCTTTCTTCCCGATAGAGTCTAGACCTTGTGAGCTCTCACTTCGCCCTCTGTCGTATCAATATTTCTCACTTCTATTTCCTTCCACATATAACGGCACAGCAGAGCCCCACCCTGCTGTCGGTTTTCCCTGCCCACACAGCATTTCTGAGTGCTGCCGGAGGAAACCACACAACCACATCACATGTACTGAACTGTAGTCAGCTCACAGAGGCCTCGATGCAGTCTGTCACCTCTGTCTATACAAGAACATCTCAAACTTCCTCTATTCTCATCTTCAGAATTTAGACTGCTCAACATCCACCCTTGTTACTGGCAAACAGCTTCATTTCTCAGTGTCTAGGAAAAAGTGAAGTTACAATGAAGACCGTTTCCCAAAATCCTGTTAACAAACATGTAAATTGATCTGCATTCTTCCCACAACCAGCCTTGACATTTGTTACCTCCTAAAGCCTTAGTCATTGGAATTCTCACGTGCTTCCAAGACCACTCCCACTTTCTTCTTTTGTTTTCAGTCAAGTTTAACAGCTCTCTCCTTTGTTCCCCCTCTACTGTTCCTCTTTTCGCTCACCATTTAAACAGTCTCGTAATGTCCAAGGAAAACTCCTTACAGTTTAAACAAATTCTTCCATGGCTCCTTTACACAAATTAAAAAAAAAAACAAAAACCCTTCTACTCATGGTATTATACTCATGGGTGAAATATAAAAAAAGCTGATCTCATGGAAGTTGGAATAGAATGGTGAGCATCATTGCTTGGGGAGAGCAGGGAGGAGGGAGGGTTGGGGAAAGGTTAACCATTGGGTTATAAGCTAGGTAAGAGAATGTTCGAATGCAAAGTAGGGGACATATGGACAAAAGTATGTATAAAAAAGGCTTTTGAATAATCTGACCATAAAGAAATAATAAATGTTTGAAGAAAATAGGTGTTTATCCCCAACTGAACATCTTATTTTCTAGTGCATGTGTGTCACATGGAACACTATAAACATTCAATTTTTACGTTTTTCTGTACTTAAAAAGTCAAATCAAAATAAGACATGGAGGAAGAAATCATGAAATTAAAAAGAGCTCGGCTGAAAATATCCTTTATGTGATGGCTCCAGGACCACTATAGATATCCCTCCTTAGCTTTGTAACCTGAGCAAGTTGCTTAGCTTTGTGCAGCTCAACATTTACGTTTATGAAGTGAGAAATAGAAATATTATGGATTGATTATTTTGTAACATTGTGTGTGTGTGTGTGTGTGTGTGTGCTGGTATGCATATAGAATTCGGTTCTCCCCTTCCACTATGTGAGTTTTGAGGACTCTAATTGTCAACCTTGGTGGCAAGAGCACTTCCCCTCTTTATTTTATTATTTTAGGATAAAACATCATGATATACATAAAATGCTTACATCAACACCTGAGAATGCAATATGTACTAAATAGAACTATTTTCTTCCCATTTCTCTTTTAAGAGTTTCATTTTATTTAAAAATGGGCATTTTGTCCATGTGTGGGTAGGTGCACGTGAGTTAAGTTGCCTGAGGAGGCCAGAGAGTTGAAACTTCTGGAGCTGGAGTCACATGCAGTTGTGAACTGCCAGATCCGGGTGCTGGGAGCCAACCTTGGGTACTCTGCAAAAGCAACGCGTGCTCTTAACGCTGAGACGTCTCCATTGCTTCCTTTCTTGCATTTCCTTAATCATGGAAGTGAAGAAAAGCTGGTAAGTCTCTGCTGCAGAATTCATGCGAAATACTTGGTTCTTTCTACATTGACTCTCAGCATTGTTGCGATGGGTTCGGCTCCGTCCAGGCAAGAGGGATCTCTGCCCAGGGCTTGCGCTGTAAGGGCTTCTTATATTACACACAAAATAAGTTTGAGAACACGAGCGCCTCTATCAGTAACTTTAAACATTCTGTTTTCTTGATTAACATCATTCAGCCTCCGAAAAGCATTCTCCAAATCCTCTTGATAGCCGCAAAACAAAAGTAAAACCCACTTTAAAAAAAAAAAATCTAAAATAAAATAAAAGCCACTATGTACTTAAATTCAGAGAGAGAACAAAGTCGACTGTTCAAATGGCACAGAGGCGTGTGGATTGAGTCACTCCAGATGCTAACGGCATAGGCTACTGAGAATGCAGGTGATAATTTACACAGCGGAAACACCTAGATGAGTGAAAATACAAATGCATTACCTTGTCAAATTCTTTCTCCCGGTGAGCATGAATGAACAGATTCTTGTTATGGTGAAATGCCCTAGTAGTATCTTCCATTTCCTTGCCTCCCTTTCTTGTTCTAGTTTTTGGTTCCAGAAGTACACTCATAAATTGGTATAATGTTTAAAATAGTTACACAGCTATGTAGAGACTCTGGATTTTAAATAGTTCACATTACTCAAATCTGAACAGGCTGAACACCCTGTTATAAAACTAAAAAACGAACAATGCTCTAAAATGTAAAATTTTAGCACCCCATGACACAACAATTGGGAAATCCCTCCTTTTGTCTCACATGAGAAATCATGATAAAAACTCAGGGACACTAAAAATATCATAATGGGCCAGTAAGTTTGCTCACTGGGTAAAAACTCTTGCTGTCAAACCAGATGACCTAAGTTCAACCCCTGAAACCCACATGATGGAAAGAAAGAACTCTAGCAGGTTGTCCTCTGACTTCCCCACCTGCACCAGGCATGAGTACACATGTACACACAAATAAATTAATTTGAAAAGTATATGGAAATTATTTCAGACTATGTGCATAAAATATACATGAAATGCAAGTGAATTTTGTGTTTTGACCTCTGAATAGGTTATTGTAAGTATGTGAATGTGTCAAAATCTGAAAAAAAATCCAGAAACTTTTCTGGTTCTGGGAATTTTGGACAAGAAATACTCAACATGTAGGTATACAGGTCCAAGCTTCAAATCTATATATCTTTTACATTGTTGAAGAGACTTGCATTTTGCTGTAAAAGATAAAGGAAGTTGCAATACAAATGATATGATGAAGTGAACTACTGAATGCCAGTACCGTGTATCGTTATGTATCACTGTAATGTTTGAATATGGTGTGCACATGTTAGTTATTTCTAAATCTGATTATGACATTAGTCATTTGACAAATGATAGTCTGTTACTCAATAGGAAAAAAAAAGTCTTCAAACTGGGATTAAAATTCACTCAAAAACAGCAATGTACCAAGCTTTGTCTACTTGACATTACTGTCAATAAAGCACAAGTAATATGAAAACCTTTGTTAAATCATTATTCGTGATAACATTGAAATTGAAGCAATATGGCAAGTTCTATGGAACAAGCACATAATAATTTATAAAATATGTAGCTTTATTTCTTATCCAAATATTACGGGCATGTGTATAGATACGTATGATAATGAAATTTGCTTTTTTCTTTTAGTATTTAGCTACAATTCAGTTGTCACATATTACTTTTCACACACTTTAACATTATTAAAATTACTTTGAGAGTATATTTGGGAAAGCAAAAAATTGAATATATTTTATCTTGCTTTTTACTTTTAAAATAATTGGACATTGGGTATATGAATATGTGGCTTTTGATTTGTGTTACTGCTCTGGATCCTAAAAACATGAGGTAAACCTGAGGTCAAGGCCTGGAATTGTGAATTCAAGACATAATTGTGAAAATATATCAAGTAAATAACATAACAATGGCAAATAACATAACAATGGCAAATAACATAACAATGCACCTCAAATTCCTAGAAGATCAGATCAGAAATTAATAAAATAGAATCCGAAAGAACAGTATAAAAGATCAAAGAGATTTGGTTCTTAAAAAAATAAAGAAAGAAAGAAGACTGACAAACTCCTAGCCAAACTTGCAGATGTAGATTCAGGACAAAAAGCAGTTAATTTTTTGCTAATTCAATCCCTGGTCCTAGAGGTTGACAGCCTCCTTACAGTCTAATCTTAAGCCTAGAAGTAGAAGGGTTCAGCCTCTATACAATCTAATCTTCAAGCATAAACCTAGAACATTTCAGCATCCAAAACTTCCTGCTGACTGAGCTCACTCTGATTAGCTGTCTTCTGAACTCCAAAATGTAAATCATAAACTGTCTGTTTCTGACTCTCTGTTTTCTTAGCTTATTCTGGACTGGCTCTGCTCTTCTGGGCTTCTCCTTTTGAACTGAACTGTCTGTGAGCTGACTACATTTAAACTGCCTGACTGCACTAACTCTCCACTTCTCTCTGAGCTCTGCCTCTTGTCTGCTTCTCATTTATCTCCACCTTGCTTCTGTCTGAGCTCTGCTTCCATAATCTGCTTCTACCTTGCTTCTTTCTCTGAACTCTGAACTCTGCCTCCACTCTCTGCTTCTCCCTCTGAGCTCAGCCTCTGCCTCTCAAGTACTTGGATTAAAGGTCTATTTCACCACTGCCTTCTGAACTAGGATTAAAGGTGTGTACTAACATTCTTTCTACACTAAGAGCATCCATACTCTCAGATTAAAAGATTAAATGTTCCTCTATACAATCTAATAAAAAGAAAGAGAGAATATCCAAATTAGTAGGCTTAGAGGTGAAAATGAAACATTATTACAAATGTCAATGGAACACAGAGAACAATTAGGTGTGTATTTTGAAAACTTAAATTACAGGAAGCTTAGAAGAAATTTATAAGTTCCTTAACATATGACCTTCAAAAATTAGATCAAGAAGACACTTTAAAACCTTAATACTTCTGTAATAATTGATGCTATTGAAGCATTAGTAAAAAGAAATCTCCCAACAAAGAAAAGCCCAAGACCAGATTGACTCACTGCCAAATTCTACCAAACATTAATGCTTTGCAAACTGTTCTCCAAAACAGAGAGGGAATGAGGCTGGGGATGGTTCAATGGGTAAGAGCCCTTTCTATGAAAGCAAGGATTCAAACCCTCAGCATCTGTATACAAACCCAGACACAGACGTGTGTGCCTGTAACCACAATGGTGGTGATGGTGGTGGTGATGGTGTAGGTAGATCCTGGGAGTTTGATGACCATCCAGGTTAGTTGAAATAGCAAAGGTTCAATGAAAGAGTCTCTCAAAACATAGAGTTGTAGCTGAAGACACCTGACATTTTTTCTTGTCCTCAACATGTGCACATGGATAAACACACACACACACACACACACACATGCAGGGGGGGGGGAGAAGGAGAGAAAAGAAATATGACGAGATTCATTTTACAAAGCCTACATTATCGTGATACCAAAACCAGATAAGGACACAAACAAACATAAAAACCATATCCCAAGTTTTCTTAATGAACACAACTATGATAAATTCAATAAAGTTCTTATAAATAGAATTCAAGGACACATTTAAAAGGTCATACACCATAATCAAGTTAATTTCATCTGATTAGGCAAGGTAGATCAGCACATGCGAATCATAATACAACATTTAAGTAGACTTAAGGATAGAAATCATGTGATCAGATGACTAATCTCGACCTCATCTCAATCAATGAGAAGAAAATATCTCTTGAAAAATTGAAGAAATATCAATATTTCTTCATGATTAAAGTCCTGAAGAAATTAGGAACATAAGAAACATACCTCAACCTAATAAAGGCTATAATGGCAAACCTATGTCCAATGTTATACTAAATGAGATAGTTTCTTTCAAAATCTGGAATGTGGTCAGTGTCCATTGCTTTTCACTCATATTCAACTTAGTGCTCAACTTTCTAGCAAGACCAACAAAGCAATATTTTTTAAGGGGGGGGGGGCTACAAATAGGAATGAAAGAAGTCAATTATCCCTATTTGTAGGTTAAA
The DNA here is from genome assembly GCA_026225945.1 of Cricetomys ansorgei. Lineage (NCBI taxonomy): Eukaryota > Metazoa > Chordata > Mammalia > Rodentia > Nesomyidae > Cricetomys > Cricetomys ansorgei. Next base: position 14,988,666 of record JAMJFZ010000716.1, on the reverse strand, counting down.
CAATCAGTACTTGAACGATTTCAAAAACTCCACAAGAAAAGTCTTAGATTGAGTCACGTCTTTCAGTCAAGTGTCCAGGACACAAAATCATCATACAAAATACCATAGCTTTTTCACATGCCAATAATGAACTTGCTAAGAAAGAGATACAACAGGGAACCCATTCACAATACCTTTAAGGAAAAATATACCTAGGAATAAATCTAATCAAAGAGGTGAAGGCCTTCGACAATGAAAACTTAAAGACACAAAAAAGAAATTGCAGAAGATACTAGGAGATGGAAAGATTTTCCCTGTTCATGGATTAAAGGAACAAATATTGTGAACATGAAAATGGCCATATTATCAAATGATCTACAGATTCAATGCAATAGCCATCAAAAAAAACTCCTCAAACATTCTTCACAGAACCAGTAGAAAACAATCCTAAAATTTATATGGAAGTACAAAATACTTCAGATAGTTAAGGGAACCCTCATGGGAGAGATCAATGCTGGATATATTGCAAATGAGTCAGAAAAATAAAATGCTGCATATATTGCCAAACAGAGTCAGAGTAACAGAACAGCATGGTATCAGTCAACAACAGACATGTAGACCACTGGAGCAGATTATGAGACCCAGAAACAAGGAAAGCCTCAAAGTTACAGCCACGTATTAAAACGAATTTTTACATTTATTTTTTTATGTGTACAGGCATTTTGCCTGAATATATGTCTGTATACTACTTTCATACAGTGCCCACAGGGGCCAGAAGAAGGCATAGTTGGATACCCTGGAACTGGAGTTACAGAAGGCTGTTAGCTATCATGTGAGTACTAGGAATTGAACACAGCTCCTCTGGAAGAGTAGCCAGTGCCCTTGACAACTGAGTCATGTCTCCAGCCCCAATTGCTACCTATTTTTTGACAAAAGCTTCAAAACCTTGTATTAGAAAAGTCAGCCATTAAAAAAAAAATGGTGCTAGAAAAACTAGGTAGAAGAATAAAACTAGATCCATATCTGTTACCCTAATAAAAAATCAGTTTCTTTTTTATTTACTCAATTATCCCTTTTATTGATTAGATGTTTAGTTTTTGCAATGGCTTATTTATCCTAGACATTAATCCTCAGTCCCATTATTAGGACCATTTCCTGTGCTATTGGAGTCCCTTTCAGAAAGTCCTTTTCTATGTCTATGTCTTAAAGCACGTTCCCTATGTTTTCATCTAGCAGGCTCCTATGTTTCAGGTTCTTACACTCAGGTCTTTGATTCATTGTGAAATTTTCTTTTTGCAATGTGGGAGGGGCCCTGGAAGGGGTAGTGGGGGTAAAGAACTAATGTGGTTACAGTATAATGACATGTATATATGAAGATGGAATTGTGAAGCCAATTACTTTGAAAGCTAACCTAAAATTAGTAATAATAAAAATATTCAAGGCTTTACAGGGGTGTGTGTGTGTGTGTGTGTGTGTGTGTGTGTGTGTGTGTGTGTGTGTGTGTATTCTCTTGGGAATGAAAGTTCAATGACTAAATGTCTAAAAATATGTCTAAAAATCATATATTTACTCCTTATTTCATTGCCCACTCACTCAACAACATAAAGCTTGGACTACAGCTCTGAAATGGTCACTGACTAGCAGAAATTGAGAAGTGGGCACTGTAGTGATGAGCAGCATGTTCTCAGACACCTAATTTTCCTTAAAGGGTTGATTCACCAGAGACTGAGACAGCAATGGGCTTCTTTCTGATTTTTATCAAATGGAGTGCAGTAGTGAGTGAATTCTCTAGACTTAGAAAGAAAGTGTGATTTTAAATCTTGATTCAGTAACTTTTTTACTTTTGCACAAGGAGAATGTAGATGAGTCAGTCATGTAAACTCACTGAGCTCATGTCCATGCAAATAATATGAAGTTCAGAGAACTTGTTCTAGAAAATGTGCAGTGTTATTTTGTGAACTTAAGTATACAGCAGGGCACTGTCTGGCCAGAAGTGTTATCTATTGTCTCTTCTCATACATATTGACTCTGAGATGGTCACAAGGTCCTACTTTACAGTGGATCCAGCAAGTAAGACACTTATTGTTGCCCATAAAGGAAAAAACAGAAGTATTAGGTGAGCATTTCCAAAGACTCACATGCTATTTCTATTTTCATAAAGTAGTAAGATGAGTCCTTAAAGTCAATCCCATATTGACCAAGAAGGCAGCAGTTGAGTTGGTGTGTTGGTTGGTTTCTTTCCAATCTTAATCTTTCCCAATACAGTCTATTAAGGACTACTGGTTAATCGTCAGAATTTACTCCTTATCTAAATACTAGTAATAATTTTAGGTTTGCTTTTAAAATGTATATAAATAGTAAGTATACTATAATTTTAGTGTGTTCGTTTGACAGTTTGGGTGGGCTGCTTGATTAAGAGTTCTTGAAATGGAATAGACTACAATATTGGTCCACATGTGGCCCAGGATAGCTATAAACAGGCCCAACACAAAATCATAAACTTCATGAAAACATTATAAAGTTTTTCTTGCAATTTCTTTTTGTAACATGATCGCACAGTTCTTAAGCATGAACTTTGTAGATGCCTGGCACAAAATTCTACTCGCATGAAGGGGAGACAGTATGTCTGGGATAAATTCATCTGCTTTGTTATGTTTCTCAGAGTAGGTTTTAGCTATCAGTATAAGGATCCATGGGGCTGTGCACTGTGCATTGGTTCCATAATTGCAAATCCACATGATCTATTCTCATGGGTTTTAGGAATGATGCTTCAGTGGTGCTAGGCTTGGGATGTTTCCAACACAGAATAACAAAGCGCATGTTGAGCTACAGCTTCTCTTTCCTTATATAAAAAGGCCTTCTGAGCAATGTACAAGAATGAAAACATCACATCTTGAACATTTAGAGATGCTTCCCATTATTTAAAAAAAAAAACATGCTAGAGAAATATATTCTTGGTTGTTTGCTCTAATTATGCAATGAAATCACTTAGCACTGGTATGTTGGTTAAAAGTCAAAACAGCTTGTATTTGAATACAGCTATACACATTCAACATGCAAAAGCTGTTTGCATCATGATAATTAGACATTAAATTGTGATTTATATTGTTAAATACTGATTTTGAACTAACTAAGTAACAGTCTGGGAATGTAGAACTACTTTAGGATATTACACATTGTAGTGTCACATGCCACATACTCTTTTCCCCTTTCAAATTTAATGTACTATTTTAATTTTCATGTTCATGCTTTTTGAACAGGTAATATATGTATACTTAAGTGTAATATAAATATAAAAAATGCTAAATTTATAAAAATATTTTTTTAACTGAAAAAGAAGTATTCTTTATGTTCCTGTTTCCAAATCACTGGATTCTCTCCTCAGAGATTACCATTGTTGTCAACCCGTTGTGATCTTTCTTTTTCCCCCAAAGATAATCTAGAGTCCTATTAGTTTCTAAATACGTATGTTATGTGTGAGGGATGGCTCTTTGCTCTCACATGCTGTGCTTTCCATTTGATAATATATTTTACTGGCTGTTTTATTTTAGCATATATAGACCCATTTTACTTAAATAGCAACTTTCTAGTATTCTACTGTACTGATGTATCTAGATTTACCCCATTATCAAGGAATATTTATGTTCTTTAGGTTTATTTGACATACAGGCAATCCTGAAATTTGTATTTTTGTATTTAAATCCCTCTAAATGTGTATGTGATTTTGTCTGTGCTAGGAGTAGGGTGACTAGACCAAAGGCAGGCTTTGATTTTGTCATGGGCAATGTAGTTGTAGAAGTGGATGTGAATTCACCAGATGTAGACATTGATTCAGGGCAGAGGGCAGTTTATTCTTTTGTCTAATTGAATCACTGGTTCTAGTTCAGAGCCCTGAGCCCTAGAGCATTTTGTCCTCTTTTCACTCTGGTCTTAATCTTTGAACTGGAAGGCTTCAGCCTTCATACAATCTAGAACATTTAAACTGCTAGTCAGGACCTAGAAGGCTTCAGCCTTCATACAATCTAGAACATTTAAACTGCTAGTCAGGACCTAGAAGGCTTCAGCCTTCATACAATCTAGAACATTTAAACTGCTAGTCAGGACCTAGCCAGGACCTAGAAGGCTTCAGCCTTCATACAATCTAGAACATTTAAACTGCTAGTCAGGACCTAGAAGGCTTCAGCCTTCATACAATCTAGAACATTTAAACTGCTAGCCAGGACCTAGAAGGCTTCAGCCTTCATACAATCTAGAATATTTAAACTGCTAGCCAGGACCTAGAAAGCTTCAGCCTTCATACAATCTAGGACATTTAAACTGCTAGCCAGGACCTAGAAGGCTTCAGCCTTCATACAATCTAGGACATTTAAACTGCTAGCCAGGACCTAGAAGGCTTCAGCCTTCATACAATCTAGAATATTTAAACTGCTAGCCAGGACCTAGAAGGCTTCAGCCTTCATACAATCTAGGACATTTAAACTGTTAGTCAGGACCTAGAAGGCTTCAGCCTTAGCCTTTCTGAGGCCCACCTCTGACTGAGCCATTCTGACTAGCTCCTTCTGAACTCTAACTCTTCTCATCCAACTGACTCTTCAACTGACTGCTTACTTACTCTGTTAATTGAATCTTCAGCTTGCTTCTCTCAACTGACTCCTCTGTCTGCTTCTGCTAATTTAACTGACTCTTCTTACTCTGTTAACTGACTCTGTTAACTGAATGAATCTAACTCCTATGAAACTCTCTTTTACTGAGCTGAGAGCCCACCTTTTGTCCTGAGAGTTGGGCATGTCCTTATTCTGCTAACTCTTCCTCTGATTAGTCACTCTGTCTGCCATTCACTCTAACTCATCTCAGATGTCATGCCCTGTGTGACACTGAATCCTTCTGAGTTCTGCTTCCAGTGTTTTTGTTTTGTTTTGTTTTTTGTTTTTTGTTTTCCTCCTAAGGATTAAAGGTGTAGAACACCATTGCCTTCTGAATACTCGGATTAAATGTGTTTTCTACCAGTTTTCTGAATACTGAATTAAAGGTGTGTCTACATTCCATCCAGACCACACAGGCCTCTGAACGTAACCTCTGGGAATGATTTAATTTTATATATTATTAGTATATAACATTGAAGTTTGCTTTTTTCACTCAAGTTCTAATATTTTTTATTCAATTATCCAACTCTAGGTAATGTATGTAAAATAAGTCACGGCTTCAGATCTCTAAGAATTAAATGTCAGCTGTTAGAAAATATCATCTTTGTAAGATTTGTTTACCAAGTCTAAAACTGAACCTAAAAGAGATATTAAAATGCTCCCATACATGTCTACCAATACTCCGAAAATTCCTTAACTATAAAATATGATATCTTCATTTCAAAATTAGATTTTCAAGTAAAGTTCTGGTAAAAATATCACCAGGCATAATCAAAGCAACCCGTGTTGGAGTTTAACAGTTAACAGAGTCGAAATAGAGATGTACTTCATTAAAAAACTCAGGGAAAAATAGCTTGTAAATCGGCCATTATATAAACAAGAGTATCTAAGTAAGTTTAAGTAAGCATAAAGACTTCTTTAAACTGGAAAATTCCTGCCTCAGACTTCCAAGAAGATAACCAGGATCATTCAGCAGCTGCACATAGTTTCATGTGGTAACATGAGGAATGCATATCCTTCTGGGGAGGAAAGGGTGTGGCTTCCCAGTACAGCAGAGGAAGGGTTAAACTATCACTCCTCTCTGGCAATTTCATATCACTTGTGTAAGATTGCTAAATGTCAGAAAGTGTTTATCTTATTTATTTATTTATTTTTTTGCTAACAGTATAAAACCGAACATACTGTGAGACATAAGGTAGCAGGTGTCTTGGCTCTTAACTATCAAGTCTGTGGGCATTCTGTTGTAACAGGTGCTCCAAAAAATTCGAACAGATTTTAACCAGCGCTGCACAGGCTTTTTAATTAGCCTGGTTATTCAGTATGTGTAAAAAAGCATTAGATATATGCTTAAAACATCATAAGACCTAAAGAAAAAAAAACACAGAAAAAACCCAAATTCTTCATATACTCACTCTCTTTTTCTGGCTCCATTTTGCTTTCTGCTATTACATTTGACGTATGTGTTTCTTTTATCAGAGAACTTCCCCCGCAGAGGCAGGAGCATGACAGAGAACTACCACTGCTACGAGTAACCATCTAGAAGATCCAGAAAGCTGTCCTGGGATTACATAGACACTGTGCACTTCTGATTCTACTCAAGTTAGATATGTTTTAGGAGACAGTCTAAGCCTCTTCAGAATAGTGTTGTTGTTAAAAGTCACGTGCCTCATAACTTGATCATTGCCAGGAGGATTTTTGTTCCCAATTTCTGCAACATGAGATAGGTTTTTATTTGGGGTTAATGTTTAGAATTGGGGGAGGGGTATAAATAGTGCAATTCTATTTGTGTCTTTCATCATGCCTTTCCCTTTTGCTTTTTGCATGCTATTGTTATATTTGATCCTTGTAATCTAACTTCACAACATTAATTCACCGTTCTATAAATATTTACTGAAATCTATTACTCAGAGAGACAGAGCAGGGGGAGGGGCTAGCCTAGATGAATAAAACAGAGCTTCTTGGTGGCATATGCCTATAACCACACCTCTTCATTACTTAGGAGGTGGAGACAGGAGGATCAGGAGGTCAAGGCTAACCTTAATTACACAGCAAATCTGAGGTCAACCTGAGTTACGTGAGAATGTCTCAAGAAACCCAAACCAGCCAAACCAACTCAACAAAACTCAGAATGATTCTCCCTAAAGTACATAAAATTTAGGTACATTACAGAGCAGAATATTTTTGACACCTTAATGTCATTGTAAGCACAGCACACTATGCGAGTTGAAATCTTGAGGAAACTGACATTTGAGAAAAGTGAGCCAAATTTCTCAGAAATATGTGACATTTAATTTTTGTCTGAAAATAATAGAACCTTAATGCCATTTATCTTTGCTTATGTGTGCATACCCAGTAGATTATATATGTATGTATACATACAATAATAATTAGAGAAGAGATCGTGAATTTGTAGGGCACAGAAGGTTTGGAGGTGAGAGAGGAGCAGGAATGATGTACATGCAGTTCTCGTGCACGAAATTATTAAAAAACTATTATAAGCAAAGGATGGTAGAAGAGGGGGAAGAGAATAGAAGGTATTAAATCTTCTGAAACTGAAATTCAGATGATTGTGAGCTGGCATGTGGGTCTGGGAACCAAACTCAGATCCCTGAAAGAGAAGCGAGTGCTCTAAACTGCTGAGTCACCTGTGGGTCTGGGAACCAAACTCAGATCCCTGAAAGAGAAGCGAGTGCTCTGAACTGCTGAGTCACCTGTGGGTCTGGGAACCAAACTCAGATCCCTGAAAGAGAAGCGAGTGCTCTGAACTGCTGAGTCACCTTTTTAGCCTCATACATTTATTTTGCGTTGAGTAAATGAAATGGTACCGATGGCTGATGTTCAGCATCATACCGTGTCTGATGCGAGGGGCTTTGCCCATTTCACCTCTGTTGATGTTCACGACAAATATGAGGAAGTTTCATCATACCCGTTTTCTACGTGAGGATGTTTCAGATCAGAGAACTCAAACTCTTATGATGAACAAAGAGTAGAAAAGGGCTTGAGCTCAGAGTAATTGAGTACTCAGGTGTGGCATTCCTCACAACACGCACTATACCTTTGACCCTAAAGCCAAGGGCAGTCTTGTGAATCCTTTCTATGAATACAATTCATCCATTCTCACTGGGGGCAAAAATTGAGTGTGGTCCAAACCGTTTTTTTGGTTATTTTTTGAGTAGAAGCACACATGCAGTATGTACAAAGATATGCTGCATAACTATGTGTGTATATACATTTTCTATTTTAGAGTAATTAGGAAACTCATTTTGGTTTAGAAGATGAGTAGAGAATAAAAAACATAAAAAGTCCCCTAGGCTGTGAAAATTAAAGAGATTGGGAAACACAGGTTTAGCTCACATCCCCTCATTGCTTCCTCCCCTCCCTGGTTTTGTAGGTGAGCTTATTTGTGCATGCACTAAATCCCTTAGCTATAAGTAAATCATAACTTCACGGAGGTTAACAGTAAGGAGCGAACTCATGATGGCATTGATTTTTGACCCTGTCAGGCTGCTGTACCCCACCCCCACCCCAAGCTGTCCACGCAGATGCTCCTGGAACAGCACCGAGCACGTCTTAAGCACCCACAGTTACGGATTCATGTGTTACTATCGTCAGTCTCAGAAAGAATACAGCCCAGAAGAACGGAGAACTATTTACATTTCAAACGATCTAACTATTACATTAACTGATCTCACAAGGAAACAGGCGACACTCACTTGTTTGCCAAATGTCAGCCATCTCCTTTCACGCCAAAAGTGGCCTGGAGTATGTAAGAAAAGTTGGGTCCTCAGCATGTTTTGAAAACCCATCGGCAGAAATGACTTCTGCAGCTTAGTGCATGCGGTCTTGGGGATAGAACCCAGAGTTTGTCTAGCCATATCAAAACTAACATTTTAGGTTTTATTCTTCACTCTCTAAAAATCATTGACGTCAAATGGGAATAAACACCTGCAACTTCCTATTAGAAACTCTAAAATAAAGACCTCCTAGAAGCCATCAAGAAAAAGGGCCCAGCTCAGTGTTGCAAAGGATATAATCAAACAATTCAAGGGTTTAAAAAAAGAAAACTGGTTTTAGTAGCTCTGCTGCTGAGGTACCTCTTAGCAGCTCTGTTTCTCTGTATGTGATGCAATGGAATACTTTTCCCAGGACCTAGAGAGATGGCTCAGCAGATAGAAGCATCCATTCCTCTTGTAGAAGACTCACGTTCTGTTTCAAGCACTCACATGACACGCAACCATCTTTAACTCCAGTTCCCGGAATCTGTCACTCTCTTTTAGCCTTTTCGAGCACCAGACACGCACGTGATGCACACACCTACGTGCAGGCAAGACTCTCACGCACATAAAATTAAAACAGTAAATCTTTATGAAACTGTAAAGAATGGTCTACTGGCCGAGAACCCTGGCTGCTCTTCCAGAGTTCCTGGGTTCAATTCCCAGTATCACAATGATTCGTAACTTCAGCTGCAGAGGCTCTGATGCCGTCTTCCGGCCTCCTCTGAGGCATTTGGTGCAAAGTACCATGCGTGCAAAAACTATACACATAGTATGAAAAGAAGTAAATCTTTGGGGTTCTTCTCAAGACAGGGTTTCTCTGTGGTAACTCTGGCTGTCCTGGAACTCACTGTGTAGACCAGGCTGGCCTCTAACTCACAAAGGTCCGCCTGCCTCTGCCTTCTGAGTGCTGGGATTAAAAGTGTGCGCCACCACCGCCCGGCAAGAAGTAAACCTTAAAAAAATATTTTTGCCTCGCCTGATCCTGTGCATTACGCTGATGAGTGTATTTACTTTCTAAGTGTATTCTTGTTTAGTGTCATTCAGTTTGCTTTTCCTCAAATAAACCTGTTGAGTACCGGCTGCTTGTGCTGGAACAAAGGTAGTTTCTACTGTTTATTTGTCTAAAATTTCTTAACAAATAAATGAAAGATCTAGGAAATGCAGTTTTGTCTGACTGCTCTTTGTAACTATCTATTGACCAGGAACCCTGAGAAGGTTATGTTCAGAGACCAGCAAGGCACCTTGCTACTTAGGACTCAAGCATGTTTATTTACATATCAACTCATTTATTATGTTTAGAACTCTTTAGAATAATTGCTCAGAACGGCAAAGTTTTCCATTCTTGTATGACATTCACAAAGTTGACCAAGAAATTTTTTTTGGTGGTCACAGGTCTTAAGTGTAGGAAGTTGGTGGTGGTCTTCCAGCTCTCTTGCAGGAAGTTAGGCCTGCAGTACTGAGAAGCGACCACAAGAGGGGGCATGTCTCCTGGAAATGTGAAGCTTCCAACCGGTTTTAGGATTAAGAACTGCTGGCATTTTGGAGGCGTGACCTTAGGTCAGAAATGAACACTGTGTATGTAAGGAGAGAGCAGTGATTGCGTGTCAGCCCATTGTTTTTCTCTGAGGAAACCCCCCCAGCAATTTTCTGTTTGGCACCCTACAGTTAGGCTGCGAGCAGGCCAGCCAAAATGAAGACAGACCGGAGCAATACTCAGTCTATCTTTTCTGGCCTGATTGCAGATTTGGTAGCCAGAGAAATCCAAAACATAAAAACAATGAGTAAGAGGAGGATTAAAGGTACTCCTCTTCTATGTCTGACAATGTCAGCTGCTCGGGACATCTCAAGATGAGGCTTCATTGGCACGCTGAATAACATATTCCTGTTCGAAATCGGTCTCCATGCTGAAGACGCCACGCAGGCTGGTGAGGAGCCTCTTTGCCAGGGTCTTGCACAGGTCCCCTCGTTAGGTAGGAAACTTTGCTTCTGTGTTGGCACGGCTGTTGGTACCTTCTCCTCAACATCTCTCAGCTCCAGGCCAGCAGGAGGCTTGTCCTTACTTGGGACAGACAGAACTGTCATAACTCAGCAGAGATAATAAACGGGTAATTCTTTCTCTTGTGTTGCTCTTTCCCCAAACCACCACAATCCACACTAACTGGGGTGCTTTCCTGTGATGATTTCTTGGGGTTCGTTCTCTTCCACCTCCAAAATGAAGTGCCAGCTTTTCATTTATTCTAAGAAAGAAACACGGTGCTCTGTTTTGAGAGCGGGTTTTAGCTTGTTCTTGCGGCTAGGCACGGCACGGACGCTTTGTCCAGGCCGGCGGAGCAAGCGGCCCTGTCTCATGCTGAAAGAGGCAATTTGTCAACAACATTGGGGCCCGTGCCAGATGAATGCCCTCGGGGCAGAGGCAGTGAATCACCGTGTTATGGCTTTCAAGAGGAAAATGGCAAAAATGAAATAAGAAGAAGAAGAAGAAGAAAAAAACCTCCTTCAACTCAAAAGAACAAAACTAAACAATTTAAGGAGGTCTTGAGTGGACCTTTGAGAAGAGACAATTCATGTCAGCAGGAACCACCAACTATACTATCCTGTTTCATTCGTGAAATGATCATTTTTCAGATGATAACAAAGAAAAGTCATTTATGCTTTGGGCTATTATGAGTCCTTTTTTTTAAAAATTACATTTATTTATTTCTCTATTCACTCATTCATTCATTTATTTTGTGCGTGCTCACATGCCATAACATACCTGTGGAGGTCCAGGAATCAGACTCAGGTCCTCAAGTTTGGAGCAGGTGCCTTAACCTGTGGAGCCATCCTCAGAGAGTGAGCTATGCGTCATGAGGATTCTATAAAACCACAGGTAGAGAAAACAATTCAGCACACCATTTTGTCACAGTAAGTGCTCAATAAAATGTGTCCTATCTGCCCGCTCCACACACACGCTTTTAAATTGGATTATTATTTTCTGAGACACAATCTTGCTATGTAGAAAGGGCTGGCCTTGAGTTTGAAATTCTCCTGCCTCAGACTCTCCACCGCTGATAATTCCAGGCATTATATACGACTGGTTTATTTGTGTGCTATTGAAACGATGTGTTAAAGGGATTCATTCCTTGAGAACTATACTTAAATAGTTCCTGGGGTTCACGAACTAGAAAATAGCACACTGAGGAGGTTTCGAGAGGTTTCGAGAGGTTGGTGGGAGGGGCTGAGAGGTCAGTGGGAGGAGTCAAGAGTTAGGTGGGAGGAGCCGTTCTCTGCTGTGGAAAGTAGGTGAGAAGCATCTTTCCAACTCCAGCTCCTTAAAATACAAACCATGACCCCTCACCCCTCAATTCACCGCAATACCAAGACCAAAGGGAAAGGAAAGAGATGAGCACGGGAAGTGGCTTGACAACTTTGTTAGGGCACAGGAATGGTGGCATGGCGGACACACCCCCCCGAGACAGTCTGGAGGCTTTATGTTAATCTTGTCTTGAATTACTCTGACATATCTGTTCATGTGGTTCTTCTGTTAGCTAAGAGGACGAGCCAGTGCGTCTGTGGTGAAGGGCCACCCCGGGCCAGAGTTACAGGAGGGCGAGCAGGGCCCACACAGGTGTTTTCCTTTACTGTCACTTACCCTCTATCTGCCAAAGCACTAAGGAGACCTGCTGTAGGCATTTACCTCTGAAAGGGGAAGAGGTCGTCTGTCTGCTGTGTTTCATTTTTCTTATTTTGTTCTGACTTTTTTTTCTGGCAGAATTTCTCAGTTGTAACTCAGGCTGTCCTGGAACTCAGTCTGCCTACCAGGCTAGCCTTGAACTCAGTGATCCACCTGCCTCTGCCTCCCGAGTGCTGGGATTAAAGGTGTGTGCTACCACCAACCAGCTTGTTCCAACTTCTTAACTCTTTATTCCAGTTCCCTAGACATGGGGACAAGTCTTGTTTGGGGTATTTCTCGCTTAGCAGGTTGTGTTCTATAGAATGTGGCCCGCCTGACCATGAACTCCGGAAGTTTTTGAGTGAGTCTTTCTTAAAATTGAGACTTTACCTGGAGCCTAGAGAAGTGTGAGAGTTAAAAAACTTTGCCTTGATCAGGAGGATAAAATCTCTGGCTGTGTAGAGACCTAGCATTCCAGTTGGTTGGGTTCAATCACATGTCCTAGGAGGTGCCCCTAGGAAGGAGGGCTTACCTTAAGGCAAGCTAAAGAGATGGGTGGAATATTTAGTCCTTTAATGAGATACTGTACTCTTCCTTCTCAGAATCCCTGCCCCTCTTATTGGTGATTGGACCACAACCAGGCAGCGTGGTTGGTCTGCCTGGTTTTCTGAATTATTCGGAAAAGCATAACTTCTCCTTTCTAGCTCTTTTCAAAGTGTATTTTCCTTAACGCTTGGGGTTTCCCCAACACTTGGGGCTTGCTTACTCTTCCTCTAATGCTCCCTGCTATCGTGTAGCTTCTAGTCAGCCATGAGTCGGACCTGTTTGCCATCTTAGATGACTTCATTTCATTCTCTCCTCTACTTCCTCCCAGTGGCTGCTGAGTTGTGAAATTTACCTACCCTGGGGGTTTTCTTTTTACGTTCTAACAAAATTGTCCTTGAATTTCACTTGAAATTCACTGTCCTTCCATTTGAAGCTGCTCTTAAATTCTTTGATTAAGGAAACTAAGAACCCGAGAGGAAACCCTATTTCCCCTGTGCCAGAAGCAGCTGCCTGATTATTATACTTTTCTTGTCTTCTTTGAGTCATCCCGGAGACCTCAGAGAGCCTCCTGGACAAACATGGACTCCACAAAAGGAATGACAGACTAGAAATTCTTGATTTCAGTCAAGTCAGCCCTTGACGGCATCAAGCTGTGGAGTCCAGCGCCTGTCTAGGGATGCTCGCTCTGGCCCCTTGCTGGAGGAACGGCTAGCATTTGTGGTATTCATGGAGCCCTGAACGTGATCTAGACATCTTAGTATTTCCTATGTGCTGTCTGTGACATTTCATCCTGACATTTCACGAGTGTGTGCTGTTGTGAGGAAAAGTAACTCAGCCGTGGTCACATAACTAATAAGGAGCAGAACAGAACTGAGGCTAGAACCCACATTTGTTGGGCTCAAAGCCTGCAGTTCTAACAGAGCAGGAGAAATGTCTGCAGAGTATCATAAGCAGGTAGAATTATTTATACCATTATATATGTATATATATATGTGTATATATATATATATATATATATGTGTGTGTGTATATATATATATTTAATGTACACATACACTAAATGCACACAGTGCATTTTTGTATTCTCATAGCGTGACACTGCTCAGTGAATTCAAACATGAGAATCTTGGAAACAAGCTATGCTGCTTAGCAGCAAAGTGTAAGGTAAGCTCAGCTTTACAATGTTTACATGTTTATCTTTTTGACAATGCCTAAGAATACTTTCTTTCTTCCTTTCTATCTCTCTCTTTTTCTTTTTTTTTTAAATGCCTTTTTTCTCAATTGCTTTCATCCTTTTATTTGAGTTCCTTTGTCCTTTATTTACCCCCAGCATCACCTTAATTAAGTTCTTCAACGGTCGCGACACTTGATATCTTCTCGTACGTTCTCAGGATGGTTCCACTATCAAGCTCTTGTGTTCTAGAAACTAAGGGACAGCACCACTGATTTTGGATTCCAGAAGAGTCTTTGAAATCCTGAAATGAAACAACAGCGTCTCTGGACCGACACCACACACTTTGGCTCTCCTCTCTGCTTTGCAGCAGCTCCCTCCACTGGGGCCTTGCTGGAAGGAGCTGCCATTGACCTCCCACCTACCGCGCACCCTAATTGTATTAAGCCCAGTTAGGATCCCTTTGTTTCTTCGCACGCCTCCACAGAAGGAAATGAGTTATTCATGGTAACCTTTCTCCCCTCTCCCTTTGTGTTTTCTCAGTACTACCTCTGATGTGAGTGTTGTCATCAGAAATCAGCAGAGCTCAGGAACACAGCTGCGTCACTTGGAACTTCAGCTGCCCTTTCTAATGGCTCTCTCCTGACCCGCTTCAGCAGAAGCTTGGCCGAACTTACGCTCTGCTTAAGAGAAGCCCCTTGCCTCTTGTTTAGCTAATAAATAGCCCGATACTTCTCTAGAGGTGTAGGCATGATGTGCACATCTTTTCTCCATGCTATTTTTGACCATCAAGACCAACAATATGAATCTGTTGTTCTAAAATCTACAGTCCCGTCTTGAGTTGGGTTAGCATATTCTAACGTTTGGCCCCTGTATATTCCAGGCTGGCTCACAAACTTCTTGAGATTCTCCTGCCTCTACTCACAGTGCAGTAGGGGCCGTGGGGTTACACCCTTGTTTCTGTGTCTGGCCTTCGGTGGGTGCTGGGGTCTAAACTCAGGTCCTCGTGCTCGTGCAGATGAGCTGCTTTTGTTGATGTAGATTCAGGGCAAAAGGCAGTTTATTCTTTGCTAATTCAGCCCCTTGTCCTAGAGGGTTTCAGCCCTTGTACAGTATAATCTTAAGCCTAGATCTGGAAAGCTTCAGCTTCTGTATAATCTAATCTTCAAACCTAAGTTAGAAGGTTTCAGCCTCCAAGACCTACTGCTGACTGAGTTCACTCTGACTAGCTGTCTTCTGAACTCCGAACCGTACTGGATTCAACTGACTCTTATAGTTGGCTTATTTAAATCACTTGCTGTTCTGGCTCAAACTCTTTTCCAAGCTGACTCGTTCAAACTGACCTGAACTGGCTGTTTCTGACTTTCAGCTCTCTCTCTTCGTTTATTATGGACTGGCTCTGTTCTTCTTTGCTTCTCCTTCTGAACTGTCTTGTGACCTGACTGCACTCCAACCGCCTGACTAAACTAACTCTCTGCTTCCCTCTGAGCTCTGCCTCCTGTCTGCTTCCCATCTGCTTTTATCTCACTTCTGTCTGAGCTCTGCTTCCACACTCTGCTTTTACCTTGCTTCCTTCTCTGAACTCTGTCTCTACTCTCTGCTTCTCCTTCTGAGCTCTGCCTCTGCAGAGTACTGGGATTAAAGGGATGCACCACTATTGCTTTCTGAATTGGGATTAAAGGTGTGGGCTAATTTGGGATTAAAGGCATGTTCTAACATTCTTTCTACCCTAGAGCAGCCATGTTGCTGGATTAAAGGATTAAATGTTCCTAGCACTCCTTAGCCCAAGACTCTTTGTCTTGTAAACAGACAGTGCAGTGCCTCTTTCCCCAATTCCTTTATTTAAATCTGCAGCCTATCTTTGAGTCCTCCTTTAAGACCAAAGGCCTCATCTGGCCAATTAGTTCAGCTGGTTAGAGCATGATGCTAATAAGACAAAGGGGTCCTCTAGTATTATCACCTCTCTCTGCCCAGACTAGGCTGTAAAGCTCCATGGCCCTCTCTTCACTTCACAGTACTTACCACTCCCTGTTGACCAGAATATTATTATATTTCTATTTTCTCCACTAAATTGTTTACTGTTTGAGAGTAAGGACCAAGTTGCAGTCACTCTTGGGTCTCACCAGCTAGCACATTGGCACAATGCAGGCACTTAATAAATGCTGATTGGAAAAGAACTATCTGTTCAAAAATGGAAACATTCACAAGTACCCTGAGTGTTCCAATTTTCTTTTGACTTCTTCCACTGATGTTTGTTTTCAATATCTTCAAAATTCTAAAAACATTGATCTATAACCCTTATTATTACTTATTATCAATTACCTTTTACCTGTTTGTAATTCAGCCCGTGTGTCCATTGAAAAAATGACCTCTAAACACAAATGTCATGCCTGTGCCTCAATAACACATTTTGCAATGTGAAACATTTGATGTTTATGAACCTTCTAGAAATTCTTTTCCCTCTTAAATCCTGTTCACGTTAGCATTACTTGTCCCATCAAATGGCTTCTTCTTTTAGTTGTCTTGGACACCTTTTGCCTTCTCTGCTCACTGACTGTGGTCATGTCCAAGTGTTAGGACAGTCCCTCCCTCTCCTTGTGATGTTATAAATGTCTGTGACTTCAATTATTTTCTCCATGGAAATGGTTTTCCATTTATATTCCAATTATGTCCTTTCTTCTTAGCATCTCTATGTCCTGCTGGCTCTTAAAACTTAACATTTGTAAACTAATTTAATCTTTTTCCCTGTTAAACTTTTCCTCTTGACTTTGTAGATCCTTCTGATGACACTGCCATTTGCATTACCACATTTTAACTTCATCCATCTCTGATGTCCCCGTGCCTTTGATAATTAGAAGGTCATCGTACCCTGTCGGACTTTTTCTTTGAAATTGTTTTAATTTTTCCCTTCACATGGCTGCCTCCTAATCAAGACCCTTATTTGACTCTTGTCGAGACTCCTGCCGTAATCTTTGAGCAGCCGTTCTCCCTGCCTTCTGACGCAGAGCAATCTTCTCAAATAACTCTTGTTATGTCTTATGTCTTATTCAAAATATCTTTAATGGCCAGTCTAAGTCTATTTAATAAAGTCCTTAGTATTCTCTAGACAGTGGAAGATCTCAAACAACATTTTTTTAATTTTTAATTTTTATATTCCATTGTTCTCTTGCATATATCCTGAGTGATTCCCCAATACATGTTAACCTTCACACACATACATACAAACACATACACACCCACCTACACACACACACACATACACACAAACATACACACATACACACACACATACACATACACACAAAACATACACACACATACACACAAACATATACACATACACACACATACACATACACACAAAACATACACACACATACACACACACACATACATACACCACACACACACACATTTACACACAACACATACACACACACACACACACACACACACTTCATCTACTCTTGTATTCTTCACCTTTCCTGCTTTTTCATCTTCCATTCCTCTTAAGAAAATGTCATGCTCAATCGCTATCTGCTCTATACAGCCATTTCTGATGACTTAATTCAGGATTGCCGTCTTCTTCTACCCCACAACATCCTACCTGGCCCTATGAGATACAGCAGCTTAGGCTTGGCTCCTAAGCCCATGCCTTCCATGAGATGGTAGTTCTCTATAAGTGCAAGTCTAAGTCATCATCATACTATTTTGCTATGGGCAGATTCTGGGTCAATATTTGCTATCTGAGGTAGGCCCTGGGCTTTACATACCCTTTGTCTAGTGCATTGCAGTATCTCCATTGTGAGAGCTATAACAGGAGTTTTAGGGTAAAAGAACCCACTTCAGCACCCCCAACAGGCTAGGCTTGCCCATCTGTCCCAATGAATCAAAGAGAAACATAATTAATATAGCACATTGAGAAGAGGAACAGATATACAGAGAAAAAGAGGTGCCGTGATCCCAAAGTTCATTTTTGAAGTACTGTTATAAGCTGTTGGATTAAATAAAGAACTGGGCAAGGGAGCTGGAGAGATGACTGAGTGGTAAGAGCACTAGTTGTTGCTTTTTCAGAAGACCCGGGTACAGTTCCCAGCACCCACACAGTAGCTTACCACCAGCTGTCACTTCAATTCCAGGGGATCTGATGTCTTCTGACTTCATTGGACACCAGGCACACATGTGTGCACATATATACATTCAATTAAAACACTCCTACACAAATATAAAAAAAATTAAAAAAAGAAGAACTGGGCAGCACAGGGCAAGAGTATGTCTAGTCAAGTAGTCTTGTTAAAGTGTGGGCTATTAGTTCAAAGTGTTGTCATTAGTTCAGTTCTGGTGCAACAAATTGGTCTGGAGAAGTTGTTAGAGCTGCCATGGCTTGAAAGGGGCAATCTTGTCCCTGTAAAATGATTACCCCTGCTCCAAGGTGAACCCTTGACATCATACATAATTGCCTTTATTAGGAGGGGTTGTCTGTCCTGTAAGGCTCGCTATAGCTTGGGGAGAGTTTCGGTCCCTTAATCCTTATAGATTAGTCAGATTCCTGGAATCCAAGATGACTGAAAGAGGGGAAAGGTTAAAGAGGCAAGCACACAGAGAGACAAGATGGAGTTAGTTAGGCCAGTGACTGAAGGTCCCCTTCTTATTTGGCAGAAGATGTGATTGGTTTTAGGATCGTCAGAAGAAGTGATTATCCTGTACGATCTTAGTGGCCATTAAGATGTATATCTTTAATAGTTTTCACACTGTTTGTTTTACACGGGATAAATAAAGCTTGTAGAGTAGTACAAAGAGTTTTTCACAACTTGTTGTCTTTTAGGTTGCTTTCTCAAGGTCCATAAGCAAATTTGCTCAGCGCCTCTTGGTGAGCCAAGAGACTGTGGGGAGGGGCACTTGACTGAGGGACCTTCTCTAATGTGTCTTACCTAGCGAGGAAACTCCTTGTCAAAAAGATGGAGAAGGCCATCCCAGACTGTGACAGTCATGGAGGACTAGGTATGCCCTGTCAGCATCTCAAAAACTAGATGTATCTGAGGAAGCAGTGAGAGGTGTAAAAGGTAAAAAATAAAAACCCACAATGAAGAAACCCACTATATTAAACCAGAGAAAAGCAGCACAGTTTCCCAATTCAGAAGAAATGCAGAATGAGACGGAGAAGAAAGGCAGTCAGGAAGATGCAAGGACACCTTCATCCAGTCACGGGGACTGACTGGGAGGCTGGTGATACTTCATCTCATCAGTAACATTGCTTTGAAGTCAATAAATAGGAATTACGAGGATTGAGATTTAGCAAAGCGTCAAACCAGTTTTGGAAGACAGAGATCAACTGGCAGCTGTGGGAACTGCTTTTGACAAAACCCTGGAATTTCTCATCCCTGTAGTTGAATGTATTAAGCCAGCGTTCACAGCCATGAATGGAGATGGAGTCCTTATTTGCCAGCTTTATAGGAAACTGGCCATGTGGGTTTTGTGTTCTTAAGGAGTCCATTCGCAGCCATGTTCACATATGGGCTGCTGTTGGGTGGCAGGAACAGATCTCTAAACTATAGGAACTTGCTAATAGAATTAACATCACTGTGATCACACCAACCTGTCTCCTTAACGTATCCTAGGTTTTATGTAGAAAGAGATACAGTACCTGGTTGTTGACATAATTATCTTGGGTTCTTGGTTTGAAGAATAATTGGAACAAATTAATAAACTTCTACCAACACAGTCTGACTATTCTCTTTTCTGCAATACAAGCTTATAACAGACCTGGCAAGAGTTTCTTCAGAAAATGGAACCACTGCATTTTGATGTTCATGTTCATAAAGCTGGCACCACACTGGATGGTCTTGGAGCAAGAATGTGTTGTTTGTATCAGAAGAGAAGATCGTTCTGCTTTTTATGCTACCCAAGAAGAACCAAAAGGAGAAGTGGACGGTCTTTCCATCCTGTGAGTTTGTGAAATCATACCATGAGCTGCTGAACCAACTGGTTTGCATGTCTTGGCTAGCCATGAAATGCAAAATATATACATGACCACTTCGTTACAGTTCCTTAATGCAGATTCAACAGTACAGACACAGAAGGAGAGGCTGGATATTTCTAAAGGAGACTGGGTTATTCTATGTGACCCTACACTTGACCCTGTAGAACATGTTCATATTATGAGAACAACACAGAGAACCTGCCTTGTTTGTTTCTCCAGAAGAATTTATTTTCTTATTTTACTTAAAGCAACTCAAAATTCCTCTTGATGCAACTGACTTCCAGGTATAATTTCTAACATTGAGTCTTGTCTTGAGAAATTGATTGAAAACAGTTATTTCTCTATAAATGAGCCCCAGAAGCAGTTGAATTTCACAGACACATGATTATCCTTCTCTGAAACAGATCTTTAATGTTGAATTTGTGTCAAGTTGCTCTTTTATTTGGATTCAAAGTATCTCCTTTTTCTATGCTAAACAGGACAAGCAGTAGAAGCAAGCACCAAGAGACCAAAAGAGAGGAAGCAGCAGGGAAAGCAAGAGAGTGAAATCTAGTCTTTAGTAACTTTAGCAAGAAATGTGTCAATATCTGGCTGCTATCTTGCTCAAGGCACACCTTTCTTTCACATTGAATAAGTTTTCTCTGAAGCAGGTTTTTCCCTTTGTTTTAACAAAGACATTCTTGGAGATTTTCAATTTGGATGCCTTTTTAAACAAAATTATATCTTGACTTGGATTGCAAACACTGAGCACTGTCATTTCTCATTTTTGAGATATAAAATAGAGTTCGATTTTTCTTGATTGCCCAAAAGCAAAGTGAAGAATCCTTTTGGTCATTATAATTTAAAATACCCACCACCAATTTATGTCATTTGCTGCTGCTCTTGTTTGTTTTCCTTCCTTCCTTCTTTCCTTCCTTCCTTCCTTCCTTCCTTCCTTCCTTCCTTCCTTCCTTCCTTCCTTTCTCTTTTTTTGAGACAGCATAGGTTGTCCTGGAATTAGCCATCCTTCTGGCTCAGCTCCTGCGTGCTGGCATCTGGAGTGAGCATCACCTCTCTGGGCTATGCCATGCTTTAATATAAGTAACTTTGTATTTAAAAAATTAACCCAAGCATTTCAAAATCTACATTTCAGTATCAAGATGGAAATTTTAAGTTTTCTCTTTTGTGGAATATGAGAGTTTATTTATAGATAGGCAGACACTTCATACCCATTTATTAGTAGGTAATTGTTAAAAAGTATAGATCCAAATACAAAGGGATTAAAGTTAGTTGATGAAATTATATCTGATAAGTTCACCTTAGGTTTAAGTACTATCAGTTGAAAATGTATTTAATACACCCAACGTGTCGGACCTTAAATCTCAGCCTAACTTATTTCAAACATGTTCACAACACCCACAGTAATTAAACTACAATTGGGAAAAATTCCACACAAGCTTATTTTATAATAAATTCTTGATTATCTCAAGCACATAAAGGTAGGTATTTAGTAGGTCTGATGGGCCACAAAAACAAATATCTTTCAAATTCTCACAACATGATACACTGTAGAGTTATGTGTTGTTTACCTGGCTAGTTGGAAACTCTAGCTCCTTGAGCCACCCGGTTTTGTAAGAGAGTATTGTTCTACACATCACTAACATGGGAAGAGATCAAAGATCAGAACTGTAAGTACAGTTTCTGTTAGTCGTGAATCGCTTTCACACAATTGTGTAACCGAAACTCTCCAAGTCAGATCATTACAAGTCAACACTGTAAATCAAAACGGGAACATGCAGTCAAGACTACTAACTTCATAGTAGCTAGGAAGCAAAAAGAGAGAAACAGAGACAGGAGAGGAAAGGGGCCACACATAGCCTTCAAAGGCATACCCCACTGATTTATTTCCTCCAGTTAGGTTCTAACACCTAAATTTTCTACCATTCTAAAAATAGCATCACTAGCTCTGGACCAGTGGAAGCACAGGGGCAGGCTCACCTGAGCAGACAAACCAGAGTGGGCGCTTGCTCTCAGGGACTTGCTGCACTTCCTGGACATCTCCTTCAACACCTAGCATAGTATCATCCTGGAGGACAATGAGACTGTAGGGAATCATTGCATATTCAAATCATAGCTTTCTGTCTATGGCTACCAAAGGCCCATGGCCATCTCATAACGTGAAATGCATTTCATCCAACACCAAGAATCCCCATAGTCTTAACAGTTCCAATATTTTTAAAGATCTGCGAGATTCAAGTAAACTTTTAGCTGGGAGTCCATGTAAACTCAAAAACAATTTACATACTCCTAATATACAATGGCACAAAGTTAACATTCCTAAAAGGAGGAATAGGAGCAGAAAAGACAATGGTATTGAAACAAGACTGGAACCTAGCAGCTCCATATCCAGCATCATCCTGGGAATGTGGTGCTGTGCGGGGTATCCAGGGACTTAGGCAGCCTGTTCCTAGAGGTTTTTCATTTTTCAGCCCCTGAGGTTTCTATCTTGAACTGATTCCGGTCATTCCCTATGGGCTTCTTGCAGACTTTCCATGGGTCCTGCAGACCCCACGGCTGGGGTCTCCCTTGCAGCTTTGTCTTTGTCCTCACAGCTTCATGCATAGTCATCTTGAAGGCTCCTAACATGGGTCCTGATTCTTCCACCGGTTGCCTGGCCTCCTAGCCCTTCTGTTGAAATCTGGAGGGAGTTTCCATGATACATACCTCTTGGATTCTGCATGCCTTCAAAACTATGGACATCTAAATCATCAGCTAGCTCAAGCGGTGGCTTGTTCCCCACAGACTTCTGCTGCAATGGTCTCTTAGTGCCTGGGTGATGAACACGGTGCAGTAAACGCTAGGGAAACACTCCCATAGGCATTTCTCTGTGTAGGATGCTCATTTCCATGTACTCTTTCTCAAGAGGGAGTCTTTCAAATGACATTTTCATATCCTTGAGACTCGAAGAATTTCTAAGATTTTCAAGGATTTTTCCTATTCCACTGCAAAGTACTTAGCTTTTTGTGTGTTTAAATGTTTATTTTAGGTGTATGAGTGTTTTGTCTGTATGCATGTCTATATACTACTTCTGTGACAAGTTCCTGCGGAGGCCAGAAGAGGGCACTGGATCTCCTAGAACTGGCGTTACAGATGGTTGTGAATTGTCATGTGGGTGCTGGGAATTAAACCCAGATCCTCTGGAAGATCCACCAGTGCTCTTAACCACTGAGCCATCTCTTCAGCCATACTGAGAACCTTTAAATTGTGATAATCTCTTCAGAAACCATGTGTGCTGGCTAGTTTTTATGTCAACTTTATACAAGCTAGAGTTATCAGCGTGGAGGGAGCCTCAGTAGAGAAAATGCCTCCATAAGATCAGGCTGCAGTCAAGCCTGTGGGGCATTTTCTTAATTAGTGATTGATGTGGGAGGGCCCAGAGCATTGTGGGTAGTACCAACCCTGGGCAGGTGTTCTTGGGTTCTATAAGAAAGCAGGCTAAGGCAGAACTCCAGGGCCTGACTAGCTGCTGCCCTCCAGCCTTCCCTAAGTTCTAGATTGAGTGGTAGGGTAGCCACAGGGGTCTAGAGACTCTCCAGGAAGGCGTATTTCAACAATCCAAAGACAGCATCACATCTATGCAACAAACCAAGAAAGGTTGGGAGCATCAGCATGTAGAAGTATGGAGCCTGGTAAGCAGGATGGGCATCTGGGAAGCAGTGTGGAAGCTCTAATTCTGCAGATGTAGCCAATGACTTCAAGAAACTCCGGACAACACTAAAAAAGTAACTTGATAAGGAAGTACAAGGGGGAAAAATAACATTTATTCTGAGGATCCAAAATCTGGGCAAAAAAGATTGAACTTTAGAAAACATCCACATGCAATGTAATTTTCTTCCCAATATGTTAACAATCTAACAAGAACAACAAAATAAAACATGACCCTCTAAAACAGTGTTTAGTCTGCCTATGGTTACCTGGTTCAAAAGTTCCCATGTTCTACCCAGGTAAGGCCTGAACACTCTGGTTACAAAGGAAAAGAACCCGAACAGAACAACTGACAGAAACAAAGCCCTGTCTTCCTCAGTGTACACTGTAACTACAAAGGCACTTCATTAACAAAAGCATTCATCCCACACAAACAAAACATAGACCCTCATAATTCTCAGTTGCTGAGTTACGAAAAATAAAATTGCAATCGATCCCTGCACCCCAAACCTCCATGACACCCAGCCAGCATGCACCCCAACGAATAGGCTTCTGTGAGGTCCACATTTTCAACAGTTCAGGGCTGAGGACAGTGAGCCATGG
This sequence comes from Cricetomys ansorgei, assembly GCA_026225945.1. Classification (NCBI taxonomy): domain Eukaryota; kingdom Metazoa; phylum Chordata; class Mammalia; order Rodentia; family Nesomyidae; genus Cricetomys; species Cricetomys ansorgei. Next base: position 14,964,632 of record JAMJFZ010000716.1, on the reverse strand, counting down.
ATTGAATTACTAAAGAATAAACTGCCCTCTGCCATGAATCCATGAGAAGAATAATTAAATAAATAAATGCACACACCTACATTTATAAGGAGCATCAACATGGTTGGATGGCTACATAATGTTATAGACATAGATCTGTATTAGGGGGTTTTTATCCAAGTATCTTAATTCCATCTTCTTCTCGGTTGAATGATTTCTTTTTGAAAAAGGAGAGTGAGTATAAGATAAATTTTAAAAGTTAAAAGAAGGAAAAAGAAAGCAAGCTGAGCAAGCCACAGGGAGCAAGCTAGTAAGTAACACCCCTCCATGGCCTCTGCATCACCTCCTGCCCTTAGGTTCCAGTCCTGCTTGAGTTCCTGTCCTGCCTTCCTCCGATGATGTACTACAATGTGGAAGTGCGAGCCAAATAAACCCTTTCCTCCCCAACGTGCTTTTTGTTATGGTGTTTCATCACAGCAATAGTAACCCTAACTAGGGCACCATGCTTTTCTTAGTCCCAACATTACACAGGCTTTGCTGATTAAACTCTTCAAATTTCACATCTTTCCAGAATGTTTTTGTTCCCAGCTCTCACTATAATCCTGGCTAATCCAGAAAAAGCCATACCGCCTCACCTTCTAAATGCTGAGTCTCTTCTGCCATTGCGTTTAAATCTCACAATCTTAGGCCAGGAACAAAATGTAGACATATTCTTTGACAGAATGTAACATGCATGGCTTCTAGTCTCGTTATCAGTAGGCTCCATCCTTGCCTGACCTTCACTGTCTGCATTCCTGTACTCATTCTGTTCTTCTGATTTTCTACCTAATTCTCTAATATATATGTGTATATATATATATATATATATATATATATATATATATATATTATCCATCACAGCAACACTCCCACTTAATGACTATTTCTTTGGTCTCTTTACATCACCATGACAAAATAACAAAGAGAAGTAATAAAATGGAGGAAGGGTTTATTTTGCACATTCTTTTCAGAGGTTTCAGTCCACAGATCTTGGCGACGTTGATTCTGAACTCACAGCGAGGCAGAACATCATGGCAGTGGGAACATGTGATGATTTATGTCTTCCTGAATTTCCCATAACTTCCAAAATAGCATCCCAAGATCAGAACCAAGTGGTTAACCCCTGATCCTGGGGGAAACCTTTCACATTCAAACCCTAATGCTAAGGTGATGAACTGTCCTCACATGGGATGTTCTTACTCTCATGTTGTTTAGAAGCAGAGTGAAATGGAAAAGTAGGCCTTTGGTAAGAACTCTGCCCATTTCCCCCATGCAATCGACAGATATAAAGAAAATAAAGCACTTCCTGCCTCTGGGTCTCATTTGTTAGGATTTGTACATTTCGTCTATGATACAACTGAAAGCAACTACACTGCAAAACAAGTGTAGGTGCTCTCCTCTTAGAGGATTGGAAAATGCATATAGAAATCTCCATTTGGGCATTTTAGAGTGAAGTGAGGAAATTCTTAGGAAACAGTTACAGTGCGCCCATTGTTCCATGCTTTGAGAGACACAAAGGAGACGTGATTTCAGTTCATGAAAAGCCTGGAGTTTTGATAGGAGAGAAAATGATAATGGCATTTGGCAGCACTGTGTAACTGTCTGAAGGGTGGCATGACAGTTGGAAGTGAAATACCCTCAGTGAAATCCTAAGTGTTGAGCAACCATGGTAATTGGTGGGAGAGTTAGGAGCTGGGTGTGATTCAGTCTTGGAGTAGCAGGAACAATAGCTTGATCAGACAGACAACGTGGGCTAACAACCAAACAGGCAGGCAAGGAGACCGGGTGGTCACAAGCTTGGACTCATGCTTCTGAATTAATGGCGGATATTTTGGATACATGAATTGGATCTAGATTCTGGGATAGTTTTTTCTTTTGGGGGCAAGACAAATGACCACAAATGTAGCAGCTAAAGAACACAAATATATATCAGAAGCCCTATAGGCTCAAAGGTTTTGCTGCCTTGAGCTCTTGAGACTAAGGCCATCCTTTGTTACAGCTAAGAACCGGCTTCCAGGTTCATTATATTTTTGGTAGAACTAACTCCTGTGCATTTAAGAGGCTGCTATTCCTCTTTTTTTGCTGGCTTTTGAAACGTTGTGTCTCTAGAGGTTCCTTGCCTTCACAACTTGTAATTCTCCTATATCTTCAAAGCTCACAACGGTGGTTTGAGTTCTTCTAAGACTGCCCAAGGCTCCAAGGCCTCCTGTTTAGACTTATGACTCTGATACTTCTGCCAGTTCTTCCACTTCTAAGACCTCCTATGATGACTTGGTCCTAACCAGACCATCAGAATTAATCTCCTGATATCTGACATTGAAAGTCACTAACTTTATTTCTAGTGGCAAAATTCCTACTGACTTCTAAGGTAACGTATTTGTGGGATCAGTGGTGCCCTCTGCTATCTCATGATCCTCAACAGATGCCAGAACCATGTTCTTGGACTTTTTGCAACTGAGAGTCAAACCTCTTCTCTTTATAAATTCTCATCCAGTCTGTAACATTTATTTACAGTGACAGAAAATGGACTAAGTCATAAACTGACTAGCACTCCGTGAGTAAAGAAAGGGAACGCTTAGAAATGAGGTCAGAGAAGTGCAGACAAAGTCATCTGTCATTAGTTTGCATTAAGCAGATCCCAAGAGCCCACAAGCTCTTTCACACTGTGCACTCCAAGACTGTAATCCGACTACTGTACAGAAGGAATTATTTATCTTAAGAAATTTGGACCAAAGAACAAAATAGCATATTTCAAGTTCTGGCTATAGATTGCTGTGAAAAATTAACTTGTTATATGCGTTTATTGACTATTGTTTATAACTAAACAAAGCTGCTCTCCTTTCTATAATAAGAAGATCTGGTAATATTGTACCTTTCTTATTTTCCACCCTCAATATTATTATACACTAAAGAGCTGAATATATAATATACCACCGAGAGGGTAATGAGCAGGATTCAATCACACATTTAAGTGAATTAAAAAAATCTGAACCATGTCCAAGTTGTTCCATCTAAGCATCGTTTAAGAATCTGTTTGTTCAGTTGAGTTTTGTCTCTGCAGCTGCCAAGACTCTTCAGTCCTGCCAGCTCCACACTCTGATTGCAAAATAAATGGTGGTCACTGAACAGTGGATGTAAAAAATCAGGGTGTTCTGTGAGAAGACCATCATGAGCATCCTGGTGACAGAAAACCCGAGGCTCCCCTCCTAGGCTGCACGCTTAGCCTGAGGGCCGTTCATGTTGAGGGGGTGTTCTCACCTGCCCCAAATCTAGCAGCCTTTGGCGGGGTGTGTATGGTTTTGGAAGATGGCTGTAACTTTGCTGGAGCTTGCATTCATAAATATTTTTGTAGTATAATAGGTTGTCAAAACAAATCTGTGTTTCCCATTTGTGTGTGCATGAGTGTGTCAGTACGCCTCTTCATCTTTCTGTCCGTCTACTGGTAGAGCACAAATGACTTAGATTCTTTACTGTGGATTTTTTTCCTCATGATGTGGGCATGTGCGGAAACACTTCTCGGAGAGTGGGCGCCTGACCTATGGGAGCAGTTCCTCCACGTGACCTAAGGGAATAATTTCTTTATTTCTATTTTAGGGAATTTTGGTCATTCTTTGATGTGGCTGGAACTCCTGCTTCCTTTCAACACTTTCTGAAGCTTGACGCTCACCGTAACAGCAAACTGGAGAGGGAACACCAGTGTGCTCAGGTCGGTCTTGTTGTGTCTGTAGGATTGTGTCACAGCACATGCGCACTGCACTGAGCCCCCTCACATTCACCACTTACCAGCTGTGTGACCTTAGGAGAGGACCTTAACTTCTCTGAACCTCCATTTTCTCCTTTTTTTTTTTTTAAAAAAATTATTTGTAGAAAAAAGAAAACAATGTAGTGGTTGTGAGAATTAACACATGACAAGACAAATAAAACACTTGGTGTAGCGTCTCTCCCAGCCAAGTGTGCTCTAAATGGCAGCCATTTTTATTATCAGTTTTCATTGGCTTATTTCATTTGGATGGCACAGCTCGCGTACTTGGCAAAGCAGCCGTCTCTCTGGTGCATGAAAACTCAGGCCCCTAGAGGATAACACATCAAACTCTACCCCTCAGTGCATACCTGCCTTTGAATTTTTCACAATATTTTTCTCTTTCAAGTGAACCTGGAGACAACATTTTCCTGTGTGCCGCCTGAATTTGCCAGCAATTCTAGTTTCCAAGGAGACTGTAAATGGATGTTTTTGTGTCTGCTGATTTGCCTCAACTTTAGGAGGGTCTCTCAGGGGAGTTTTCAAAAGAAATATTAGGATGAAAATGCTTTTCCTTGTTTCATGAGCCATAGAAGTTGTGTGTGTGTGTGTGTGTGTGTGTGTGTGTGCGCGCGCGCGCGTGTACTTGTGTGTGTGTTTGTGTGTATCCTTGGTAATCTAAACGTTACTTATAAGTGGCCAGGCAAAATGTAATAATTTGCTAATGAAAGATTTATCTCCCCATGACTGCAATTTTATATGTCCTTTCAAATTAATTTACTTTTTTTTTTTCTATTTAGAAAAGCATTAGTGCAATTTGGAATTGTAATCAGGATATTCTGAGCCATCTGCAGCTCTTGCTGCATTTCCCTGGCCTCTCTCGGATTACGTCATGAAGAAAGCCAGAGCTGCAGTCTGATTTTCATTCTGGAAAGCCCAATCGCCCCATGTTGATCCTCAGGAGGTGTTTGATATTGGTTAATCAACAATAAAGCTCACTTCTGGTTTCCACTGCTACTTGGAGCAGAGAATTGAATTGTTGACCAGAAGTGCAGTTTTCGAAAGCTCTCGATTCAATAGTCTGTTTGACATTGACCTGGGCCTCTCTCTGTTTCTGTTTAATCAAATGTGGCTTCTAGTCTCAGGAGAGGTTGTCACTGTTGACTTTTTTTTTTTTTTAACAAATCTTATTGTTTGGAAATTTAAATTTAGAGTTCAATGCTGTTCTTTTTATTGGACATTCCCCACATCCGCTGTTAAGTGACCATTGTTTATTTTGCAGGCCTTGGTTCAAGTTTAACTGGTCATTCCTTGTTCACCATGTGGTCACTTGGCCTTGGGAAGCGCAGGTGAAGAAGACTGGTTGCAGGTTGGCTGTCTTACTAGCTTTGTGAGCTCCATAAAAGTAATTCACCTTCACGAGTTTCTTCTGTGGCATCTGCGGACAAAGCTTGCTGTGATGATCACAGGGGACCGTAAATGAAATGGCGGCAATATGCTTTGCTCACAGGTAGGAGACTCTCTATTGATATGCTACTCCCTTCTTACCATGCACTGTGGCGTCGTCCCCTGGGACAGGTCAGCACCGTCCCTGTCCTCAAGAGAGGGTGCAGTCTACAGGGGGGCTATGGAAAGGCGACAGTGACGACACCAACATCAAGCAACAGTTGTCCTAGTCTTATTTTAAAATGGTCTCTGAATAGTTTGGGTGAAAAGAGTGAGTGGTAAACAGCCTAAGAAAAGAGTCTAAATGAAACACGGTTGGCAGCCAACCTCAGCTTCATGTATTGGAGCTACCCTCTTGCCAGTACCTTCTGCTTTGACGGCTGAATTGTAGTGAGCCCACAAAAGCTAACGCTTCCATGCCTGTTGGTTAATCGAGTGAATCGTGTTCCACTTTGTTAGTTGTGTCAAGCTAAGTATTAGTAAAGAGTTTGTCTTTCCACACTGCTCCTAAATAGATCAAATGGATAATATTCTTTTAACTCCATTATCCTTAATATTTTTAATTCAAAATGTATGCAATGGGTTGGGAGTGCTAGGGAGGTACCCAGCCCCCATGAGCAGATTTGTTACCACCCCATCTGCCATTCCAAATGCTAAATCTCAGGAACACCACTGCTTTGCAGTATGTTATATTTTACAAGACTTTGGGGAAAGAGAAACACAGAAAGACAGTGACAATCACTGCGGGGCTAGAGAGACAGAGAGCATAAGGTTAGAGCTAAAACTTCTAAAAAGCAACTGGAGTGTTGGAAAAAGGAACAGAGGGAAAAGTTGCATATATTTACCAGGGAATTAATGAACAGGCTAAAGGTATTTATGTAGGCAGAGAGCATATGGAAAAGCGGGAAATGAATCACGGAAGAAAGTAGCAAATCTAACTATACAAATCGCTTCATCTTGAGAAGTGTGTATGTGTGTGTGTGTACATGAAATGTGTGTGTGTGTGTGTGTGTGTGTGTATATATATATATGAGAATATATATATATGAGAAGTTACTAAATCCAGTCCACAGTATATAGAAAGGAAAACACATCTACGACTCGAGGGGTCATGATGGTCAACGGTTCTGCAGTGCTATATCTAGACTATATCCTGTAAGGCATTAGGGAACAGTTCTAAGAAGGAAGCCATGGAGCCAGAGGAGAGTGGCAGAGAACTGAGATTTGTGTAAATATGGTAATCTCTTTCGCTTCCTGGAATTTGGATTGCCCCTTCCCCTTTCTGGATTTGAGACTCGCTATCATGCCAAGTGACTGGTATTGCCAAAGACCAGATATCTTCTGGTATTGAGCTTCTTGCAAGCAAGATCGTGGAGGAAATGGGTAGTTTGGAGAGACAGTGGGTTTTGGAAATACTGTGACTGGATAGGGTTGAAAGCTTCTGCAATGTGGGACTGTACAGGTAAGGAGGTTTCCCACTTAGGGTGATGATTGTTGCGATGAAACACCACCAACAAAAGCAACTTGGGGAGGAAAAGGTTTATTCTGCTTCCACTTCCACTTCATAGTTTATCCTCAAAGGAAGTCAGAGTGGGGAGCTCAAGCAGGAACCTGGAGGCGGGAGCTGATTCAGAGGCTCTGGAAGAGTGCTACTTACTGGCTTGCTTCTCAAGATTTGCTGAACCTGCTTTCTTATGGAACCCAGGACCACCAGCCCAGGGGTGGCATCCACCACATGGGTTGGGCCCTGCCACATCAATCAATAATTAAGAAGATGCCCTACAGGTTTGTGTACAGCCCAATCTTTTGGAGGCATTTTCTCAACTGAGGTTACCTCCTCTCTGATGACCATAGGTTGTGTCAAGTTGGCATAAAACTAGCTAGTACAAAGGAGATGGTGAAGCTGGTTCTAAATGTCTTTGGTAAACAATTATAATGTTGGTGACAGTGGAAACAGTGAGTATAGGAGGAGATAAACCACCTGGAAAGGAGAGTGTATGACACAAAAGGAAAAACCACAGCAATTCAAAAATGGCTGACCATAAAAGGTATGAAGAAAGGGCTAAGAAGGTGGGTCTAACAGAAGGTCAGAGAATGGCCAGGAGTGAAGCTGCCTGCCTGCAGTCAGCAGATGGAACCACAAAAGTGTGAGTCAGAGGAGCAACACCTGTGACAACCCCAAATGCTAAGCAGTGTGGCATCACCTGCAGCAGCCAAGTAGCATTTCACAGCTGCAGGACAAGGCCTGTGGTCGGCGCTGGCAGCGCTCAGAGCTGGTATGTAAAACCATGATTCAGAAGAGAGCTGCAAAACCCTGTTGACCGAAAGAACTCCATAGCTAATCCTCCAAATATGCAAAGAGAACAGAAACAAACCCAGCAAAAGATAGGACTCACATCTCAGGACTTAAATAATTTAAAGCAGTTTTTTGTGTTAAGTATTTTCTTTATTTATATGTGTGTGTATATGTATATATATATAGTGTATGTGTGTGAGACGGGGAGGGAAGTCGAGAGAGAAAGATGTGCCATACATAACACATGAGTAGAGGTTATCTTCCAGTATGTCAGTGTCACAGATCAAACTCAAGTTCTCAGGCATGGTGGCAAATGCCTTTAGCTACTGAGTCATCTTTCCTGCTTAGGGTAGTAATTTTACATAACCAAGTATAATATAAGTAAATATATAAAATATAAAATATATATTTATATATAAAATGTTATACATATTATATATAAATAAATAAAAATAAGAATAAATAAATAAACTGAAGAACTTAAAAGATAAGGGGGTAAATATATCTATATATTTAAAGATATAATTAGGCATTGGTATTTAAGAATATTATTTGATGAATCAAGGGTGACATAATATGGAAAAGAACCAATTATAAAAGACAGAAAGGAAAACTAAGTTTGTAGTGAGTGACATGAAAGTGAGCCAAGAACTGAAGAAAAGTAACATATCTCATGTTTGTTCAGTACTTACTGTAGGCTAGGCATTAGTTCAAAGATCTTCCTTTCCTTTCTTTTCTTTTTTCTTTTCTTTTCTTTTCTTTCTTTTTCTTTTTTGCCATCTGGAGAGTCAGGTCATTTTTTTTTTTAGTGTTTTACATGTACTTTAGTGTTACAGAGGGAGTTTACAATATTTTCCAGATCAGCAATGTTCTTATTTGAATCTACATACATATAAAATCTTTCACTTACTCTGTTACTCTGCATTTGGGTTTACAAGCTCTGAAAAGACTTTGCAACCCAGACTGGAAATTGCTGGATTCGCCTTTTGCTCTTTCTTGTGTCCCACTTAAATATCTCTTTCTTTTAAGCACTCACTGAAAATGTCCTAGGTAGTCAGCCACCACTACAGAATGCTCTGTTGTCAATATCAACATCAGTGGAACAACATCTATTTTTACTATCTACCCCAATTCCAAGGATTTAGTATATATTATAGCATTCGAACCTTGCAAGAATTGTACAAAATTAATAATTTCCCTTCTCATTTTATGGCGAAGAGAGGAAAAGTCACAACTGCTTGAATTCACAGAGAACCCTTGTGTTGAAATGCCCATTGCCCGGATTTCCCAAAATGTAATACAAATAATAAAAAAAAAACTTAAGAGACAAGGAATAAATCCCATAACCAGTGAATAAAAAATAGTACTAAGAAATCCCCCAAGGGATTCATATGCACTTCGAAGACTGGACTTTGGACTGGGGATATAACTCTTGCGTAGAGGGCTTGAGGCCTTGAAGTTCAATCCTCAGGCCTACGAACAAATAAAAAACAAAGTACTGAAGTGGTGGCGATCTAGGTACCCAGCAATGGAGGAATGGGTAAGGAAAAGGTTCGTGTGTGTGTGTGTGTGTGTGTGGACTTCTTCAGTCTTAAAAAAACAAAGTTACAGCATTTACAGGAAAATAGATAGAACTGGAGATACCGTGTTAAGTGACTTAAGCCAGTTTCAGAAAGACAAATTTCCTGTGTTCACTTCCGTTTGTGATTCCCAGATTTAATATAGATACACAGAATCATGTATGCATATACGACATGAAAATAGAGGTGAAGTTGTCCGGGGGAAGAACAGGAAGAGGGAGGGGAATCAAGGAGAGGGAGGAAGGGAGGGGGCAGAGTATGTTCATTGTATAATATGCGGTCATGTGACAATGACTTCCTATAAAACTACCATGTACAACGAACACGTACAATGGGAAGAAGACCCAGAGCCTTGTCCCTTCTGTCTCTTTTACTCCATAGTGATAATCAATGTCTGTGTTTGGTGTTTGGATGTTTATCTGAATAGAAAATTGAGTTCAGGAGAATGGGCACACAAACATTGAGAAGGGAAGTACACATTCAACAGACCCTAGGGTAAATTGACGACTTGAACCAGGCAGTGGTGGCACATGCCTTTAATTCCAGAACTTGGGAGGCAGAGGCACGTGGATCTCTGTGAATCTGATGCTAGCCTGGTCTACAGAGTGAGTTCCAAGATAGTCAGAGTCACAACAGAGAAACCCTGTCTTGAAAAACAAAATTAAAATAAAACAACAACAACAAAAAAACCAAATCAAAACAAAATTTACAACTTGAATTTCCTTTGGAAGCCAGAATCCAAATGATTGCTAGTGTTGTCTGGGGTCTGAGGTTGTAACTGACCACAGAAAGAATTTTTTTTTATTAGTTTTAGTTTTTAGAATTTTGAATTTCTTTAAAATGCACAAATGTAACATGTGGTGTGTGTGTGTGTGTGTGTGTGTGTGTGTGTGTGTGTGTGTGTACACCTGCCCAAAAGTCAACATTCATTGTCTTTCTCAATCACTGTCTACCTTATGGTTTAAGGCACTATCTCTCATTGAATTTGACCTTCACAAATTTTGCTAAACTGACTGGTCAGGCAAACCACCAAGATCCTCTTGTCTCCACTTCCTAGCACTGAGGTTACAGGCATGTTACTGTTCCTGGATTTTTAAGTGGTTTCTGGGAGGTCTGAACTCAGGTGTTCATGTTTGTACAGAAACTTCACTCCCACAAAGTTCACTCCCCAGCCACCATTTTCACATAAATGGGCACAAGAATACTTCTCTCACAGTGCCATGCTTATAATATATTAATAACATCTACAAGGGAAAAAAAAGCAGAAATTGTCTTTATTCTATTACCTGTTTTTATTATACTGGAAACATTATGAACCTTAATTTTAAAGTTCAAAGGAATATCATACCGATATTTTAGTTCTCCAGTTCTCCATTAAGACCGTTTCTTTACAGTAACTTATTATTGACTCCAAATCACTCATGGTAAGACTTCTGGATAAAGTAGTTCTTGATAAAACAGTTCTTACCCTTAGGTGTGGGCTGTCCTTAATGGTATCAAAGTGGCAAGTCATGACAGAGCATGGGGTCAGGTTAATGTAAGTCCTTTTGCCTGCAAGATAGATTGCACTTGCAGAAGGGAGATGACGTCACTGAGCAGTCTCATCTTGGTTCCGAATCCAATCAGTACAGAGATCAACACATGCACTTGTGACCATGTGTTAAAGGAGCGGCATTCTGCAGAGATGGTTATTACACACACAGACACTCTAGGTTTCTGAGTCAGATCTCATCAGCTTATTTGCACTGTGAGAGACTGAAGAAGAAACTGTAGCAGATGCAAAAAGAGCTAAAGGTCAACTAAGCCTCCTGATTCCAGGCAGTGCCAGCTGTCTGCCTCCTTACTGCCGCCATGGTGCAAGCACAGATGGTCGCCATCCTTGTGTGCAGTGCTCCCGAGGCAGTCAGCCCATACTGGCACCTAGAAATCGCTAAGACGGACAACTTGTGTCTCAAAAAGCTGCTTCTCTCTCATTAGCCGTGTAGCTGTACACATATGGCGTGACTCATCAAGGAAGACACGGAGGCATAGTCATAGGTGCAAACCCTCAGCAGAGGGAACCACCATCGTGGCAAGCGCCGTCCTGGACAGTGGAGCCCTGAGCACCTACCTTATCTCAGAAGCTTTTATTGGTACCTCAGCTCCTCCTGTGTTCTACTGATATCACATGCAGATCATCAGCAATCAAACATCTGTTAGATAAAGCCGACACCTGCAGACAATACAAATGTCAAGGCCTAGGCAGCCCTTCCCCAACAATGCACAAAACAAACATTTTAAACAACTAAAATAAACTTCTACGACACAGGCAGCCATCACCATCCAGGAGTATCAGGGATTCAGAATGAACCTGCTTTCCCTTCTCCCTTCAACCTGACTAGGTCATATGCCTGTTTATAGAAATCTCCTGTCGAGTAGACTTCAGCACATGGCTGAGATGATTACATTCATGTTCACAAAGACTATGATAGTTAAGGGTGGGGACCCTGCAAGTGGGATAATTATGGGTCCGAGTTAGGATATATTGAGAATCATGTCTGGTTGGGTGGCAGGAAATGTGTTAGCCAGACCAAACGAGGCACAGCTAACTTCCTTTAGTCCATTACTAACAGGGAGCAAGTTCTTGATGCCATGGGATAACAACCGTTCTGGGTCTTCTGCCTTCTAACATGTAGCTTAGTGGTGCCATGAAGAATGAGACTCTGTCCTTAGGGCAAGACACTTCATGACGGCCATTTCTCAGTCTTGACATTGGAAGAAAGAATCTGAATATTAAGAGATGGATCCACTAAGATACTTAATTGGGCTAATGATTACCCTTTAGGATCAATGATTAAACAAAGCCAAACAAAACAGAGTAAGGACCCCTTGCCCAGAAAACTGAGAAAAAGGAAAATTAGCATGATTGTTTCAGGACTTGAGGAGACTTCGGAGCCTCCTAGGAGGGACATGATATGGACTATTACCAACCAATTATAAGATGAAATCTGCTGCCAGGGTAGGAGTCCAGAACGGGAAGACTCCATCTTCCCTCATGAAGTGTTAATTTCAAAGCCTGATGAGGCATCCACACTTTGATTGCTTGGCTTACTGACACAGTGTGTTGCCACAGGTTTCTAGGCTGCTGCCAAGCTTGTCCTGTCCTGCGTCATTAGATGTCAACCAATGACTTCTTGCCATGGAGACCCCTGAGCTGGCCAGCCAAACCAACTCAATAGTAGACCAAATTTTCAGTTCTCACTTCTGCGGATTTCTCCCGGATTAGCTATCAGTGACCCTTTCTCTCCCTATTATTCCTTAGCACCTGTGTGCTGAGGGCCTTTCTTAGAGCCTGGTCAGCATGTCAGCTACATCGGCAGTCACCATTAAAGGACATCAGGACAGTTCACCAGAGTCTTTGGTCACCTTTCTTCCCAACAGACAGATTTCACTGCTTCACTGCCAGTAGACAAGACTGGGGTCTGAGGACATTCAGTGTTCAGGGCATAAGTAAAGACAGGAAAATTATCTTGAATCGCATGACTGTAGAGGAATTTCACAGGTTTTGGAGATAGGAAACTTGGGATCTAATTCTGGTTCTGCCATTTTCTCACTACAGAGCCTTCCTTTCTTTAAGTGAAAACAAGAACGAGTGTTGTAATTGATGATACACAGGGGCATGCCTTGGCCCTGAACTTATAATGGCCTGGGAGCAGCTTGTGGTTGGGAAGGAGGTTTTAAGTATCGTGGTCTCTTCTTTGCTTATCTTGATTTCCCTCTTTTCCTCCACTGGTCCCGCTGGCATCTTGCACAGTGCTTAGAGCATTTATCATGGACTGCCTTTTGCCCATTTGGATTCTCGACTTCTCTATCATTTCCTATAAATCGCACATTTCGGGGGCATGGAGATTGGCATTTTATTCACTATGTTTTGGTATAAAAATACCAAGCAAGATGTCCGGCTCATTAAGTGCTTAAGAGTGAATCTCAAGTGTCCAGTACAGACACTTTGTAAGTCAGACGCCTCTGCCTCATGGCAGACGCCTGGTGTCCAGGAATGATTCTCATCTCTTTGGAAAGTTCTCAGGTTTCAGACGGTATGACCATTGCAGCTGGTTTGATGAGTGGGGATCAGTAACTCTCATTTCAAGTTGTTCAGGGTCAGTGGTTATGTTTTATATTCTTTTCTGGCTCCTCCTTTTTATGGCCTTTGGAGTTTTTGTGTGTGGCTGTCGCTTTTTTTTTTTTCTTGAAATTTGTTGTTGTTGCTCAGCACTATGGTACCAAAGACAGCATGCATCTTCAGTTGTTCTGAATGCACAGTAGGATTTGGTAGAGGAATGTGATTTTGATCATTAATGTGCCAAGTATCCTACTGGGAAGCAGTCACCAGATTAATGGATATGGTGACGCTATTTTCCTTCTTTTAGTTATGACGTTTTCTACTTTGCCTTAAGATTGGGGGAACAAAGCATTTTATAGCAATAATAGTCATCTCTTTTTGGTCTCAATTTGTGGGTGAAATTGTACATGACTTTGAACATTTCCTCCCAAGGAGACATGAATGGAAGGAGTTTTCTAATGCTAATAGCTTAAGCCGATAAAAGTAGTTGATTTTATACTTTGTACCAAGAAGTGATCTCATCCTAACCTGTTCCTACTCTAGGGCTGACTGTGGGCAGAACTTGCTCTAGGGCTCTTCAGATGAACCAGCTACACACACAGTTTTCCTGGGAAAGCTTGATCTGTTAACATTTGTCTTTTTAACTAGTAATTTTCTTAACAGTTATATCAAAATAAATCACGGTGTATCTAACATTGCTTTGCCTATCTTAGGGCAGAGTCATCTGTGCCAACCAGCCTCTTTCCCCTGACTTCCTCCAGATACAACAACACAGGTAGCCCAGTTTTCATGCTATTGTTTAGGATGCTCTGAGTTAAAATGAAGCGTTTCCAGGCAGGAAGAATGAAGGAAGATAATGTAACCTGACATAACCCCTTTCTGTTGATTGAATGACATCAGAAAAAGTTTTCCATGCGGATATCCCTGCTGATAACTTGAATCAGCCAGATGTGCCAAGATCTGCAAGACACAACCTGCAAAGACATTGAAGTAATTAAAGCTAAGAAAGTGATTAAATTATATAAACATGCCCTTAAATGATTAGTCTACTTATAATAGTACTTATTTCAATGCTGAGAAACTAAAGACATTAAAAAAATCTTAGTCTTGAATGTGAAATAACATATACTTATAAAAGTTTTTGAGAATAATCATTTCACAGATCTACCAAGAGACTAAAAAATGTTAATAAATATGCAGAAAATATTATGCACCTTACTTATTTTTAGGGCCACTTTTCTTTGTTAAAAGCATGTTATTTTGGGTTTACTCTCCAGATTAAAGGCCACATCTCCCATTTTTCTGCAACCCTACCCCACTCTCTTAGGGTCTAAGTGCTTTGTTCTTAAGTCAGAAACCCCATCTCTTACTCTCCATCACCCTAATCCCCAGCATCTTAAAACCTGCCTGGAGCTCATTTACATACGACTCCCCAGGACAGAGGCTGAGCTCTCACAATCTCCTAGCACTTTAACTTCTACCATTTTAGATTCCCATATGGTGTTTCTGCATCTTCCTCCAGTCAGAGGCTAGCACCCACTTCGAACACCCACCTATTCTTCAGGTCAGAGGCCGCAGCTCTGCTAACTTTGGCAACCCATGTTCCTCTCTGCCAACTTTTACAAATCACTTGCTGGTAGGGTCAGAAGTCACTCATTCTCCTACCTGATCTGGGACCACCTCAGCCACCCTACCCAAGAATTAGTCTTGAATTGCCCCCAACACTGAATTTTAGGCATCAACTAGTAGATCCCAAACTAGCCAAGCTAGGTTAGCAGCTAACAGAGACCCAAATGCTTTCTCCACACAGGTGGACCAGCAACTCATACTCAAAGGCACAAACAATGAGAGACGTACAAGTCTCAAAAACTGGGCAACGTGAAAACCCAAGACAGTGTCCCGGATCACCAATCCTATGTGATGGTCTCCAGCGAGAACAGCTTAGACAAAACTGCAGACAAGAACTCTAAAGAATAACTCATAACATGCTCAAAGAATTTTTAAAAGATACAAATAAATACCTGAATGATTTTAAAGAAGAGAGGAACGGACTCCTCAACGAATTCCAGGAAAACAAAGCACTAACGGCTGAATGAATAAGGAAGACATTATGGGGTACGACAACAGACGTTATAAAATAGGTAGAAACATGTGAGGAGTCTCAAACTGAAATGAAGCAGGGCATAAAAATCTAAACAGGTAAAATAAAATAATCTACAGAAAGTCGCATCAAGAAAATGGATTGGGTGGAAGACAAACTATCAGAGCTTGAAGACAAGGTAGAGGAACTGGATCATTTAGTAAACAGTGAAAGAAAGTCAAATTAAAAATACACCAACAGAACTTATTTGATTTTCAGTAAAAGCCAAACCTTTGAATTACGGGCATAGATGAAAGAAACAAATACCATGTCAAAGGCCTAGAAAATATTTTTAATAAAATTATAGAGGAAAATTCCCCAAATCTAGGATAAGAGGTGCCATTTGTATTTGTTTCATATGCCAGAGGTAGCATATGAAACACCAAATAGCCAGGACCAGCACACAAAAAACCCATGCTGTATTGTACTTTCAACTGAATATATAGAACAATGAAAATGTATTGAAAGCCATAATAAGGAACGAATAGGTCAGCCCCACACACTAATGGCTAACTTTTGTAGTGGAAACTGAAAACAGAAGACTGTGCAGTCCTGTTGAATGTGTCTATCCTTCTTTTCAGTCATCAGTGGTCCTTCCAGTATCCTCTTAGGGCTGGCCTGGCGGCTGTGCATTCTTTCAGGCTTCTCCCCCCCCCCCAGCCCCCATGGAAACTTCTTTCTTCTTCTGTTTTGACGACTAGTTTTTATGGTTATGCTGGTCTGGATTGGCGTCTTCCAGGACATGAAGACATTGTGGCTTTTGAGATGAGTTTCTGGTCTACTTGTGCTGAATGAGCTTTTGGGTCTCTGTTAATTTTTAACTAGACTTGGATGGTTCTAAATCATGTAGGTGATGCTTGAATTCAGTCTTGGGGCCACTTGGGACTGATTCTCGGGTGGGGTAGAAGTAGAATATTTTATACACTATTATCTATAGTTGATGAAACGAAGAGCCACAGAGGTACAGCTATCTGCTCGTTTGAATATCCAACTAAGCTATAGCAGGCTAAGACTTTAAACTTGGGAATCTGACCCTGAAATCTTTTCTCAGAACCATTACTCAAAAGTAAGCTTCAAATGTCACCTCCTATCTCACTTTTCCGATAAGCGAAGCAAGCAATTCCAAGAGCCTCCACGGACATCGAGCCATCCAAACATTCTTTGGTCTCTATTGAGAGATGAATCATCCTGTCTGGTGAAGCAAGTCAGCTCTTCAGCCGGTGGTCAGAATGCGCTGCACTTGGGATTTCAGGATGTCTAGTGACTGAGTCTTCGATATTCCCAGTATGAAAAACCCAAGAATACAAAGCATTCTTGCGCATGTATTGCATATGAAGCATTGCATAGGAAACAAAGTGTTATGAATATAGAACTCCCAGAAAGCAAATGGATAATGCTGAGCATATTTTGTTTCTCTGATGTTTTCTTAGAAACCCAGAAGAAATTGCCCTTTCCTCTTCCTCAGCAACACCATTTAAGTGTGTGTTAGACAACCAAATACTAAATAAAAAGTTTTACCCAAATCGAATAAGTAAATAAGTAAGTAGCAGGCTCTGCGGAAGAAGTGAGATCTTAAGTGCCCCCTAAACTTCCCATCTTAACTGAGCCACTCACTGGGTGTAAGCTTGGTAAGAATTTTCTTCTAAGCTTTTAATTTTTGACCAATAAAATGGGATGGTTGTCTCGTAAAGAAGTCGACGGAAGTAAATGACTTCGTGTCAAATATAAGGCTCTCGTGTTCCCTCCCCCTGATGGGGATTGTACGTGCTAGTATTTGTTCATGAGCAAACCAGGGGACACGTGCTCCAGCACTGAGCTGCTTCTCCAGCCTAAGACAGTACTTTCATGAGTTTATGAATGCTGGACACATTGAAGACCATTGTATGCAAGCAGTTCTCCTAAATCCTAAGGCATCACTGAGCGGGATGGTGCCCTAAACTGAAAAAAAAATTGGAGCCCTTCTTGCAGCGGACAGCAGCTTTCAGTTGTTCCTGTTTCCATTCACAATCAGACAAACTAGAAGGTAGCATTTTAGATGTGTGGAGAGCACTGCTTTCCGTGTCAAGAATCCTCATGTTGGTAACCCAAGTTGTTGGTAGCCTTATGTTGGTAACAGAGTTACATGGTCAAGGTTAAGCTACTTGTGTTTTCAATGACTCGAGGGGGAACTGTCCTAGTACACTGTTGGTGTGCCATGTCTCTCATGCTCTAGATTGGGCTTGCATCTCTTGACTCTTCCTTCTGACACACTCTGTCAGTTCCCCTTGTGCCATGCTGCCTTGTGCCCAGGAGCTCTGAACAAGCCTTATTTTCTAATGTGATTTCTTCTTCCCTTTCTCTGTTCTCCCACCTAATTCTACATACTAGTTAAAGTGCACCCGAAGATGTCTTCTCAGGAGGCCTCCGAATGCTCCAGTCTAATTTAGTTAACTCATGCCTGTGGTTGCTGTCGGAGGTTCACATTCTACACTGCAACCATCAGGCTATTTCTCTTTCTTCCTGTCTGGATAATCAGTCCTCAAGGAAAAGGCCAAGGTCTTTTTAAATGTGCATCCTTGTCTCTGAGAGATAATTCTGTGAGGTTCAACAAATGTTCTACCATGTAAATAAAGACAACTCACACTTGACGAAAATTTTCTCCAGTTTAGGTAACTCTTAGGCTCTTTCTAGGCAGCTTCTATTTAAATGAAACAATAGGATATATTCACTTCATAGTCAGATAAAATATAATTACTTGTACCCCAGGATGGGATGTGGACAGTCTTCCATTCTAGCAGATGAATCTGGGTGTGGAATTATCTATCAGGCTTTCAGACAACCTAGAAGAGGCTGGACTCCCAGTGAGTTACTGGCAGGAAACCTCAGAACAGACCCTGACCAGCTGGTTTGGTGAGCTCTGGAAGATGATGCTACAATTGCAATCCTCCTGGATTTACCTTCCACTCAGTTCTCAGGCTTATTGCCAGGAACAGCTACAGACCAGGTTATCAGAACCCAAATGTCACTAATCCATGGACACAGTTTGTCTTTTGTTTGACTTGGATTCTCGCCGGCATTTGCACAGCTGAGCCCTTGCCCGTGCTACACTTTCTTCTTTTGTCTTCTGTGACCTGTGACCCCTCACCCCCTCCCATTTCATTCACATCTTTCCAAGTACTCTGTTTCAACCGCACACATCTTTATTTTCCCACTGTATATTTCTTCTCTGCAGGTTCAGCCTTAGCCTTCCCTGATAATATTCTCATGTCTTTTTCCATGAGACCTCATCCTGGGCTTCAGTTATCCCTACCATGGGCACAACCAACAATCTTTATCTTTAGCCCAAATTTTTGCTCAAACATCAGAGTTCAGGTATAGTAGCTACTTAACAGCTCTAATTACTTCCAACTCAGCATTCCTACAAATAAATTCTAGAACTGTCCTAGACCTACCCCTCGATCTGTATTCTGAATCTCAGGAAAGAACCCTATCTTCTTACTGTTTACTCCAGCCATATATACACATATGTACATATGTAATATATATGGTCTTCTGCCTTTTCCTCTGATGAAAAAAAATCTCAATATCATTAGTTAAGGAGAAGCAAAAACACTGAGTTACTACTTAAAAACAAAAATAAAACAAGTATTTATGAGCTCTTATGTATAGCTTATTGGAATGTCTGTTACTGAGACAAACACCATGACCAAAAACAACTTGGGGAAGAATTAGCTTATACATCCCAATCACAGTCCACCATCAAAAGAAGCTAGGGCAGGGCAGGAACCTGGGAACAGGAACTGAAGCAGAGGTCACGAAGAAATGCTGCTTACTGGCTTCCTCTCGATGGCCCACTCAGATTTCTTTGTTATAAAACACAGGACTACCTGCCCAGGAGTGGGACCACCCCCAGTGGGAAGGACCCTTCCAAATCAACCACAGACTTGCCTACAGGCTAATCAGAGGAAGACATTTTCTCACTCAAGGTTCTCTTTCCCCAAAGGATCCTAGCTTGTGTCGAGTTTACAGAAAACAGCAACAAGCAAAACCAACCAGCACAGACATCATCCTTAGAAGTTTTTCTTTCTAGTAAATCATAGTTTATCTTTTAGAAATCAAGTATTGATTTAAAGTCAAATATTAAAAGATATTCTTTCTATCTATCTATCTATCTATCTATCTATCTATCTATCTATCTATTCAGGTATCTATTGTGCTGCTTGTGTATATTATTGGCCCAGAGCAATGTACTTTAATTCACTATACTACTGACTCATTTTCTATTTTCCTTTATGAGGTTCTATGGATGGGATACATAAAGTCAACATATTCAATATTACAGCTGTTGAATATATGTGACACCAATTATACCTTAGTGAACAAAAGGAAACGTCATTTTCTAATGTCCAAGATCCAAGTATAAAACTTATACGGCCAGTCATTTGTGACACTACAGCTTTAATACTAATCACACTTGGAAAAGCAGGGTAGCAGCCTTCGTTAGGACAAGCAGCTAAGAGGCACACTGTCATCACACAAGGTAGCTTGTTCTCTGGTCAGTACAGGGAGATGGACTTGAGAAGCTGTAACTCATCCTAGGAAAAGAATGCAGTCAAGGTCACAAAGAGGTTCTAAAAAACAGGCTCACTGCTAGAGCAATTTGGTGCAATTTGGTTTAACAAATAGTTGTTTCCCTGTGCAAAATACATCACCTTCCTGTTCTCAAGAGAATTTAAAAAAAAACAAAAAAAAAAAAACTACTTGCACCAATTACTTTGGATAGTCCTTGTGGGCTGTGTGAATGAAGGGGTGCAGTGAAGTTCTGTGGAGGACCCCTCAAGGGCACCGAGTAGAAAGATCTGTGTTCTCTTAAATTCTGCTAAAATTGGTGTGAGGCTTACAACCAACAGAGAGGCCAGTCACTGGGAAGATTATTACTGAGCAATGAGCCTGTGCTTGGCCCAGGTCTGAGGGCTGGAAACCAGGATTGGAAAGAGCTTCAGTGGAACTAGAAAAGGCAGAATGAATTCTTTCTTTGCCCTAAGTTCTAATAGTATGTTCCCCCCAAATATTTATTTATATTTTTAAAAGTTGTGTGTGTGTGTGTGCACACGCGTGTATGCACACATGTGTGCACTTGTGAATATGGGTGCCAGAGGAGCCCAGAAGAGGGTGTCAGATCCCCTGACATGAGAGTTACAGGCAGTTGTGAGCTGCCAGGTGTGGGTGCTGGGAACGGAACTCAGGTCTTCCGCAAGAGCAGTACATATTCTTAATCACCACCATCTCTCTAGCCAATTTATTTTTAGCTGATCATCCACTTCGTTGAAACCGAGCTGGGACTCCCCAGGTTTTGTTGTAATTTCCTCTCTGTTCTTCATAGGCATGGAGTGAACATTTGTTCAGCTGAAGTGTGAGGGAATGAAGCTATTTCAGACTGCAGCCCCAGCTGATCACACATTTCCTGTTTAATTAGTGAGGGCTTTAGTGGATCTTCCCCCGCGGCTGCTCCCTGCGCTGCCCTTCTGCCTTCGGTGGCCCACTTCTCCTCTCCTCCCTTTTCTGTCTCTCTCCAGGAGTAATATTCCTTGAGTTACCTGCTGCAGGTTGGTTTTGAGAACACGTAGAATCCTGAAGATTTGGGAGAGGACTTTGAGTCCTCAGAGCCCCAAGTTACCTCAGGCTGGAAGCCGTATCTTTACCTCTACGCTGCCATTATTGAGCTTCTGCTTGAGTTGTTGCTGGTGATTCTGGTGCACATGGTATGCTAGGCCTAAAAAGCGAAGTCTTCAAACAATCCATCTTTGTTTCTCAATAGTCAAATGGAAAATTCTTAAATTCCCATTCTATTGACTGAACCCCCCATTCCCCCCCAAAAAAAAATCAAGTAAAGTTTAGGTTTCCCAGTCATTTCAAGTTCTTAATTCACCCCCTTTATCAAAATCCACCTTTCTGGTGGCAATCTTGCAGGCTGTGCACACTCACACAGTTTTCAGAACTGACACACTTGGCCCCACAGAAATGCACTAAATTAGTGCCCATTGGGACACACGGTCTTGTCTGGCTCCAGGACACAGCTGTCTTCACTCTGGTACCTGATGTGTTGCCAATCTCAGATCATCATTCTGAGTCAGCAAGTCTCAATTTTTATTTTTGGTCTTAGAAGCTATTTATATTTTAAAATTATTTAAAAACCCTAATTTCTTTGCGTGTGGAGTCTATCAATATTAGTCATGTTGGAAGCTGGAAGAGAATGTTGAAACACATATTACTTCACTCAAAAACTGTTACATGTTATATCAGTAAAGTGTTGCTTTCTGAAAATAATTGCTTTGGAAAATAAAAAATCTAATTGTAAAAGTAGCTTTCATTAAAAAGAAATCCTGCAAATCTCTAAATATCTGGCTTAGGAAAAGTGGCTGGATTTTCATGTCCATTTCTGTATTCAATCTATTCTTGTATGCTGCTCTGATTGAAGCATTCAAAAACAATCAGGCCTCACTCTGACATACAGTTAGAAAAAAAAATAAGAGTACCATTTATTAGCCATTTGAGATAATCATCCTTTTCTTCTTTAAATTTTACTAAAACTCAGCAAGTGTTAGTTTCTTAAGGGTTAGTTGCAAAGTGGTATCTGAAATCAAGCAAAAACTTTTCATATGCTTTCATGCTGAAATCCGTCACTTTATATTGCACTTTGGTTGGATTCTTTATTCATGCATGGTTTCAATCATTGGTCATTTGGAAAATTGGTTTGTTGAATTACATAGCTGTGCAGACTAGGGTGCTGTAGGGCTCACAGTGGTCAATGCAAGGTTTCCAAAATTCTTCTTTGGTCTAGAAAGCTCACATTGAATCATAAACAGTTATTCTGTCAGCTGTATTCTTTGATATGCTAGGCTCAATTGGTTCATTTCTGAGAAAATAGTTGAAAATCTGTTAAGGTGCCCATCAAAATATCCATGATCTGTCTTTCGTTCTTCCGTGGGAATAAAAGTGGTATCTTGAGAAAAACGCAGCTCATTTAGTTTGCAGTTCCATTGTGCTCTTGCTTCTCCTTGACACAACTTTGGCACCTGGAGACACTGCAGGCGTGCTGGTGCACAGCACCCACCACATTCCCTAGAATGTTAAAAAGATCGGCACTAATACAGTTATCAATTTGAACTGTATCATCAAAAGTGTCAAGTGTGACAGGTATTTTTTTTAAAAGTGAGGGTCAGGCACTAAAAGATGTGATGGCACCTTTCATAGTTTGGCACCCCTTCCTTGATTCGTGCTGGAACACCAGCTTTGGCATCATCAGGGCAACATCAACAGCACAAAAAATGCAAACAAAATCTTAGTATTTCTTCAAAAAGTTTTTAACCTTGTGGATGTTCTGAAAAGTTCTTGCTGACTCTCTTCATGTGGCCTGGGAGCCACACTAATGGTTGCTAGTTAGATACAGGGTTCTCTTCTGTCTAACTATGACAGTCCCATGGACGTTTCAGTTCCCCTTTAGCTGTGTTAAAATATGTCATCCTGGGTCTTGTGTGTAGTATGCTGCTGTGGTGGCTCAGCAAGGAAGACAAGGAGGCATGTTCATAGATGTAAACTCTGTCAGACCTCAGCAGAGGGAACCACTATCATGGCAAGTGACATACTCGACAGTGGAACTCCATGAGTCTGAGCTCAGGTGATTTTATTGATCCATAAAGCCTCAGGTGTTCTCCTGGTAGCACATGCAGATCATTAGCAATCAAACATCCCCCACATAAACCCAATACCTGCAGACAATACAAAACACCAAGACCTAGGCAGCCTCTCACCCAACAGTACACAAAACAATTATTTTATACATAACTAAAAATAAACTTCCACAACATTTCCCCATTTCTATATAAGACAAAAAAAGCTTTATCTCTATAACACAATATAACACTACACCAGCAAAGCAATTTGCGAAGATTGCTAATGCATAGGACCAAGTGAAATCAAACATCTATCAAGCTTTTTACAATGTCTTTGGACAGCAGAAAAACACTATTAATGTCCAATAATCTGGAATTTACTCATGATCTTCTGGGCTCCTCCAAAGAGCTTGGATCACTTCTCTGGCTCTGACCTCTGAAACACACACAGTTTATCTTCCAGGCTCCAGATGGCTCTCCTCAACTGTTGCTGCTACTCTTGGTGGTCATCCCATGGTACTGGCACCAATACCCAATAGCCTCTCATAGGCTCTTTTCATGGTGCCAAGCCTCAGATTCTTTGCATGACCCTTCAATCTGGGCTTTCAACTAATAAGGCTGCACCTTCACCAATGACCTCTCCTGGGTTCCCGCAGTGCCAAGCCTCAGCTGCTTTCCAATGTCCCTTTCATACCTTCAAAACCAGCACCACCTGGGTGCCTCTTACAGTACCAAGTTCAGCTACCAGCACGAGATGCAAACTTGGCCGGTTTTGAAAGACAGCTTCTGTATGCTGACCCTGAGGAAACACTTTGCAGATTTTAAGATAGAGTCTGGTTTGCAGAAAAAACAACTGGTAACCTTGTCTGCAGGAAGCGTTCCCTCATGGGGTGAGTTCCCATCATCGTCACAGATGTGTCTTGTCAGGACTGCATCACCTCACCAGTATCTGGACTGCTTGTGGACAGGTTTGCAGGAAAATGAAAAAGCAAACAAACAAAATATCAAAAAGCCTCCAAACGGTTCAGTTTAACTAAGAAGCTTTTTGGTTCTAAGCTGTGGCTTCCACAACAGCAGGAAGACCTGGGCCAGGAAGAATTTCTGGCTGAAACATCTTGGTGGTTTGGTGTCGTTTTCCACCAACATTTACTCTGTGAGGCCTGGAGTTTCTTTCTTTTTTTCCTTGTTTCGAAGTTGGATGTTAACTGCTGGTGTGATGTCATACCTTTCTTTACTTTCTGCCCCATGTTGGGTGAAACTTGTAGTAAACTACATTCTTTTACCTTCAATTTAGGGAAAGAGAAAGGAAGGATAGAAAGAAAATTTCACCACTTTTGCAGGTGGCCTTGATAGAGAAAGAGAGAAAGGTAGAAATTTTCACAGTCTTTTTAGGCTGTCCTAAGCTTGGAGAGGACGAGCTAACAGTCAGACTAGTGTCTTGGCTCACTATCTACAAACCCAGTCTCTCCAACCAATGTTCTTCTATGAAAAAATCAACACACTAATGATGGACAAACCAACCAACGAATCACTAACCAATATTCACCCTGGCTCTTGGGGCTTTATACTTTTTTTATACTTTTATACTCTGAGCAAAAGTTCCCATAAACCCGAGCGGCACACAATCCCAAGAACAAGCTACACAAGCCAAAACAGCTGCACCTAACCAAATCAGGTGCAGCGAACACCAGCAACAAGCATCCCAAATCAAACACATAATCATCCACCACACCTGGAATAGGAACAGTGAACCTAGTCCAAATGCCAGTTTGCGTTTTTAAAGAAACCAGAATAACAAACGTTTCTTCCTAGTGTCTGTCTACAGTCTCGTCCCTTATGATGTTACAGGGCACCGGGACTCGGTGAAACTGCGTTCTAGGCCTTCATGACCTGACTCATAATACCATCGCTGCTTTCCCTTTGTTGGGAGGGGTGCTGGCCATCGGGAAGGTGGTAGTCAGAAGCAGTCCTTTCAGCTCTCGGCTCTGCAGCCTGATAGGTGGGTGGGCTTGTTTCCATCAACTACACAGCATCTCTCCTTAGGGACTTTCATCACGTACCAACATTGTAACTTTGAAAGCAAACCTATCTGCTTTCTAGCACGGTCACACCCTAGCATAAATTTTATCTCTTAGGTTTACAAAGAATAAGTCTAATCCTTTTAAAACAATAACTTTAAACTACTTTTTTTCATATAAAATACCCCCTGCTTATTGTGTGACTCAATCTCTTTTTTTTTTTTTTACTTTGTTCCAAACAGACAATCATGCCCCTCTGGCACTTCTGTTCACAAAACAACAAAACAGAAGAAGACAAGAAAGACCTGCGTTGAAGTTTTCGTGTCCCTTATGAAATATATCTTTACCAAGTTACTCATTTCTTCTGCTTCAAGCTTGTCATCTATTCATCTATACCCGGGAACTCTCCTTCTTTCCTCCTAAGGTGCCTAAGAGGACAGAGATTTAACGAGATAAATGCTTTAAGAAACAAATCTGATGCTGGTTCCTAGCAGACACATCAAATGTTACTCCTTTATCTTTGTGGAAAAGGTCATAATTGCTCATCCTTCCACTTAGACTGTAAGTGTGTCTTGAGAATGCAATAGTGACTAGTGTTGCTGTTGGTGGGTATGACACTGTATCAGTAATTTTATCAAGAGTAACTGCTGTGCTTTCACCTTGATTCTTCAAAATCTGTAAAATTGATCCCTGGGTCTACTACTTGTACCTGCAATACCTAAATTGTTGTGATGTCTATAACTGCCAGTTTGGAATTATTTTTTTCTTTTTGGAAAAGAGAATAAGGGGTTGTCAAAATAAACGTGCCAGGATGTGAGATGAAAAGTATATAACTACTCATATACTGTGGTCTCTATCAGCGAAAACAAGCCAGATGTTTCCTATTTGACAGAGTCAATTGAAGATGTGGGCAGGGAGTCCCCTATAGTAGTACCAGAAAGGAGAAAATGGATACAATGAAACAGAGAGGTGAAAGAGCCTGAAAGAATAAGCCAATTACCAAGTGCTCAGAAACACCAAGTTCATAATGGCAAACTTGGGACATGTGGCAATGTACCACGGAAGGATAATATAGGCCTTCTGTAGATGTGAACTGGAGTTATGAGCCACCATGTGGCTGCTGGCGATCAAACCCTGGTCTTCTGGAAGTGCAGCCAGTGCTCTTAACAGCTGACCAATTTCTCTCCAACCACATTTTGAATTCTTGTGCTGCCATTTTGGGGTCTCCCTTTATTTACTAATACAGTTTTCTTTTTTTTTCTTATCAGCAAGTTTCCTTCTAGTAGTCTATCCCTGCCTAGTGCAAAGTAGCTGAAAATTAGATAATGTTTGTTTGAATATTAGTAAATAGACTTAAAACAAGAGTCCTCTTAATGAAATGTACAGTGAAGATGTTGGTGGACAGACAGGAGCATTTCTTTCTTCTTCTTCTCCTTCTTCTTCTTCTTCTTCTTCTTCTTCTTCTTCTTCTTCTTCTTCTCCTCCTCCTCCTCCTCCTCCTCCTCCTCCTCCTCCTCCTCCTCCTCCTCCACCTCCTCTTCCTCCTCCTCCCCTTCTTCCTCCTCCTCCTCCTCTTCCTCCTCCTCCTCCCCTTCTTCCTCCTCCTCTTTCCCCCTTCTCCTCCTCCTCCTGTTCCTCTTCCATTTCCTTTTTCCCCTTCCTCCTCACTTCAGGATACAGTTATGTATCTGTGCTGGGTAGTAAATTCACTACATAGCCCAGGCTGACCTCAGCCTCCTGAGTGCTGGGATCGTGGCTAAGTATCATCATATCTGGCTGGAGCATCTCTTTTGGTAAATCAGAGAACAAACTTTATTTCTTCTCATTTATTTGTGGCCTTGATAACACAGATGAGCAGAAGTATGGTTCCCTGGTACACAGGGAGATGTACTATAGCGGGATGCAGACTCTAGGCTCTGTGATGGTGCACTATTGCCAGAGTGGTACCTATAACCAACCTCCCCCATATGATATGCAGCAAAATGCATTATTTCTCCTTGTTTACTCATCAGTTTTGGTACTCTGTGTGCTTACTGGGATGTGGTTCACAACTGTGGATTGGAGACAGGACTCCCTAACAGGAGTGGGCCTTGTGTTCCTAGGTTATTAGTTATGGACGCAAAGATAGGGGAAATTAAGAGGTGATGAGAGACACATGATGTGTCTTAAGACCCAGGTGGGGAATGGCTAAGTACTTACTTCCATTGTCCCCAAGAATAGCACATGGACAAGCCCAACCACAACAGGGCAGGAACTGGTGTTGGCCTCCCAGAAAGCAAGTGAATAAATTGCTGAGCCCTCATTTAACTATCCTTATACTGCTGCTTATGAGCGAGTGCCGGCTTTCTAAAAATAAAAGAGTATTCACATCACAGTTCAGTGAATTATCGAACAGAAGGCAGAGTATAGGTTCTAGTAAGATCTTAACACACCCAGAAGCAAGGATTCTTAGTGGTTATTCATCCTGAGTGTAGGCAATGGACCAAAACCCAAGCCAAATCAAACCCGAATTAAAACAATTTCACCAGTTTAATGACTGAAGAAAAAAAAAAAACTTTGCCAATATTCTCTCAGCCATGAAATTGTCACCCCACTCCTGAGTGACAGTCTGTGGATACTGTCATTGAGTAGCACAGTTAGCACACACAGGAAGCTTGCTGGCTTGTTGCTTCCCACAGTGCCATCTGCTCTTAGTGTTGATCTGAAGTCCGCTCCTCCTGATTCATCAATGTCTCCGTGTAAGTAGAGAAATTTCACCTTCATAACTTATTCATTGGAAAGAAGGAACAACCTTGAGGAGATTCTCTCCGGAGAGGCCTGGCCTGTCTTTACCTCCCGAGGGACAGCCCTCACTCACTCTTGCCAGGGATCAATGCGAAATGGTTTCCCTTAATTTAGAACAGAGGCAAGATGGTGACCTTTCTTTATGTGTACTTCCTGGGCTTTTATTCTTCCTTGTTGAAGATATCCTTTCTTAACGTGGGAGCAACATGGTGTCCTCAAGAATTCTAAGGGCAAGGTATGGAACGACTGTGATGAGAAAGAGCTTAGGCTTGGTCTCAACTGGTTTGAAGCCTGGTGGCTAATAATGAACCGAGTTCTGGGGATGGGGATGTGTGCTCTTTGAGCCAAATGTCATTATCTCTAAAATAAGAGTTCTAACGTCTAACAGTAAGTGTTGTTTTATAAAAAATATCCCTCAGCTATCTATAAAATGGATGATACTTAATAAAACATGTAAGTAGTCAAAGCTAAGAGGTTCTTGCTCCTAGAGAGCATTAAAAACCACCATACAGCCATGAAATAGAATGAAGAACACCCTTTGATTCTAATCTTGAATGACATCTTTACAAATCAAATACCAGAGAGCAGAGGGGAATTAGCGTCCCAACACCCGGATGGTGTTGGATTGTCAGGCATTGATGTCTTACCTTTTCATCTTCTGAGTTCGAAAGATCATTTAGACTGAGCGTACCTGCTGCTGAAGTGTGTGGAGGAGAGGGGTGTTACAGGCACACTCATCAAAGATGGATGAATCTGTCACTGCTATCAAGTTGCTAAATATTAACTTATAACTAAGAGACTGTATTTAATTATCAGCAGTTTCATGTCTATAACAACGTAGGGACAACCTGTAAGCAACATTTTGCTTAACATTTAAAATTCTTATCTAAAAAACAATCCTATATTAATAGCAGTAATGACTAATTTTAAGACTTCCAATGCAAATACCAGCTTCTGTACAAAGCGGAGACTCGGCACACTGAAGCTCTTAGCATGCTTGCTTTGAGCAGAGACACTGAGGATGAAAGCCATCATGCAATAGGCAGGTGAAATAAGGGGAAACAGACGTGGCTGTCTAGAGCAGGTCATCGTAGCTTTCACTCCCAGAAGGTATTTCCATTGGCATAGGAAAAACTACATTTTGTGAGTATCTTTTTTAAGACAGAGCAATCTTGACTTATCAAAGAAAATTTCACAGAAACCCCAAACCGGCAGAAAACAGGCCGAAGATCGAACGGCACAGGGTTCCACCGTCCTCCTCTGAAGGACATTTTCTTCTCCTTTGTCAAGAAGCCTCTGCAGTGCTTGTCACAGGGAATTTGTTGGTTGACTGCGGAGCTGAAAAGTTTCACTAGGGGGCAGCCTACCACCGGACTGTGAGCAGGCGCCGCATCATCTGATTTCAATAAGAAACTGGCCCAGGGACTCGCACATTCTCGGCACAGCTTCTAAAGGAAAATTGATGCGTCTATAAAATGTCGAATCAGCACAGTCACAGAAGGTGAGCAAAGGAAGGAAAAAGTCTTGCATAATATTAAGAGCCCCGCAGAAATCAATGGTTAGGCATACAAATGCGGTGGGCTTTGAGCACAAACCCTCATGGTGTGGACGTGCCTGGGTTCAGACGAGGGGAAGTGGGCTGCTGCCAGGCTATTAAAAAGGTTTAGCTTTTTACACACGCGCACATAATTAAAGGCCACGGCGCAATTAGACATTTTGTAATTGGGAAGGAATCAAAAGGAAGAGGAACTGATTAATCCCTCAGACCCTGGTTTAAGCTGAGCAGAACGCAATGGTCAGGCAGTTCTCCACTGCTGGGTGACTTCTGTTTGACCCTATACATCGGCGGATTGGTTTTCCTCCTCGCCACTCTTTCTCATGCATTTTATATTCCTCAAGTGATCTCACCTAACAAAACCAACAGTCACAGCCCCGATGAGAGTCATGACTATTTTTGTAACCAGGCTCAGAATGGTCTCAGAACACTGCACAGAGGCAATATTAGTAATGTGATACTGCACAGCACCGTGAGCAGCCGGGCTGTCCGCTCCCATTGTGTCTGTGATCGTAAAAGGCAGCTGTGAGCTCTGGCAAGCGTGAGTGACTGGTGTGACCTTGTGTGGTCTGGAAACTAGGGCAGAGCTAGGGGTGGCCTGGCACACTGTCACCGGAAGCCTGCATATAGCACAAGGTGGTGCTGGGGAATTGTGTGGAAACTTAGCTGTGCCCAGAATTCTGCTTAGCACGTCTGTGCATGGAGCTGTAAAATGACAAAGAAAGGGAAGCTACTAGATTAGACATGGCGTCCACAGAAAACTCAGGCCTGAAAAAAAAAAAAAAAATCAACACTTATCCTGCAAGGTCAAAACTAGAACTTGAGACAGCAGAGAATGTGCCCGGGCTCTAGTTCTGCCTCTTGCTAAGTGAATGACTTTGGGCAAGTAACCTTTTTCTGTTTTAGGCTCCTTCTCAATAAAAGGATGCTTAGAACAGTGCCTGTTGTCACTACTTGTGATAAGAGCAAGTGGACTTATGCAAAGGCTACGCCTTCATTTGTAACACGAGCCTGACAGAATCTGTTTTCTAGATGTGTTGGAAGAATTACTGAGCTATTGTAAGTGAAGTGCTTACAGTGGTGTCTGAAAAATAGTAAGTGCCCAATAACTATTATATTTGACATTGTTCAAAACTTAAAAGGAGATGATACTGTCTTTCTAGGCGGCTCCGGGGCTGCTGTAAGGAATGAACGTGTTCAATGTATTGCAATCATCCAGGATGTTCAGCCAGTGATGCCAATTCTTTTTATTACTGGGCTTGAGGACTCTGTTGCCTACTGCACGTGGTATCCGCATGTGTACTGATTCCAGAAAGAAACCTGATTTCTGCAGTTGACACCTAGAGTTTACACTCAATCGTTCTGGAGCCTCTGGTAACCTGATATTTTGGGTTCTTACCCTTGGAAAAGGTGCACACCTGGCCATCATTTTTCACATGCAATCTGGAGCCTTTCAGCATTTCATGAATCCCACGGGGGGTGGGGGGGTTCTGTAAACCCAGGAGTGCTGGGGTAAGAATTGTGGCAATACAGAGAAGGATGTTTTAACCCAGATTTGAGTGTCAAGAATAGGGATAAGAGGGTGCTCCTAAAACTGGGAAAGAACCCATGGTTCTCAGACTGTTGTGGTAGGACAATGGTGACCAGGAAATTCCATAAAATCGAGGATCTCAGGTTACTCCACCAGCTGCTATGAAGTGATCAATTCTATGGCTTCGGTATGGCCCCCCTCCTCAATGTCTGTATGTTGGAAGAGTCCGCAGGGTCACATTGATGAGTAATGGGACCTTTCAAAGATGACGGAGTGATGAGGATTGATGCTGTTTTTGTGAGCATGGCAAGCTATGGAAGGGAATTCAGGCCCCCCTCGCTGCCCCCTCCTCCCACCCTCTCACCCACTACCACAGGACTATCACGTTGGACTTCTCAGCTTCTGGAATTGTGAGCAAGGAAATCACCCCTTTCTAACCTTTCTGTTCTTTCCGGGCCCCCAGCTGATGGGCTGGTGCCTGCCCACAGGTCTTTCATGTTCAGTCCTTTGGGCCGAGAATGAACCTCCTCTGGAAACACTCACAGACACACCCGGAAGGCCTGCATCAGCATTTCTCAAGGTGAGTCAGCGCTGGGATGGAGCCACCACAGCGGGTCTTTGGAGGTGATGAAGTCCAGAAAGCTGCTTCAGAATATGACCAGTTGATTTTGTCTGTGTTTTATTTTTAGAGAAACTGGCTTCTAAGTAAAGAAGGGGGTGGGGGTGAGAGAGAAATCTAGTCCAGTCTTTGAGACTCAGCATAACTTTTATTTAAACTGAGTATTTCTGGAAGCATGAGAATGAGGAGGAGAACTGCAGGTTTCTGGTTGAAGAGGGCTGGGGTACAGTATTCACACAGGTAAGATTTTCCTAAGAGACACAAGTTACACTAACAAATGCTTTTGTGGAAAGATGCATTTTTATCTCTGCTACTGATGTGGTTGTCTTCTTTAGCTCCAGGAGAGCAGCTTGTGCCTTGCTCCGTGCAAGCTTCAGTGACTGACCTGACTGGGGTGATAAGAAGAAAGGACAGATACACAGACAAAAATGCTGGGGTGCTGTGAGCCATGTACACTTTGACGGAGGTGCACCACCAGTAGCAGCGGCACCCACAAAACTCGGTACTTATTTCATACATCTGAATTGGGGAAGTGAGTTTATCGTATGCAAATGAATAAGGAGGCAGGTCTAGCTTATCTCAGTAGGAGATCTCTGGAGGAAAGCAGTTTCAGGAAAGCAGCCATCTCCGAGGACACCGTGACTGACAGTTTTTGTATGCACTGATCAATCATTTGTAAGCACTTGTATTTGGACCAGAGAAAAGCTTTGCCATGCCTCTAAGCCTCACCAGGGAAAGACTGCCACTCCCATGAGTCCGGAGCACTGGGGGCCTTGACATGGCTGTGCTCATATGGATACGGACTCACTCAGGGCTTCCTCCATTCCCCACAAACATATACTATGCAGATTTGAACTTAGGCCATGTATTTATTTCCTTCTCTAACCCCTATTCTTTGGTTAGAATTCCCTTTATTAGGCAGGTGGCAAGTTTGAGATCAGGAACCATATTTGGTTACTTATATCTTTACCTTCACTCCTGACTCAATAAATATTATTTTTATAGAGTCAGTAACTGTTTATTTAGTTACAATAGAAAATAGCTGAAAGGTAATAATATGGATAGCAGTGGACTTCATGATCACAAATCGGGTCAACTATAGCAATACAGAAAAGGCTTCCTTGTAAAGTAAATTTAGATTCCTTTGGATGGCATTTTTTATGAGAAGTATTCTCTTAGATCCACAGAGAAGATGAATTGGCGTCTTCAGGATGCCTTCAATTTTTAAAGATAGGCTCTTGCTATGTAGCAAAGCCTGGCTTCAGACTCACTGTGTAACCCAGGCTGAACCTGTCTCAAGAGTGCCTTAGCCTCCTCAGGGTTACAGATGTGTATAGGAACCACCCCTAGCCCCATTCCTAGGCTGCATCCTTTCTTGCCGATTCTAAGTGACTTGGGGGTTATTTTCTGTACATAGCCCCATAGCTTCACTTTGGAGTATTTTTTGAGCTATTTAACATTTCCAAAGATGGAGGGTACCATTTCTCCTCTGCTCTCCTTGCACTGATGACATTGCTAATGAACTTCATATAGATCAGTAACTAAGCAAATAGTGTCCTCTGAGGCAGGTAGGGGACAATGACTCAAGGTTGCTATTCAGAGGGGCTTAAAGCTGCCAACCTTTGAAATGGCCAGGTTTTCAGGAGCTTGATGCTGAGAAGTCATTTGCCTGAATAATACCAGGAGTTATGGCTCTAAAAACAATTGATATCGGAGATATCACTTATATCTCAAACTGTTATTTTAATACAGGGCAACCACTGATATGAAAGAATTCTCAAGTGTGTACTGCTGAACAATGTTTGGAATTCCCACAAGTCTGATTACTTCTGAGCCTCAAATTAAATTCTTTGTTCCTACCTGAGTGCAGTTGCCTGAAGGCTTTAAGAAATCTTTCTTTTGTTAGCGGCTATTTTTTAAATGGGCTTTAAAAAGTCTGGAGTCTTAGGACTGCTCTGCAGAAATGTAGGCAAACAGAAAGGCAGAGTAACATAAGGCAGTGTTTTGGGCAAATAAATGGTAACATAAGGAAAGCTTAAAAATGAGCATTGGTGCTACCTGGCAGTATATATTCTGTGTTTCTTTAAAGCTCAAACATCTGAAAAACATTTTCTGGAGTTCACTGTCTGAAACTCCCACAAGACTGTCTTTCTTTAAGTGATGGGCCACACTCTCCTTGTGCCTGCGGATCTGTTCTGAGCATTCAGCAACTAAAAGAGGAGAGGTGGCATGGCGCCATTAGGGAGGAAACACAAGCCATTTTGAAAAGTGAACAGAGATCAAGTGGGTTGTTTTACCTGGTGAGAATAAGAGGCTCTTTTTGAAAACATGGTTCTGCCCATCATAATTTAAAGGGAATACTCAGAGTTTTTAAACAGAAGAGCATATATGAAATCTGACACAGATAGCAATACGTGGCTATGCCAGCCTCCCTAGACGTTCACATGAACTATTGGAGATGCTGTATTAAATCCAACTGAGAAGAGCTGCAGTCATCTTACTCTTCACGGGACATCGGCAGTAGAAGTGAGGAGAGGTGAGCATCAGACAGGTGCCACTGGGCAAACATGGCGGTCAGCATTCAGAACAGTCACCAGGAGGAGTTGTCTATTGTTCTGTCAAGCTTGTGATCTTTCTAAAATGGGGGAAATCAACAGGATTCCAATAGAAATTTTAGCTATTGATTGCTCTTCTTAACCCTCAGAGGTCTTCCAATATGATTTTTTTAACATAATATTTGAATTAAATGGGACTTTCTGGGCAAGTTATTCTACAAGGCTGTGGAAGTACCCAGGCAGAAGTTCTTTAATTTGCATACTTTTCACAGATGTGTGCAAATGACTGTTGTATCAGGAAATATCCTTTCATGTCATAGGATACACACTTAGCCAGGAATAGGATTACAAGTCTAAAGAGAGCTGGTTTTGTAAGAGAGCAATTCAGCCATCACTGGAACCTGAGTTGGGAGAGAGATGCCATCTTCTTCCCTATCCTCTGATCATACCTGGTCGCTCTCATTGGTCTGTGTATCGGAACACTTGGAAGAAGTTTTTGTTATTTTGGTTTCTTTAAAAATGCAAAATGGCATTTGGATTAGGCTTCTGTGCCCACCCCAGGTGTGGTAGTTGTTTACGAGTTGGATTTGGAATGCTTGATGCAGGTGGCTATAATGTGGTTAGGTGCAATCATTCTGGCATGTGTAGCTTGTTTTGGGGATTGTGTGCTGCATGAGTTTATGGGAACTTCTGGCTTAGGGTATAAAAAGTGTGAAGCCCTGAGAGTCAGAGTAAGTGTTTGTTGGTGGTTCCTTGGTTGGGTTGTCGTCCTTAGTGTGTTAATTCTTAAAAGAACAAAGGTTGGAGGGATTGAGTTTACAGACAGTGAGCTGACTCACTGTTAGCTAGTCCTTTCCAACCTTAGGACAGCCTTAAAAAGGCTGTGAAGATTTCTACCTTTCTCTCATTGTATATCAAGGCCACTTGTAAAAGTGGTAAAGATTTCTTTCTATCCTTTGTTTCTCTTGCCCTAAATTGAGGGTGAAAGATTGTAGCTTACTGATACAGGTCTGAGCCACCAGGAAGTCAGAAGGAAAGATAGCAGGTGATGTAGTAAATTCAAGTCAGCCTTTTGAGGCAGAGAACAAGGAAGGTAGGGCAGAAAATAGATGGTTGGTGGCTAGCACAGACTAGCCACTACAGTGTACTTCAGAAACCATGGACTTGGGTTGGAAAGCATAGCTGTGGTTGCTAATGTTGATTGTCAGTTGGATTTTACTGAGAAGTACTAAGATATTAGTAGGTATACCTCTGGTGTGCCCACCAGTGAGCTTCAATAGAGAATTAATTAAGAGGGGGAGGACCTGCTCTGAATGTGGGCACTACTATACCTTAGCCTGAAAGCTCAGATGTGTAGTAGGATGCTGCTGTGGCAGCACACCAAGAAAGACAAAGAGGTATATTCAAACGTGAAAGCCCTGCAAGACCTCAGCAGAAGGAACTACCATCCTGGCCAGGGCCATACTACATAATGGAACCCAGTGAGTCTGAGCTCAGGTGTTTTTATTGATTCAGAATTCCTCAGGTGTTCTACTGATAGCACATGCAGATCATGACCAATCAAACATCCCCCACATAAGCCCAACACCTGCAGACAACACAAAAGACCTAGGCAGCCCCTCACTCAACAGTGCACATAACAGTTATTTTATACATAACTGAAAATAAACTTCCACAACATTTCCTCTTTTCTGTATAAGATAAAAAATTGCTTTATCTTTACAACTCAGTATCACACTATACCAGTAAAACAATTTACAAGAGGAACAATCACAAGGGTTGCTAATGCACAGGAGCAAATGAAACCAAACATCTATCAAGCTTTTTACAATGTCTTTGGGCAACAGGAAAAACATTATCAATGTCCAATTATCTGGAATTCACTCACGGTCTTCTGGGCTACTCCAAAGGAATTGGATCACTTCTCTGGCTCTGACCCCTGCAGCACACACAGCTTGTCTTTCAGGCTCTAGCTGGCACCCCTCCACTGCTGCTGCTGTTCTAAGTGGTCTGGTTGTCCCATGGTACTGGCATCTTCAGAATGTTGGAATTGTCTGCTTCAACTAAGCTGTACTTTCACCAATAGCCTCTCATAGGATCTTTTCATTGTGCCAAGCATCAACTTCTTTACATAACCCCTTCAGTCTGGCCCTTCAACTTTCATTGAGGCTGCATCTTTACCAATGGCCTCTCCTGGGCTCTCTTCATCGTACCAAGTCTCAACTTATCGGCATGACCCCTTAAATCTGAGCCTTCAACTGATTCTGAGGCTGCACTTTTACCAATGACTTCTCCTGGCCTCTCCTTGTGCCAAGGCTCAGTTGTTCTCCATAATCCCTTCATGTCTTTACAACTAGTACCACCTGGGTGACTCTTACAGTACCAAGTTCAGCTGCCAGCATGAGATACAACATAGGCCAGTTCTGGAAGACAGCTTCTGTGTGCTGACCTTGAGGAAACACTTTCCAGATTTTAAGATGGAGTCTGGTTTGCAAGAAAAAACAACTGGTAACTTTGTCTGCAGGAAGAGCACCCTCATGGGGTGGAGTTCTTATCACCATAGCAGATATGTCTTGTCAGGTCTGCCTCACCAGTATCTGAACAGGTTTGCAGAAAACAAAACAAAATAGACTCCTCTTCCCTGTTGGATTAGCTGGCATGATATCCTGCCCCACATTGGTGCATCATTTGTAGTATGCACTGCTGTGGTGGCTCACCAAGGAAGACATGGAGACATATTTATATGTGAAAGCCCTGCCATACATCAGCAGAGGAAACCACTATTATGGCAAGTGCCCGACTGGACAGTGGAACCCTGTGAGTC
This sequence comes from Cricetomys ansorgei, assembly GCA_026225945.1. NCBI lineage: Eukaryota > Metazoa > Chordata > Mammalia > Rodentia > Nesomyidae > Cricetomys > Cricetomys ansorgei. The sequence goes on along the minus strand of JAMJFZ010000716.1, from coordinate 14,927,773 downwards.
TTTGTTCAGATATTTTTATTGATCCAGAACTCCTCGGGTGTTCTACTGATAACATATGCAGATCATGACCAATCAAACATCCCTCACATAAATCCAACATCTGCAGACAATATAAAACATCAAGACCTAGGCAGCCCCTCACCCAACAGTGCATATAACAATTATTTTATACATAACTGAAAATAGATTTCCACAAAAGAGATGGAATAAAGGGGGAGCATGGAAAGTCTGCTAACATAAAGTTCTCTTGCTGTTTCCTGACGGTTACCATGTGAGCTTCTGAGCTATGCCCATATCCTTTAATAGCACAATACATAGAAACCTCTGGAACCATCAGTGAAACTATGTTTTTCCTTTCTAACATTGTTTTCTTGAGTATTTTGTCCCCATGATGAACAACTGGCTAACATAAGCATATATATGTTACTTTTTTCAAAAGCAATTTATAACAAGTCATGTTTTTCTCTGCTTTCTCTATAGACTTTATAATTCACCTTCACTAAAACTTCTGCTGAAGAATATTAAAGTATACAGGGGGGTAGTTAATTTACTTCTTTTATGCAACTGAGTAGCGCAATACCCATATTTTCATAGTCCCCTGTCCACAGTTCAGTCTCATGTGATGTAATTTCACTCGTAATAAAGATTGTAAGTTCATATATTCTGGCCTCTGTGAGACATCTAGAATGTTCTCCATCTCCTCAGTTTATGATGCTGTTAAGAAATTCCATCCAAGTTGCTTATTGGTCCCTGCAATAGTTTCTAGTGAGGATGGCAGTTTTGGACTTTGTGTAGAAAAGAAAAAGTGGGATTTTCAGATTGTTGTAGAGGTCAATGGTTGGCAAGAGGAGCAATGACAGACTTATCTTCTCAGAAGATGTTTATGGACTTTTACCCAATATTGGATAGTTTGCTAAGTACAAGGAACATGCAGACATAAAAGACAAGGGAATCAGACAGGAAGTCTAAAGAATTATAATTTAATACCGTAAGTGCTTCAGTGGAGGCGTGAGTCAAACCTTGGGGTTCCATAGCATGAAACAGCTTAGGAATCAAAGGACTCACAGAATAGATTAGAAATGAATGGGAACACGGGAAGGACTAGGGACAAGCTAAGCATGTGGCTTGAGTAAAGGCTTAGAGTTGTGTGGCTGTGACTGATCGGGGCGGCTGCTAGGAAAGGAGTCAGACACGGGGAGCTGGGATCAGTTGGAAAAAGCCTTCCTCATTTAACATATTCTGGCATTCCTTTTTACTTTTCTTTAGTATGTGTTCAGGCTTCAAGTTCATGTTATACTGTGACTGTGTGCGTATGTGTGTCTGTGGAGGCCAGAGATTGACACTGGCTATCTTCCCTGATTGTTTTCCACTTAATGTTTTAGGACAGGGTCTCTCACTGAACGTGTAACTCACCAACTAGGCTAGGTTGGCTGGCATCTAAGCTCTAAGAACCTGCCTGTCTCTGTCCCGCCAGCACTGGGCTCACAGAGGCACGCCACTGCACCTGGCTTCTGTGTGGATGCTGAGGATTGCGCTCACATCCTTAGGCTTGTGTGGTAGGGACTTTAGCCACCGAGCCATCACGTCAGTTCCTCGGAGTTTAGCATTTTATTTAAACATAGCACATGTATAGTGTTGATGTTAACTGACAATCTCTATTCATTCAGGAAATAAATATCTTCCATCTGCATTGACAATTCTAGTTCATTGTTTTCAATAATCCTATTATATAAAGATGTGTGCACTAATTTAGAATTAATTTTGCAGAGTATGTAACCATTCAAAGTTGAGAGCGTTGTCTAATCTCAGGGCACCATATTTCCATGGATCAAGCTCTTGCTGTCATGAATTTGCTATTATGCAGACTCAGAGAAAAACTGGAACCTCAAGCTTATCTCCTTGCCAAGCGTCCTCTGCCAGTCAGAAGCTACTGCGAGCAAACCCGGGAAGCTTTGCCTCTTAATATCTTTCACCTCTCTCTCTCTCTGGTTAGGCTTTGATTTGTCTCTTCTTGGCAGAGACAGGTAGGAAGAGAGGCAGGTAGGAAGTTACATAAGCAGTTCTTAGAGAGAGAGAGAGAGAGGATTGAGAAAGGGCTTTCAATTTGTTTTATACCTGAGAAAAGAATAGTAGCTTTCCTGCTTTGCAGAAATGATTTAACCCTTGCCTTACAAATTCTCATAACAAACATGGCCTGGAATTTTTCTTAGTTTCTTATTTTCTCAGATCATCTCATGATAAGAATCACTTTATCTAAATTTGATTAAATTTTTATTTCATAGCAAGCAAATACAAAAGCAATTTACATTAACTTCTTAATTATTGTCCTTCTGTAATAATATATTCATTTTACTAGCTATTGACAGAGAGAAAAAAATTACTGACCACAGCTGGGAAAGGTGGCCAATCTTGGTTGTTTCTAATATTTTATGATCACTGGACAGATTAAAGTAACCCTTAAGTCATCAAAAGAGGAAATCACAAAATGGAAATTATAACAAATTTCAATGCAAGGACACATTTTAAAGAAATATAACTCTTTGGGAAAGTATAGAATACTATTTCCCTAATATAGTAAATAGAAATAACTCCATTAGCTAGAGACTGCCTACAATTTCAAGCTAAAGAGTATCTACTTAAGACTTTAAAGAAAAATACACCCTCTGGTCTGGGAGGACTTTGTGTAGCTTTCACAGAGCATTGGCAGTTCTCTACCTCCCCACATGATTTCCCTACAAGGACCAGGTACAAGGACAAGCTTAACCAGGCCATCTTGTTGCAACTGTCTCTGGCACGCCCAGGGGACAGGAACTCGGCAGAATAATACCATTTCAAAGGACAGGTCTCAATGATGCTGCTCTAAGGAAGTGGATACACAGTCATCATTTGGGTGTCTTTGCCATATTAGAATTTTTATTTCCTTATTTGTACCCTCTTTTAAAAAAAAGATCAGTGATGACTGAGAAGGTGGGAAGTCTTACTTGAGTTCACATTTGAGAATATTTACAAACTATAACACTTAAACATTAAAAAACACAGACTAGACAGGTACACTGCTTTATTTCATTTTTATTCTGAAGTGGCTGCATGAAAAGACAAGGTAGTTATTTTTAATCCCTGCTTTATAGACAGGGAAAATATACCCCACGGTGCATGGTGGCTTGGCTAAGCCGCACACGTACACATGCAATGAAAATTGGGACTTGGCTCTTCGATTCATGCCCTTGTTTCTTCCATTTGTACATGCTTGGATAAAAATGATATTGCTTATCCACCAGGAAAAGGAACTGATGCAAAACCATGAAGAGATCACATGTTGGTCAGGATCCTGTCATAATGCTGCCCTGGGACTCCTGATACCCAATGACCCATATTGATAAGGGGATCAAAGATGTTAGATTATGGTCTGTGGTACAGAAACAGGAAGGAAGGCTAATGCTCGAACAAGGAAGCACAGGAGCAAAAATCAGGTTGGAGAGGCTTGAGATCCAGAAATCTTCATAAGCATGCGATTTCTGCCAGGACCACTGCTAGAGGCTATTAATAGAGACAAAATGCAGTTCCTGTCCCGGAGAAACTCTTAGTTTGGAGGGGAGATAATTAGAAGACAGTGCGACAAATGTATGCACAGGGTGTTATGGGGTCCTTATGATTAGAACTCTGTAGTCCAGTTAACGGTAGGCAGTAAAACTGGGGGTGGAAACTAGGAAGGAAATATTTTCCACTGAGGATAAATTTTAGCAGAATCTTGGAAAAGTCATTAACTTAACAAAGGAGGAAATTAAAAGGTAAGTGCATTTCATGTACAAGGCTTGGGAGTAAATGAAAGCCGAGAAGACAAAAGCAGTTATCAGAGAGTTTAGGATGTAGAAGGGGGTGAGGTCAGAAAAAGCCAGAGCCAGATAGTAAAACGAGGTGAGTTCCAAAGTACAGAAGGAGTTTGAATTTTATTTTGCAGATAAGAAAGAGCTACTTCCTAATTTGTTTTGTTTTTCATCCAATTGAGGTAAGTGATGGAGTCTGCTTCTGTGAGGTGGTAAATGAGAAGTGTCAGGGTAACAAAGACTAGACTCTATTCCAAAGACAGAATGATTGGAAGGACACTCGAAATCACACAATCACAATTGGAAGGGAATTAGCACAGCCGGAAAGTGTGCAGAATCAGGAAAGGTAACTCAAAGAAAGGAGCAAGCAGCACACAGCTGTGGCTGCAGCTACCTGGTGATGGGAGAGAAAGCAGAAGCCTCATCCCAAAGGCGAGCAGCCTGCTGGAAAGAGACTGGCAGTCTTACCACAGGATATGCCCACATTCTCATAAACCTAGAATATGATCAAGAGTTTGGGTAAGACGGTGACTCTTCTAGGTTCATGTTTTGGCAGTGGAGAGACTCATTTTGTCATTCCTGAGTTATGTTGGGGGGCCTGATAAAAAGGAAGAATCACATGCCAGGGAGTCAGGGGTCAAACTGCTGCAGACCCAGGGGAGAAAACAGCTGCAGTCACAGAAAAGAAGTGAGCTGATGCCAAGACACTGAAGAGTCGAGGAACCGGGTGCTCAGCTCTGGTAGTCAGTATATGGTGGCTGGTGTCCTAGCTGACCCTATCATATGGAGTTAACTGTGAAGTCTAATAGCCCCAAGCCGAGGGTCAGCCAGTGGCCCAGCCTCTTGTCATGTCACCAAGTGCCATGAGGTTCACTGCTGGTACAATGGAGAACTCTGAAGTGCCCACAGTGCTTGAGTTCTGTAGTTTTATCCCTTGACATTGATGTTTGGTGCTGATGAAGATATAAAACCTTAGAATCTATAGAGTAGAAGGAAGATGTGATACTATAAACCAAAGAGAGAGAAAAGTCTATTATATTAGATTTCTCAGAAGTAGACATGTAGACCACCAAATGAACATGACCAGAGAAAGACCTCTCCATAATACGTTGCGGTCAGACTTCCCAAATGACAAAACAAATACATAATATTAAAAGTTCAAAGAGAAATCACCAATAAAATTACAAAAACAGACAGGTTAGAATGGGACTCTCAGGAGCAACCCTAAGAGCCAGGATAATACAGAATGATGTGTTTCAGGTCTGCAAGTAAATGATTGCTGACCAAGATTACTATATCTCGCAAATTACTTTATCTTTTTAACATCAGTGGAAAAAATAAAGATATTTTAGCACAAGTGCAATTTAAACTCTTGAACACAAAGTATTGCAGAAGGACTTAAGGGAATCTTGCATACAGAAGAGATAGGAAGGCGATTTCTGTCATGAGAGCACAGCAAAGAATATTTCATGGGAAGAGTAGATGAACAGAGAAGAACTTGGAAAGGATCAATTATATTTTAAGTCAGCAAGCCAATAAGTCAGTATTCTCCCTGTATAAGTCAGGGAGGAAAAAAAAAAAAACCCTTCAAACAATTAAATAATTAAGAAAACAACTAACAAAGTTAAAATAAGCAAACTCCTTTCATTATGAATCCTAAATTTAAGCAGTCTTAATTCTCCAACTAAAAGAAGTAAGCTGGCTTATTAGCTAAAACAAAAAGCGAAAACAAACAAACACCCAAACCAAACCAAAACAAAACAAAATAAAACATATGTTCAGGTAATTTTTTTGCTGACAAGAAATTGTTAGTGTTGGCTGTCAGGTTGACAAGATTTGTAATCACTTAGGACAAGCTTCTAGAAACATCTATGAGATGTAGCTTGGGTTAGACTCTGGCTGTGCCCGTGACAGCACCATTCCCCAGGCTTGGATCCTCCGCAGCATAAAGAGGAAGACGCTCTGTGAGTACAGGTGTTCATCTTCCTCTGCTTCCTGAGGAAGCAGACTCCTCAGGCTCCCACCACCGTGACTTCCCTGTCACGATGAACCGTAGGACTCTGAGCCAAAATAAACTTTTCCAATGAGTTCCTTTTGTCAGAGTACTTTATCGCAGCAATAAGACAAATGTCTCATACAGAGGGAAAGGATTTAAGTTAACACACCAAACAAATGGAAGTCAAATATCACGAGGAGTAGCTACACTTATCTCTAATAAAGTAGATGTTGATCTGAAGTCAGTCAGAAGAAATAAAGTTACTACATTTTAATAACGATAGCAGTCAATCAAGAACGTGTAACAAGGCATGGCTCTTGGTAGGGTGGTCAGGTCCCGAGGGACAGCACCTCACCTGAGGATATTTGAACAGCATAAATTGAACTTGATGGGATTTTAAAAGAGCTACACGAAGTTGGGAGAGTAAGGAAGAGGGTGTGAACCTGGGAGGAGTAATATGGTCAAAATACAATGTGCGAAATTCCCAAGGAATTATTAAAAATGCTTTTTAAAGAACATAAGACAACCACAAGCATATACACCAAATGCTGCACTTAATTTCCTAAAACAAATGCTACTGGACATAATAGATGTGAGGGTAGTGGCTGTCTTCAGTGCCTGTTCCTATCAGCAGACAAATCATCACCACTCCTCCAATCAACAGGTAAACCTCAGAGGGAAAAGTTACCACAGAGCAAAAATCAACTTCAAAACATCTACAGAGCGTTCTGCTTAATTCCTGATTTTCACACATTCTTCTCAGAGGCTCATGGAACGCTCTTTAAAATAGGTTACATTTGAGGCCAGAAAGCAAGTTTTAACAAATACCAAAAAAGGAGAAGAAATGTTTTCTCATATTCTGTCTGATCAGAGTGGACTAAAACTAGGGATAAATGGCAAACAAATAAATAAAAATCAGACAAAACTTCCTGAAATAATAAATGGGTCGCCAAATAAATTACGGAGAAAATGAAAAACTTCCTAGAATCAAATGGAAATAAAGGCATAACTTTTCAGAATCTCGGGGACGCAGCGAAGATGGGTCTATAAAGAAAGCTTATATCTATGAATGGGTGCATTAAAAAGTAGACATATCCTCAATAAATAACCTAACACTGTAGTTTATGATCTTAGGTAATTAAGAACAAGACAAAATCAAATATAAAAATCAGTAGAATCAGGATCATTAGTGAGATGGAGACTAAAGGACCAACACGAACAATCAATGAAGCATATCATTGGCTCTTTGTAAAGCAAAATAGACAATTAGCCAAGCTAACAAAAGAGGAAAGGAGGATCTAATTAATACAATTGGAAATGGAAATGGGGAATATTATAACCAACGCCAATAGAATTCAGGTGATCTTCAGGGAAAACTGAAAATCTGTATTCCAAAAAGGCCAAAACTCTAGAAGCCAGCTAACTCCTAGACACATGTGACTTAGAGAAATTAAATCAAGGAGATATAAACAACTTAAACGGAGCCATAATGAGCAATGAGATTGAAGGAATAATAGTCTTCCAACAAAGGAAATTACTGGCCAAATGGATCCACTGTCAAATTCTATTAGATCTTTAAAGAAGAAAGAGCATTACTGCACCTCACATTGTTCCATAAAACAGGAAAGGAAAGACTGCAATCAAACCAAATCTCTAAGAGCAGTTTTATCTCAAGAAAAGAGTAACTAGGAAAAATTTATAAACTAACTTTCCTGATGAAAATCAATGCAAAACTTCTTAATAAAAAGCTTACACATTGAATTCAACAACACATTAGAAAGATCGTATACCAAACCCTAGTATTCTTCATTCCAGAAATGCTAAAATTGTTTAACACACACACAAATCAATGAATGTCAGACTCAGATAGTGAAATCACATGCTCATCTCAACACATGCAGAAAGGCCTTTGACAACATGCCGCAACCCTCCCCATTACACACCCTGCAGAAAGTAGGAATAGAAGGAGCAAGCTTCAATGAAATAAAGTTTGTATACAACAAACTAAATGGGGAAAACCTGAAACTATTTCATTTAAAATAAGGGAAAAGGAAAGAGTGCCTACCATCTCCCTCTTCTTCAATACAGTGCTTAAAGTCTTAGGGCAAAAAATCAAGAGCAGGAAATTAAAGAGATATAAATAGAAAAGGCAGAGAAAAATTGCCCCTTTCTGTAGATGACATGACCCTATACTTAAAAGACCCTGTAGAACCCTGTTCCACCTTGTTGTGCCCTGTTTGAGCAGTAACCCTGGGATGACTGCTCTTTTTGGGGGACAGGCAGGGCTAGGGGTGGATGGGTAGGGTGTGGAGGGCAGATCTGGGGGAGAGGGGAGATGGCAGGATCTGGGAGGAGTGGAGGGAGGAGATGTATTATACAAGAGAAGAAAAATTAATCAATCAAACAATTATTAATTAATTTATTAATTTAAAGTTAATTAATTAATTAATCAATTAAAAAATACTCTGGACACTTTACCAGAAAACTATTAGATCTGAGAAATGTTTTCAGCAAAGTAGTAGGATAAAAAATGAATACAAAAAAATTAGTAGCTTTTCTATATTATAATAACAAGCATTCAGAGAAAGAAATCAGGATAACGAACACACTTAGAGTACTTTAGTTTTAAAAATAAAATGCCTAGGAAAAAACACAAATAACAAAAGACCCTTTACAAAAGGGCTGGAGAGATGGTTCGTGGTGAAGAGCACTGGTGTCTCTTCCAGGGGAGTAGTGTTCAATTCCCAGCAGCCACGCGGCAGCTCACAACTGTCTGTGATTCTAATTCCAGAGACTCCTCACACAAACATACAGGCAAAACACAAGTGCACATCAAGTAAAGATAAATTAAACTAAAGAAAGACTTCTACCATAAAAAAATTAAAACACAGACTTACCTGGCAGGGGAGATACCACGATCACGAAGGTGGTTTTCCCTGGGCGAGGCTTATCCGTTGCACTGCGGATGTGCTGACCCCTGCGATTTCCCCAAATTCGGGAAACTCGACTGCATAATTTGTGGTATTGGGGGACTGTGTTCGTGGTCTCCCCTGAAAAGAAAATGAAATAGAGCAAAACTTTAAAACACCAAAGAAAAACTGATGACACTGGAAGACAGAATGGTCTCCTACGCTAACGGATTGGCAGTTAAATTTGTGGAAATGGCCATCCTACCAAAATTAACCTATAGATTTGATACAATTTCTACTAATATTCCATAAAAATTTCCATAGTGATGGAAAATGAATTCTAAAATTCATATGGTCTGTCCAAGTCCATTCTGAGCATAGCAATGCTGAGGTAGCACAGTGCCCGACTGCAGATTGCATCATAGAGCCACAGTAACCAAGCTAGTATTGCATTGAAACAAAACAGATCCATACATCCATCCAGTAGGACTGGGGACCAAGAGGTAAACCTTTGTAGCTACAGCCACTTAGTTTCATTTTTACAAATGTACAGAAACCATTGGAGAAAATGCAGCCTCTCCAGGTCATGCTTCTGGGATAATGGGGTCCTTGCACAGAAGAACGAAACTGGATCTACCATACGGTCTTGTTGTACTAGCCTTGGTACATACCCCAAAGGACCTGAGCCAGCACGTCACAGAGATATGGGTAGTGGGGGAGAATAAAGCCAAATATGTTTTCTCTCATATGAGCAGGAATGAGGAGTACTGAGGAGATGAATATGTGTAAAGCAAATCTATGTACAAAGAGCCATAATAAGCCCACTATTTTATAAGTTAACCAAAACATTATTAGTAAGATGAAACTTCATAAAATAAAATTGAAATAAAATTCACATCCTATGAAATTAACCACCTAAAATGTACTTATGATACATATTCCATATATTCACAATGTTGTGCAATTATCACTTTAGTCCAGTTTCAAAATGTTTCACCACCTGAAAGGAAAACAGTTCGACAGTCACTCCCCGCTCTCCTTTCAGTCGCTAGCAATGGCAAATCCAGCTGTCGCCCAGGGAGCTCAGATAACTGGATTCCAGTGTGTGACTTTACGTATCTGTTGTAGTGTGTATCCGTGCTTTACTGCTCTTCATGGCTGAGTAATATTCCATTGTATGGATATACCACATTTGTCTACTCAGTAATTTGTGGACAGCTGGGTTGTTTCTAACATCTGGTTATCAGGAGTAGTGTTGTTATGAACATTTATGTTATGAACCAATCTTGGCATTGGTTCATTCAAGTGTCTTACAGATCATACTTTAGGATGGGGTGTGTGTGTGTGTGTATGTGTATGCAACAAACCTGTTTTCCTTCTGTTCTAGGTGAGAGAACTGTTACTGAGCTGTATCTCCCTGTCAACTCTATTCATGTTTCAGTTGTGTTTCCCACAACAGATGTATGGTGGAAAATGGCATCTCACTATGTCTCGGAACAATTATATTTGAGAAGTATCTTATCAAATGTCTTCATGTGTAATGATAGACATGATTTTGGTTGAGCATCTGCTTCCTATTCTTTGGATATCTAAGAAGCAGTAGAGTCACTGGACTATATAGTAATTCAGTGTTTAACTTTCCTTTATCTTTGATTTTTATCGCCATGAAGTATATAGTATACAATTTGCCACAATAATCAATTTAAGGCATATGTGTCACAACAACCATTTTAGGGTAGACAATACGTTGGAATCGATTAAACTCATATTATTGTATAATTAGAACCACTATTGATTGCCTTTATAGAAGTTTGTGCTGTGATTTTTTCGTTGGTGCTAGATTTTAATTCAAGTCTCTAAGGAAAGAAGTTGCATAGTGTGATATATGTTAGAAATATTAGAGGGTAAGTAACTAAAGTTTTGTTGATAGTGAAAAATATTTGTAAAAAACAAGTATTTGTGAAAATATAGGACACATCAAAGCTCTTAGTATTGTTTTTGTGAATTTGTAATCTTATTGCGAATTTGTAATCTTTTCAAAGTAAAAACTTTAACAACATAGTAGCCTACCTCAGGATTTCTTATGTACTAATTAACATTTTTTTAAAAAAAAGAACATAAACTTAACATAATAGATGAAACAAGACAAATAAAATATAGAAATATTATACAGGATTTTCAAAGCAAGTTCAAAACATGTAACGGTACGGAGGACTAGCCAAGAGCTCTGAACAAACCTAGCGTGTACTTGGCTTTATTGGAAGGGAAAAAAAGTTGAGTCAGAACAGCTCTCATGAGAATCTCACAAAGAACCAAATTATTCATACTTTTACTTTTCAACCAAGTTTTTAGACACAGAAACTAAATATATCTGGATACACAGCAAGAATCAAGAGAGAAGCTAGAACCTGAACTCAAATATCAGCTGGGGGTGATGACTAAAACCCACTGTGGGTGGTATGGGCGAGGCATTTTTTTTTCTTCTTTTATTATTTTAAATTTAGCTACTGGGCAGCAGAAATTGAACTGGCTAAAGACAGATTAACAGGTAAAATGGCGTACAGGCTTTATTTTGTATTAGTATTTTATTTCCTAGTGGTTTCACAGAAAAGAAGTAAAAACCTGAAGAAACAATTACTCCCGAGAGACTACACCATTTTACCAAAGAGCACCGATTTGTGAAGAGGGGAAGAGACTACTGCAGAAGGGTTGGCTGGGGTTTCTCCCGTCAGGAAATGGTGGCAAGGTAAACATGTGGGGAAACTAATGGAACATGAGTTATTTCAATAATGTTTGTTTATGCAGATTCGAGAAGGTGCCATCTGTAGCAATGAGTCATTTCCTCTGACAAATAGAGAGGAGAGAGAAGCTTCCCTCATAATAGGAAATTCATATATATCTTTATGCAGAAAAATGAGTGTAGTATGTATGCCATTTTTCAATTGCTTTCAGCTCAAAATCCTCCTCATTTTAAAGTGACATGCGTGGGATATGTCAGTTTAGAATACATTGCATAGCTGCTCTAGGCTTGACATGACCATCACATCGCCATAATGAAACAGAGCTGCTGTAATTACCTCCAGGAGATCTTGGCCCACAGTCAATGAAATAAGCAAAACAATACTGTTTTACAGTTTTATAAGCAAAAGCTGTATAGCTTGTGACTAGGTCTATGAGGCTGTTAACACTGAAGGAGGGAGGGAAGTTATCATAAGTCAGGGATTCCTGTCACACGTTCTCATGCCCCAGCAGCATTTAACCCTGTCTCAGCTGAATGGTCTTTAGGAGTGCTGGAATATAGAAAATGGACAGTTGATGCCAGGGACTCTGGTGGTGCAGCTCTTTGTGAGTCGGCTATGCTGAGATGACATTTCCCAGTGGTGCTTTTAAGTAACCTTTGCTCTTGGGAGCAACCCCAGTAAACTCATTTGCACATCAAGTTAGATTTGGACAGAGTTCTCTCCATCATCCACCGGTACCAGCTCTATGTGAAGTGATTAGACATTTCTTTATGGCTCCTCAGGAAAAATAGTGTGACATTTAATGCTTGAGCAAACACCTGCAAAATTCAAGATGAATGTTGAGTGGAGAAACTGGCCCCTGATTTGAGGCATAAGACATGTGACTGCATCTGAGCTGTCTGGTGTGTGTGTGGTCGGGGGGGGGGGGCAGGGGGGGCGGGGAGGTCATCTGTGCAGGGAGATGATCTTTCTCCATGTGGCATGTGGTGGCATGTTTCCTTGCTGTGGCAGCAGTACATGTTCAGCTTTGTGTGATGACTGCTTAAGAATGATGCTTACCTACATAGGAGAGGAATGACATTGTGAAACGAACACAGCAGAAGCATCTTCCATATTAACCTCTGGTTAGGCAGGACAATTAGGTAAGGGGGAGGGAGAGGGGGAGGTGCTGGCTGGCAGGGAAGGGAGTGATAAGCAAAAGCAGGAAAAGAGGCCCATCAGCAAAGCTCAAAAGCAAAGGTTTGTGTTGAGCTAGAGTTCCAAGGGGAAGTGGGAAGAGAGACAAAAACCTTAATCATATTCTTATGAAGTTCTGGAATATCAAAGCCTAAACACCCGTTCACTGAAGAGCTGATGACGAGGTGATTCAAGTGATCTCCATTGTACCCTTGTCTGCTGTAGAGGAAAGAGATCTCTTTGGATGGGAGCCACCCCAGTCCTGCTTTTGCTGAAGATACCACCTTCTCTAGATGCAAGAAAATTTGAGGAATCAATCTAGGACTGAGCTGGAAGCTTCCTTCCCACTAGCTGGCATTTGTGGTGCTTGAAGGCTCGCGGAGAATTGTCGTAAATGTCCTGCTCGGCTACGCACTTTACACATTAAATTATCTACGTGCAATATGAGAGTTCCTGAGTCCCTGACCACTGCCTGACTGCCATCTTGAGTCCTGTCCAAAGCTGTATTCCTCTGTCCTAAACCCCCTCTTGGCCTGCCTTGTCCACGCCCTTGATGAGAGAACTTGAGAGTCCCAAGAGTCCCTGGTGCAATAGATACATAACTGCTTTGAGTGCCGTCAACATCTTTCTGATGTTAACTTGAGCTATGTTTTCAGCTATTTTTGATTTGAGGCCTGATTTACAGAAAGGAACACATTAAAATAATATGAACAAGGGCAAAATCTCATGGCTTGAGAGGTGAGGGAGAGGCTACTGATATTGTTTGTTAAATGGATGTGATGTACTTGTTGAATTTACCTTTAAACATTTGTGTTATTCCTGTGGGCTACTGTTGCTGTCAGTCTTGGTTAAGGTAACTTCCTATTTATCTGGATGGTGTTTACTATTAACTTAATAGCCAGTTGAATCGCTGATTATGTGTCAGTTGCTGTGTCTGCACTGTTACTGTGGCATAGTGGCTCAGTGTTTAACCATAAATAAAAGAAAATAATTATATACTCACATCATCCCTTAAGGCTTGGGAAACATCAAGAAGTATGTAAGAACCTCACGGAGCTTCAGAGTGTGGTACAGCTACTTCCTATGGCTTTATATGATATTTGACATATTGAAGCAGAGTTGTATGGTGACCTACAGAAGACCTGAGCCCACAATTGTAGCAATACACAGGACAATACAGCTGATAGTGAGGTCTATGGTAATGGCAATCAGATTGTTAACATTCAGGTGGGGGTGGTGGAGTTATAAAACTCATAAGAGATTGTTGTCACCCTCCCCTACTACACATAGTCTTGGAGGAATGCCTGAAGATAGAGGTGGTGGTTGCTTGACTGGGGATTTGGGCTCCCACTTGTGCAGCTTTTCATGACTTGATCTGATGTGGCATGAGAGACTTCCTGGAAGTGTCTCAAAGTTTCTGGAAAGTTTGCTGTGCTGAGAATACAGAGAGAAAAAATGGTGGAAGGAACCCATAGGATCAGCCCAAGGTATGGAGAAAGCAAATGGGAAGGAGAGTCTAGCAGAGCAACAGGGCTAGGGACTCAGCAGGAAGGGGAGCAGCATTGAGCACTGCTAAGAGACACATAGCTGAAGGCAGTGGCAGGCATGGATGAGCACCCAAGGTAGTCAAGGGAACCAATCCTATGGCTAATACCAGGCCCTACCACCTGGTCCCTTCACTGCTTGCCAGGCCAGTACTTCTGTTCCTGTGGCTGAAGATGCTGCTCTTATCGCTCTCCCTGATGGGGTGGGGGAGATAATGAGGTGCAGTGCTACCAGTGAGCTACAAGCACAAGGACCAAGGCAGCGGGATGGATGGTAATGAGGGTACAACAGTGTGCCACAATCTGGAGCTTGAGCATGTCCTGCCCCCAAATGCACTGCAAATCTCCAGATCACCCTGATCCAGAGCAACAGCAGGATGTCCCAGGTGAAGAATATTTCATTTTCAGGGTTGAGTCTTCAACTTCAACAAAAACCTCAAAATGCTCATGTGGACCAGGACAATTAGAGTTTCATTTGCATCACTGACACTGTCAGAGTTCACCAGGCATTTGACCCTGGCTTCAGGAAATGTTTGTTCTGGCAGGCTGTCCATGGGACCTGCATAATATCCACATGCCTGCTTGAAGTCTGGGTACATGCATGATGCCCAGGTGCCTGTGAGGTGCCCAGGTACCTGTGTGATGGCCTGGTGCCTGTAAAATGTCCGGGTGCCTGTGTGGTATCTTGGAGCCTGGATGATGTCTGGGTACCTGTGGGATGTCATGGTGCCTGCAGCATGCCCTGGTTCCTACATGATGGCTAGGTGACTGGGTGATGGCCAGGTGCTACTAGGATGTCTAGGCATCTTCTTAAAGTCCAGGTGCCTGCTTGTTGTCCGGTAGCTTGTGGGATGTATGGGTACCAACAGGATGCCATAGTGCCTGTAGGAAGGCCCAGTGCCTATGGGATACCTGGGTGCCTACAGGATGTGTGGATCCCTATGTGTTGTCTGGGTTCCTGCATGACCAGGTGCCTTCATGATGCCCAAGTGGCTGAAAGATTACTGAATGCCTGTGGGATGCTCAGTGCATGAAGGATGACTAGCTGCCTGTGGGATAGCTGGGTACCTGCAAGATTCCATGGCCTGTATGATGTCTATATGCCTGTGGGATATCTGGGTACCCGTGGGATGTCCAGATGCCTGCAAAATGTTGGGGTACCTAAAGGATGTCCAGGAGCCTGCATGATGTCTGGGTGCCTGCAGGATGCCATGGGCCTGGATGATGTCTGGGTGCCTGTGGGATGCCCAGATACTTGTGGGATATTTGGGTACCTGTGGGATATCCAAATGCTTATGGGATGTCCAGGTGCCTGTGGGTTGCCTGGGTGCTTATAGGATGCCATGGTGCCTGGTAAACAACATTGCCAAAATCACTACCAATCAAATTATTATTACCTCCCCTTTAAAATAAAAAAAGGAGAAATTGTGGGACTATCTCACAGCTAAAGTGGGTTGAGGGCACTTTAAACCCCAACTCTCATTCGGAAGAGCAGGCAGAAATACAAGCCCTCCCCTCCACAGCAGCTGACAGGCCACAAACCAAGGCAAACTACTGCCCCCTCCAAAGGTGTTTGATATGGCAGAATAGTGTATCTGGAGTTGCAACTAAACCTGTCCATATAATCATATAAGGTCTATCTCTCTGGTCCCTGGAAAAACATGTAAGCCTAAGCCACAACCCCAATATGCAAATGGAAGTGCCTGTCTTAACCAATGACCTTCCAATTATGTTCCTGGGTTACAGGGACCAGTTCATCACCCCAATAAAGTTCAAGTTCAAGCAGCAGACGCTTATTCTTGAGAATCCTGTTCATTCTTGTCAGCTCACAGATCTCCAATCTAAGACCCAAGGGGGGGCCCTGTAGAGCCATATTATCCCAAGGCTTCCCACTTGGGAGCCTGCTGCTGGACTGCTGCTGGCCTGCTGGAGCTACCTCTCAGGACCCAGACCGGGATTTATTTATAACACATTCTCATCTTGTTTTACTACAACAGACAGTTGAAGGGAAAGTCATGATTCACTCTACCTCAGTAATCTCATGAAATTATACGAATTTATTCATATCCAGGACCCTATCTGGAAGAGATTAGGAGACAGAATTTTTAACTTTGCAGTTTCTTTGTTATAGAAATACAGGAAGGGAAGAATAGATTGTAAGTATCTATTGACCACAGTCATCTGTAGTTGAGATATTTCCTCTGCTTTCACCAAATCCTTTGGTTGTTTTATTGCACCAAGTGCAGAAAAAAAAAAGAGAGAGAGAGAGAAGAGTTGGTGATATTGCTTAGTGGGTAAAGCAAGCACTTTTTGTACAAGCATGAGGATCAACATAAGGATCTCTAGCACCCACATATAAAGCCAGGTGTGGCAGAATTTTCCTATAATCCTGGCAGCAGGCAGCAGAGACAAGAACATGTGTTGGGGAAGTTTATTTCTAGTTATGCTCATGTAACTTTGGAATAATTATTTTGTGCACTGTTGGGGAACGGGCTGCCTAAGCATTGGCAGTTTATCTGCAGGTGTTGGCTTGATATAAATCTGTGATTCAGATGTTTGCTTCCTCATGACCTGTACCTGCTCACAGCTCTCTGACAGAGCCATTGTGGCTAATAGCAAAGTTGTTATGGACGAATTCTTGTAGTCCCTCTCCTACTGTCTCAGGCAACAAGGAGAGAATACTCCCCTTAGGCTTTGAGCTCCCCCCACCATAAAGCTGACATAGCTCAGCTGTTAAAGGACTGTGGGATCCTCTTGGGCTTTGAGGTTCCCCCACCCTAAAGGTGACATAGTTTGCTGCTAAAGGATTGTGGAATGAGACTAAGCTAAGTTTCCTTCATTATACACCTAGGCCTTTGGATGAGAGGACAGAGTTTTTGTATTGATAAGGAGCTTATTTGTATCAATAAAACCATCTGAGATCAGGCAATTGGGGTTTCCTCTGTCCAGGATGGTGCTTGCCATGACATGTGGTTCCCTCTGCTAAGGTCTGGTAAGGTTTGTTTCAATGAAAATGTTTCGTTGTCTTCTTTGTGGACCTACACAGTAGCTATTGGCTACAAACATGGGTCTTACTCTCCAGCCAGTCTTGCTAATTGGTGAGCTCCAGGTTCAGTGAGAGATACTGTCTCAAAAGATAAGGTGGGGAGTGATAGAGGAAGACACCTGATATAGACTTCTGACCTTTACACATGCACACAAAGTCGCACAAGCATGCACACTCCCACACACACATCCCACAAACATATTACACATATGATTAAAATTTAATAATGAATAAAGAGAAAAATTCTTAAAGATTATTTTATGCCAATCTTACAATTTTACAGATGGAAAATTCAATACAATCATATAGGTAATTAGTAAAAGTATTTTAAAGTTTATAATTAGCTGACAAATAAAAGCATAAAATTGCACTTATTTATGGAATGTGATATGATATTTTATACACGTATGTACTATATAATGTTTATGTCAAGTTCATGATATCTTTCCCCTCCAACATTTATCGCTTATTTGTATTCAAAACAGTACCCTGGGCCCCAAAAGGATCATGGCCATCTCATAGTGAAAAAAGTTACGTAGTCTAAATACAAAAGTTCCTAGACGTGAGAATTCTAACACTACTCAAAAACCCAAGTTCAAAGTCTTCTCTGAGATGCAAAACAATGTTAGCTGTCAGTCCCATAAAAGTGAACAATTCAGTTCTCTACTTTGAGTGTGCAATGGCACAGAGTAAACATTTCCATTCCCAAAGGGAAGGAGGGCAAAATAGCAGGAAGGGATTAGACTTGCTGCGGCTCCATGTCTGGTTTCCGGGGGTGTGTGGTAACGGGTGACTGGGCTAGGGTATCACTGTCCCTTCGGCTTAGCTCACACTGCCTCCCATATAGTGTCTGTCTTTGGTTGGCTTCACCTGCTGCTTGTGGCTTTCCTCAGCAGGCATTCCATGGCCCTCTGGCAACTCCGACATCCTGGGGCCTCCACTACCTCTTGAGGTTCATTTTTATAGTTTCATGCTGTTCTCTCGGGGACTTCTTGCAGGAAGTCCAACCCTGGTACACAGGCCTTCTTTTGAAATATGACTGGAAGCTTTCATATCACTGTTATTCTTATATTCTGCATTTCTACAAACACCAGACACGAAATGGATGATGCCAATGGCTGCTACTGAGTGCTAGCTGAATTCTCTTGGACTAGGGTTATAGTGGCCTTTGAGTGCACAGGATACTGAAACTGGCAAAAACACTTCTCTAGATATCTTTCTGAGAGCATAGTGTCACAGGAGCTCTCTTCTCAAGCTAACATCTTTTAAATGAATTTATAATTCTATACTCTCGAACCTTCCACTAGGTGTGTCTGGCCAATTGCTGAGATGCCCTCAAGATATCTTCTAATTATATTACTACAAACCAGTTGGCTCATTTTGATTTACATTAATCTATTTAATAACTACAGGGTCCTTGACTACAGCTTTTATCTTACACTTTTATAACTACACATTTTAAAATCCTTCTGCTCCACCTGTGCTCCCATTTCTCACTGTAAGTCTGACTAAACACAGCCATCAAGAACTATGTCACCCATAGCCTGGATGGTAAGCTGTCTTGTACTACTAAATTAATTATCCATTACTTGCCAATTTAGCCTCCTTCAAAATCTAAGGGAATAGATAAAATGTAAAGAGGTGCATTCGTCATTTCCATGTGCAACCTCTCAAGCATCCTGGTCTCTGAGCTACCACCATCAATGGTCACTAGCCTCTGCCCCATCCCACCCCATTATTCTAGAACATCTCTATCTCAAAACTCCAAACCCTTTGCAATTCTTTCCCAAATCAGTTCCAAAGTTCTAAGAACCATATCGTCAGTTTTAGCCTTAGCAATGACCCCCACTTTTCTTGTATCAATTTTCAATATTAATCAGAATTTTTTCTAACTCTACGACCAAAATATCTGCTACTAAAATATCTCAAGGAAGAAAAGTGTCAGCCCTCATGGTGGTAAGGGTGTACAAGGGCAGGGCATATCACAGTGGCCAGAGAGCAGAGAGACGGGCACGCCTGCAGCGGGCTCCTTTTCTCTCCCTGTCTTACTCCATCCAGCCCACAAGCTTATGGGATGGGGCAGTCCACACTCACGATCAATCGTCCCTCTTCAGCTAATCCTCTTTGGAAAAGGCACTTCTGGAGGTGTGATTGACGAGTCTTTTGGCCCTTCTAAATACAGTCAGTTTCACAATTACAACTCATGACATTGGCCTAGGATCTCCTTCAGATATTTTACTTATTTGAATCTTCTTTTGACCCCCAAACAAACTTAGGATGACCTGTTAGTGTCAAAAACAATAGAGAAGAATGAAATGAGAAATGAAAAGAAATCTGAGACAAACAGGAAATAAAGGAATATCCTAAGGAATGGGACCCTCACTTGTAGTGGTAGATATGGAAGTGCCTGAAGAGTAAGCAATGTGATTGAGTTTAATTTTAACTGGCTTATTTAACGAGTGGGACCTCGATTTTGCTATATCAGAGAGTGCTTTTACATTCCACCATTCAACAACAAATTCTTCGTAAAAATGCCTCAAAGAGAATCCTGACATCTTAGAAACGATTCCTTCCAAGCCAAGAGTCCAACAGGCTGAGAGACCCCAACAGCAAGGTTAGCTGGCTGAGGGGGCAGTGGCTTGTTCTGTGGACATGGTGACACGATTCCTAAAGAGTCGAGAGAGGGATGTCCGCACGTGTCTGAATTGTCAGCTGCAGGCCTCAGAGGTGAGTTGCAGAGGGAGGGGACATGCCAACCAGCAGCTTGAATTGCTGATTAATTTAGAAACTGATAAATAAAATTGGTCGACAAGAGACAAATGACAAAATAGAAATAAATCAAGTATGCACTGCTGGCTTTGTGTTTCTGTAAAGGGTGTTTTGAAAACTATTAACATTTTCTGTTTGTACCTAGTCACTTCCTCCACATTTTTTTTTTTTTTTTTGGCATGATTTGATGTTCTCTCCAATCTGCTCTTCTAATTGCAATTACACCCCAGGGAAGTTATCTTTTCAAATGGCAGAAAATAAGTTAGTGCTCAAGGGAATGGCAAAGCTGAAAATATGTTGTGAGTTGTCACCAGACCAGCTTTCGCTTCTCCCAAACAACGAAGAGCCTGGGAAGGTGGGGTCACCCAGAAGCCTCACAGGAAGCCCTGGTGCTCGGTTCTTCAAGAATGCAGTTGCTCTGCATGCTTTGGGTCACCTGACAAACTGCTTTCTGATGTATTGATTTGCTGCCACACTGGAAATCAATAATTAGCTTTGTTTAGAAAGCAGGGAATAGTAGCTTCAGGAACCTCCTAAGACTTAAAAGAATTAAGCTCTTAAAAGAGAAGAGGGTGGAAAGGAAGTAATTTGAAGGACTCGGAGAGAAGGCCAAATAGAGAATGGGGAGACGCTCACATATTTAGTCCCATTTGACCCTGGTTGGTGTTGTAAGCAAGCAGCTGGGAGTCCACACCTGTGCTGGAGCAGAAGTCCACAGCCAGATGAGATGATCAGACATAGACCTGGGGTAGGGGAGTTAGATACACTGAAGTTATCATGACAGAGAGACACGACCTGAATCCCAGTCTTGTCACCTTCTGCTTGCCTGGGAAAGTTTCTTAAACTCTCTGAACTTTTGTTTCTTCTTTTACAAATACATTTTTAATTAAAATATAATTACATCACATTCTCCTTTCCCTTTCTCCTCTCATAATCATCCATATACCCTCCCTTTCACCCCTCCCAAGTTCCCTCCCCACTCCCTCTCAAATTGATGGCCTCTATTCTTTGATTATCACACACACACACACACACAACCTGCTGAGCCCGTTTTTGTTGTTTATGTGCATATAACTTCAGGGCTGACCACTTTGTATCTTTGTATTGGGTAGCAAATAAGGGGGCTCATCTCTCGGAGAGGTTAGTTTTCCTCTCTCCACTGTCATCAGTTGCCTGTAGTTCTTGTCTAGTGGGACCCCATGAGATTTCCCCCTTTCCATGTTTCCCCTAGTGTGTCCATTGACACTGTCATTGTTTAAGACTTTGTTCAGGCGGCCATTTCCAAGAGACACGTCTTAGAGCTGACTTCCTGGTCCTCTGCTCTTAAAACCTTTCCACCTCCTTTTCTGAGACGTTCTCTGAGTTTTTGGTGCAGGAGTTATGTTATAGGTATATACATTGTCACTAGGTTCCTCATGATCTGTTGATTTTTGCACTGTGTCCAGAGGTGGTTTTCTGTAATGCTTCCCACCTGTTACAAGAAGAAGCTTCTTGCTTATCTGTGGATAGAAGGATAAGTTTCAGAATGCAGTTAGGAATTATGCTGGCTTAGCTAAGTGGCAGTAGTTGGACCCATTATCTCACTTCATCTAGGCATTTGGCTAGGTTTCTAGTAACAAGCATGATTTCCCTCCTGCTGAGTGAGCCGCTAGACCCATGAAACACTGCTGGTTACTGCTAACATAGACGTGATTATTGTCCTTGTAGGAATCTCTTGCCATGCTGGCTGTTGTCATGATTCATAGGACCACAGCTGGATGGGCTTATTGATTGTTCCCCTGGCTTGTGGAATACTTTGTGCACCATGGAAGACAGACTTCGAGAAGTGGGCTTCCAAATTAGATCCAGTTGGTACCGTCTGAGTCCTGTGTCTTAAGTGTGTGGCGTCTTTAACAATAAGGACTTCCCTTTCACCTCTGAGAGACAAACAAGGACAAGAGCTATAGCCTATATTGTTTTGGGAGTCACTTGGACTACCTTGACCAAGGACTTGAAAGGAGGTTTCTCATGTCTAGTACTGGGGATCTTGTTAGGTAGTCTATAGCTCTTGAGGGGAATAGTGTTAGTCCAAGTGGTATGTATATATGTGTATATAATAGATATACACACACACATATACACACATGTACATATATATGTATATGTATATGATGTATATGTATATATATATATAGTAATTTTAGGAAAGTATAAAATATAAATATAAAATAAAAAATAAATATAAAATATAAAAGGCTTTTTGAGACTTTATCAAACAATTTTGGCGTTATTTGTCCATCCTCCTGCCTTCTCTTTCTGTATTGACTCCCTATCCAGCCCTCAATCATAGCACTCTCCCCATTTTTCCTATTTCCCTGTCTTTCTGGGTCTGGGTTACCTCACTCAGTGTGATCTTTTCTATATCCATACATTCACATACAAATTTCATGACCTTATTTTTCTTTACAGCTGAA
Source organism: Cricetomys ansorgei (assembly GCA_026225945.1). Lineage (NCBI taxonomy): Eukaryota > Metazoa > Chordata > Mammalia > Rodentia > Nesomyidae > Cricetomys > Cricetomys ansorgei. Next base: position 14,905,315 of record JAMJFZ010000716.1, on the reverse strand, counting down.
TGGTACTCCATTGTGTACATGTAGCACATTTTCATTATCTGTTCATCTATTGAAGGACATTTAGGTTTTTCCATTTCTTGGCTGTTGTGAACAGGGCAGCAGTGAACATTGCTGAGCATGTATCTGTCGAGCCATCTGGACATATGCTGAGGAATGGAATAGCTGGTCATATGGTAGACGCTGTAGCTTTTTGAGGATGCTCTGCACTGATTTCCAGTGTGGCCACATAAGCTTGCTTTCCCACCAACAGTGAATGAACCTTGGTTTCTCCATCTGTCTAAGTGAACTAAGATCCATGCTCAGCGGTATTCTTACAGATATGGCACAATGTCTCAAAAGTGACTAGTACAGCGACATAAATAGTTGAGTTGCTGTTGGAGAGCAGCCATGAAGTCATGGGGACTAGGTCAGGGAGTGAGGACAACTGGAAGCTGATTTGAGGCTTTTTTGCTTTGTTTTGTTTTTTTAAGTTTATAATTTCTAGGTCACAGAGAAACCTCTCTGTTAAGGAAAGCACATGCTAAGTTGCCATAGTCATTGGAGTGAGTTTGATGCCAAGCCATTGGAGGGAAGTCCAGTTTCAGGAAAATGTTGTCTAATTTATCAGTAGAGAGATATTTGACATTTATGGGAAACAGGATAAAGTCAGGTCAAAATATAACAATGCAGACACCATTAACTGGATGAAATGGGATCCTGGGTGGTAAGAAAGGGAGGAGACAGCGAGAAATAAGTGGTTGAGATAAAATTGGAGAAAGCCGGGTTGCAGCCCATCTAGGCTGGAGTTTAAGGTCTTGAATCATTCTCCAGGAAGCTTTAAATACTATTGAAAATGACATCAAATTTTTTGTCTAAGCAAGTGTTTTCTCTGAATTATCTGTCAGCAAAAAACTCCATAATTAAGAATAAAATGAAAAATAACAGAAGAAAGATGCCTAGCCAGGGTTCCCAACAAAACTGGGATGCTAAAAATTTAAGTTAGCTAAGAACTGAAAAGCTTCAGCTATCTACCTACCTGTCAGCTGTCAGGCTCTTAATTCAGGATGAGATGTAAGATGGGCTTTTGGGATGGGGAGAATGACTAATTGTAGCACAGCAGAGCAACCTCAGCGGGCACAGGGTATTAGCAGCAGAAACATGGACTGGTTTAGTCAGGTGTTTGCTAGTCATCTTTAAGCAACCAGAACAAAATTAAGCTCAACATTTATCAGGGCGAAAACATCAGTTTAGATAAAATTCAAGCACTGAACAGGAAACTTGGTTGCTATCGATTTTTAAATAATTTTAAATCAAAGTCAAAGCTGTGACAGAAGACCCTAATGCAGACACACCAGAAACTGTTTGCTGCAGATATTAAGATCACAGAGTTTTTGAAATTAGTAACAGGATTATTTTTTAAATATGTTAATCACCAAATTGTGAAACTAAGGGAAAGTTGTATTAGTGGATGAAAAGAAACAATTAGACCTAGCGAATTCATCCCCCTCCCTGAATATCACTGTGAACGGCATATGAATATGTACACTCTGAAATAACAGATGTTTCTCTTTGTTTCGCCTGACATTTTATTCCTTGAAAAAACAAAACGCACTCTGTGTTTTCAATGAAACCAAGTTCTAAGCAAAACTACATGAAAGAAGTTTTGTAATTATTTTTTGGGAGGAAGATGCCAGCGCTGAATCCCACTTCCGATTAACATGGCAGCATAGGTTGTAATGAAGGAGAAGGTCAGGCTATAGAGACGGGACTGACATGACTAATGTCCACTCATTTACATGTGGTCATTGGTCAAGACACGAAGAGTTCACTGTACGCTGGGCTTCACTGTCAGTGGCGGTGGACTTGCTTTAGGGCAGTGATTAAGAGTCCCTGTGAGCCTGTGAAGTCTATGGTGAAGGGAGGGTTGCAAATGGCCGTGAGTTCTATTCTTTCAAGGCAGAAATGCAGTGGTGTTAATGTAAAGAAAATGCATCTGAACCATCTGCTAGCTGTTTGTAGAAACAATTTGGTTAGGTATATCTTCACTGAAAAGCACCAGGAAGTACAGAAAGGGTATAAAGAAGAAGAGAAAACTCAATTTCCATCTTGTTACCCAGAAATAACCATCACAACATTGAGAAGTTTCTTTTCACAAATTTCTTCCCTCAAAAACACTAGCTGTCTTTAAAAAAATTATGTAAAACCGGAGGCAGTATTGATTGCTAGTCTGGATCTTTCATTTGAAAATGAACTGCAAATCTTTCTGATAAAGGTACAGCTACATTTATTGTTTTATTGTCAGTGTTGCTTGTAGTTTACATAATTGCCCTTATTTTTTAATATGAAGATTATGTTAAGTTACACAACTAAAACAAATCTTTTATTGATATTTTTAAAATTAGTTCAGTATTTCCTTCTTGGGGTGCTCATTCTTGACCTGCACTAATTCATGCACATTTCTGGGTCTGTGTGTGCACCTATCATGCCAAAGAAGGAGGCAATGTCTTTGTCTATTCCTTGGAGGGGAAATAGAGCCCCAACCCTTAGTTTCCCCATTTAGACAATGTGAAGGCAAACATCTTTGCTTCTTTATTCCTTACAGTAAATTTCTAGGAGTTGAATTGCTAGTCCAAACAAGCCGCACATTTTTAAGGTATTTGCTAAACACTGCTAAGCTATCCTCTTGAACAGTAAATTCATTGACCCCCCATACCCTCACCACCATACATCATCACTCCATTTATTGTTTACAAAGCTCATAGATTGGGGTATCTTATCTGAATCGGCAGGTTTTTAATCACTAAGAAAGTTTTCTTACCCTCCCCTGCTCCCCACCTCCAGGCCCCTTAGGGCATGGTTGGTATGTGGTCTTTCTGTGAGATTCCTGAGGGAGTGTTATGCGGAGCAAGTCATGGGAGAGTCAATTGACTTGCTTTATTTTTATAAGAATATTAAGTTTCTCCCAGGTCAAGGCCTTGTCAGTGACGAGCTGGTGTCCTGAACTCACCAGCGAGTGTGTGAGAGATTGTAGGGAAAGACTCCCTGGACAATTTACAGATAATTAGAAAAAGAAAGGGTGCCATGGGCTGATAAGCTGCCTGCTGGGCCAGAGGACAGGGTTTTGAGAAAAGATCTAAAATGGGGCCGAAGCGGAAAGTGTGCTGGGAAAGGACTATAGTGTTTCTGGGAAATATTTTATTGATCATGGTTTCAAACACTTCTACTCAAATGGTAAACTTTCCAGTATCCTAGAACCTACTCTTCAGGGGACTGCGAGATGTGCTGTGTAAGCGTGAGGACTCGTGTTCAGACCCCTAGCGCCATGTATAAGTCAGGCATGGCCTCACCGCCCTGAAGCCCCAGTGCTGAAGTGAGCAGAGACAGGCAGACCCTTGGAGGTTGTTGGCCCCACGGCCTTGCTAAAAAATGTGTTGCTCTGTAGTATAAGGTGGAGAGGGATAGAGCAGGACACAGGACAGACTTCCTCCTCTGTCCCCTGCACGCAGGCATAGGCATGAGCACTGATACAACGAACACACACACACACACACACACACACACACACTGAAACATACATACACACTCACATACTCACATACTCACACACATACTCATGCACACCCTCAACACTCACATATACACACTCACTCTCACACTCATTCACATATACAATCTATTAAAAATAATTAACACGAAATAAATTGACCTATTAAGCATAAAAGTCTATGCATTTTAGCAGATTTGTCAGGGTATCATTCATATGTGAAGTAGTTACACAGTTATTTCTCACCCTAAAACCCCCACGTGCTGCCCCTTGTATCACTCCCTCTATCTATAAATCCCAAATCCAATCGAGAATAAGACCATCACAATAGAGCCAAAATTGAAGCGAGTATTTAATTAATTGAAGATGGACTCTGACCAGGCCCATTCTGAGGTACCCACGAAGTGAACCTGTCACCTCCAGAGTTCCCACAGAATGGCACCGAGTCATGTGGCACAGGTGCTTAGAAAGGCAGAACCTGTAAGGTTACACACTTCCCACCAGGTCCAATCAGTGGCAAGCATCTATCCTGATGTACTTCCTGTCTGGGTTATCTCCTGCCTACAAGCAATCAAGCATATCTGGTTCATTTGGAGCACATCCGGTGCAGTAAGGTCAACTAAATTGAATCAAGACATTCCCTACCCAACAATCCAAGAGGTTATGTCCTTGGGCAAGGGAGATTCAGAGCTATCTCACCTGAACAGCCCCACCCAGCACTCCAGGAAGTATGTCCTTATTCCATAGATATCTTAGGTAGAGTAATTAAAATTTAAAGCATAATGTTTGCTCTTACATATCACCTTCACATTGTCTTATCAAGAGATGTGCATGGGAGTGATCTAGTTTCTTATTCTCCTCACCACTTGGTATTGTCAATATTTCTCAGTTTAGTCATTGTGATTGACAGGTGTCCCATAATGGCGTCAATGGGAATTTCTCTAGTGGCTAATAATACTGAGTTCATTTATTTGTCATTTATATTTTGCATTTGCCGAATTATCTGCTCTAGATCTTTGCCCGTTTTAAAATGGAAATATTTTATTTTTTAAAATTACATTTGTTTATGGAGAATGTGTCTGTGTGCGCTGGGCATGCACGCCACAGTGCCTGTAGATCTCAGAGGACGATCTGCAGAAGCCAGTGCTCGATTTCCATCTTGAGGATGAACTCTGGTTGTCTCTCAGTCAGGTGTAGTGCCAAGTGCCTTTACCCACTGAGCCCTCTCATTGGCCAGGGATGCTTTTTTACTGTTGGGGTTGAGAATTCTTTATATATTCTGGATATGTGATTTACAGATTCACAGATGTTTTCTTCAAGACTTCTAGTGCCTTTTCTAAAGTGAGTTAACTCCGCTGCAGTCTAGGGATTGATCTTGAATATGTTATGCAGACACAGGTTGAAGGCTCAAACTCAACTGCTCACTCATCTTGTCCCCACATATTTGACCTCTACATCCAATTCTGAGACTCTTTCCTTATCTTATCAGTTTACCAAAATCAATTCTCAGTTCATTGTATAATATAGATAATGTATGGGCTGTGACTGTGGTTTGAGGTCCCTCCCAGGTTCATTCTCTAGAAGATTAAAAACAAAAAAAAATCCTAATTTACTTTTACAAATCCATGCAACAAGGATGGAGAGATGGCTCAGCATCCTTGCAGAAGACCTGAGTGCTTCATAGTACAAATTCAGGTGGCTCATAATTCTATAACTCCATCTCTATGGGATCCAGTGCCCTCTTCTGGCCTCTTTACACACTGCACTCATGTGCAATACCCTCACAGAGAAACATATATATATATATATATATATATATATATATATATATAACATAAAATAAAAATCTTTAAAAAAAATCAGTGCAACGAGTTGGTATGTTTATTAGGTGCTTTAGCTATACATCACTCTGAGTCATATACCTTAGGAAGGCACGCCCCCATTAAGAGTCACCTCGTTCACAGGGGTGACTAAGACCATTTGCGTATCAAATATTTTCACTGCAGCTCATAACAGTAGCAAAATTAGTTATGAAGTAGCAATGAAAATAATTTTATGTTGGGAGTCACCACAATTGAGGAACTGTGTTAAAGGGTCGCTGCATTAGGAAGGTTGAGAGCCACTGGTGCCCAATCAGGGACCGCTAGAGGATCACCACTGGAAGGCTCTTCGAGGCCAGGTGGTAAACTCGGGCCTGTGGATCAGCAAAGTCAGCATTACCTAGGAGCCTGTAAGAATTTCAAAGCCTGGACCCTACCCCAGGTTAGAATTTGCATCTTAATAAGATCCCCAGGTGCCCATTAAAGTTTCTGAAGCACAGCTGTTCAGCTCATCTGGCTTTCACTCACATTTTCAAACAAAAGAAACTGCAGTCCAAAGAGGGTTAGGATCGCCTGCGGCCTTTACAGCGGATGCTGGAGTCAGGAAGAGAATCTGACCTTTGAACTCGAAGGCGTACCCACGCACCACCCACCTGCTGAGTCCTGATGGAGGCGCAGACTTCCCCCACCTCGTTCTTGGCTATGGGCGAGCGTCAGCATTCTTCATCAGAAACAGCATAGCCTTTCTGAGTCTTCCTCCAAAAACTCTCCCCTCGCTCCTTATCCGCGCTATCCCCTAAGGGTATCCAACTTTCCAAATCCAGGCTTCCAAATTTTTGTAATAAAATGAACTAAAAACTCTTTGGGGAGGAAAGTGATTTTCCCGTTGCATTTGTTTACTCTCTGCGAGCTCTTGAGATGGCTAACACACTAGTTGCTAATCACACCATCTGTTCAAAACACACCGCGGAACCATTAAATTCATCCTTTCTTTTTAAGGAAAAAAAGGAAAAAAAGGAAAAAAAAATTTTTTTTTTCTGAACAATATGTTTGCGTCTGTGTTGCTCCCTCACCTGGCAGTGCAGTGTAAGCTATTTAAGCTTTCCCATTTCTCGTAAATCATATATATATATATATGATTTATATATATATATATATGTATATATATATATTTCGCATACACAAAAATGTATCTGTTGACTTTTAAAACATGGGAAACGCTTTTTTTAAAAAATAATCTGTTCCAGACTGTCTGCTGTCAGAGTTTTAAGCATTTGATTATATTTAAATGAAGCGTTCAGGAAGATGATTTATCGGACTGACCCGGAAAATGTTTTCCCCGCTGGCCCCGAAGATGGCAGTGCTGTGCAGTTTAGAACAGCCCTTCGCAGCCGCCCCCGCCCAAAGGAATTTCTGGAATGGCAGAAAGTGGGGGAGGATCCACCAGATCTGAACCTCCTAACACTTCGCCCAAACCTCTCCTGAGCCCTGGGACAATCTGGTTTATCTTTCGGTCGCTTTGTTTTTGTTTAAAGCTGTACCCCATGCGCTTCCTGTGTCCCGTCAGGATCAGAAATGGGACCGGCTAAACGGTTATTCCCATGTCGCGGGTAACCAGGAAGTTTACACAGTTTACTGAGAAGCTGGTTTGCACAAGACTGGGTGTATTTTTTTTTTTTTTTTTAAATTCTAACAAAGGCTCTACCCAAGATAAGCAAAAGCTAAGAATATTTGAGGTTTCGAGAGCCCCATGGGACCACATCTCTGGCAGTCTCCTTCTCCTTTCTTCTTACTCAGGAGCCTGTTGTCTGACATTCTTTACATTTCATCAGCAGGGTCTGGAAGGTATAGAAGCCTCAGGCAGTATACAGCAAAGGCAGTTTCTAGGCCCTGTCATTGTGAGATATGGGCATTGGAAGAGAGAAGGAAGAGGTGTGTATTTGCCCAACTGTGGGGACTCTAAAATGGGGTTACACTTCAACTAGCCAGAAAAGACTTATTGAAAAAAGTATATGAGGGATCTAATGTGATATGCTGTCACAAAGAACCAGCAGTGCTTATGTTTTGTGAACCAACGCCCCTTTAGCAGCATCTAATTTAATCTTCACTAGCACTGTATGAGACACATACAGCCCTGTTTTCTGGGCTCTACCTTTATAGAGGAAACTGGGGAACACGGATCTTAGAGAGTCTCACTGAGGTCATGAGACTTATAAATAAAATTATTGGGATTTAAGCTTTCAACTCCAAAATATGCCAAATCAATCATTGCCCTCCCTGTATTTTGGCTCATGGATAAAATATCAAAATACTAAGCCCTCAGGAATGAAGCATATTGGTAACTATTTAATGATACTAGACAAGGGAAGGCCAGGGCTCTGGAGTCTCCTACCGACTGCTACACAGCCACAGAGAAGCCAGGTCCCTAGAGAACATGCCTGTTGCATAGGAAGAAGGGGTTCCAGACAGGAGAGTATAATCATGTGACCTTAGGCATCTTTATTTAATTCAACATCTTCAAAGATGAGGACAATTTAAGAATCAGCTCCTCCCACTTCAAATCTTTCACTTGGAGTTTTGAAGTCAAAAGCTAGAAAAAAATTCATTTCTTTTCTACTTCTAACAATCATAATCCCTCTCCTCCTCTTCTCTCCTCTTCTCTCCTCTCCTCTCCTTTCCTCTCCTCTCCTCTCCTTTCCTCCCCCCTCCCCTCCTCTCTTCTCCTCTGTCTTCCCTTCCCCTCTCCTCCCCTCCCTTTCCTTCCCCTCTCCTCTCCCCTCCCTTCCCTTCCCCTCTCCCCTCTCCTGTCCTCTCCCTTCCCCAACCCCCTTCTCCTCTGTTTTCCCTTTCACTCCACTTCTCCCTCTTCCCCTGGCCTCTTTTCCCTTTCCCTCTCTCTGGCTAAGAGTGTAAAGCAGCTGCGGCGGAAGGTGAAAGGTAAAAGTACAAGGATACTATATTGGTTAGTATTTCAAAATTATTATTGCAACAGGAGTGGGGGCACTGTTTATCCTTCCCCCCCCAATGCCTTGGGCAGATATTAGACTTAGCTCTGACTGGAGGCTGCGGAGGATTGTGGGAGAAGCCCCACCTAAGTCCGCTCAGTGGGAAATGGCTCTTTTGTCAAGGATCTAAGTTCACTTAGATTTCTTCTTAGAAGTTTGTTTTGAATAAAGATTAGATCAGTCTGGGCGTTTATGACCTAGGATGAAAATTTCTTCCCGGCAAGTGCACCGTAGTTTCCCAGATACTCTCTGGGAATGTTCTCGTCTTTCTTTTCCCCTAAACCCTTCCTTCAGAACGCGTCTTAAGGTGACTTATTTCCGGATGCTCACTGATCTTTCCCACCGTCTGCAGCGCTTTCATTTCAGCTATGGGTTCACCTTCAGTTCAGAGACCTCTTAGTACTGCTAAACACTGCTAAGTTTTATTTTCCTCTTCCAAGTCAGTGAAGTGGAGTATTCTATTATTTATTTTATTTTTGTCTTCTTTAAAACATCATCTCACAGGGATGAGAATCACTTCAGCTTGTGAGACCATTTCTTCTCTGATCCTCCATTGTTTTTCAAATGCTGATGCAATTATTTCTTAAGATGGTGTTGCACCAGGGACATGTGTTTGAGACCGAGTCACACCCAGCTGCAGCTGAAAAAGATTAAATCTAGCATCCTCACAAGGAGAAGAAACACTGCATTAGACTAGCCCTGATGCTTTGTGAGAGAGGAGTGGAGTCTAGTCCTAACCATGACTTTGGAAAAATGACTGGACACCTAGAACTTTTCTGAGGCAGAGATTGACACTTGTATACATGAAATGTGTCTTTTTTTTTTTTTTTTGCCAGTGGGGCAGTGGTGGCACCCAGCACTCAGGAGGCCAGCCTGGTCTACAGAGTAAGTTCCAGGACAGTCAGAGTTACAAAGAGAAACCCTGTTTCAAAAAACAAAACAAACAAACAGACAAACAAACAAACAAAAAGTGTCTACCATATGATGTTCTCTACTGAATATTATCTTTAAGTGATGCTTAGATATTCCTTAGGGGTTCCAACCACAGCTGTATCCAGGAGCCTCTGGGTCTTCTTCTTGGTGTGCTGGTCAGTAAGAAAGTAGAGTTTCCTTTCTCTGTACTTCCTAGAGCAGCAGCAGGATTAATAGTTTTTTCTGTTAACTCTTTATGTACGGTTATATTTGAGATGAAGTTTTCTTTTGTTTTTTTTTTTCCTGCTGAAAGAATACAGGGGTAGGGAAACACATGGTTTTGATTTCTGTATTTTCAGTGGCTACTTCCCTTTATTGTTTTGAAATTTTAAAATGTCCCAGCTGAGGTATTGGAAAAACATTTATCCACATGAAGATGACTCCCAGAAATGTCCACCGGGTGATGGAGAAAACCAGTGGGATAGGCCTTCAAGATGAAGGTAACCCCTGGCCGGGGAGGGGGACAGAATTTAGGTCATGGAGGTCCTTCTCCATGTGTGGCACCCTGCCTTTTCGTTCTAATGCTCGTTTGTTATGAAGATGCTATTTATGCATGTGTTTATCTCTATCTATACATGTCTTTATATAGCTCTTTCTATGTATGTTTCTCATTTCCAAATATAAGTTCTTCCTGAATTAAATTAAATTATGAAGCCTCGTATTTTCAAACTGTAGATGCTGAAAGTGGGGAGGGGAGAGGAGAATGCGAAGAAAAAGACGAGGATATGCCAAGGACAGCAATGAAAGCTGACATCACCGCCGCCTACGCCCTCTCCGCCACAGCACCCTCACCCAGAGCTGGAGGTGGATTTGGCCTGTTTTTTGAGGATGATATTTCCAAGGCTGGTAACACAAAATTTAATAGTGTCTCAAAAATGTACTATAGCCCACCTATAACGCCAAATAGGGCCCTAGAATTCTGTTTTTTAGATTATTCAGGAATCCAGGAGGGGTGTTGTGCAATTTCATTTCAGATCCTGCCTGTCTCTGAGACGGCTCCAAAAAATGACCTTTGAGCTGTAATTTAATTTATTTTTATTTATTTATTTATTTTTTTGATGCTTTAGAAAAGATCTGCCTGCCTCTTCTCAGGAAATAAAGACAAAATGGAAGGGCACTTTGCAGCCGTAGCAACAGCAGCAGGGATGGCGGTAGATCAGCCACCACCGTCCAGCTGCTGCCATGCTTCGTAAAACCATCCCAAACGGGGTGAGCACATTTAGCAGTGATCAATTCTCTGCTGCCACACCAGTTCTATTTATAATCTTGGCAGAGCTACAGATTTCAAGGGTTTTCAAAGATGGAGGAACTGTGCCACATGAAGTGATTTTAGCTCCCCTTTCTCAGAGTTTGAATTCAAGGGAGTGGGAATTTCCAGTCTCTGGATGAACTGGTGCTTCTGAGGAACGCAGCTCACAGCCGGCTCGCAGGGGATGGCTAGCACAGGCAAGGAAGAGAATCCGGCAGACCTTTTCTTCCTAAGGAATCTTGATGTTTATAAGGAGTTTATAAGACAGAGATGTATTTCTGTGTTTTTAGCTTTATCTGCTGATAATATCTTTAGATCACCCAAGTGTTTACCTCACACATCTCTCTCTGCCTTGCCTCAGATTATTCATTTCCAATACTGGCCTCTCTGTTAATTAAATGGTATGTCTATGGGGGCATTTCCACTTGAATGATAATTAATGTGTTTTTTCTCAGTCCAGCTGGCCATGAACTCTAGTGGATAAATTGTTTTGTGTATGGCACATATTCGAAGATAGGTTTGGATAATGATTTCCTGTTGAAATTAAAAGAACCAAACAAAACTGCGTTACCTAAAGTGCGTGTCATCGTTCTATAATTTGGCATGTATGTGAGGAGATGAAGAAAAAGTATTTTATAATTAAAATATAAGAGCAAGGAAACTCGCAGTAACCATGGTAGAGGCCCCATTGACCTTATGATTGACTTTCCTGATATTCTTGCCTGTGTCCCCTCGTAGTGTGTAAGACACATACTTCCTGAGGCATGTATAAATTAACATGAGGTTCCTTAAAACATTTCTGCTTCCAGAGACATGCAAAAAATGTGACAAATTTACTTGCTAATACACAAAAATCTTCTTTTTAATTAATATGCTACTAATATTTTTTTGAAAGGCGAAAATGCTTTAAAACTCAGGCTCTGGAATAAGCTGCGCAGTCCATGCAAATCCTGGCTTCACCGGAGACCTGAGATGAGTTGTTAACCTCTTTGCACCTGACTGTCCTTGTTTATAAGGTAGGATTAATAACATTGTTGATGATGGGTATTGTGGCGTATGCCTTTAATCCCAGTATTCAGGAGACAGAGGAAGAAAGATCTCTGTGCAGTCGAGGTCAGTCTGATCTATAGAGTGAGTCTCAAGTCAGGCAGGGCTGTGCAGAAAGACCCTATTTCAAAGATCCAAAGCCAAAATCCAAAAAAGAAAAAGAAACCAAAAAACCATTATCGATGTGAACAAATGCACGGCATATATTATTAGTCCCTATATTAACTATTATTAGTATTTTCAAGAGGAAATATTTTAACATTAAGTCAGAAGCCTGTGCAGGCCTATATTATTTTCTTAATTAATTGACAAATCTCTAGAAGTGCATTTCAGGCTCCAGAACACTATAATATCAGCAGATGGATAATGTGGGCAGCATATTTATAGCTTTAATGAACAGAATTTCTAAGTAGGAGCTTTAAATCTAAATGACAAGACAGGACAGAGTAATGTATTCTATAGTTGAGTATTTAAAGGTGAGATTCATCTCCACAGAGCAGGGACGAGGAGGGCGTGCTAACACTGTCATTTGGAATATCTTTCATACAGAGACCTTACTATTCCACTTTCCAGTTTAGATGACATCTACTGAGCAGAAATGATGTAAAGAATATAGATTGAGGGGAAAGGAATTCGGCCTTTTCATGCCTACTCTTGATTCAGAATGATGAAATTAAGTCCAAATTGGGTCATCCAATGATGTGTGTGTTTACAGATCTTTAACCTGGCTTGGAGTGGATAATAGGAACCAAGGGGGAGAATTTCCAAACCAAAACTTGAGCATATTTGCATGGTAAGTATCAATAAAGGAAGTCAACTTTCCGATAAAAGTTTTAGTGAGAAGCAAGTTACCTGGGATTTCATTGGAAAGAATTATCCTAGCACTTTAGAAATGCTATCATATGGTCAAGATTTGAAACCTTACAAGTTTTAAGTCCCACGGTGACTCAATGTTCCTGAAATATTTCTGCGTTTTAAGCACTGTTGTGATTCTTATGTTATCAAATCCTCTTTGCAACTTTAATCACCATTCTCCATTTCCCATCAAGTCTAGGGGAGCCGAGGTTCAGAAACATAGCTTCTGAGCAACAAAGCTGGGGCTCAGACCCTGGTAGTGGAAGCTAAGCCCACAGACCCACAAGTTAAGTCTTAACCAGTCCATTTTCTTCTGTGACATCACATGCCAAAACACAAGCATCAACAGGTCTCTCCGTAACTGACTAAGTCATATCTAAGATGTGAAAAACATACTCGCCCTATGAAGATCCTATCAGCATTAACAGCACTTGGACTAATGTGTCAAATAGCAAACGCTGTGACATTGGGGAGTAATGGTCTCCTCCCACAAAGACCGAGGTGAACTCTCTTCTTTTGAAGAAGTGAAGCGATTGTTGCACTGATGGTGGGCTCTGTGGGAGCACCTGGAAAAGCACGACGGTGAGGACCACTGTGGATGCCAACATCGAGGTGATCCGATGCTTGAAGTGGTGCGGTCCATGGTCCGCATAATAATTAAAGCAATTCATCTTCAGATGCATCTAGTCCATTTCACTGTTTCTACATGAAATTCTAGGGGGGTAGAAATGCCTGTAGAGAACATCTGTTGTGTAAACATCAATAAGCAAAGTAACTCGGTGACCTTTTGAGATGTATCAGCTATGTGCCTATTAAAAACCTGATGCTAGCTGGGGGGGTGGCGGTGCACACCTTTAATCCCAGCACTTGGGAAGCAGAGACAGGTGGGTCTCTGAGTTGGAGGCCAGCCTGCTCTACACAGTGAGTCTCAGGGTGGCCAGGGCTACACAGAGAAGCTACATCTCAAAAATCAAAATCAAAAACAAAGCAAACAACAATAACAACAAAAAAAATGCAACCAACAAACAAAACAACCAGCATCAAAACTGATGCTAAAATGATGACAGGACACCTGGCTGGAAACGACTCAGAAACCAGTGACAGAGTGACTCAGGGGAGACTTCCTACCATGTTGTAGAACACTAACAGCAGACGAAATGGCTGTGGGTGTGCGAGTCTCTAATTTGCCCCAAGGACAAATCAATAAACAGATATGATAAATGAGTCACCGCAAAGGCTAAAGAATTCTGAAATCGTACAGCATACCATTTGAGCATGAGTGTGTTCTGTCCGCTTGGTAGACCGGCAGCGTGTGCTACTGAAAGGTAGTGAGTCCTCACTGAGGGGCTCTCGAACTGTAAAATCGAAATGTGACTTTTAACACTCAGTATAGAAAAAAAAAAGTGAAGTAACTATTTATATTGATTGCATGTTTAAACGATCATATATTGAACATATTGGTCAATAAACCATTATTAGTTTTAAGAGATTTTTGCTATTTTCATTGTGACCACCATAACATTTACATAGCATATATGTCTCTTAATGCGCATCTACTGAGCAGCGCCGTATGTGGCACCAATGGCAGGTGGACACGCAGCCTTGTCCTTCCTTTCAGTGTGAGAGACTCTTTAAGAGGCAGGTGGATATTTGGGTGGGCTCTTCATACTTTTCAGTTTTTATTTGATTTTCAGTTTATCAATTTTCTATTATCTTTATTGTATAGATTCTCTCGTGTTCTTTGAGTTTGTCCCCTTCCTAGTCCTCCAAAGAAAGCTCTGATACTTTTCGCATTTTCATGTCTACTTAGAGGGAGCGAATAGTGAGTCGCTGAAGGTTTCTATCTGCATGAGGTTTTCATGAGATTCTCCTTTGGTATTTCTTATTATGGAACATTTCCCTCTACTTAAAAGTGAAAAAATACGTCTGTGGTTACCCATGTAAGGCACAGTAGAAAAACAAAAAACAAAAGCCACAAACATGCGTGCGTGCGTACGCGCACGCGCGCGCGCGCGCGCGCACACACACACACACACACACAGAGAAGAGGTTCTTAAAGGAATAGATATCATTTTTTAATGGCTATATGTTAATGATGAGAGCTCTGACAGATTATTTATTATATGGTAGGTATGGAAATGATATTGTTGAGCAAATGAATGGAAAAAGTAATAAAACTGCTACACCTGTCCTTGAACTACAGGACTACTAGAAAGCCCTCCAGGGATTGTTACCATTCAGATTTATAATAGGAGCAATCCCCTTCTGGCATGCTGACACTAAATTTCAAACATTCTCTTCCACACACTTAAAACATTTTATCTGTAGTCACCACGATTGTTTGGGGGCCATCATATTGCATGAGCTTGTGATATTCTCCTACTGTAATATAAATCTCAGGGATGCTTACAGGTTACTTCAAGAAGGAAGGATCAGAAAAAATTGCAGAATGTCTCCAAACCTGCAGATTCTGTGATACGCAACCCCTGAATACTGATATTCTTTATTCTCTCCTCTCTACTGATTCATCAGAAGTAAGTAACAGACAGAGCTTGGGAAGGCTGACCAGTGATTATTTTCTCCACTGTCTTTCCTGGTGTTAATGCACTGTCATTTTGCTGACTATAGCACGCAGCTGCCATAGATACCATCTCCCCAAGATTTCATGTCATTGATAAGCCAAAGAACTTACTTTGGGACCACTGTGCATTTTATGAGAAAATTAGATTTTGATCCATATGTATCTTAAAACGTATGAAGTCTGGCAAGATGGCTCAACAGGTCAAAACTCTTGCTACAGAGCTTGATAACCTAAGTTCCACCCTCCGGGAGTTATACAATGAAAGGAGAGAGTCGACTTCCTCAAGCTGGTCTCTGACCTCCACATGTATGCTGTAGCATGTGCACATACAAAGACATGCATGCACACAAGCAAAAACATTTAATTAAAAACTTTAAAGAATAAAAAAAAAGAGATGTATATTTAGAACAAAATGGATATATGTACACGGAGAAACATTTCATTTCTTCTAATCATTAATCACTGTGGTAAATTTAAGCAGAATATTGAGTAGTTTTAAGAGAGCTCTTTGAGAGCTTATACTTCTTACTCAAGTTCATACAGTTTGTATATATACGAGAAACAAATGGAAGTTTCACACAAGACTTTGAGCTCATCTGCTATCTTATCAATGATTATGGAGCAACATCTTGAGATCTCTGACTCATTTTCTCTAAAGTGAAGAAGGTACTTTCTGCTTCATAAAACACCTATGTGACAATGAAGTCATTCTTGCAGAGGTTGGCAATGAGTCAGGTACAGAGGAAAAACTTATCTTTTTGAGCCTCTTCATGTGTTTAAATTCCCCCAGCAGAACCAGTAAATAAGAAAAAGGATCATGGACCCCCACATTCTGCATGATCAAGAAAGAAGCTGATAAACCAAACCACATTGAGCAAAGCATTTTACTATGGTGAAGACACAGAGCAAAGACAAAGAACATCACTACTGCTGAGCCACAGAGAACTCCACTAGCTCCCCTATTGCTCTCCCCGCTAAGATGGGGTAATGTCACCATCATCTGTGTTCCCATTTATGAAAACATTATAAAGAGAACATTCGGAATTCCCCAAAGCAACTGTCCATGCAGCATCAACGATACCCAGTGACGGAGTGCACCAGCTCTACTGTTCTCTGTGCTCTTCTGCTTGCATGTACGTGTGTAAACAGGTCTGATGCTGGCCCGTCTGAGCTGGCTGGCTGCTGGAAATCAAAAGCAAGCGGTAGTTATATGTATACTTGAGCATAACTGATAGAAGCCGGACGGACCAAAGTGAATACTGTTCAAATGGAAGCCTCCTGGCATGAAGTCTGCTGTGGAGTCTGCGAGACTCAACTGAATTGATTGTGGCCTCTGAGAACCAGACAACAGAAAAATGACAAATAAATAAGTAAAATCTTACCAGTAGCATTCTAGTGAGTGCTGAAAGCACTCTCCACACACTAGCCTGTAGCCTTTTCTAGTCGCAGTTCACATTTTCAGAAGAGCTAGCAAGCTAGTCAGAAAAGGTCGCAGGAACTGGACTTGGTCAGTGGGAAAAGAGAAGAGCGAGCAGATGACCTAAGTAAGAAACAGAGTCTCCATCTCCTCATACCGGCTCTCAGTTTGAAGCCAGAAACTAAACAAAGGGCATCCTTCGGAATAACAACAAAATGAAGACCCTTTTCTCTCTCTTCATAATAGAGCATTATCTTCTTTTTTTTAATACACAAAGTATTGGTGTTTACATGTTTAATATCTATAAATAAATAAATAAATAAATACTGGCAGTAGATGATGGAATGACGGATAGAGGCCACAACCAAGACTCTCTTCCCTTCCTGGTCTTCCACCTTCGAGTTTCCGTAGAGGGAAGAGTGCAGATGTGGAACAGAGCTGGGAAATGGAGTTCCTGAAAGCTGCATCGCAGCTCGCAGAGCTGAATCCCCCAAGGATGCTGGGCAGCCCCACTGTGGCTCGATGGCTATATTTCTGGAAGTCATCCAGAAACTGCCTTGACCAGCAAATCTCTTCCTAAGCCAAATAATTTCACTTTCAAAGATCCTGACAAGAAGTTATGTCTTTCGTTCTTAAAGGAGCTGCTAAGTTATATCTTACCCTATTGTGATGGTTTGCACGAGATATCTTCCATCTGTAACCTATTTTAATACTTGGCCTCCTATCAGTGTTTGGGGAGGTTAAGGAACCTTTAAAGGTGTACGTAGCCTTGCTAGAGGAAGCACATCACTGAGGGTGGGACTCACAAATTGATAACCTTGTCTTATCTCCAGTTACACTCTCTGCTTCCTATGTGCAGTTGAACTATGACCTCTCAGCTTCCTGCTTCAGCTACCACGCCTCCCTAGTCATGGACGTCTAGCCCTGAAACCCTAAGCCAAAATAAACTTTCCCTTAAATTGCCTTTGGCTGTGGAACTTTATGACAGTATCAAAAAAGTAACAAGTATGCCTATAACCTACAGTTCTGGTCTGCTTTGGAAAGAGAAATCAGTGTGACACTACTTCTCTACACAGGTCAAGACCCCCCAATGGCCACAGAGGTGCAACTCTTGACAGGCTTCACTCATCAAACCTCGCGCTGAAAAATAAAATCACCTGGGCTTCAGCCATGTTTGTTATTCAAGTATTAACGTTGTTACTTCACCTCCACCAGAACATAGCCGTCGAAACTGGCAAATTATTACTCCTCATAATTTGAGGGCTGGAATATGTTTCTGTGATGAGGAAAGGAGCAGGTCTCTCTTCTGAGAGGGAAGAGGAGACGACAGCATGGGATAAGGCAAGCGGCTCTGGTCTGGGTGTGAGGGCTGAGCTGGCTACAGCTGGGCTAGGACTTAGCTATGGACAACTTATCTCAACCTTTGTAAAATAGAAGTAACCATAGTCCTATGTCATAGGGTAAATTATGAATAAGTTAATCACCTTGAACCAGGCTAGTGCACAATAACTGACTGAGAAACAATGCTTACATTATGCTATTAAGTTGGAAGAGATAAAATTAAGGATTAAAAATGTGAAGATTTAAGTGCCAATGTGAGTTTTTGGGACTGTGAGAGTATGAGACCGCTTTACGTTTTTTTACTTCTCTAAATTAAACAACAAACAAGATCAACGATATTTTTGACTCTTCAGTCCTAACTAGGAACCCCCGCAATGACACGCCAAGTGTGGTGTGAGATTCTGATGAAAGGTTTCAGAGCTGTTGAGGCTGGCTGAGT
This sequence comes from Cricetomys ansorgei, assembly GCA_026225945.1. Taxonomy (NCBI): domain Eukaryota; kingdom Metazoa; phylum Chordata; class Mammalia; order Rodentia; family Nesomyidae; genus Cricetomys; species Cricetomys ansorgei. Next base: position 14,887,066 of record JAMJFZ010000716.1, on the reverse strand, counting down.
CCATCCCTTCAAGGTATCAGGGAAACGTTCAGTTTAGTGCTGCTTCCTTCTTCCTATGGGGCTGCAACCGGACTAGAAAGTACCGGTACCATGAGTCTGTGCCGACCACACAGAGTGCAGACACCCACTGGACACTTCCTGGCCAGACTCCGGAGTACCTGGGCAGAAGGGAGAATGTACACTTTGATTTCCACATGCAGAAAATTATTCCCCGAGAATTTCCTGTCTTTCAGCTGATGGGAATGGGAGAAGGGGCTGCAGCATTCCTCTGAAGTTTCCAGTTCTTAGGGTCATTCGTAACCCTAGGTCTGACTAAGGTTGGTCTGCCTGCTCTGTCAAGTGGGTGCCTGCTCTTCCTTTTCACTGGACTGATAGATCATGAGTATTTTCCTTACCCCCTTAATAGTCATTTCCTCTCATTTTCCCCAGGCACCAGAGGCAAGAGGTGTGTGTGTGTATGTGTGTGTGCCAGTGTGTGTGTGTGTGTGTGCACACGCATGTGATCACTGTCTTCAAACACAGCATATGATAGCAAACATTGCTCAGAGACTTTCAGCTGAAATTTATCAACAACCTAAATTCTAGCACCCTGCTCATCAAAAAGCAAAGATGTATGCCTTGTATTACTTAACCTTTCCAAGACATCTGCTTCTTATTATATTTTTTATTTCATATTCAACTCCCTATTTGAAATTCAAACATCTTATTATAATCTTGTGTATGCTTTTTGAGCTTAAGTGGAACATCCTAAAATCTGGTGTTCCCTTATATTCAACAACTATGGAGTGCCAGGTGAATCCAGGTCTTTAGATATTAGGGATAGGTCAGTACGCACAAAGGAGGATAACGTCTACCTCCACGGAGCTTAGAATTCTGGCATGTCTGGGGGCAACGAGGAAGAAACCTGGGCAACATTTAACCAATGCTGTACATTAGATGTGGCAAGTGGTACAGAAAAATAGCAGGGTGGAGGCATGCCAGGTTCTAGGAGTATGCACGTGTGTGGCAGGAAGTGAGGTTCATATTTGAATAGAAGTATCACGGGCGATTCCATTGGTAGGGTGGCTTTTCAGCACAGATATGGAGCACATGAGAGAGTTAGCTATGAAAGTAACTCTTGTGGACAGCGGTCCTACCAATAAGGAACAACCGAGGCCAGACCTGCCTGGGATGTCCAGACAATGCCAGTCTGGAATGTCGGGAGAGGGGCATCATAACATGGGAAACGGTAGAGATGGAAGTGGGACCACCAAATGCAGAAGCAGTTCAAAGAAGAAGAAATGAGTGTCAGTACAGCTATGAATGGGTGCTACATCAATGAACTAAGCAAGAAACTCTCATCTCCTGAAACTGACATGTTACAGGCCATAGGGCTGAACTTGTTAACTGATATTTTAAAAAATGGCTATGTAGCCAAACTGCCTTCTTTATGTTAACATATATTAATTAATATTTAAATTTAAAACCTTAGGCTGATGCCGCTATCCACGCTGGCCAGAGAGGGTTCTTTCTGTAGCAGGCGACAATAGGTATAGAGACTCATAACTGGTCAAAATGCTGAAAATAAAGGACAAGTGCTCAGCTTTAAACAAGGCACTGTGTCATCCCCTCCTAGAGCCAGGGAGCACAGCAAGAAAGGGAGTGGAGGGACTCAAAGGGCTGGAAGATGAGGAGTGTCCCGTGAGATTCTGTCCTTCAGATAGGACATGGCCATTGCAGTCATGAACACAGAGTAGCTATGGCTACCTGAATTAAAAAAAAAAATAAGAAATGAAATTAGGAGAGGAAATAGTAGAAAGAGAAGGTCTGTAGGATTGGGGTAACAGAGGGAATGGGGTGAATGTGTTCATACTACATTACATACATGTATAAAGTTGTAAAAAATTAAATTAAAAAATCTAAAAAAGAAAGAAAGAAAAACCTCTCCCCCCTGGAGTTGATGTCCCAGCAAGGGCTAAAAGAATAATAGTAATGCTAATACTAATATTAATACTAATACTAGTATAAATATAACTCTCTAATATGCTAAAAGTGACTCAAGCAATGACAAAGAGGTGGAAACAGATCGCGGGAGACAATTGTTTAATTGCCTAGAACAATCTCAGAAGGCAAAATTCTTTGTTCTTTATTATATGATTCAGTTGTCAGCGGGTTGGGAGTATCGTTGATAGTAGGCTTGATGGTGTGTTTTGGTTGCGTTCTGTGCACAGAGGACGGTGCTATGGGATCAAAAGAGACCCTTGGCTTCACGGGGCTTATAGGTTGGTGGTAGAGGCAACATTGATCAAATAATCACACGGGTCAATTAAAACTGCAGAGGGCCATGGTGGGAAGCACTTGATACTAAGGAAGAAAATAATTTTAGGGGGGGGTGAGAAGATATCAATCTCTCTTTAATGCTTTATTTTAGTAGTAATATTGACCTTCCCAAGCAAAATGGCTTTGTGGCATGCTGGTGAAATAGGAGCTGGAAACAGTGCGAACGTGTCCTGTCCTGTTTGAAAACACACCGTAAGCTGCTCTGCGGAGAATCAGCACCCACGTCTCCAGAGCTACCCTGCGGCACTAGCTTAATTGGTAGCAGTAGCAGTGCCTTGCTGGCTTCGCTGGGACTGTACAATACAGACAGCACTCTATTCTGGACAAACTGGACTCAAGAACTGGAAGAGACCACAGTTCCGTGTGGGGTTCTTAGGGCAAAGTGTTCCCTAGATTCTAGACTAGACAGAAGATACAAGTGTTTATTCCTTCTCCAAGGCCAGCGAGTCTGACTGTAACTCAATAACTCACTTCAGATAAACCCATTTCCTACCTTATTTGGGGGATATAACTCTGCTCATTCTCCACCGTCCGTTATTTTAGATCACGGGTGGCACGGTCCAACAATTGAACCAGAAATATAACTGTTCACCAGCCGTGGTGACGTATTTTTCTGCATTAGGTTCATCCTTGGCAAAAGAGATGCCTCAGCTCCTGTTTTGGTCTTGCTGTCAGCTTGATAAACGGACAGTCTTCCTTCCCAGCAGGCCTGGTGGGAATCCAGGTTGCAGCACTGCCTGTTCCAGCGGGCTGTCGCCATTGTTCCTGTCTTCCCCAGCTCATTGTGCCCACTGGGGTGCATGGGGGGCATTCCAGAAGGTGCTCGCCGCCTCAGCCCAGCAAAAGGAGAAAATACAGTTTTGCTCTGTCCTGCTAAATGTCTTTGCCAGACGTTACAGAGACATGATGCCAGAAGAGTAAAATAAAGTTAATTTTGTCCACTGCACCAAGCTATTTTGAAAATTTACTGCCAGGCTCTTGCAAATGGATACAATGGTATGTTTTAGCTCTTCCTTCAAGCAGTTTTTCTAACTGATTGGTGATTCATTCCTGGGTGGATTTTTTAAGAAGGCGGGGAAGAGCCACATAAGTGTATTAATATGACTAGTTTTTATTTGTGTAAAAAGTGAAATAGGGTGTGGCAGGACACAGAGGCTAGTAGAAATCTACTTACAGAAAGCCAGGCCTGCCTGAGCTCTTCAGCACAGAATTAATAACATTAGCTATGAGTTAGCATCAGCAAGGTACCAGCTGCTTCCCCTGTGTGCATGCTATGGCTCAGACAAATGGATCTTCAAACCTTGATGTCAAAGGCTTGAGCTCTGCCCAAGATCTAACTGGGAAACAGTGGAAGCTGTAATAGATAGGGTCTGGTTGGAAATCTGACTGTGTGAGGTTTTACCTTGAGAGAGTTATTGGGTTCCTGGTCTCTCCCCTTCCTCGGCTTGGCTTCCTCCTTGTTGTTCATTTAAAATTTTATTTATTTACGTATTTTATTGAAAATAGATTTTGTTAAATACACTGTATCATGATTATGGTCTCCCCTCTCCCAACTCCTCCCAGGTCCTTTCCACTTCCCCGCCCACCCTGATCTACACTCTTTTCTCTCTCTCATTAGAATATAAACAGCCAACTAAAATATAATAAAATAAAAACAAACCAGACTAAGACTAAACAAAGAAACAGAAGAAAAAAAAAAAAGAGCCAAAGGGGAAGCACAAGAGTCACATATAGATGTAGAGACACACACATTAAAATCCCCAAAAGCCATAAAGCCAGAAACTATAACATATACTTAAGTAACGTGGTGTGGTGAGTGGCCTTCTTCACCACACTTCCTCACAGTGCTGCCTTGCCACAGGCCCAGAGCAGCAGAACCAACTGAAACTCAAACCTGTCAACCAAAATGAACTGTTTTCTTACAGTATAAGAAAGCTGACTAACCAGCCTCTGGTCTTTTTGTGCACTATAGGTGAAATCGTGGTCATAGTCTGTTTACCACATCGTTCCCAGTGTATTCTCTACCTGCTGTCATCACCGCGGTGTTACTGTGGGGAAGATGAGTCTTTGTTGCCCTCTGACAGTAGAGGAAACTGAGGACCAAGGAGATCTTGTCCCTGATTTGCCAAGGTCATATAACAAGCACTGATGACTGTGAGTTGTTCCCTTGTCACATTGCTTTAAAACATAAATTAAAAAGCAAGAAGATATCTTCTGCACTATTAAAAAGTCTGATTTTTCTGGATGAAAATTAAACCTGGAGAGGTAGGCACACATATCTCAAGTTAGGCAGAGGATGTGCGGATTTCTCTCTGGCTTTTTGTTTTTAACTTGTGTCTATATGCTGTATTGTATACATAGCCTTTGTGTGTATGGCGCATTTCATGACAAGAGCAAGAGGCAACAGTTAGGGACATCAACAGATTGGTTATGTCCCTGGCACTGTGGTGGCAACATTAAATATGGAACCTCATGTTTTTAATATTCAGTGGCTTGTATTTTGACTCTTTCTTAACCATTGTAAGAGTTAGTGACAGCACCATTGTAGTCCGTTTCATCCATCGGTTTGAGAAGCCCCAAATGTGGCATTTCTGGTTTTCTTGTTCTTTAGTGGGGCTCTTATGGACCTCTCCTTTAGTTATCAGGCCCATGCATTCTCATTATACCTTCTCGTAGACTGGCTATCCATTTAGCATATATGCAGGACTCTGGAGGACTGCATATACATTGTTGGGTGTGGTCTTCAAGCTGGGCCTTTAATAGTTGATTCTTTGACACAGGACTGCCCCAGTCAAAGGTAGTCCAAAGGGCAAAAGACTAAAGGACAGAGCTTGGAGAAATCTACTTGATAGTATGTCAGGGAGAAACTGTGTAAAGCAGAGTTATACTCTGGCTTCTGGGCTGACAACATCGCTCCTATTTGGCATCTTCAGAGTAACGTGTTCCAAGATAGGAGTTTGTGTTCTCTAGTCATGTACGACCCACATCATTGTCTTCTCTATAGAATGTGTTCCTTGGTCTCAAGGAATTTTATGGTCATTCCACGTTTACTCAGGGAAAACTCCCAAAAATCTATGTGAATTTTGTTGAGAATATATCGTTCCCCTTCTTGGAAAGAAAGTAACCATTGTAGTCAACAGGTGATTTCCTACTGATACTACTAAATAGGTCTCTCTATGCCAGTTTAGCAATCTAGCCATGGCGGGTAGATGAGCATTAGGGAGAGAAAGCCTTTGTTTTGGGGTCTACACACAACTTCTGCACCTGCTTCCAAGAAGGTGTCGTTCATAGAACTTTTGTGTCAATACGAGGGTGACTGAGATCAAAAGCTGACATCCACTGAACAAGTCATTCTAGCTACCTTGATCAGTGCCTTTCTGAATGTTCTAGAATTTTTTCCAGTGGGTTTCAACGCCAGACATAAATACTCATACACGCTTTAGGACTTTGTCCAAAGGTTCATTCTCAAACTCATTTCTTAAATATGTCTTCAAGCTTTACTCAGAATCCTGACTAACAAGGAGAGCTACTTGTTAGCTCCAAAGTTAGTACATATCTCTGTTTTATGCAGTTTCTCCCTGGGGTATGGCCAAGTGCATTGCTCAGAGTTTTGTCTACTGGGAAAATTTCCCTTTTCACCACTTTTATGAGCCACATTTGAGCAGGCCTATACTGCTCTTTTCAGTCATTGTAACTACATTGAGCTGCTATATCTGAGGACCTGGCTCAAGCAGTTTCTCCACTTGAGTTTGTTATGGTGAAATTTCCATGAGAGCACGGCCATACGCCTAAATAAAACTATCAGTGTACAAGTCAAACAGGAGTCAGGGCTGTCTACTTATGCAATTATTTGTACATTTTAAACCTGCTCAGCTTAAATCTAAATGTAGCATTTACATCTGTCTTAGTTTCTTTGTGTTGGAATAACAAAATACAAAGATGGGGTAGGTTATGAAATAGACCTTTATGTTTCCTAGCTCCAGGGGCTGGGAAGACCAAGGGCAAGGCAGTAGCAGGCTCGGTTGTGGTAAAGGCTGTTCTTTGTTTCCAAGATAGTACCTCATTGCTCCATCCACGAGAAGGGAGGAAAGCTGTGCTACCATGTAGTGAAAGGGATGGAAGGGTGACAAGATGCTCAGACTTCCTCATCAAGTTTTAGTTTCACTCGGCACCTAATCCCATTTGTGAAGGGGCAGCCACATCCCAAAAGACATGATCCCCAATACTGTTACATCTGGGAAAATGTCACTGTGAAATTTGGGGAAGACAGAAACATTTAGTTAGTAGTAGGATCACACCATGGATCACTGCTGTGGCTGAATGGTCTATGTCTTTATCTTATAATCCCAAGGCTTCAGAGGTAACTTCAGCATGGTCATGCATGGTATCCTAGATTATACTAGAATGCAAAAGAAATGTCAGGAGCTACTTTTATGATGAAGGTTTGTTCTTGCTGCAAAATACAGGCATCTGTGCTGCAACTCTAATGTTGGAATTTAACAGTGTCACCACCCAGACTCTTAACTCATTAAGACTCTTCCTAGTCTTCGGGTCTTGTAGGTTATGCTACATGAGCATCACGTCAACTTGTACTGTAGTCTGGACCTGCTGTAGGACTCTTTCTTGTTTTGGACAGCGCATACTATACCTGAGCAGTGTAACCCTCCAAGTTAGTCAACAAGTAGCTCATAGCACATTACTCTACATGCTGACAGTTCTGTCTAACTAAGCTGACCAAGCGCAGTGTCCCTTTCTTAGCAGTTGGAGGCATGGGGGCAGCATTCTGTTACTTATGTTATAGGTGACTTTCCCATGCTTTCCTGCTCTTCAGATCTTAGAAACATCTACACTGATAGGTCCCCGAAATGCTGAGGATTTATTATCTTCTCCTTAACATGTATGTATCTCTCTAGGCTGCCTGGAGTATTATCTCCTTTCCTCACCAGGTCCAATTACCATGATGTCATTAGTGTCAATTGCTAGATCTGTGGAATATCAAGGCAGTGGAGCTCTCCCAGGACTATAATGCTACAAAGAAAAGAGATGTTGTCCTGGTCCTAGGGAAGAAAGTAAATATAAAGTACTATCTTTCCTACATGACAGCAAGCAATCCTTATTATTTATAAAGACTGAGAAAAATGTATTTGTTTGAGCAAAAACTACACAGTAAGTCCTGGAATGAATCTATCTTAGCACACCACTGCATGTGGCACAACAGTTCTCTTTGGGGTTGTCAGCTCTTGTTTATATTTCTCACTACTATCAGCAAAGATCTTTCCAGATTTTTCAGAGGGCAAATAGGTGAATTGAATGGAGGTATCCCTTCATTTTTGACTTTTTAATGAAGGAGCCAGTTTCTGCAATCCCTCCTGAATAGAGATATTATTGCCTCAGAGATGTCCCTTTGTCCCTTACAAACACGTGGTAGCTCTTATTCCACTGTGAAATGATGAATCTTGATCGCACTGGGGACTGGGTAGTCATCACAGTTGGTAACACTTAGACCCAATGGATCAGTATGAGAGAGTTATGAGCTACTACTGAAACTAAATGTTTGTCTTCTCCAAGTGGGCTGGGATTCTTTCATTGCCTGACTCTGTAAGGCAAGGTTACTATTGTGTCTTGAATTCCTTGCTATTAGAGTAAGCCAGAGCCAGGAATGAGCTAGGAATTTTTCTTCCCACGGTGTGCACCTGCTTTTCTGTAGCACCTCCTAGTGCTGAAAGCAACACCGATTTCTCCACATCCTCTTGCTTCTCCCTCCCTGCATCCTTCATTGACAGACAAAAGAGTGTCTTTGGACCTATCAGACAACAGAGTCCTTTGATCTGATGTTACAAATTCATCACCATATTCTTACCTTCCTGAAGAGTTCGATCATTTCTCCAATATTATTCCAAGGCCTCCTTTATCCAATCACTTTGAGAAGGTCTAAGCTCTAGAGTTATATTAGAGCCAACTCTGTGTGTTTTGTTAAGTCATCAAGCCTTTTGTCATGAAAGAGAGTTCCGGTGTCAATAAATTTTTCTCTCTTCTTGTCTTATGTTCTTAGTTTTGTATGTGAGTACCCTCAAGGTCCGATTTCATATTTTTTCTTGCTTTCTGATGGGCCTATGTTAATTGAGTCTTGTAATTCCTTGGCTATGTTGTTTTTTGCTACATCAGAGGAGCATATATTCTCCCCAGTGGTATTAGACTGTCCTTTCAATGTAGTTCTTATCATAGGATAGAAGCCAGTGGAATGTTCTGGTAGCTATGTAGCGTGTGCACTAGAGATCAAGAAAATAGCCTGTTAGGTGTGTTGAGTATGAAGACAGTAAACAGTTTGAAGTAGAACATGAGGGATAGGAGTATGTCTTGGTGTCTTAGTTAGGGTCTCTATTGCTGTGATGAAACACCATGACCAAAACCAACTTGGAGAGAAAAGGGTTTATTTCATAGACTCTTCTGTATCACAGTAGGCCATCAGGGCAGGAATTCAAACAGAGCAGGAACCAGGAGGAAAAAGTTGGTACAGAGGCCATGGAGGAGTCTTACTATTGGCTTGCTCCTATGGGTTGCTCAGCCTGCTTTCTTATCCAACCAAGGATGGCACCACCCACAATGAGCTGGGCCTTCTTCCATGAATCACTAATTAAGAAAAAGCCCTATGGGCTTGCCATATCTTATGGAGATAGTTTCTCCATTGAGGTTCCCTTCTCTTGGATGACTCTGGTTTATATCAAGTTGACACGAAAATAGCCAGCACACTTGGGAAACACTTTCTTCAGAATTTTCAGGCTTCAGGCCAGGTTCTCAATAGGGCACCACGGGCAAATCTTTTATTTTAAGAAGCTCTCCCTCCCCTGTGCATTGCGTGATGTTACAAACATCCCACAGTGGCTTCTGCCCAGTAGATGACACTGCTAGCAAGTTCCTGTGAGAGCCACTACTTAGGTGATGGTTGCCTGCTCTCCTGAAACCAGGCTCTTACAGGTGTCCCTTAAGAGATGGCAATATTCCTCAAGATGCAATGAGGTGAGATGTCAGATTAACCCTGAGTATATCTGGTACTTGCATAGAGGGCTAGAACTCAAAAACAGGCCAAGAAGATGCCAGTCGAGGCAGAAGATGTGTCTGACTCAGAGGAACACAGTTTCATTGCCTTTCATAGATAACAACACTGAAGCTGGGGAAGGTAAAGCAATTTAAACCGAGGTATTTATATTTGGTGCATCATTAATAGAGATGACCTGAGATGGATAAAATCAATGTAGGCAAGCAGAGATGCAGGCCCAGGCTGGCGCATCATGTTGCTCCGGACAGGAGAAACCAGTGACTGACGCCATTAACTCCGTCTTCATCCTGCGGCGGTGTGAATCATTAAGATACGGGTTGGTACTAAGCATCTCGGCTCCTTTTAAGAGAGGCCTACAGAACTGTGGAAACTATCTAAAAATATAGAACCAATGGGAGAGAAATAACGCTGTTACAAGGGAATGGATAACTAAGGGTAATGGGAAAGAGAAGAAATAGCAAAACGCAGCTAATTACCAGGGAAAGCCCCTTGACGCCGAGAATGGTGAGCCAAGATAATGGTCTCCGGAGGGGAGTGGCAGAATCACCATCAGTTAGTACATTTAAAAATAGGCAACAGAGCGCTAGAAACAGGGCTTTGGGGAATCGTCTTGCGTTAGGCAGGAAAGGAGGTAATTGACTAAGTGACCTAATATTAAGAGCTTTTTTTTTTTTCTCATGAATTTCTTCAAATCTGAAAAAAAAAAAAAAAAGACTAGAAAAGATAAAATCGTACAAGCTGTATACAGGAATGTAGGTACCTAAACGACTGGATATGCCTAAATATAGTCTCAAATTATTCGTAAATGGGAAATGAAAGCAGCTGTGCCCCAAATGTCACACAATACCAACACCAGGCCCTAGGAAATGTGGGCGGTGGACGGTGAGTGGAGAGGCGCTCTCGGGAGTCTGATTTCTTTTATGAGGCACTCAGGTGACCCGTGCCCAAGTGCACCCGAGCTGTACAAAGGCTAAGTCAGTTCTTTACCTAAATCTCCTTTTTCCTCCTTTCTCTTCCAGTCCTAAGCTAGGAAGAAAACACCGGTGCTGGCGATGACACGGTCTGTGGACTCCTGCACTGTCCGTGTCTCCTAAGTCGGTTCTCTATTCCTTAAAACTGGTAAAGGTGAGGTCATAACGCTTTCCCAGTGTGCGGCTTGACTCTACGTCACAGAGAGGCTGGCTGCAGGTGCAGATTTGGGAATCTTAGTGCAGATACATAGAAGCTGCACAGGGTCTGTTGAGTGTGAATCTGCCCCCTCCCCCAAGTAGGACATGAAAGCTAAATCAAAGAGAACTGAAGAGAGGGAGAGTGCACCACCTTCTTCCTTCCTTTTCTCTTCTTGATTTTCCTTTACTCCCAAGCAAATGAAATCTCCTCTAAATCCCATGCCACAAACACACTTCTGAATGTGTATGTGCCCATACCTATAATACATTTTATTTGCAAAAGGCTTTAACACAATTTTCTTGTCTGTGTAATATGCTAGTTATTATTGCTGTTTGATATTCATCATGTTCTTTGATTCCTTTTGAAGATAGATTATATCTCAGTCAACTTTCTATACTTCATAATGCTGCGGTAAGGAGCAATTATTTGTATGGAATGTGACAAAGTCAAATCTGTGAAAAGTAAGAATAATAATAAAACCCAAGGTGTGTAGAAGAAACCTAGGGAATGCCAGTGTGCTTCGCCAGGGTGACAGGTCCTTGTTCGGAGGCTGAACACTTAGCTGGGCTTCTAGCTCCACCTCTACCAATAATCTCATTTGAGAAATTAAGCAAGTCACGTGGTTTCAGTTTCCCTTCCTGTAAGCAGAGATAACAGTCACTTTCCTATTTCACAAAGCATCTGAGAGGGAGAGCATGATAATACCGCTGTTTAAATATCACTTTTCACTTAGCAAAGCTAAATATGATATCAGCATCATCTACATCATCATTTTACCCTCTCCAGCCGCTGAACAGGAGTGCAGTCTGGCTTCGCTAGAGATAATTACTTCCCCACATATCAAGACGTACAAGAAAAGATAAAACAGGGAGGAAAACAAAGATTCCAGGAATTATATCTAGTTATAATGCAGATCAGTAATCAGTCTTCTAATACAATTCTCCAGATAATGCTAGATATCAGGACAAGAAAAATAATTGGCATTGTTTAATTTTTGACATGCTACCTAATGAGCAGCTAAACCATTTTTACAGAAGGCAGAATTATAGCGGTTCTTCCTCGATGCAGCTACTGTATCTAAAGTTAATTGCGTTTCCCATTATGATGAGGTTTATTCTTCAGAATTGGATCTCTGACTCTCTTCCAATTGCTCTGAGTTGATGGCGAGACAGAAGATGTATAGGGCATGTGGAGTGAGTCACGGGTTTGGGAGCAACCTCATTAGGTCAGAGAATCCTTAGGTATATTAGCGTGTTGTAATGGTGAAAACAGGAGCTAGTGTTGAGTAGACCACAGCCTCCCAACACGGATGTTCTCAGAAGGGGAAACTGACTCTCTGCCACTATCCCTGCCCCCACCCTCTATTCAGACAGTAATGTGTTTTCATTCCATTAGGAGGTTGAATGTTATCTCTGTGGCTGGAACAAAACAGCAATACCAGCTTCCTTTCTAGTCTGAGAGATTGCTCTACAGATTACCTCTTTAGCATCAGTTTGTTTGCTCTGGTGTTTTGAAAAGTGAAAAGAGCTTTCAAAGCAAAAGAACCAATTTGAACAAAGATCCAGCAGGCAGTAATGGGCTAGGCGACAGTGGGGGCTTTCCCGGTTGTAAATGCCAGTCTCACACTGTCACCTCGAAAACAACAGACAACAGGGTGGCTGCAGATACTTAGCCCCAGTGGCCTGGTGAGTGAGTCCTCAGGAAGGAATAGCAAGCAGACAAAACATCGGCTCAGGGGGCTACGAGAAAGCTGTGAGAGCTATTTGATCCATCCCTGCAATGCAGGAAGAATTTTCAGCTGAGCTTTGGTACTGTCTATGAATAAAAGGTGAAGTGATTGTGTCTATTCATATGGAGTGAGAGAGGCCGTTCCCTTATATGTAAACATTCAGAACACACCAGTTTTGTTCATACTATTAAGGTGCATCATTGTTTTGTAAGCCCCTAAAAATACTAAAGATAACGTGAGCAGCAGTGTCTATAAACTTCCAGAAGCTGACCATATGTGGAGCCTGTTAGAAGGCCTGGCAGCCGTGAGGCGTGCTCCCAGGTAGAGTCCTTTGGATCGTGGACACAAGTTGAGAGAAGTGAACCAGGGACAGCCGGTAAGAACCATGAACTAGGGCCAGTTCTATATTCCTTCTCAGGATCTAATCTCTGAGTGTCTTCCAACTGCTCTCAGTTGATGATAAGACAGAACGACCTTGAATTACAGGCTTGCTATTGAATATCTCCTACTATTAATGTCCCCAAACCAAAATTTAACTTCTGTCTACGTCAGCTTTTACACTAAACCTACTCAAATCTTTGTTCTGACATCTTCGTTCTGACATCACAGTGACGAAAGAGGACAAGAGAGCAATGTGGCGTTTAGATGACTTAAGACAGTTACTTGGCAAATTGATAAAACTCTAAACATAAATGGGAAGCGAGCTCCAGAGCCTCAAATTCTTTCATGACAAAACAAAATGTACTTAGCGTTTCTGAATCAAAGCCTTCATCATTTGTGTCAAAGATCTGAATAGGGTTTTAAGCAAGCAAAAGGCATACTTCATGCATACAGTATGCCCATTGAAGTCCTGGCTTAACAGGCTTCACATTTGCCTGGAACACCAGAACTCATTATGGGCAGTATGCAAAGCCATTTATTTATTGATCTATTTAGTCACTGAAATATTTATGGAGTTCTTACTACACACTCAATACTGCTTCTGCTTACTCAGCAACTTTACTCTCCTTCTTGTGCACAGCTAAAACCCAATTGGTTTAAATCAAACTTGATTGATCTTACTGTTCTTATAAGGCATTGATTTCTAAGGGACAGAAATCCCAGTCCTGGCTTGTGAAAACCAAAAGAAAGTTGGCTTGTTGGGGACTTCTGGGAGAGATTTCTTTGTTTTTAAAAAGAACTATGCACAGAGGAAACTTTTTCGGTGTGGTTAGTTTTGAGGTCAACTTGGGTAGTCCACTGTATTTAGGTATTCCTAATCTAGGTGTTGCTATGAAGGCATTTGATACATAAAGTGATGAATACAATCAATTGAATTAAAGTGAAGATGCTTATCTTTAGTGATTTAAGTAGACTCCATCTGATCAATTTGGAGGGCCTTTACAGAAAAACTAAAGGTTCCTTGGGAAAGAATAAATTCTGTCTTAAAACTGTAGCATCAGCTCTACCCAGAGTTCCTTGACTCCAGCTTACTGTATGAATTTTGGACTTCCTATAATGCATAGGCTAATTACTTGAAATTACACATATCTCCTTCTGTTTCTCTTTCTTAGAGAACCCTAAATGGCATACTATCCTTCTTCAGTCTTCAGATATTCAGATGAAGAAGTATAAGCATGGAAAAGACCTGATCTGAGTTGATCAGCTCTGGAACCTGCCTTATTTTGGACTTCTTGCAATGAAACAACAAGTTCTTTCATCTCTTAAGTGATTTTGAACTGACATTTCTGTTTCTTATTGCTGGAAACAACCATACCAACAGAAGGCACCAAGAAAATGCTTTGTAGCATAAATCATGACGAATCAACCACAAAGAACTGAAGGTAATGCCATATTAGTGTTTGAGTCATTTTCCCCTCAGATAACAAATAACACACGTCTACTGGCTTGAAGGTCATTATAAAGGAATGCATTGGAAAGTCCAGCAACTGAATATTATCTCTTTATAAGACTAATGTAAAAGCTGTAAAAGAGCTCCTGTTAGACGGCTCAGGGGTAAAGGTGATTGCTACCAAGCTTGATGACAGGAGTTCCATCTGTGGGACCCACATGGTAGAAGGAGAGAACCAATTCCCATAGTTGTTCTCTGAACTTCATATGTGAGCTGTGGAAGACACACACACACACACACACACACACACACACACACACACCACAAATGTGTGCATGCACATGTAAAGAAAATAAATAAATGTAAATGAAGTTTTTTAAGTAGGAAAAGAGACATAGTAAATGTATCTTTTCCCATGGCCAAAGGCTGTTTCAGTCTTTGGAAAGAAATCTTAAAAACAACGTTCCTATTAAAAAAATAAGACCATGCCTCATGCTTTTGGTAATTTTACAATAATCGCTTTATTCTTGATTTTGCATTTTTGGCCTTACCATAAAGGATTGTTTGGTTGTTTTCTTTGTAATGTTCACAGTCATAATTCTTCTAGTTCAATTCTAAACTTGGAGTACAGTTACAGTAAAATTATAAACAGCTGCCACTCCTGTCCCAAAAATATGTGTAGGTGAGCAAAAAAATGATTAATGTCTTCTGCAGGAAACAGGTGTTCCATGGGCAGTCCAAGCCGGAATGAAATAAAACCCCCTCGGGATGAAGCTGTGTAATCGAGTTGCTAAGATTTGGTTTTGTGAGTTACACATCTATGAAAAGGGGTGTGTGACAGACACACTGAAATACCCTCACAAAGAGAAGCTGCATTTCACTGTTGTAGCTTCTTCACGATCTAATCATTTTTTGAAAATTTTCAGTTACTTTGTATTACAGTTGCACAGATTGCGAAACAGTAGGTGAGATCCGGAGAGGAGCGACAGACTGCCATTTTCAGGCCTTCCTCTCTCTCCTGGACCCACTGGGTGTGCTAACACAGAAACTGCATGCAATCTTAAAAATTTGTTTGAACTTTTTGTTGGGTTTGGTTTATTTTTAAGGAAGTGTTTTTAGTTTTTGTTTTTAAGTATAGACTAATCTTTGCTACATAAACTTAAACTGAAGTTTGATTGGCATTCATCACTTACCATTTACACACTGTCTTGGTACCAGGGTCACAAAGATGGAGAGAAGGAAGCAATTTCCAGTGCAATAGTGTTAGAACAGAAGAAACTTCTTCAAGAGAAAAAAATTTCTGAACTTGGTGAAGCTCTAGCATTCCTGCTAGCTTGTTCAATCACCTTGGCTAAGGGACTAACACCTGCTAGCTTGTTCAATCACCTTGGCTAAGGGACCAACACGGGAGGGTGAACTCACCTTAAGCCACACTGAAGAGACAGGCAGAATTATTGATCCTTTTATGAAATGCTTATTTCCTTCCTAGTGAAGGAATTTCTGTCCCTAGTGAAGAAGCTAACGGGCTGTAGCCATGTCATAAATCTACCTGGTTTCTCAATCATGCAAACTCCTCCAGTTCATTTTAAATTTCCAGGATATCGTTGATTGAAAAAAAGAATCAAATATCTTCTCCCTGGATGGATTAGTCTGAACTTACTCTTGGGACGTTCCTCCTCCTCTTAAAAGAACAATTCGTAAGTGTTGTTGACAAAATCAAACTCCTTGAAATAACCTAGGAATTTAATATCTATTTCAGTATTCTCAAAATGTGGTGTACTGACCGTGTACACAAGATGCTGTGAATGTTCAGTAAAACCAATATGCTGCCAGTTTCTGTCTATCCACTCCACAGAATCAGCACTGGGGGAGTTGGGCCCAGGACTTCAGCTTCTAAAGAGTTTTTTCTGGGTGATTTTTGTAGCCATTGATCCTGGGTAAGATAGCTTTTCTACCGACCTCACTGACCCGGAAGACTGACCTACATAGATGGCAATGGTAAAAATCTCTCATTTTCTGACTTCTGGTGCTTTTGGCCAATGGATTTTGGGTAGTTGAATAGATGAAAGAGGAAAGTAAGTGAGGTACTTATTTCCTAGGTGCCTTTTTTGGCCCAGATGCTTGAAGATATGGAACTTCTTCTTTCCTAATTCCTAGGACTGTCACCTCTTGATTCTTATATGGTAGCAGTTCCCCAGTGTTACTCAACTTGCAGTTCCATAATATTGCCCCAACTGCTGTACTTCGTAAATATTCTGTCTGGGAATGAGCTCTCTTCCTATGTAAAGGAAATGGCCATTTGCTTTCTGTAGAAACCTGACTGAAACTGAAGCACGTATAATTAGTAATATTTATGGCTACATCGCATGTTGTGTAAATTGATTTTTAAATTTACGTTTAAATTTTAATTTAATTTTAATTTTAAATTTGAATTAAAATTTAAACAACAGAGTGGGATATAAATAAAGCACTTTAAAATGTTTAATTATTGTTGTTATTGGTTTGTGTGTGTGTGTGTGTGTGTGTGTGTGTGGTTTGTATGTCTGAAGAAGTCAGAGGTCAACTCTGTGAGGTATAGCACTATGCTACTTTGTAGCTCATCTACAAAGACAAGGAGACGTGTTCATATTCACAAACCCTGCCAGACCTCAGCAGAGGGAACCACCTGTCATAACAAGCACCATCCTGGACAGTGAAAACCTAGATTGTCTGATCTCAGGGGTTTTTATTAACACAGAAGCTCCTTGGGTGTTCTACTGATAGCATGTGCAGATCATGAGGAATCAAACATCCTTTACATAAAGCCAACATCTGCAGACAATACAAACGTCAAGGCCTACGCAGTCCTCCAGCCAACAATGCACAAAACAACCATTTTCAGCATAACTAAAAATAAACTTCTGCGACAGAGAGGTAGTTCCGGCCTTCCACCTTTTTACATGGAAGCCTTTTTATTAGCTGAGCTATCCTTCTGGCCCCACCAAAGCAGCTTTTAAAGATCACCTTTTATGAATAAGAAAACAGATCTGTAGCACTTGGGAAAGATCTCTCAGCTGGTTAGTAAGAAAAACGATGACAAGTCTGGCTTAATGACTCAGTTTACAACTTTTCTCTTGATCAACCTGTTAATCTTCCTTCCCCATCACAGATCGCATAACCTGATGACATTACCTGATATAAATGCAATTGAAGTAATATCTTTTGTTAACCATGAAGAGTGAAAGAGTTCAACAGAATCCATGCACTTGCCTCACTTGAGGCTAAGACTCAGGCTGCCAAGGACACGGGAGGAATGATTTTGGAGTCAATGAGCTTCCCTGCACCAGTGCCCATGACTGGCACCTGGCTTATGTAACTTGTGTTCTGAGGATCTCTACCTACAACAATGACTCAGCCATTCACTCTTTGGGCTCCCTCTGTCTTCAGGGGTGGCATCTGCCACTATGTCTCTAGTGCTTCATCTATGTAATTAACTAGCTCTACATTCAGACTGGCAGGTCTGATCACAGGGGTCTGGTCTTCCATTTGGTACTGCTTCTCTGGTTCCTGATCACAGGGGTCTGGACTCTCACTTGTTCCTGGACTAGGTTGGGCACACTGCAGCCACTCAATCAGTATTTGCCGACTAAGTAAAGAAGCAGCTAAGCGTCACCATGTTGTCCATATGCCCACACGGTGTGAACACTAGAAGTCACTTTTTGCTCCCTGCCCTTCCTGTCCTCTAGGACAGCCAGTTGGAGTCCCTTGGGTGTTCTTCATTCTCATTTCCACGCCTGTCACTCTGGTCTTGTCTGTTTTCCTTAAAGTTGCAATCGGTTCCCAATGTCTGAGATACTTGTCATTGATTGGTCCATTTGTCTACAAGGCTATGTTAAGAAACCGCCTTTTCCAAAAAATATTTCCTGAAACTTTTCTTGCTCATATTTTTGGAGAAAATTTTTCTGATTTTGATCCTGCTATTACTCGTATGTGTCACTTTAGGAACACTAAATACTTTCTATTCATCATTTTGTGAGCTTTATGCTATTCTTTCACATCTCAACCTATCTACAAAATGACATGTTTTTCTCTGGGGTCCCATGAATTGAATCTCGGGTATTGCCCATGATCTATTACTGAGCATACTACTAGCCTCCCAAAACTGTGTGTGTCTTTCTGTAGTGCACACGCTTGTGTATGTGTGTGCTCACACATGTGTATACACATATGAAGGCGAGCAGTCAACCTTGGATGTCATTCATCAAGAACTACCTCTTTCTTTTTTTAACAAAGCCTGTCACTGAAACCTGGAACCTGATTGGGCAAGACTGGGTGGCTAGTGAGTCCCAGGGATTTGCCTTTCTATCTCCCCAGCTCTGGGGCTACAAGCATATGCTACCATGCCTAGTTTTTACATGGGTCCTGGCAATCAAACGCAAATCTTCATGCTTAAACAGCAAGCAGTCCACCAACTGAGCTATCTTTCAACCCCATACAAAAAACAAAACGGAGAAAAAAAACAGAACAAAACAAAAACTAACTTTGACCTTTGAGTCTCACTAAATTGCCTATGCTAGCCTTGCACCTGCGATCACCAGCTTCAGTCTTCCAAGTAGCTGGGATTACAGGCATGCACCACCAAACCTGGTTAACATGTTTATATCTTTCTACTTACATAGTATTTTGTATTTGGCATATGACAATAAGTAGTCTGTAAAATAGTGTGTGTAGTTGTAGGAGGAAAGCATGTCTAAGAAATGGAGATATAAGACATGGAGTGTCATCCAAGGAAAGGTTAGTGAATGGGATTATCCTGGAAGTTCGAGAAAGCTCGAGTGCTGTGTCACTAAAGAAAGACACAGACTAAAGACAGTGCCTGCAGATATCTGGAGAAACCTTGTTTGGTGGAGTTGCTAAGAATCTGGGAAGAAAACCCTGAAGCTTTCAGGGAATAGGGTCATGGACTAAAAGTGAAGGCTATGCATCAATTATATTCTTCATGAAGAAATGGTAGAAATCTTTGCACTGGGCTGAAGGACAGACTGGAAGCAAAGGAGTGTTGAAAGAATTGACTGCACAGTTCTATAACCAAGGCTCAAATAAGCAGAGCAAAGATGTTGCAACAAAGCAAAATGCTAGATTTGGGGAGCAACAGTGAACTGATGTGTGTGGATACTGTCTGGGAAAGCAGAATCAAAGGCAGGTAAAATTACATCAAAGTTGGCTAGGATGACCTAGGGGAAAAGCCTTTGAAAACCAAGATGCTTTGAAGGCAACAAGATACGAAATGTTCATAAGCAGCACTGACTGGTGGGTGGAAGTTGCCTTAGAACTGGCTGTTCAAGGACAGATCTTCAGCTCCAAGAAAGGTGACAGCATGGAATGACTTTCTGTATGAGTCTTCTTCCAGACATGACATACACTGGACATTTGTTTTAAGTGCAAATCCTAATGCTTCAAGTGGTTTGTCCAGGCTACACTTATAATTCTATCTGGGTTATAGCAGAATTCTCCTTCTCTGAAATTATATACCAAGCATCTCATTCTAAACCTGTAAGTAACTCAACACAGAGAATGATGCCCTAGGAACTCCTCCCAACTAGTATTTTTAAATGCTCTACTAAACGAGTCTAATTGCTCAATTTCTCCGCCAGAAACTCTCCACTAGTTAAGTGATTTCAATAGTATGCACTTCAAAGTGACATTAGGAAGTTTAATTAATTAATGCCTTATTTATAAATCTTTACAAAGAGTTGTTTTCCTTCAAACCATAAAGATGAAACCAAATTGAACTTCACCCTTTTTGTATCAAAGGATTTCTCTCTCTCTCCATCCCGCCCCCACCCCTCCTCCCTTCGTCTCTGGAGAAATCAGCTTAAACATGCTTAGAATTTATCTAAACCAAAGAATGGGGAACTTTTCATCATCCCACAATGAAATGGAATTTTTCTTATGAAGAAGGTGCTTTTCTGTTCAGTGTACACTTTCTACTTGATTTTACCTTCTCCCACTGCCTGTCAATTATCTAGGACTAGGGAACATTTAGACTTAAGTGGTGAACAGAGTTTATCCAAGGAGACAGAATCAGGGCAAAGTCGCATATTACATTCATCTTTAAATTTCTGCTTCCTTGGCTGTCTGTGGCCTGTAACTATAGCTACATGATCAAATATTGTTTTTTCATATCTACCTCTCTTGGGGTATGTGGGTAAATGCCAAAGAACAAAATAGCTGGAATAGTACTTTTGAGAAATTTCCCTGTGTTTTGAAAACCCATTCACTGTATGGGAAAGATGACACATCTATGTAGCAATCTTGTTTGGGTCTCATGCAAAATAATCCCATGGTTCTCTGTGGTATTTAGCCATTTCTTTTTTTTTTTTTTGTTAAGGATAAAACAAGGTCAGATAAACCACAAGCAGCATTCTAGTGGAGTCAAGGTTACATCAAAGTCAGAGAGTTGGTGAAAGTCATGGTCAGTAGCTGTGGGAACAGAAAGAGTGCTAAGTTCTGAAAATGGGAATCATAGTAAGCAGGTAAAGGCCACCTGTGATTGGTCCCCAACTCCCCACATCCCCAGTCCCATACCTTTGGATCCACCAAAGCCCTGTCTCCACAATGCCATCTAGACTTCTGTGCCTCATATTTCACCAGAACCAGAAAAGCTGTTGCTAAGTACTGGCTGCTGTGTAAGAGAAGCTAGGGGTAGTTATCCCGTAGGGTTGCGCAGAGGTGGCCATGGGCCTCCTTACACAGATGTGGAGAGGGAGTGAGGCTGGGTGTGCACAGAGACCTGGACTGAAAATGTAGAGAGAAGTGACTTCATGACTCAAATGGTAAATTTTAGACACTGGGCACACTGAGCAGGGAATTGAGTCACAGAAGGCAGGAGTTGCTTTGTCTTCTTAAATCGGTACAGAGGCGAAGAAAAGGCTCTTTAACTGAGACAGCCTCCAATGTCCCATGCGCATATAATATGGACTTGCAGAATTAAAGAAAACTTTTCAGAGATTCAACATCAACCTGATGTTTTACAATATTTTTAGCCAGAATCCAATCCTAAGGTGTCACAATCCCCATGAGAAAGCCGCACTTGGCAAGCACCCAGCCCGATTGTGAAGACTCGGGCCGTCTAGAAAGCCATTAGCGATTGCCATCTAAGTAAAAAGTTAACAACTTGTTGTAGTGTGTTTGGTTTCTTATCCTGGTGAGGTTAGGGCTTCTTTTGATTTACCAGCTCAAGAATTTTAAAAAAAGAGTAATAGAGTGGAAAATGTGTTAAAATTATACTGTTTACATACCATAAACCTTATTTTCCGTGAAACTTACCGGCTCATTTTGTAAGGAAAAAAATTTTGGCAGCGAATCCATGTGGCTATATTATTATCACGCTGCGAAGAACCGCAGATTAAGAAAAGCTAAAAAGAAAACAAGAAAAATAAATTTCTGTTTTTATCTTCCAGGGCAAATAAATATTGGATTTCTCACAGGAGGCCTATAAAATATTTTATAAGCAATAAATTCTTAATCTCTTCAGAAGGCAGCGTACTATGCTGTAGTCGGAATCCGAGTGCAGTATTTTTTCCTCAGTAGCTCTACGGTACTAAGTGTGGCAAGCATGCATGTCTGTCTATTCAAAAGCCATTCTTCAAGGCTAGTAGACCCTCTCATCAATCCCCTCTCCCACAAGTTAACAAGTCCTGTTCAAAGGAACAAGGTTCTCCAGACCTCCACGGATTAAATCATAGTGCAAGCCAGTCATGGGACACCCATTCCCTCTCTCAGGTTGTGGCTTAGGGGTGACTGCATCATCTGTTCCGGCAAGTGAGATGAGGGGAAGTTATTGGGACAATCCTCTTTTGGGGAAAATTGCTTCATACATTAAGGAAGACTACAAGAGATAACTAAGGGATCCGTGTGTGTGTGTGTGTGTGTGTGTGTGTGTGTGTGTGTGTGGCGGTTTCAAGAGGCAACCCAATTCCTGATGCATTGTCGTGTGAAGCATGCGGTTGGTGACTATAAAATGTTCTTGACAAAAAGGTAAAAGTTGAATCTGTTCATGAGAGAGCAATCACATCTCATCTGTAGGAATTGTATGTTAGATGGCTATTGTAGATTATTCTAAAATATCATTCTTACAAAAGACATGTCAACAAAAGATAGAACGATAATTCATATTGTAGGATATCAAAGTTGATTGGTTCTTGAATGAATTCTGCGTTATGAGGGGGTAGGGGATGCTCCGTAAAATATTTTTGAGAGGAATGAGGAAATTTGAATGTGTATTATATTTTAGACGGTGCTTTAAGATATGTCAGGTTTCTGTTATGCCAGTCAGTGTCTTGGTTATATGAAAAACTTTTCTCTTGAAAGAGTTATGCTGAAGGAACTACTTTGGTTAACCCTGAGACTTGTAACTATTTTCAGATAGTTTAAGGAAGGCAGATTGTGGTGGTTTGAATGAGAGTGGCTCCATAGGCTCAGAGATTTGAACACTTGGTCCAGAGTTGGTAGAACCCTTTGGGAAGGATTAGGAGGTATGGCCTTGTTGGAGGAGGTGTGGCGCTGTGGGTGGGCTTTAGGTTTCAAGAGCCCATGCCTTTCCAGTCGGCACCCTCTTTGCCTCATGGTTGTCATCCCAACATGTAAGTAAGCTCTCAGCTAAAAAATTCTTGAGTCTTCTAATTTATACATGCAGAGGTCTTGGGGGTATAAGTGGATTTTAAGGGCATGGGATGGTAGTCAAAGGACTATAAAGCTACATCAGGCCGCATCTATTCATACGAGACTACTGAGCAGGGGTTCTGCATTTTCAAAGTTGAGAAAAAGATGCCAACAATTTATTTATTGGTTAGATGACGGGTCAAAAGATGACTTGCTGTGAGCGAGCTGGAGAAGCCTGATGCTCCTCGGCTTTGTGTGTTGATGAAGGGATTGAAAGGCTCAGGGAAACGGGAGGACAGGAGTAGATTTACTGAGTAAAGCCCAGTCTTTCACAATTAGGGGTTGGGGGGGGGTCAGAAGACGTGCCCTTCACTAGCACTGTAAGAAACAGATACTGTGAGAGAAACACAGTCATTCTGCTATCACTCCTGTCTGTGTGCCAGACCTTTCAGCGAGAGCTACCATGACTGCTCAATTGGAAAACTTAAATGCAATAGGTCTAATTAGATCTGGAAGCAACAGGGGCCAAGTGGCAGCAATGAGTTGCCAGAGGCAAGGTGGGTGCACTTACCATAATGAACAGCACAGGCGGGACAGTGTTCATAATGGTCGGACTTGTGTAGACCTTTGCACTGGCTAATTAATCACGGTGTTCCCAGAAATGAAATACGTAGGAAGTCTGCTAGTTTTTGCTCCATCTCTATACGCAGAAAGAAATGGAAAGCAAATAAACCAAAAGTTACTTTGAATCATAGTGAAGTCACTGTCTGTTAACTGATGTCCTCATTTGAGCCGGTTTCACACTCAGAACCCCTCAAACGGAGGAGGGGAGTCAAGTCTCTTGAGGAAAGACCTTGTTACGGCATAACAAAAAAAGAAATAAGGAAAGAAAAAAGAAAAAAAATCACTGTTAAACTATCATGTTTTCTCCCGCAGACCTGTGGCCTTTTACCAGGAAAGCTATACACTGGTATAAAGGAAATAATCAGGCCTTTTGGCACCTTTGAGACACTGGCTTAGAACTGATGTTGATTCTGAGAGATGCCAAACAGCACTGTATCCCTCCAGCTAAAGCAGGGGTTAGGGAGGTCAGGCGATCAACGGCATTCTAGCCAAAGTCTGAGTAATAATAGGTACAAGGGGGTCTCCAAACATATTCTGGAGTTATTTCCTCTAGTCTCAGAATACATAATTGGGACAGATACACACACACACCCACACCCACACCCACACCCACACACCCACACACCCACACACACATACACTTATATAGGTGTTGCTGGAATTTCCACACTGATACCTATGCTTACAGGCTAGAAAGACCAAATGGAAGCCATTGAAGCTTCCCCCATCAGAGGAAACAGTGAAACAAAACCAATAGCAGCACATCCTTGGAATGCATAATTCCACTACCAAGGACCTGAGAGATGAGAGGTGTTGGTTCCCAGTACATCTCCCTTTAACTCTTCTATTTGGGCTCTGCAGAAACTAGGTGGATCATGGAGAATGACAGGTGGTTATCAATAGGTCCCTCCCTAAGATTCTACTGACAGTAAAAGTTGCTGCAGAGAGTAGACACGCTGACCTGCTGTGCGGTTGCCAGCTGTGCATGAA
Organism: Cricetomys ansorgei; assembly: GCA_026225945.1. Classification (NCBI taxonomy): domain Eukaryota; kingdom Metazoa; phylum Chordata; class Mammalia; order Rodentia; family Nesomyidae; genus Cricetomys; species Cricetomys ansorgei. The sequence continues at coordinate 14,862,703 of JAMJFZ010000716.1, read as the reverse complement.
GCTCCAGGAATGCAGCTTTCCTGAGCAATCATCTGTCACAGAGAGAGCTTTGCAGTGATGTAGCTGCTCTTGAGTCATCCATGCCCCTGTAAGTCATTCCAATGAATTTATCGATTTGCCAAGTTGGACTCCTGTGGCACTGTGACTTTATTCCATGATTAGTTCTCTATCTGAGGTGAGTAGCCATTTGTTCACTTCTTTCTAGGACAGTTACATAATGGGGCTTATTTGGATTTTCAAGGAAACACGTTTTGTTCCCTAGATTATCGTGTTGCTCTGGCCCGTGTACCAAGTGATTAAAAAAGCTGCTAGTACCGAGTGGGGCTTAGAAGAGGAGGAGACTCTTCAACAGGTTCGAGTTGCTGTGAAGGTCACTGTGCCAGTGGTACAGTGGTCCATGTGATCCAGCAGATCAAATGATACTTGAGGTCTCAGTGGCACAAGAGGATGCTTTCTGGAGTCCTTGGCAGATTCCTATAGGTAAATCATGGTGGAAGCCCTTGGGATTTTGGACCAAGACTTTGCTGTTATCTTCAGATAACTATTCCTTCTTGAGAGATAGCTCTTGGGCAGCTGCTGGGCATTCATGCGAAGTGAACTCTTAATAATAAGCCAATAAGCTACCAACTGACATGAGCTGCCTATCATGAGCAGACTGTTGCTTGTCCCACCAGACCATAAAGTTGGGTGTGCACACCAGAGGAGGAATCAGCCATCAAATGGAAGTGGTACATACATTATTATGTCTGAGAAGATTATGAAGGCCCAGCTACCTTACATGAAGAAACCTCCCAAATGTGTGTGTTTTCATTTGTGTGTAAGATATAATGGTAGCTGGAATTGTGACTTTGTTAATGTCATCTTTTAGAAATCGAGCACAATACAAGAAGACGTGGTTGAGTGTCACAAGGAGTAGACAAGGAGTTGATTGTGAAGATTAATCTTGTCAATTTAATGCAATCTGGAATCCACTAAGACCCTCTGGATGGGTCCAGAAGGGAATCTCTAGGAAGACATAACAGAGAAGACTCCCCAGGGTCAGTTTTACCTTCGGATAGGTGAGCCAGGTATAAAGACTTCTGAATAAAAAGCAGTAAAAGCAATATTGCTTACTCTTCTGCCTTTGCTTCTTGTAGTTAAGTGCATCTATTCTTTGTATCTATCCTTTGCTGACACTAGAGCTGTTGTTTGTTTGTTTTTTTTGGTTGTTGTTGTTTTTGTTTGTTTCCTTTTAAAATAGCTTGAAGACCAGCAACTTACCAGACCAGACCAGAACTACAAACCAGACCAGAACTACAGAACTACTGAGGTAGCTGGATACTTCAAAAGCTGTGCAGCTCTGGGGTTCTCAGGTTTTCCTCTGTGCAGAGGGCTGTTGCTGAACAACACAGCCCCTGTGTGGTTGATCTAATAAATCTACTTTTATGATACGTCTGCTTTCTATTGGTTCTATTCCTCTAGAGAATCCTGCCTAATATTATTTTCTTTTAAAAACTTATTTTATACATACGAGTGTCTTGCATATATGTACATCTATTTATTGTGTGTATATCTGGTGCCAGTAAGCTCGGAGGAGAGCATGGGATACCATGGACCTGGAGTTACAGATGTTTGTGAGCTGCCATGTGGGTACTGGGAATTGAACCTGGGTCATCTGCAAAAGCAGCAAGTGTTCGTAATCACCGAGCCATATAACCACCCCCACTAAAATGATTTTTTTAAAAAATAATTCAGTTCAAGAATGCAAGCAGCAATTTTTAAAACAAGCATTTTAACAGTACAATCCAACGACACGATAATTTGATTCATGCTGAGGAATGATAGTAGCCAAACATTTAAAGTCTTTGTTCTTTGTAATTAAACCATTATGCTTCTGTGAGAACAGAAAACTTTGTACCACAGTAAAAACAGCGCAACTAATAGCATCCTGTAGTCTTCAATCCGCGCTGAGGTGTTTTAGGCAGTGGTTCGTTGTCATTGTGGAGTGATGGCAAGCATAGGGCAAAGTGTGCCTGCTGTGTATTCAGACCGAGGCTGCAGTGAAGTTGCACAACGCAGCACAAATGGGTGCTGCCAGCACCTCAGATCAAGTTTTAGTTGTTGCATGCTCAGAAGCCTTCTACTGTGCCATCACCGTAACCCTTTCCAGTTCCCATATTCTGTTATGCAGCCCCATGTGGAATCAGACCCCACACTTTAAGAAACTGGATATCAGACAAACGCTATTCATGCTCGTAGACAGCACCATCAATCAGTTGCTATTATTTCCTGGTGGTCTGGAATCTGAAAAGGTGGGTCCCTTGTGGGATTACCACTTAATAGTAGCTGTGAAGACATCTGTGGCTTCCTTCCATGCTTGGATCCTGGGCTGGGAAGTCAGAAAGTAGCTGAGGGGTAGTATAGCTTGGCTTCTCAGCGTGGGCTCTCCAGCCTGGAGCCTTCACCATAGCTTACACAGAGGCTAGATGTTCTAAAGGGGCAAATTCTAAGAAACAGGGCCAGAATCTCTGGCACAGGGCACCCAGGAATCCGCATTGAAAGAATCCCTTTGTGAAGCTTCTCCCTAAATTTTTGTTTCTCAAATGTTATTGTGCATCTAGAATGGGGCATGTGAAGTTCTGCATCCTAAGGTCCTCCCCAGGAATGCTGAGGCTCCTTATAAGTGAAAAACTTGGTAGTAAGACCTGTCATCTCCTGATGGTCTGGAGTTTAAAAAGGTAGGTCTCTTTGGAGTGTTCTTTGTGGTCCCTGAGCTAGCAGTGTCTATTACCTGGGAACTTGTCAGAAATGCAAATTCTTAGGTCTCACCTTTTATTCTCTGACTGAAGAAACTCTGTGGTCTGGCCACTAATCTTTGTTTTAACAAGCCTTCCAGCTGATTCTGATGCTTATTTGTGAGTGTGTGTGTGTGTGTGTGTGTGTGTGACAGAGAGAGAGAGAGAGAGAGAGAGAGAAAGAGAGAGAACGAACCACTGACATGAAGAGAGTTCAAGTGATAGAGAACGATGATTATTCTGGTGGCAGCTGGACTTTTTACAGGGTCATGGTTGCAAAGGGATAATTTCAGGAGTCCTAGAGACAGATGGAATCCATATCACCTTTTATGACTAACTTTGGAAGTCACCTAGCACTTCCAAAGTGAGTAAAGTCAGTATCCTCTTGGCTGAGAAGGAATCACCTATAGGTATTTAGCCCCTTCAGTATGCTAATATGCACAGTAATCCTGAAATCAGCCATGGATGTGGGATGTTGTCCTACAGGGAATAGCTGGCAAGGCGGTGATCTAGAAGAAAGGCTAATGCTCTATGAGAGGAAGCTAGGAAGGAAGAGAAACCAATCCGGGATCTTCATAGGTACTGTGTGACAAACCCTGACCTCAGAGTTTTATACAACGCAATTTAATTTTCCAAGGCGCCCTAAATAGCAGGTAGGATGATTTCCACTTGATAAAGACCGAAGAAGGGAAAATCAACAGTTTGTCTAAGGTCACACAAATAGTAACGAAACAGGAAACTAAAACCAGATCTCGTTGATTTTATAAATTTTTCCCACTAGATTCTGTAATTCGAAGGGCTTTGTCAGGTGGTTGCAAGGAAGTCTGGAACTGGTGAGGAAAAAGTAGAGGAAGGCTGCTGTGGGAAGTGCAGTCTTGAAATGATGGCACACTTACAGTTTTCCCATGCACACCGTGCTTTTATGAAGAGTAGAAAGAAGAAGCACAGGGAAGTGATACTGAATAGCATCACACCTTTGTTTCTCAACACTCACTACGTCAGCTGCCACACAGGAGATGGTCTGCGACTGTCGTGGATGAATGATCTAGAGTTCACTGTAGAATTAGCCAGAGCTGAGCTACAAGCCAGCATATAAGCTAGGCTGTAATCTGTAAACCGCTGATTCCAATTCCTACTCTGTTTTATGGAGTTTTGTTGAGGTGGCCTGGACTCACAACACGAACATAAGCAGCATACCAGTAAAGGGAGTGTCACTCAGCAGTCTCAAGTAACACCATTTGGGAAAAAGCTGAAATCATTTCAACTGAATTTCTGTAAATGAATTTTGGAAATCAACTAATCTGAGTTTCCTTCCTTCCTTCCTTCCTTCCTTCCTTCCTTCCTTCCTTCCTTTCTTCTTTGCCTCTAGGTATGTGTTTTACAGAAAGATTGCTGGATTCCTTTTACATGTTTCCCTCGGATGCATTAACCTGGACACGTGTGTGTGTGTGTGTGTGTGTGTGTGTGTGTGTGTGTGTGTATGTGTGTGTGTGTTTTGTTTTTTGTCTGTTTTTTTCAGGACAGGGTTTCTCTGTTGTAACTCTGGCTGTCCTAGAACTCACTCTGTAGACCAGGCTGGCCTAGAATTCACAGAGATCCACCTGCCTCTGAGTCCTGAATGCTGGGATTAAAGGCACGTGCCACCGCCACCTGGCTCCTGGACACTTTTTAAAAGAGTAAGTCTTTGATTGTCCCTGGGATGAAATGAGACATAACAGTCTAGAACATTTAAAAATAAATATATGGAACCATGAGAAACAAAAACCTTAATATATTTAATTGAACAATAATCTGTGAAAGGTTCAACTTGACCTATTAATATTATTGCAGATTCAGGGTTATACGTAATAACAGGGTTATTATGGATTCTGTTATTTAAAACTAGAATAGAATCTAATGTATTTAGAGCAATCCTCATACCCGAAGAGTCTTCCTCTTCCCCTAAAATTTACAAAGTGATAAGATCAGATCTCTCTGAGCCTTTGTCTCTGTCCCTCTCTTTAGTATTCAGACTGCAGAATGTATTCCTTATCTTCCTTCTGTGCTCCCAGCATTCTCTGTCTACACGGCTCCTGTGCACGTGCTTTTCTCATCAAACTGTAGCTTCCTAGGAACAGGATGGAGCTTCCTTTGTCCCCGTGTCCTCAGCTGTTGGCAAGTTTTATAACATTCATTGAACACTTAATCAGTGTTCTAGGCATGTAAGATGAACTATCCATGGCAAGTAGATGGTATGTTGTTAGGGCTTTCTTGTGTTGATGTTCTGTGGCTACTAGGCACATGCTATGGTCCACATGTGCACTGCACATGAGTTGTGCCAAGCAACCTATGTGAGCATCAGTGTAGGCTCTAATATGCCTCTTACCTCGAACAACAACAAATTGTATCCTTGTATGTACCATAAAGAAAATAAAATAATGTATTGTGTCTGTGTGAGCAACCTGTGTGATGAGCACATTTTTGGTATTACCTTACTTCATCTTAAATTCAGGACATCTGACTTCATACAACACAGAGGGAAGTTCAGTGAAGCATAGAGAAAGAACAGGAGGATGTGTCTTGAAGAGAATGATACTTGACCTCCCCCAGATGGAACGCTGCCATTTCAGACAGGACAACTTTGCAATACTATGAACCTCAGACTGTCTGAGAAGTTGTGCTTCCTTCTCTGCACTTCTAGAACAGATAGCGAGGGCACACGCCTGTCCTCAGAATGACAGTCTAACGCTGGAGACCTGCACACCTACTCTTCCTTTCCTTCTCGGTTTGCTATCCCCCCTCTAATAGTCTTCCATAAAAGTCTTGAGCAAATGCGTAGGAGGTTTCTAGTGGATCCATATCCTTCTGCTTACAAAACAACATTTTATCTCCCTGACTCATGGGTGGAGTGGAAAAAAACTCACACCACAACAAACCCCTACACATTCAAAGTAACCCACGAGGGGAGACGGCCTTGGGAATCATATTGGCGTATAATTATCCTGTTTACAATCTCTCTTACATCTTTTCTCACAGAAAAATGCGAATTTGAAGACAAAGCAGGAAAAGGATGCCAGAAAATGCTGGCAAGGTTCTGACCACTGCCTGCTTAGGAATGGCTGCAGAGGGAGAGAAATGTGTTTGCAATTAGGACTGCCCAGAGCAGGTCGGATTACATCTGCACAGAGCCAAGCTGAAGAGCTTTCCAGAGTGAACTTGTCCTGTGGGCCTAAGTGGATAAAAGGCAACTTAGACTAGAGCCATTACAAGGAGATGAATGCCCTCCCCTTGTGCGTCCACTCTCAGGCTGCCTCTTTCTGGCTCGTACTTACCCCTCGGATGAAGAGGAGCAAAATCACTATCATTTCGGGTCCTCTTACGTTATACAGTTCCCAGGGTTTTTATGCAGTTTGTTTTTTTCCCCCTCCAGCCATGAACTGAAAAAAGGGAAATGAAATGATTGTTGTGTAGTGGTTTCTAACTGGTTGCAGCTTGCAGGCTAAACCCGTGGATACTAAAAGAGGTCCCATGAAGACCTGGAAAGAGGCAAAGTCCCATCACCCCACCTCTGTAGCATCTGTATTTGCTTCTGGACACCAGAGCACCCATCCTGACTCTTTGCCGTGCCACTTTGATCTGGTTGTTCTCTGCAAAGAATTCAAAGCGACTTAGGTTTCTCCCCTTTTCCGTAATTTCCTAACATAAAAATTGTTCACCGAGGCTCCTGCCGCTCCCTCAGTTAAGGAACAAAAGCATGAAACTTTGAGACTCTCAAGGTGCCTGGATTTTCTGAGTGAATGAGGGTTGTGCAAGTCCTGCTCTATGCAGAGACATCTCCTTGAGATGAAGAGACAGCCTGACAGCCAATCAGAAATTCATGCCCTCCACCTGTTTCCCTGATTCTCCCTAGTTTGTGTCTTCTAACTCGGTCTTGTATTATTGCTTTTTATATTTCTTGAATTAAATACTAAAAGTTGGAGTGTTATTACTTCGTTGGGCATCTGTGTTAGAGATCTTAAAGGTCTTTTGTAACTTCAAACACGCATGTGCGTGCCACACCATACACACACAACACATACACACGGATACCCCCCTACCCACACAAGTACACATATTTCTTCCCCTGCTACTAGCATTACTGTCCGCGTGCAGATGAAAACACCAACACAGACACTTTTTAAACAGCCAGTGATTCTCTAATACTCTGTTTTGTTGTTGGGGTTTTTTTATTTTTTGTTGCTGTTTTGTTTTGGTTTTTTTCTTTGTTTGTTTTTGGAGACAGGGTTTCTCTGTTGTAACTCTGCTGTCCTGGAACTCACTCTGTAGAACAGGCTGGCCTCGAACTCACAGAGATCCTCCTGCCTCTGCCTCTGCCTCCCAAGTTCTGGGATTAAAGGACTGTGCCACCACTGCCTGGCCTCTTCTTATTCTTTAGTGCCTTATCTACATTTATGAAATTGTGGCCAGTAGGGCTCTTTGCATTGCAAAATTCCGTATTTGTGCTGTGATGAGCTGTCTTTCTCCATTCCTTATTTGTCTGGGTTGTTTAAGAGCCTATATCCACGCCTCAATAATGGCTAAAACAAGGAGAATCTGGATTTTGGATTCTGGGACCTGATCCTACGCATTTCTTTGGCCCATAATTCCTTCCCACAGTTTTTTGAAGGTGTTATAAACAATCGTGAAAGAGTTGAGAGGAGATGTTGGCAAAACCTGTCTCATTAACACCAGTGAAGGGGGCATTCCCAGTGGCCCTTGTGGAGCCACCTCCAGAAGCCAACCTTAAATGAGACAGCAGTGCCTCTCAGCTGTGATATGCATATGACGATACTATGTCATAAGATGGATAGCCAAGACTGGTGGCTTCCCAATTAGTTATGGATGGCCCTTAATTTCTGGTGACCCACTCCTAGGAAGTCATTCTGGGGGACACTGTCTACCTTTCTGTCTAACTGGCACAAATGATGTGAATTCGTGACTCCTGGATTTGTCCTTAGCCCTCATTTAGTTAACACTTGTTGGTGTGATCTTTTTCCCTTTACTGGCAAAATTTCCCTCTCGAAACGTTTTATCTTGAGAATTATCTTTAAAAAGAGTTTCTTTTTCCATATAAATTCAGCATTCTACTAGTGTAACTTTTGCTATAATTGAGGCTAATATTTTCCCCTTTAAAATTGTAATTTAAATATTGTGGGCTTAAAGATCATCTTCCCAGCCAGGCAGTGGTGGCACATGCCTGCCTTAATCCCAGCACTCAGGCTGCAGAGGCAGATGGATCTCTGTGAGTTCGAGGCCAGTCTGGTCTACAGAGTGAGTTCTAGGACAACCAGAGTTACAACAGAGAAACTCTACCTCGAAAAAGAAAAAAAAAAAAAGTCTTCCCTGGAAATAAGCTCATTTTGGATCAGTCTTTTTTTCTTCCTTGAATACTAAGTAGTAACCTTTGTTTCAAGACTTTTGCGCTCATGATTAAGCCTCTCTTCACACTTTCTCAAATGAGGTGAACTTCCATCTTGATTTTGGTGGATACGTGCTGATGGGTATAAATTTTCACTGTCTGTTTGAAGGACAGAGGATGAGCGGGTGCCTGTGTCTCTCTTGAGAGCTGTTATAGCAATGCCAGTAGCAAATGAAGAATGCTGCCTCTAACCGCCTCTTGCTGACAATTTTTCAGGGACTGATGGAACGTTTGCATGATCTGGTCATAGTCCTGGATAATGGTTAGGAGGAGAGGAAGAGCAACCCTGCTTTTGTTCCTTTCTGTGGCTGATGCAGAGACACCGAACAGTAAGCTCGGTAACACTGTAATGAAAGATACAGTATCTTCCCTCTAACGAGTCATTACCCTCTGTTCTAAAATGTAACTACATTTGTATAAAGTGATGAAGTCATGGTGTGCTTAGGCTTTTCGCACTGATTGTTCCTTTGCCTTGCCAAGAAGTCGTGCATTATTTCCAGGGGAGGTTCACAAATCAAGTGTTATCAATTCAGTTGTCGGGGGCAGCTCTGGGTATTTGATTACACTGTTGCAGGAATGGCGAAGAAGGCAGAGCAAGGAGATCTTTTGGAATGCACAGCAAAAGTGCAGTGCACTGCCGGGGGTCCAGCTCTCTTCGATGTGATACAGCAGTACTACTTGTGAGTGTTCGACATGGAAGCAAGTTTTCCAGATAACTGGGGCTTTCACCTACCAGTGCACATACAGTAGGGATGAAAATCTTGCCAAACTAGAAAACGTTTTCTTGCTTTCTTGAGTAGAGCAGAGAAAGCACAAGGTGTATTTATTTCCTGTTTGATTCAGGGATATTGTCTTAGTTAGGGTTTCTATTGCTGTGCTAAAATACAACCAAAAGCGACTCAGGGAGGAAGGGTTTATTTTATCTTACAGTTCCCCATCACTGTTCATCACTGAAGGAAGTCAGGACAAGAACTCAATCAGGCCAGGAACCTGGAGGCAGGAGCTGAAGCACACGCCATGGAGGAACATTGCTCACTGACTTGCTCTCCATGGCTTGATCAGCCTGTTTTCTTATACAGCCCAGAACCAGCTGCGCAGAAGTTGCATATCCACAGTGAGCTGGGCCCTCCCACGTCCATCATCAATTAAGACAATATCCCACAGGTTTCAGATCAATCTTATGAAGGCATTTTTTAAATTAAGTTTCCCTCCTCTCAGATACATCTAAGTTTGTCAAATTGACAAAAGCCAACCGATACAGATGTCTAGCAATGTTGCCAATCCTAGAACAGGAAGGAGGCACCTATTGTGTTACTTGTAATTTATATCCTAAGTACTCCTTAAATGACCCTGAGGTACAAGTGCAATAAAATTACCTGCAATGGATGAGGTTATGTTCTCTGGCAGGTGTCTAGGATGAAGATAAATTTTATATTGAAGCACGATGTACAAGTTTTCAGTATCAGGAAGCAAGATGGATTTCTTGTTATGAAAATCAAAGGAGTTGTTGCATTTATTCTCCTTTATTTGGAGTTCTGTCTTGCACTAGTGTGGGGATGTCCTAAGAGAGACATTTGCTGATATAACTACAAAACCAAATACAGTTCATTCCATCTGGAACATCAGTGCCAATCAACCAAACACCTTTCCCAATAACCAGATGTCACATTCCCAGAATTCTGTCTCTCATCGCCAGCTCCACCTCTGGACTACCTCTTAACTCTTTGCTTCTCTCATCCATCTTCCTCACTGTCTCCAAATTGATGAAGACTCATACGATCTCCTGGGTTCTCAACTGCTTCCTTCTACCTTCTAAGCTTCTCTGGTTCTGCTTTTCTCTCTATAACCAACTCTACTTCCTCAAGCTTCTTCTGTATGGAGAAACTCTGTGATGAAACCCATCCTTGCTTCTTCTGGAAAATAGTATAGAGGAAAGTTATTTGAAGAAAAGTGTGATTTAATAGGTTAGGGGATTAATTTAATGGATTTAATCAAGTTAATGGGTCAGGATATATACTAAAAAAGAAATATCTGTGTTGTTAAGGATAGGTTAATTGTTTTTTTTTTGGCAAGAAAAAATGAGTTGCTGATTCCTACAATTATCTTCAGGAATGTGAGCATCACGGCTGGGCATAATGACAAAGGTACTTGACTATGGTCCTTATTACTAGAAGCTATGTCAAGCTGAGAAACAAGAATCACACAACAAAGCAGAAGATGAGAGTCACTCAAGGATAAACAAAGAGGGCAAAGTTGTTGATGATTGCTCAAGGTTAGACCTCAATTTTACCATCTGTTCTGGTTTGGTGACATTCATGTGGATTACTGTCTTATTGGCCTTTGAGTGACTCTAAAATTAGGTTTTCTAGTTAAGCTATGATGACATACTGCTTATTACTAAAACAATTTGCTTGAGCTGGCTCATCTATACTTATAGGATTTGTATTTAGCATGAATCAGATTTTGTGTCAAGAGGATTTTCCAGCTCAAGTGTAAAACATCAGGAAAACCAGCCAGGATTGTTCTGAGCTTTAGATATCCATATTTTCTCATTCCTTGGTCCCACGTGCCTTCCTTTTGTGAACACAGAAGCGGGGAAGTAGCACCCAGCTCAAAGCTTGTCTCTAAGCTTGAAAAATTAGGGCCACTTTATGGAAAAACCAAACTTTTATTTTTCAGGAAAAGACTGCATATTCTTGTATACTTGATGTTTTAATCATTCTTCATTATGGCTAGTTGGAAAGTGAGGTAGTCTTTATGAGTTTTGCGTGTATGAGGGAGAGAACTGAGGAGTAGGGAGAGTATCAGGAGGGTGTTGCTATGGACCAAATGTCTATTCACCCTTCAGGATTCATATATTGAAGTCCTCACTCCCCAAGGAGGGCTGTTAGGATAGTGCTCTGAGTGATAGTGAACTCATGAGGTGGAGCCTCATGAATGGACCTCTGAGAGTCCCCTGTATGTCGTATGAGTGCAACTTGAAGACAGACCCCACCAGAACCCTGACCTCAGACTCCCAATCCCCAGAGCTGTGAGAAATAAATGTGAGAAATAAATTTCTGCTATTTACAAACTTCCCAGACTATTTTGTTAAAGAAGTTAAAAGGACTAATGCAGAAGTTAACTCTTATCTTTCAGTAATTCTAATATTCAAGAAATCAAATCAACATGACATCTTCCCCCCATGATACTTTTATAGCTATTAATGATATTCATGCAATTTCTGGAATTTTTAAATATATTTTTATTAATAATTTGAGTTTGATACATTGTATCTCAATAACAGCCTCTTCCCGTTCCTCCTAGTGTGGCAAGAACATGGATCATAGGCATTATTACAAATCCTGGAGGCAGCAGACTACTCCAATGATGGACACTCACCAGGCCCATACCAGCCTAAGATGAAGCATTACAAACTTTGACCTGAAATTGGGTCCTGCTACCCAAGCCTGCAGGCCCCCAGACATCACCCAGGCACCAGGCACTGAGGAGGGACCCTGATATCCTGTGAGCACCAGTGCATCTTGCAGTTCCTCAGACATCCCACAGGCACCTGGACATCTCACAGGCATTAGGGCCTCTCACAGATGCTAGGATTTCCTGCAAGTCTCTGAACATCCCATAGGCACCAGGATATTCTGCAGGCATTGGATCATCCCACAGGCACAGTACTTCTGGAGTTGTTTTCACACCATGATACTTTATTATTTTAGTAAATATAAAATGCTATGACTTTATGATAAAAGCTGCCAGCATTTAGTATTATACTGCATGCTAGTTGGGTGTACTATTTAGTACTAGTACTAGCAGCTAGGTAGATGCTAAGGTTGACTGTAGTCTAGTAAGAAAGTATGCGGCCATGTAAATATTAAAACTCAGTAAGATGACTGCTGTAGAGTAGTGCTTGCAAGATCCCAAATCATTTCATCCTTTCTAAATTCTGAACTATGTGAGTAGATAAAAGAGGCATTGGAATCAAAAGTAGGCTTTCTTTGTCAGGAATGGATTGGAGGATGTAGCTTGGATTTACAGCTAACAGCCTTGTATTGTAGGAATTAACCGTATTTGAGAATGAGAACAATGGTTCTGGTTTGTTCATAGAGTGTGTCAGAAAGCCAAAACTGAATTATCTGTGGGTAACCGGTGCTGACAGAGTTAGAGAGGTGGTCTCTGTGTGGGAGAATGGACTTATATTCTAGACACATCAATGAAGTAAGATACCTTTCTTTCCATGGGAATAATGAAAAACTGTAGCAGCAGGGCTCTAGCAATCTTCCCTCTTATGTTTAAAATTTTACTGAGTTGAAGATGTCCTCTGTGTGGTACAGATAAAATGCTTTACTTATTGAAGGGGAGGGATGGACAAAGAACCAGGTGGGCAGTAAGAATAACGCAGGGGAAAGTTCTCACAAGTGCTTTACCAATGGAAATTCTAGAAGACAGCCTTGGAGAAGAAGTTGTTGGTAAGGTAGGTACTTAACTCGTTCTTCGAACTGGAATCTCTGTAATTTTTGTTGTTGTTGTTGTTTGCTTGTTTGGTTGGTTTTTCGAGACAGGGTTTCTCTGCTGTATCTCTGGCTGTCCTGGAACTCACTCTGTAGAACAGGCTGGCCTTGAACTCCCAAACTCCCAGAGATCTGCCTGCCTCTGCCTCCAGAGTGCTGGAATTAAAGGCATGTGCCACCATAGCCTGGCAACCTCTGTAAATCTCATACCTTAGTTGTCTGGCCAACAGGAGGCGTGTGTTTCCTCAGTGGGTATTGTTCAGGGTCTATGTCCTAAAACAAAGAAAACATTCCCCCTGTCTATACTAATGACAATGGTGACTGATCATACATCTATGTGCACATAGCGTGATGACTAGCATCTCTGTGGGTGAACTCGCATGAGCCTCTGGTGATGATCACTTTGTGGGGAATTTTCTTCTAAAGAATGGGATCCTTTGTATGTGACTTTAGATTGAAATGCAGTAATTTATCTGTGTAAGAGTTTTGCATATGTGATAGCTGCTGCTCCAAAATAAGTAACAGATGTGTTACTCCATTGAAACACAAATATGTGGGAGGCATTCTTCACATATGAACATTTTCCATTTTGAGAGAAGCATCAGGAATTTAGCCTTTTGTGTCTGTCTAGTTTTATTTAGTCTCTAGCAGAATATAATAGAGAAAACCCTCACCAACATCTTAGCTCAAGTTGGGAAGGCAGAGGTCCAGACTTTCCTCTGGAAAATGCCAAATGTGAACTCTGAAGCAAGGCAGGCTAGAGATGAACAATGATCCCGCAATATTCAACACAGTGCTTCCCCAGATGCCAACGCTCACTCACTCTGCGCATCTGACATTGCTTAACCGTGCTATAGACTCGCACCGTCTTAAATGCTGAAGTCCTCGGTGTATGTTCACAGACTTAGCTAACTAGTAGATTGGCAAGAACAAAAATTTATATTAGAATCAGTCTTCAAAACAGACTAGGCTTAGACTTAGGATCTAGAAATGTTCAGTTCAAACCTATTCAAAATCAAAATAAGACTTAAGAGCCCTTTGTCCTGATAAACTATTTTTAAACTTACATCTAAAAAAAATTGTGAAATGTGTTGATAGATCCTTTCTTAACACTGGTGTATTTAAGGCACATGAAAACATCGTATGTATTGAAAGAACAGTTCAATTTGTGTAAATGTGCACGTAAATCAGGAACTCTTCAAGAGAATCAAGTAAGCATAATATTTAGGAAAGAGTTAACAAAGCTTTACTTGCCCAGATTACCTGGAGCAGACACTTTCCTTCTTGATAAGAGCGTTTCCTACTTTAGTCGTCTTTAGGGACACGATCTTCCCTATTGCCTGCCCTACACAACCAAACAATAGACAAGTAAATTAGAATTCCTTTACTGTTTGTGTGAGACAGAAGTATCTGTGCCACCCCCACTAAAACACCACCAGAAAGGAAAAGGCAAACTTGAGGTGCTGCGACTGGGGAATTGATTATGGGAGGTCTTTCACGAGCATCCCAGCCTGTCGGGGCTTCCATCCTGCCTCGGCATAGCGGCAAGCTGGCGCAGACGGTAAGGCTTAATTTCCAGTGACCTATTTTCGTCTGCCTTCCAATGACCTTAAAGCTTCCTCTTTTTATTTATTATTTTTTTTTAATGTAGCTTCTCCCCCTCCATTCTTTCTGACTTTCACCTTGCTCAACCATGGGTAATTCCAAAGCAATTCATTGTGTGATATCCGGTTTTCTTGTGAGGCTGTTCAGTTCACCTAATAAAACAGTTTTTTGTTTTTGCTTATAAACATCATTCCCCCAAAATTGGGGTGAAAGGGGTCATCAAAACCATCCCTTTTTTTTTAACAAGTAAATGCTGTGAAGAGGAGAAATGTGGCTCCTTACCAGGAAGTGGCATAGTTTCTGTTGGATATATATAATTCACTTTTCTCCCCTCGCACTTGAGGTCAAAGTCACCTTTATAAACAAGAGGCCATAAGTCTTAAAACTGAAATCAATAGTCAGAAATTCCTGCAGATAAATTGAGACAGACATTCATTGTTCCTTTTTTTTGGGGGGGGGGGATTTTTCTCTACAGAGCCATTTTTATTTTTAATCAGTGTTCCAGTATACTTTTTATAAATCTTTCATTTCTTCCCCCCCAAAGCTTATTATTTTAACACTATAAACATATCCACTTTAAAAGCAATGTTAACCTACATAGGTCTACATAGAGATGGTATGAACAAGCCCTAAGAACACATTTAACAGTAACTTTAAGTTAAATGATAACATATAGTCAAATTTGCTAGGTGGTAAGTATATTAAAAAATGGAGTAGTGATAAAAAATCAAAAAAGAAAGAAAGGAAGGAAGGAAGGAAGGAAGGAAGGAAGGAAGGAAGGAAGGAAGGAAGATACAGACAGACAGACAGAAAACAAACCACAAAGCTGTATCCCCACTCCATTTTGGACATGGATAATCAGAACAGTCTGTAGCCGTCTGTGGCTAACGGGATGTTTCTCCCAGCTTTGTCACCATGGCAAATACTTTTAATACACAAACATTTGTAGTGCTAAAAATCCACCCACTCTTATTGAAAGACGGCCAGGTTTTGTAAAATTACATTCCAGTCAGTGCTACCCTGCTGATTTTTAAGATGCGTCTTTCTGTTTGCGATTCATGTGCTTAACAAAGGGCCAAAATGTAATATGTATGTGTGTGTTTATTGTAAACTTTCATAATCCAGTACCTGTCAGTGGGTTTTTGTAATGGCCAGATTTGTGGTAGGAGGAGGTTACTTTGCTATGGCCGCTTAGGGAAGGCTAATCCGTGGGCTTGTAACCCTCCCTTCAAATTCCATCATTCGTTCCAAACAAACATACACTCAAAGGGAAAATGCGCATTTGTGAAACAAATGGCCTTACAGTCCCTTTGAAAATCAGATTGGTACCCTCAAGTAGATGGAGAATTCTAGGTGTCTGGGTGGCTCCAGGGCTAGTGTTCAGGAAACTGTAACTCGCCCCCACTTCCTGTTCGGGCCCTGGAAGTGAGGTTGGAGCATGGCAGGTACAAGCAAGAATTGTTCCTTATACTCTCTGCCTCCTTAGTGAAGACAGCAGAGCAGCACATCCTCCAACTCGTTTCTTTACAGGATGGGGAAGAGAGCCGTGGTAACTAACACTCCCTGCCAGAGCCGAGAGGCAATGCCAAAAAAATATAGAATACGTGTGACTGGGAAAAAATGTCTCAAAACAGTGTTTCCCGCAAGTGGGTGGAAGAGGACGAGTCACAATTTCAGAAGCATAACATAGGTGTACAGTGCCAGGAAAGGCCAGTCTAAATATTTACATGCGATCGCAATATATGAGGAAAAGCGGAACAGAATGCTTCGGGGAGAAAGAGAGAATGCAAATGTTTCTGGAAGCTCTAGGCACAACACCGGGTTTGTTGGAGACCTGTCTGAGTTTTAGAAGCCTGTTTTCTCTGTCTGCTACCCCAGTATCATCCTGCTGTCTCATATGGTCTGTCTGAGAATCTCCCTGCATCAGGCAGGAAGGCAGGAGCCAAGGGCAAAGATTTCATTGCCATTATGGAGACCTCTTCCAGGAACGAAGCCCTTCTAACAGTTGTTCATTTTCATAACTATTAACTGTCAACAAATCACTGTATTTGTTTCTGCAAACCAATCTTTGCGGAACTAAAGGATGCCCTTGGAAGTGGCAGTTCCAGAAAAGCTTGCTTTAACTTTACTTTGTAAAACATTCAGACACTAGTTCCAACTCAGTGCTACTGCTCAGGGTACCGGGAACAAGAGACATCGACTGACATTGAGCTTAAGTCATGGAGTAGGCAAGACGTCAACCAACCTTGAAATCTTTTCCCTGCACGTGCCTCAAGTGTACCGTCAACCCTAAATAGCTTTGACTGGCAGCAGAAAGAAAGAAAGAAAGCTTTTTTTTTAATTTGTTTTTTTTTTAAATCTTTTCGAGACAAGGATTTCTCTGTGTAGCCTTGACTGTCCTGGGACATACTTTGTAGACCAGGCTGACCTTGAACTGAGAGATCTGTCTGTCTCTGCCTCCTGAGTGCCGGCATTAAAGATATGTGCCACCACTGCCCAGCAAAAAAAAAAAAAAAAAAAAAAAACGAAATTTAGCAGAAGTAATTTACCTTATTTGATTTTGTGCTTATGGGTCAAGTTTTATATTAATACCTATTAACTAGAATAAAGCCTTCTTAGGACAAGAAATATAGGTTCCCCCTGTAATGGTTTGTTTTTGTAACTTGACACAATTTAGAATCAGCTTGGAAGAGGGTGTCAATGTGAGATTATCTACATCAGATTGGCCTACGCTCAAGTCTGGGAGGGAAGGTCTGGATTGCCTTAATTGGTGGGAAGACTCACCCCGATTATGGGTGGCTCGGTTTCATGTGCCCAGCCTTGAAAGTGTAAGAATGAAGATGAGCTGAGCAGCAAGCAAGCAAGGATTCGTGTATTTTCTCTCTCCTGCTCTTGCCTGTGGATGTCACCCAGTAAGTTTCTGCTTTGGCTTCCCCATAAAATGGACGATATAACCAGGAATCGTAGTCCAAATCAATTCTTTACTCCTCTCTGTTGTGTTTTGTCGGGATACTCGTCACACCAACAGAAATGAAATGAGCACACCCCTCTTTCAAGAAATTACAATAAATAGGAAGCAAGTAAATGTTAATTTTGTTGTGAATTTGAATACTTTATCGTCCCATACAAAGTGTCTACAATCATGGTATTTCTAATAAATTGCATTGTGCATGTGCCCAGGCTAGAGCCTTTGCAAGTGGCACCTGACTCACAGCTGCCACTTTGAACAGCAGTGGTGACCCGCACATGGATGGACATGCTGCTTTCTGCTGTGCTCCAGCCCCTTACCTATCTCTAGGATGCTCCCTGACATTTCTCCGGTGGCCACTTTGTTTTTCTCCCTTTCCCAGAGACTTTTGTTGCAGTTCTCATTGCCTTCGCTTCATTCCTGACAGTTCCCTTAGAAGAAAACTAGATTAGCCAAAGTATGCTGGGCCCGAATTAGTTTTAGGTTTTTTTGAGTCCACTTCCATCCCTCTTGGTCCATTTGCTGCACATTAACAGACCATGTATACACCGCCTCCACAAACACCCACATTCGCGTACAGAACCAACCCTCTGCTACAGAGAATGACTTTCCTACACGTCCTAGGCACACAATTTGAAATTTCCTTAAGCCTATATGAGAAATATCTTGGTGCCCTTTAATGATATCAGTTTTATTCAATATCATTCACTACTTGGAAGCAAGATTTGCTCCTATGGATATTTTCTATCATGTTTTTATTAAAACCTGCAATAGACTCGATCTTATCTTTTCCTTAGATGGACACATTAAAGACAAATAACGAAAATAAAAGTATTTTTTTAATGAGACATGTCCTGGGATCACATGTGTGTGACTATAAATAAGCTTGATGTGATCCTGCTTCATCTCTGGAGTTGAAGAGGGAGGAGCATGCTTATCTGTGTGATAGGATAATTTGCAATCTTCTCTTTTTCCTTAGGGCAACTAAATGCATGTGTAAGCTTGTTTGTGCTTCTAGAAATGTTTTTTAATATTTCTCCGAAACCCACTGCAACGTTTCCAGTGAAAAATGGCTCTGCAGCTTGTTTCTTTGTGCTAATTGAAATGAATTATTATACCATGCAGGAAAAGCCTTCTTCTATCCTAAATTAGACTCTGCAGATATTTCTGATTTACCTGCTATTGGATTACAAGAGTCAAAAAATGCTTCACAATTACCTAATTAGAAAGGAAAATGTATCTTAGCAAAGGTGAAATGAGTGACCAAAGAGGAACTTGAAGAAAAACAGTGTAAGTTAGTTCTTATATTTGAGCAAATCAACCTTGTGTTAGCTGGAAACAACTGTGCTATGATGCGTATTTTCATCAGATTGGGACACTGATGAGGAAATCTTCCCTCCCCAATCTTCCTTCCCCTATTTTGCACCATGAGCCTCTACCTATAGAATGTGCTGGTTCTTCCTCTATATGCTTGTGACTTGTACAACTGAGAAAAACGAAGCCTTACACTTCTGGTTTGCATGGAGCTGCTGCTCTGTCACAATGTCTCACAAATGTGTACAAATTTATTCTGGATTTCTTAGTCTAAATTAAAGACTAAAACTTCAGTCATTTATAAACCTCCAGGTCTCCTCAGGCTTACCGCTGTCCATATATTTCCCTCACACCCCAAAGTTCCCCTTTAATACTTCAACCAAGTCATGCTTCTTGGACTTGGACTCATTTTCTCAGGTTCTCAAAATACATATAAACCAAAACAAAGCCCTGGACAGGCTTTACTCTGCAAAGGTGGGAGTATCAGAAAGCATATTCTAAAATATCCTTTCAAAGTTTCATATAATAATTATATATACTTATGCCCACAATGTGGTGCTTCCATATATGTACACCATATGTAACAATCAGATAAAGGTGCTCGATTTATTCAGCACTTCAAACTCACTATTTCTTTGACAAAGTTTGATGATGGGTAGGCTCTTGCGTATTTTCTCTTCTCCTGTTACATGTGAGCTAAGTGCTAACACTCTGAGATCCTGAGATGTGTAGGCTACATGGTGGTCATCCTTTGCTCAGGACCCTTTGGAAAGTTTCCTGTCTTTCCCCACATTCTGCTCTTACCAATATCTCTTCAGCATCTCAGAAGAAGACAGCTCTCAGCCACACCCACTTCTAGGATCTGATGTGTTGAAACCAACCACAGAAGAATGTTATCCACATTCCTAGGCTCCATGTCTTAATGGTCTTGAAACCAGTTTCACAGGTCCAATCTGCTTCTTTTTTTCCTTTGTTTTGCAATTATTATAGGTTCACAAAGTAATTTTCAGATAAGTGTACAAGGGGACTGTACACACCATCTAGTCTACACGCCCCCCCCCCCCGGCACTGAACTTTGCATAGCTGCTACAGTACAGTCTTAAAGCCAGGAATGTGGGATTGGAAAATTCTGTGCAGTTTTAGCTCAAGTGTAAATTCATGCAGCCATCAGCATAATCAAGGTAACAGCTGAAATAAGATCAGTCTAGACAGTATTACATGCAGAAAAATAAGAATTGTTCCATGAAAGTGCCCAGTTTTGTGATCACTTACATCCATATTCACACAAGTAGGCATACACATGGAATTGTTTCACATCTACTTCCATATTTGTACACATGATATATATTATACTGTAAAGTTTATTTCTTGTTTATACGTTATGATACACATATTTGAAAGCCACTGTCTTAGCGCTTTGCCACTTAAAGCTTGATCTATCTACCCACCAGCAGCATTCATTGCAAAGGGAACTTCTTTTAGATGAAGAATCTGAGGTCCCATTTCAACCCACTGGTATTGAAAACAGGATCTTGAGATGATTTTCATATACAATATGGACAGAGAAGAAGTATACAGGTCCACTGAGTCTGCAAGGGGTAAAACATCTTTTTGTGTCTTTGAGAGTTGGGAGTGAGGACATTGGACCTGTCTTGGGCAGTGTAGGTGGGATCCGGCTTCACTGGTGTCTTCCCTGCCTGTTTTAGCAGGAGGTGGGCAGAGGCTGTCTTGCAGGTTGCTGCAGAAATGGCATGCTTACAAGAGCAAGCTCTTCATTCTTTCAGGATTTGGTAAATGTTTTCCACAAGAAGTCAGGATGAAAAAGACAGTAATTTGTCCTTTTGGGTTTTTATAAAATGTTGCTGGCATCTCAGGAGGGAGTTCAGCCCAGAGTATCAATAAAAATGTGTGAAAGCTCACGGTGCCCTGTGCTCCTACCACACCTGATGCTAATTCTACTTTTCTTTCCTAAGTAGGTTGACAAAAGGATACATTTGTGGAGGAGAATGAGAAGAAACTTGGCCAATCGCATGAACATCAGAATGGAGGAGGGGCAGAGAGACTGGTTAGCAGTTAAGAACACTTGTTGCTTTTGCGGAGGACCCCAGTTCAGTTCCCAGCACCCATATCAGCTAGCTCACACTGCCTGTCTTTTAGTTCCAGGGGATCTGACATTCTCTTCCAGTCTTCTTGGGAACCAGATACTTACACGGAATACATACATACGTACAGGCAAAACATTCATACACATAAAATAAATCTAAAAAAATTTAATAAAAAAGGAAGATTAGATTTGGATGTGTTCACTGAGCATCAACATTCTCTATGATATTAAAACAATTATTGAGAATTGTTTTTATAGCATAGATGCTTCCATATTTTTTAAAAAAGGACACGTTATTAGTGATAGCAGAAAGAGTGGGAATTTCCAAACCTCCGTGTCTTTTTGTAGTCCTGAAGGCCAGGGAGGCACCAGGAACTTGAGGGGAAGGGAGGCTTTGGAATGTCAGTGATCTAGCTGAGACTCATTCCACCAGCTCCAGCTAATTAATGTAATTAACACAATTCAAGCAAAATAACCCACCCAAATAGTAACACAATGTCTTTCATAGGAAAACATAAAATGTGGTTTCGTCATTTTATTTCTGCTTGAGAAGGCAATATTGTGAAGGAATGCGAAATCCTTTAATTAGACACAATTTAAAAGCCAGACAGAAAATTGAGATGCTGAGAATTCTACCTAGAGAAGCAATATTTATACTCCAGAGCACCAGACAATGTACCACACACAGACAGATGTTTTACAGTGAATTACGATTATCATATCATACCAGAATATTATGCTATTATAATCACATTCAGATAGACTTTGAGCATAAATTATAGCCTATACCACCATTAAAAGTCTACCTCTTAGGTGCCTACAGTTAGATAATTCTAATTTTTAAAATGTTGTTTTGTTTTAGATATTGTTTTGTATGTATGTAAACAAATCTTACAGGTGAGAAAAGTAGGTGGAGAAAGGAGAATGAAGCTGTAACCAGGCACCCAAGGGAGTCTCACAAATATGGAACAGACCATTGCTTATACTTCTGCGCCTATTTGATGGATCATAAAGAATACTGACCTGGGAATCAGTATAGATTGCTGGCTTGTTTTCTACTGATTCAAGAACAAAGAATAGCCGAATGTAAAGATCATTGAAGGTTTTGGGCCACCCAGTACTCTTCACGCCAAGTGACTCTGCAATCTGTCCCAAGGACATCCAGCATCTTGGTTGCTGTCCCATTAATAAACTTAATTTCGTAGCCTGGAAAGCCCTGTCCTACAAAGACGTGATGATTTGATACCTAGACCCCCAATGAGTGATTCAACTGGGTTCATATAGCTTCTCTAACAAAATAGACATCTGGGGTGTCTACCTCCCCCCACTCTTCTAACTTTCCCACTGAGCACACAGAGCCCCACTACCTGGGAGGTTTTCAAACTTTGGCCTTTGTTTCTACTCTCCTTTAAATAAATGTGTTAAATAAAATAGCTTTAGGGCTTTAAGCCTTTAACTGCTGGAAGAATCAACTAATTTCCAAGTTTCAAATGAGGTTCTAATGACCTTTTAAAATAGTAAAAATGGTAGGCTTGAATTCTTTTCTCACTTGTGATGATAGATGTTGTCATCTGCTGACTGTTCCATGGTTTTCTCTCCTACATTCCTCTTAAGACCCCAAAGTATAAGCTGACATACGAATTAAGGTAGAATCCACGAGGGCACGGATTAATGATATAATTATGATACTACCTGAGACGGTTGCTGCGGACTAATTTGGAGAAAAAGAAATTTAGTTTCCTGCCTTTTCCTAATCAATGGCCACCTGTGAGTCACTCTTTTAAGCTAACAGGATTCTTTTGCTCAAGACCTGTGCTCAGCTCTATGGTCCAGTCTTATTATCTCTAGCTAGTCAATAAAAAGCTGACAAAGATAAACAGAGGAGCCCCCGAGTCTATTACTATTAGGTCACATCCTTTTATTTAATGAGTCTCACCTGGCTGCTCGGTCTTGCTCAAATGTAAGCATAAGATGGACAGTTTCCCCTCTGTCCGTGGGTTTTCGTTCTAAAGGCCGCAGACCACTTTGATCCAATACATGTGTTTTTCTCCTGGTGACTGATTTTGTTATGGGAGTGGCAGCTGCGATCCTCATGAGACAAGAGAAGGCATGGCACCTATGCACCCCTACACAATGTACTTACCGTGTAATCTATGATCCAATGAAAAAGACGACAAATAGAATCTGATCTCTGTTAGAGTGATCTGAAAAAAGGGGTCAATGTCTGGGCAATATAGGGAGTTGTGAAAAATAAAAATGAAAATATTTCCCATCTTCCCATAGTAAACCGATCTCTTACAGCACCGTGGTGTTGGTCAAGGTGAAAGAAAGGGATGCTGGGAAGGAGAGAGGAATACGGAAATGAGAATAGAGAATGCAGATGGTGAAGGGGGGGATAGGAAATTTTAATATTCAAGGACAGAAGCCATAGTTTGTGTCTAAATGAGAGGACCCAGCATTCTCTCTACCCATGTCCCGTGGTCTTCACCAGCCTAGTGCAGAGCCTGACCAGGGAAGCGTCAGCCATCTGTGAGGACAGACATGCCTGTGGTGTGAAACTGGAGTTGAAAACAGCTATTCTGATTTTCTGATGCACCCAACTGTTAAAAAAACAAAACCAAAACTGTGAAGAATATTCTTTAGAACAGTTGTGGTACTAATTATAAGAGCAGTTCATTTTGCTTACGTTAGGATTACTTTGTCCTTAGAAATACGATCAAAATGTACTTGACTACCAACTCAGTATTTTTTGGTCAGTAAATTTATTGTCTTTAAGAAAGAGTCAGGGAAGAAGAAGGAGGAGAAGGAGAGAGGAGCGAGAAAAAAGAACCAGTGTCACATTCTTTTCGTCCTTGTCCAGGCTGTGCCTGTCCAGAAGGTCAGCACCGTGTTACCCAGTCTGGTATGATGTTCCATCCAGATGGGCCTTCAGAGGTGAAGACTTGTTCTTCTGGCTGCTGAGGCACTCGGGAAGATGACTCAGCTCTGAGCCTCCTTGAGCAGATGGGATCGGGGTATAGTCAGATCACATGAGATCTCGTAAGACAATGATAAGACATTCGCACCTTTCCCCTTCTATCGACTTACCTGGCTGTTTTTGTTAAAGGGGTTGATTTACTTGTTGAATTCACCTGAAAATTTCATCTCCTAGCAAAGAGAAAAAAATGGGATTTCTGTTTGAAATTTGGAGCCCTTTTTGATCTGTAGACTCTTAACCTTCATACCCTATTGTCTACCCTAGAAGAGATTAGTCGGCTCACCTGTCATAAGAACAAGGAAGGCTGAGGTAGGCCAAGGCAAGGACAAAAGCAGGTAAGATTTTACCTCTCCCAAGTACAGAAGCATTACTCAGTGTCCCGTCGGCGAGGAGATGATCTGTTAGGAGTTACAGGGAGAAGTAGGAGCATTTACATTTCTAGTAAGGAGCAGTCAGAGTGCAGGGAAAATGGGATGCCCAGGCTGCAGCCTTCTCTGGGCAGAATATGTCTCTCTAGAATGTGTGGATACTCCACATGGAAACTGAGAGCACTGAGGCTACCGGCCTGGGTTCTCCTTCTGCAACTGCATTATGAGGGATACCAAGCAAAGAGGAAACAGGAATTAGTTTTGTCCTTCTCCTTTCCAATCTCTTTCTGGACAATGGTTCTGAGACTGGGTGTCATGTTGGAATTACCTCAGGAATGTTAAATGATGATAACGAGGCTCCTCAAGACCACTTAAAACCACTTAAAATCTTTAAGGATGGCCCTGTCCTGTAGTTTGCATATGGACCATGGTTTTCTGTAACAGAGTGATGATTGCAATATACTGTTTAATGAAATCAGTTAATAGAACAAGGTAGTAGAGCTGACTGGAGCAAGTAGCATCAGAATCTCAGTCCCAGTACCACACCACACGGCAGGATACATAAGGATGAACTGGATCCAAGAGACAGGGCTTAAACAAAAGGCACAGCAACCTTCCACATGCTGCTGGCAGAGGCAGAACTAGCTCCCTAGGGTGGTTGTGGTGCTGTTTTTAGGTAAGTACTAAGTACTCAGTGTCCTATTCTTTCACCTGATAACTAGAGCTTTACCTCTTCGCTACTAGCCCTTCTGGTGACAAGAGTGAGGCCCCCCGCTCCCACAGTCTCATAATGATCTTACCACAGCAGTAGCGGCTCATCCAGGGTCCAAAGTGTTCCCCCAGGCTTCCTGGTGACTTTGAAGTCAGTCTAACCATTTGGTTCTCCAATATACTGTGAAGCCTTCCTAAAATGCATTAATTCAGGATTTTTGTACCATTACTAGGTTGGAGTAGCTTTCCCTACAGGACCAGTGAAGAGTGACATTTACTATGACTCCATGACGCTACAAGGCCCATCGCTAAAGAATGGAAGGAATCCAAAATAAGGGGTCAGCTCTAGCAGAACTAGCTAACTTTGAGCCACACAGTCAGGCCCAGTCACCTGTGCACTCATTTCTTCATCTGGTGCCTATCAAACCCCACCACGTAACCACCACTCTCCTGGTGCGAGGCATCCAGCAGGAGTATCTTTCCACCTACTTGGCCCATTGCTGAAGCTTCTTCTCTGAGATACCCTGCTTCAGTTACATCTATCCCTCTGCTCTGAGCCTTCCGTGGCCTTGGGAAGTTTCCTCAGTATTCTACGCCCAGTCAGTCCCTTTCATTTGGCTGCCATCACGAAAAAAAAAATCAGAATACTCCCTCCTTCCTGCAGAGAAAAGGTAGCTAAAGTTTGGGATCCGAGATGAAAAATAGACCTTCCTCATTTCTACTGGGTAGACAGGATTATCACGATACTTCTTGTGATGCGATCAAATACCACCTGCTCCGTGGGCACATTAGCATTTTAAGTATATTTTCTGTTGCAGAAGAATATTAAGGCTGATGTATGAGGCAGGGATTTGCGCTTTGGTTATCTATGGCCTCTTAGATGGCCAATAATTCTAATCATGAAGGAGAGAAACTTTATACTTAAAAAATCATATCCCATAAAATTAGACAATCAAAAAGATAAAATCTCACTCACAGAACCTTCTAGAAACTGATGAAAGCTAAATGACAAAGTATTTCAGTGAGTATATCAGGGAAGAGAGTAATTTCATTACATCCATTTAGGGTAAGTGGAACGAGGCAGTTTTAGCTTGCAGAGAATGAACACGGGCTGTCTGATTGCAAAAACACTGCCTATCTCTAGGGAAAATGAATCAGGAAACACGATTTTTAAAATGGACTTGGCTTTGACTTTAGAAAAACACAAATCTGCATTCTTTATTATCATGGTTATATACTACCAAAGGTATGTAGGAAACAGTGTAGACTGGGGAGAAACACTTGAAAATGAAGAAGCAGCAGAGCTGTGCAACCCATCCGTGCCTCAGTTATCCCAGAGCACACCCTTGCCATAAGTGTCCCTCATCTGTCACAGAAGTTCTCAGCAGAAAGGAGCCTCTGCTGGTCAGCAGTCAGGCAGACGAACATGAGGCACACCGCGGTACCTACTTTGAGGTTAGCTTAGGAAGGTTTGAGAACATCTGGGTTTCTAAAAGTAAGGTGTGCCAAGGCTCTTTAGATATCAGAATATACCTAGGCGGCATGCGCATAGACCCTGGGAATAACTTTGCTAAGCAATGCTGTTGACATCAACCAGAGACCCTCTCCCCAAAGACTGAGTAGGTCTTACCTACCTGATTCTTTGCTAGGCTGTTGGAAAGGAGATGGAAGAAACTATGAGGACACCTGCATTCATTGCTTGTCAGAGGTGAATGGAACTAGGGTAACTGATTAGGGTGACCGTCTTTGTTAGGGTTTTATTGCTGGGAAGAGACAATGTGGCCACAGCACCTCTTATAAAGGAAAGCATTTATAAAGGAGACTGGCTCACAGTTTCAGAGGTTCAGTCCATTATCACCATGGCTGGAAGGATGGCGGCACCCAGACGGATACGGTGCTGGAGAGCAGCTGAAAGTTCTACATCTGGATCTGCAGGTAGTAGGAGAAATAGTGACACTAGACCTGGCTTGAGCATTTGAAACCTCAGAGCCCACCCTCAGTGACATACTTCTTCCAACAAAGCCAAACCTCTTAATAGTGCCATTCCCTATGGGCCCGTGGAGGTCGTTTTCATTCAAGCCACCATAGTGACCTTTATTTATTATTATAGAGACCTTCTGGCACTTTACATATGGTCATCTTGACCCTATAAACCATCATTTTGAGGATGAAAAGAATATTCTCTCTGATGCTCAAAAGGCAAGTGTACCTGAAGTATAGAGGCTGTGTGGCTCTGGTGACATTTACAGATTCCCTCCTCTGGCCTCTATGCTTACAGCCCAGCTGATAAAGCAAAGGTAGGCACATTTCTCCCTCTTGCCAAAGAAGGTCTGTTTGCACTGCAAAGTCTTTATGGTGGTGGTGGGGGGGGGGAGATGAGCAGATTTATCAACAGCTTCTAAAAACTCTGGGCTTCCTGAAGTAAGAGCCCTTTTCCTGTGGAGCAATGAGAGCACGCATGCAGGGCGATGCCAGGGACAGATGTGGAAGGTGAAGGCTCAGGACGGAGATGCTGAGGGTCGGATTCAGACATCTTGTTTGTGTTCCTAGTGAAAAGCATGAATGGGTATCTGTTCCCCTCCTCGCTTTCTTGCCCCCTGTACTGCCCAACTAGTACATCCCCACCAGCTCTTAAACTAGAAAATATTACAATTCTCAGTCATAAAACATCTCAGTGAATTGAAATAAGCAGATGGCTCATTGCCTGCTGTGATCATTAGTTACTTTTATGTGTGAACTTGACTGTTCCATGGGTAAGCAGATATTTGGTTAAATATTATTTTGTGTGTGACTATGGTGGTGTTTGAGTTGGGAGACCGAGTAAAGCAGGCTGTTCTCTTAATGTGGGTGGCCTTCATTCAATTAACCAGAGTCCTAAACAGAATCAAAAAGGAGGATGACAGTGTAACTATCTTAAACAGGACAGAAATCTTCGAATCTAACTGCTTTCAAACTGGGATGTGAGCTTCTGTTTTTGCCTTTGACATTAAACAACAGCTCTCTTGTGTTTCTAGCTTGATGACATTCCCTGTAGATCTTGGGAATAACACAGATCTCAGACTCAGGTTCCAGCTCTTCCCCAAGGGCTCTGTCAGGAACTCATGAGGAATGTGGAGGGAGAAGTGGAGTCAGGAGAATCCTTTTTGGTGGCACAGATTCATAAAACATAATTAGATGCCATGGGGAGAAAGGCCATGTCTTCGTTAGGTATGTCTGAAGAGATACCATGACCATGGGAACTCTTATAAAGGAAAACATTTAATTGGGGCTGGATTACAGGTCCAGAGGTTTAGTCTATTGTCATCATGATGGGGAGCATGGCAGCACATAGGCAGATCCAGTGCTGGAGAGTTATAAGAATTCTACATCCAGATCCTTAAGCAGCAAGAAGAGAGAGTGACACTGAACTTGGCTTGGGCTTTTGAAACCTCAAAGCCCACCCTCAGTGACACACTTCCTTCAACAAGGCCATACTACCTAATAGTTCCACTCTCTATAAGCCTCAGGAGCCATTTTCATTCATACTACCATTGGCCATAATGCATAGTTCATTTTCCTGTACCTTTGTTTCACCTGAAGTTAAATCTCAAGGTACTGGGATCAGGCACGAACACACCTTGCCTCCAGTGCCTCAAGGGGAAAGTGAAAGTAGAGTCCACTTGCTCCTTAGAGTCACTGTTTCTGAGGGACCAGGTGGCAGAAGTCTGTTGCCTCTAATAGACTAAAAAATGAAATAGTGTTGACCCTCTCCTGTACCTGGAATTCTGAGCGTCCACAGTAGAAGTCTTCTGTTTGGGAAAAGGCAAGGAAATTCCTGTGTCTCAAGACAAACCAGACACACAAACAGAATTCCGCTGCCAATGGGTGGGGTGGAGATCCAGAACACTGAAGAGAAAACACCCAAAGTCTAGACTCTCTGGCCTTAATCCTGAGGCTGACCCTCTTTTGGCTCTTTTGCCTAAACTTCCCCCCACTGTCCTTAATGTGAGCCTAGAAGTGAGCAGTAAGCAGCAATAGCCCACTGGGAAACAAGAACAGGGTCCCTCAAATATGGGGGAGACGTTAAGAGCAACTTGTAAAAGCTAACACCAAATCAGGGAAACGGGGAGAAATCGTCCAAGCACCTGAGGCTCCACACGGAGGCCAGAGCATGAGATGTTTGAGACAATACTGAACTAAGCTTAACTGGGCCCCAGTACCACCCAAGTGAGCTCAGCTGTTCACTGATGGACTGAGTCCTCATAGGAATATCTGACAGACGATGAAAAGCTGGCACTTTTAGATATATGCGCTATTTAAGACAGACTCTACTGCCCATCAGCACAGTTTCTAGCAATTACCAAACTAAACAATAATGACAGTAACAACAAGAATAATAATAACTCAAAACCCAGACACTAGAACTATCTATTAGCTGGGTGTTTTAAGATAATATAATTAATATTGAAAGGTCTAGAGAAAAATGGAGACACCATTCATGAACAGAGGGGAAATTTCAGTGGCGATATCAACTTTCAAATTTGGTAAATGGAAATGTTTAAATTAAAACACGACGGAATGAAGAATTCTTCAGTGAGCCGACAAGAAGACAGAACCCCACTGAGGAAGACACTACAGGAATGAAGAGAAGCCCCTGGAAGCTCTCCTAAACTAAGCACCACTTGGTAAGTGTGAAATGACCAAAGGAACACACTTGCAAGCTCAAAGATCATCAGATAATTCAGCGAGCATGCAATGTGAGTTCCAGAGGGAGGAAAAAGGAACTAGAGATGGAATTGTTTCAAAAGGTAGCAAGGGCTGGTGAGATGGCCCTGTGAGCAAAAGTGCTTGTGCCAAGCCTGACCTGATGATTTGGCTTTGATCCTCAGGACTTATATAGCGGAAGGAAAGAACCCACTCTCTCAAGTTGTCCTGTGACCTCCGCAGGCACGCCCCTCCTGATACACACACATACAAACATTGAATAAATGTAGAAAGATTCAAAAGAAATCTCTTAAAAAATATACTAATGGAGAATTTGACAAATACAGTAAAAATGACATCACAAGCTGTGCTGATTAGTGTTCATCAACTTGATTCAAACTACAGTTATCTGGGAAGAGGGAACCTCAGCTGAGGACTTGTTCTGTCAGATTGGCCTGTGTTCATGTCTGCGGGGCATTGTCTTGATTGATGGTTGATTGGTGTGGGAGGGTTCATCCCCGGGCAGGAGGGTCTAGGTTGTATAAGGAAGCTAACGGAACAAGCCAAGGGGATCAAACCAGTAAGCATCATGTCTCTATGGTTTTTGCCTCTCTCTTGTTTGAGTTCCTGCCCTTGCTTCCTTTGATGATGGTCTGTAACCTCTAAGATGAAATAAACTCTCTCCTCCTCAAGTTGCCTCTGGTCAGTGTTTTATCACAACAGAGAAGCTCAGGAGCACACAGGCTCATTAGTGTAAATGAAATTACAGAAATAACATTTCAGTGTTTTTTCTTGTTGTTGTTTTATATAAATATGTGTGTGTGTATGTGTGTGTGTGTGTGTAAAGGAATGATAACACAAGGCAGACGGGACAAATGGTTGTTAATATCTTTAATATCTTCAATTTAGGAATTGCCCCCATCTATTCTTTTTATCTTGTGCTGTTGAATATAGAATCCAGAGGCACGAACATATTACATTGAAATGTAAAATGTCCATAGAGCGTATGTGTTTGAAAACTTAGTTCCCAGTTGAGGGTGCTGTTTTGCGAGATTGTGGCCCCTTTAAAAGGCCTGGCTTGTGAAAGCAAACACGAGGGGAAGGATTGTAAACGTTATGGCTTAGATTATGGTCTAGTCTCTGCCCTTGTCTGCCACTGCAATGTGATGGCCATCTCTTTGTCCTATGACCATGGACTGAATGTTCTCACCACTGCCTTCCTCACCACGATGGACTGATAGAACACAATGAGCCAAAGCAAACCTTTCCTCTCCTGGTTATTTCTGTACGGTGTTTTGTTACAGTGACAAGGAAAGCAATTAAAATGCTAGACGAGCACTTTCACTACTGAGCTATATTTATAATCTTAGTTCAGAGGTTTAAATTCAACCTTGTCACTAATCGCTTTACTTAACAAATGACAGAGATTGTCAGAATAGATAGTAAAGCAAGATCTAATACCCTGCCTTCTGGAAAATTAAACAAACAAAAAAGCCTATCTCTATGATAAATATAAATGTACAGGATAGAAGTAAAATGACAGATCAAATTATATCATTTGAAAATAAATTTATATCCTACTGTTTCGGTGGGGGAAAATCAACAGAAACAACAACTTATTTCCCTAAGTTTGTCTATTATATATTTCTTACAAATGCAAAGAAGCTGTATTGGAAATAATAGTTACTATTATGGATGGAGATAGAGCTGGGGGGTGGGTGGGGCAATTTTACTAGTCAGATACAAAGTCTACAGTTCAATAAATAATATTTTATTATGTTAACTTTTTTGACAAATAGATCAAAGTTAGGTAACATTTTGAATATTAAGGGAAGACAGGTGAATAATCTGTGAACACTTTCTGTCCTACAAATTCAATGGATGCTTTTCAGCCAGTAGGGCGTAAGCATACCAAAGAACTCTTTGGCTGCAAAACCAAAGACAAAACCCGGTATACAATAATGAGAGTGACAAACCAATTGAAGTTTCTCTTCACAACATCTTGTTACCCAAAACCTCCAGCTCTTTTAGGTCCAGGCTCTGTGAAGTGCCAAGATAATAAAACAAACAACAGCAACAATACAGTCTCTTCTTTACAACAAGCACCAGATTCTAAGCTCTCAACAACAAAAGCACAGTTAAGAAAGACAAACACTGGAAACAATTTAAAAACCAGCCACACCATGATTACAGTTGCTTTGCATGAAAAGAAGAGGCTCTGGATGGCGAGGATAATATATCCCAGAATAATTACTTCATTTATATCGCAACTCCAAGGTCCCAAGGAGATTAAGAATTTCTGTTTTTCTAACAGAGAGCTGCCGCAGTGAGAAAGTGGGTACCTCAGCTTGGTATGATGGAAAGGTCCGTGCTCTTTCCTCTGTCCAACGTATTATTTTATCTTACTTTGGTTAGATTTGTTTATTTTTATGTATATGAGTATTTTGCTTCCGTGTAAGTCTGTGCACCACACATGTGCCTAGTGCCTGTTGAGGTCACAAGAGGGTTTTGGATCAGCTGGAACTGAAGGTATAGATGGTTGTGTGTTGTTGTATGCCTTCTATGGTGGCTCAGAAGCTCAGCACCTCAGCAAAAAGGCAGTGCTTTCATACGTGGAATTCCTGCCAAACCTCAGCAGAGGGACTGACCATCATATTAAGTGCCATACTCAATAGTGGAACCTCAGGTGGTGGTCATAAGCAATTAAACATCCCCCACAGAAATCCAACACCATCAAACAATACAAAAGGCCAAGGTCGATGCATCTCCTTTGTGCACAAAAACAATCATTTTAAACACAACTAAAAATAAACTCCCACAACATTTCCCCTTTTATGTATATAAAAAAATGTTTTACCTTAACAACACAATTTAACACTACACCAGCAAACATCTATCAAACTTTTTACAATGTCCTTGAACAGCAGAAAAACATTATCAATGTCTGATTTTCTAGAACTCACACATGATCTTCTGGACTTCTCCAAAGGGCTTGGATCACTTCTCTGGCTCTGCCCTCTGCAGCCACACAGTTTGTCCTCCAGGGTCTAGCTGACTCCCCTCCACTGCTGCTGCTGTTCTTGGTAGTCATTCCACAGTACTGGCATCTCAAAAACTGCAAGAATCCCTCACTGCAACTGGGCTGTACTTTTACCAATAGCCTCTCCTGGCTCTCTTCATGGTGCCAAGCCTCAGTTTCTTTACATGACCCCTTCAATCTGGGCTTTCAACTGCTATGAAGACTGTGTCTTCATCAGTGGCCTTTCTTGGCCTCTCACAGTGCCAAGCCTTAGTTGCTTGACTTCATGACTTCAAAACCAGTAACACCTGAGTGACTTTCACAGTATGAAGTTCAATATACAACCCTGGCCAATTCTGGAAGACAGTTTCTGTGTGCTGACCCTGAGGAAACACTTTCTGGGCTTTAAGAGTCCGGTTTGCTGGAAAAATAACTGGTCACCTTGTCTGCAGGAAGGGTCCCTTCATGGGATGGAGTTCTCACCACTTTCACCAGTATCTGAACTGTTTGTCTTTCTCTTAGTCAGGATTGCAGGAAAAAAAAAAAGATCAGTTTAATTAAGCTATTTTTTTTGGCTCCAAGCTGTGGCTTCCACAACAGCAGGGGGTCCTGGGCCAGTGGGAAGAATTGCTAGTTGAAACATTCTGGCGGTTTGGCATTCTTTTTCACCACTGATAAGGGGAAACATACAATCCCTTCCATAGATCTCAAACACAATATTTTGATCTTCACACACATACAATGCAGCTATCAGAAAACTCAATTTGTGAAATTGTATACTACCAGCAGCAGCAGGAGGGAACATTGGCTCCATGATCAGGAAAAGCAGTAAGAATCTTGTTATTTCCTGCTCCCAGCTGAATTCTTTATCTCTAAGGGCCTCCATTCTGTGGGTCTCACCTTGGAACTTTTTTCCTCATTTATTTATTAATTTCACAGCCTTTTCTCTTCATAGAGGCTTATTTCCTTTCTCTCTCTCCTCTCCTTTCAGGAACCTTCAATTAATACCATAATTTCTATCCTCTGGTAGCTTCCAGGAGTGTACTTTATTGGACTCTGTGACGTCTGGAGTTTCTTTCTCTTCTTCCTTATCTCCATGTTGAATTTGCTGGCATGATGTCCTACCCAACACTGGACATCATTTGTTGTTGTATGCCTATGGTGGGGGCTCAGGAAACCAGACAAAGAGGTGCTTTCACACACAGAATTCCTGCCAGACCTCAGGAGAGAG
This sequence comes from Cricetomys ansorgei, assembly GCA_026225945.1. Lineage (NCBI taxonomy): Eukaryota > Metazoa > Chordata > Mammalia > Rodentia > Nesomyidae > Cricetomys > Cricetomys ansorgei. Next base: position 14,829,007 of record JAMJFZ010000716.1, on the reverse strand, counting down.
AACTACCATCATGGCCAGCACCATACTGGACAGTGGAACCCTGAACATCTGAGCTCAGGTGTTTTTATTCATTCAGAACTCCTCAGGTGCAGAGCATAAGCAATCAAACACCCCCCACAGAAATCCAACACCAGCAAACAATACAAAAGGCCAAGGCCTACGCATCCCTTTTTCTAACAGTGCACAAAACAATTTTAAACACAACTAAAAATAAACTTCCACAACAGTTATAAGTCATCATGTGGGAGTTGAACTCAGGTTCCTTGCAAGAGCAACAAGTGCTCCAAACTACCAAGCTATCTCTCCAGCCCCTCTGTCGGTTATTTTGAAAATATCCTTCTCATTGCAATCTTAGGAAGTATTTAAAGCATGCCAGCGTTCATCCTTTACCTCAAAATTTTAATACAGTCAGTCAGAGGTGGAGCCCTGTTTTTTGTATACTTTTTAACTCCAACCCCACCACAAGGCCAGTTATATTTGGAAATATAAATGTGAAGAATCTGCGGAAGTGCTCATTTTGGTCAATGCTGGTTCCATTTTTACTTGAGTTTTCTTCATTTGGAGCTTATGGATTCATTTAATCAGAAAAGCTTTTACTTGTCAGCAATAATGGGATGATAGTTTGTATTAAGAAACTTCACTCATTAGACTTGTCTTAGTGAGGATTTTTATTGCTGTGATAAAACACCAAAGCCATAGGCAACTTGAGAAGGAAGAAACCTAGAGGCAGGAAGTAATGCAGAGGCTGTGGAAGCATGCTTCTTACTGTCTCATCCTGTTTTCTTAGAGCACCCAGACCCTCCACAGTGAGCTGAGCACTCCCACGTCAACCATCAATCAAGAAAATGAACTCAGGCTTGCCCACAGGTCAGTCTAGTTTTCTCAACATTTCTCAACAGAGGTTGCCTGTTCCCAAGTGAATCCAGCTTGTGTCCAGTTGACATAAAACTAGCCAGCTCAGGACATTTTGCTCTAATAGCATGGTAATGGAGAAAGGCCAGCCTAAGCCTTATTAGAGATTTTTCATCAAAATGGTTACCATGAAATCCAAACCAGAACAAGGTTTCTCATGTAATGTTCAGTTTAGATTAAGAATTTGTGCCTCATGAAAGCATAGATTCAAGTCCAGGCACTATTGTTTGAGACCTTACTCTTTGACAGACTCAGCCTTAAGATCCTTGTTAAATATTTGTTTACAGAGATGAAGCTTGGTGTCAGGGTTCCCACAGCTTGCTCAAGCTAACAGCTGCACAGGGAGGGGCAGGATTCAAACTGGGAACCCCCGTATGATCTGAAAGCCAGCGCTCTTAATTCTAATTTTATACCAGTAAAATATCAAACATCCTATGAAAGTAATCCTTGCTCACTGAAGTTTAAATGTGAGAACATCTTCCCACGGTCTCATTGCCCTATCCTGGGTCCATACAGCTGTGCTACAAACCTTGTCACCTTCTGAGAATCACCCTGGCGAGTAAAACATGGGACTCATCTGCTGTGACCTCCACCCCAGCATCAATCCGACCCTGGGCCCAGGAACTCTATATGATCAGCAACATTCTTGCTCTTCTTTCCACCTTGGCTCTGTCCCCACAAATCAGATATCTTGTGTTTCGATACTGTCTTAGTTACTTTTCTATTGCTGTGACAAAACACTATGACCCAGGCAATTTATTTTAAAAAACATTCAATTTGGGGTTCACAGCTTCAGAGGGTTAGAGTCCATGACCATCATGGTAGGGAGCATGGCAGCAGGTAGCAGGCGTAGAGCAGGAAGAACAGCTCAGAGTTTACATCTGATCCTCACATCCTCAAGCACTAGGTATGTGTGTGTGTGGTGGGGGAACTAACAGGGAATAGTGTAGGCTTTTGAAACCTCAAAACCTACTTCCAGTGTTACTACAGTTACTACAGTAGCTAACGAGCCACACCACCTAACCCTTCATAAACAATTCTAGAAACTACAGAGCAAGCATTCAAATATATGAGCCTAGGAGGAGCATTTTAATCCAAACTGCTCCAGGTACTACGGCAGGTCTCTCCAAAGCTAAAGCTAACTCTACTTGTTGGGATTTGTGTTTCTCAGATACTAACCAGATTTCAACAGTTTTAGCTATGACAAACCCAGCTAACTGGTATCTTCCATAGATTTTTATAAATTTTAGCACGATTAGCCTTGCCAGATAAAGTGAAAGGTGTTCAGCTAAACTTGTGTCATGTATGTAAGAATTATTATTGCTTTTGTTGTTGTTGTATGTCCCTAGTTCTGATAAAACATTTTGAAACTAAAATTTGTTTATTTGCTTGAAATTCAAATCTCACTGTTGTCCTGTATTCTCATTTGATGAATCTGGCCATCAGGGCATTCTTCATCACCAAGATGATGCAAATCTGAACATTAATGTAAGGGAAAGGAGATTGAAAATGTCCAAATTCTTGACATAATGTAATATATACAAAAAGATTCTGACAGAAAAATTTAAAGTTCTCTTGTTTGGGGATCAAACCTTCATATACATCAGTAAAAATTGACTTATCTTGACTTGATAAAACATGCCACGATTTGCTTCTCTCCTTCACACCTTGGTGGCCCCACTAGCAACATCTTTTTCTATGCTAAAAACACTTCTCCTGTGGTTGTTTCTCTGTCTGCAACCTCTGAGGAGTGACTCGTTTCTTAAAAGACAAAACCAAAACCAAAACCCTTTTATACTCAGAAATATAACACAAAGAAGAAAAGCCATTGGCAATGCCACTATCAAAACAAAATGCAATATTTGTGATACTTTCTAAACAGTAGCAATAGAATTTGCTGTCTAGTGTACCAAGGGAGTATCAAACGTTGCATTAATTCTTGCAACCCTCCCTTGAGTGATTGTTGTTGTCTTTGATTCTATAGGCAGAGAAGTGTAGGTACAGATAATGAATAACCTTTGTCAAAAGGAGAACTTTGGGCTACTGGTAGTCACAAGCTCACCACTACCTGTCTATCCCAGACACGTGGGCGATAGTACTTCATTCTCTAAAATCCTGGCCTAAGAGTTTCCAAACAGTTAAAGAAGCTGAAAATTAAAAACTGAAGAAAATTCTAGTAGGTTATTTCAGAAAGGTGTCAACGAGTGTCACGAGTGTTTAGTCACTTGTCACGATCCTGAGGGGCGGGGAGAAGTGAAGAGCACATTTGTTCAGCATTCTTTCAAGCTTCCAGTAGCAAATGTGCCCTTGCCCTCAAGTGACTCGTAAAAAATAAAATTAAACCTGATATATGTAAACGAGCTCTGGTTATTCAGGCTGGATAAATTGTGATTTGCTTTCCCCTGACATTATATTTCTCCATCTATTATGGTGCAGCTAATGTCCATATATTCAATATGTGAGCCGGTTCCTAAATGCCATCCGCACACTCCCATTTGCCATCATGGGTGCGAGTTAAATTGGTCTCCATCTCCGAGGTCGTCAAGGAACTGCTTAAACTCAATGTGTGCAGCTTTCTCCAGACACAAGCACAGTGACAGCCAGGGCCCTGTGCGTATGTCTGGGGCCACCTTGGGAGAGCTGGCAGCCTTCACTTTGCTTGGCTAGTTGACAAATGGCTTGAACACGCCTGCTGTGTTTGATAATGTGGTCAGGGGACTATTTCTACTGCTTGAAAGTGCAAATGTCCCTAAGAATGTAAGTGGTGCACAATGTTTCACAGTGAACTGAGCCCTTAAATGGAGGGAAATGATCCAAATTGGTGTTTGTGTAGACGTTCCATTTACATAAGCTCTGTAACGAAGAGGGGCAGTTGGTAGTGTAGGTGAAGGGAGGTGCTGCTCACCTGGAAGTGTAGTGATTGACAGCTTACTGTGCAAGCACGTGTCTTTCCACAGGATGGGCACAAGAGTTGCTTTAGACTAAGTAAATCTAGAGATTAGTCTGGAGTCTCTTTTGTGAACTAAAACGCAGCCCATTTTCCCCATGCCATAAGCCCTTTCCCGAAATGGGTTTCTAATATTATGTCTGAATTCCTTGTTCACTGAACCTACAAGGAACTTATGGAGCAATGGAATTAAAAGATTAAACCTCCAGCCACTCGAGTTAAGTCTTTAAATGCCTTACGAAGCACAGTTTACATAGCAACAGAGCCTGCAGTTAGAGTGTGCAGGCTCAATTGCTTTCAGAGAATCTTTTGCTTTCTTAGAGTCAGGTGTTGTCAGAATTCTCCTCACCTGTTTTTCTGCAGACGGTAGCAACAGGCAGTGACATTGTCATTCCTTTTGGTACACACCATTCGATTTTCACTTATGGTTGTATAGATTTCAGTTGGGCATTGACTCCATGGTAAATATCACAAGTGACCTCATGTGGTCTGGCCTTGGAGATTAGGGTGCGAGTCAGACATCGTGTGTGTGGTTTCTTGAGTCATCTCATCTAACAGCTTGTTAGATCTGGAAAGCGGTTAGAAACGTGCGCCAGCTGCTTTTCAGAGTTGAGAAGATCAAGGCCTAGTGAAGTGAATAGTGATCACAAGCAATGGCAGACACTTGCCCGGTGCTTCCTGCACAACGCAGATCCTTCTGTTTGCACATTGGTGTTTCCACTCTTCACAGCAGCCCGAGGGTTCTGGACCAGTCTATGCTCTGTGCTCTTCTGCTACATCTCTTTCTCTTTCTTGAGGACTCTGCTCTGGCACTTCTTTCCTCTCTTCTCCATCAGCAATGGTTTAGTTAATCTAGTGGCACAGATTTGCCTTCAGAGAGGCACAAGATAATTGTTTTTTACAAGACAATGCCCAACCCTGACAGCAAAGCCTACTTCCAAATAATTATCTCTCTTTGTAGAAAAGCCACTATGAGATGCCACTGATCTCAGTCAACTCTTCTTAATTCATTTTTCTTAATTTGCCTCCTGCCAAGTGTTTGATTCTCTACTCTGCCCAAACCATTCCCTTCAGGTCCCTAGGAACCTCCATGCATCTAAACTCACCAGTCTTTAGCTTATCTCCTTTACCAGGAGCTCTTGGCAAAACCGCTTCCTCCTCCTAACATTGCTGTTAGCCCAGAACCCCTGCTGGGCTCCCATCTCCTTGGCGTCCTCTGCTCCCCAGCCACTTTTCAAGTCGGAATGTTCCGGTTCCAGTTCTTCAGTTTCGAGTCTTCCAGGTTTTCTAGCCACATATCCGTTGATTTCTTCCAGTCTCAGGGCGTTAGGTAACTCTTGGTCTTCATATTTTTTTTTTCCCAGCCTCTTCTGAGTCACTCCACTTCCGTTCCTATTTTGCTCTCACAGAAGGCGCAGCAATGTGCCACCTGAACCTTTAGTCTTTACTAGCTTGGTCCATAGGAGACATCCACAGAAAGTCAGGCCGGAGCACTAATTTCCTATTCAATTGCATTTGCCTACCGAAGGTCGCTTCTCAGGTGATCCACACCCTCCACAGAAGCACCACCGTCAGGTCCTGAGTGTCCCCTTCTCCACCTTTCACACCGGCCATGCTAGTTCCCCGAAATCCTCTACCATCTGGTATAGCTTTCCCTTCTCTTCTCTTCCCCTCCTCTTTGTAAGCATTTCCCTTCTCAGTAACTCGTTTGGAATAAGTTCTGTTCCCTTCAAGCTCTTGACTGATGAATGATTCTTTAATGGGTTTTCCTAGGGAAATGAGACCCAGCATCCTTTTACCCCAGATAGGGCACCATGACAGACAAAAGAAACTGTTTTGCTCAAGTCTAGCCCAGCCACTCAATGAATCAACTTGGGTTACTTATAGAAGCATGAGCAACAAACTGCTCACCAGAGTACAGGTGACTCAAAGGCAACTCCATCACCTAAAAGCCCACCCCACTATGAATGGTATGATGCTTAGTGTGAATTGTCAACTAGATAGAGGGATCCAGAGCCACCTAGCAGACAGGGCTCCAGTCACACCCATAAGAGATTATGTAGATTAGGTTAGCCTCTGGGCAAGCCTGTGAGGGATTACCTTGATGAAGTTAGTCGATGTGGGAAGACTCACCCTAAAGGAGAGTAGTGCCATTCTCTGGGCTTGGGTATTGGACTGCGTAAGAAAGAGGAAGCTAGCTGAGCATAGACATCCATCCGTTTCTCTCTCCTTGCTTCCTGACTGTAGACATACTGTGGCCACCTGCTTCTGACCCCCCCCCCCCCATTCCCCATCATCAGGACTTCTCTGCCATGATGGACAGAGAAGTCATACCCTGGACCTTTAAATTGTAGTTTTCTGAATATTGTATCACTTAAGCAAGAAAAGTAACAATACAGGTAACAATGAGACAGCTGATACTATCTCAGATGCTTATCTTGCTCCCAAGGAGTCTTACTGGGAGGAGTCCCTTGCAGAGCAAGCTTGCAGAGTGCAGGACACCAGTAAGAAAGAGTAGAAGGGGCAGAGGATATGCCTAGACTCCCATAGTTGCCATATCTCAAAGGCTAGAGGAGTGTCCCGGGTTGCAACTGAGGCAGTGGGTCTTGAAGGCTGAGGCACCTCAAAGACAGGAAAGTGTCTTACAGAGCAGAAGCAGTGGGAACCAATGGACTACCTGTTCATGGGGGTCTACAGTAGGTTTCTCTGTCTGGTCTTAGAAATTTCCCCTCTCCAGCGAGAATCTGGGAACTAAGTCTCCAGACTCAGGTGTCGATTCCAATACATTTTCCCTGAAGCATTCTGATTTTTGTTCATCTAGGAGGCATCAAACATAGCCTGCTCCTGGCTCTGACTGTGGCCTGGAGTTTTCATATCAGCTATTTCTTTTACTTTTTCTGTTGCTGTGATACACATCATGACCAAAGGCAGCTTGGGGAGGAAAGCGTTTATTACGTCTTACAGATGAGAATTCATCATCAAGCCAGAACCTGGAGGCAGGAAGTGAAGCTTAGACTATGTTGGAGGCTGCTTATTAACTTGCTCTCCCCGGCTTGCTTGGCCACCTTCCTTACAGGACATAGTACCATTTATCCAGGGCTGTGGGCTGGGCCCTTCTACATCAATTAGCAGTTGATAGCAGTTGATTAGCACTTCCCTAACTGATGTTCCCTCATCCCAGGTGTGTCTAGTTGACAACCGAAGCTGACTATGACAGCTGGTTTGTGATCTATTCCCAGTTGATGCCTGAATGACAGCTGGGGTCACACCCGCCCCATCAATAATTCACCAACGCTGCAATGCTAGAGCTCACTGCCCTATTTGCAGGCAGCTCCACTGAAGAGTCCCCTCTCCCTGAGCGACTGTTCAGTACTTATAGAGAGGCCTTTCAAGTCTTGGAGCTTCCTGCGCTTTCTGAGTCTGGTGTCATTACCTTCTAAAGCCGTATGAATCCCTCTTCTCCTCAAAGAGGAGCCATTTCACCTTGGGGAAAATAGGTACACAGCAATCATCTACATGCCCTGTGATACTGTCCTAAGAACTAAGAACAAATTGAAGCTGGCTTCAAACCCCGCCTCATCTCCAGGGATGAAAATGGTAAGCATTTGGCTGCTCCTTTTCCTTAGCCTGGCCCCTTCACAGAAGCAAACAAACGTGACTTAGCTGATGCTTTGTCTGCCTTGTAGCTGGAAACACAGGGAGGCTTGCACCCCACATGCAGACAAGGCTGCTCCCAGTATCCTTGTCTTAACCAATGGGCAATCTTGGGGTCAATGACCATTCCCCCAGGATGACCGTATAAAAGGCACCCCAAAACCTGCTTTAAACAAGACCACCCGAAGACGCAATGCGGTTCTCCCAAGTTCCTGTGTTCCTGCAGACAGGCTGCTGCTAGGAGCATGCACGTGGGAGAAGGTTTTCAAATACAGCGATGCCCAAGCATCTCCAGTCCAGATCTCATATTTTCTCACGTCATATTCTTATCTGTAACTGCTTCCTAAACATCCATCTTCATTATGTCCCAAATAGAACCTGCTTTGCTCTAAGCCTCCTCTACCTGCAGCCTTCGTCAATTAACTGATAATTCCATCCTTCTAAGCCATCAAACTGGTTACCTTGAGTCATCCTCCAGCCCCCTTTCTCTTAACTTCCCTTATAATACATCAAGAAACGTTCATGTCTGTTTCTTCCTTTTTTAAGTTGTGGTGTTTATAAAGAAGGGGTTTTAAGTAAAGAGAAGTGAGAGACTTATTAAGATAAAAACACATGCTTAGATTTGAGAGGGGGGCTCTATGGAAGGGACAGTCCTGTATACTCAAGAGGAAAGAAGCACAAGCTTCTCAAGAGAAGTCACCTAGATTCTTTTTATTTTTAAATATATCTAGAATCCAATTAATTCTGCTTCCACCCCTAAAGGCCCAAACCACCACCATTTCGTATTTAGTGGGATTTACATTACTTCTGGATTTCTTCACTCCAACCCACCTATAGTTTATGCCAGAACAGAGCATGTCCTGTACAAGGCCCTCCAGTGAGTTACACATCACTTAGAGTAAAAGGCAAAGTTCTTGTAGTAATCACAGATGAGATGCAATGTCCTTCTGGCCCTCCAGTCCCCTCCTGACTCTGTCCCAGCCACACTGACCTGTTGGGTGGTCCTAGAACATGCCAAGCACGCTCTAGCTTGGGGATTAGCTCTTCCAGCTCTTCTTATTTTTAGAATGATCTTTCTCCTTTAAGTATTTGTCTATCAATTTCTCCAAACCATTGTTGAAAAGTCCCCTTTAGAATGCTGCCTCCTCTAACCAGCATCTTTGCTCACTGTGTTCTCCCTTGGCTTCCACACCGTATCCCACCTTCCCTTGTTCAAAGCATGTGCAGTCTTCTAGCATTCATAATAATTTAATTAATATGCTTATTGTTGAAGTCTCATCTTCAATATAAACTCCTGAAAAACAAGGATCTTTGCCTTTTAAAATTAATGTGTCATCAGCATATAGAACGGTGCTTGACTTAATCTACCAACTCAAATTCTGTTAAATGAGCCTCTTACAAGCCTTAGTAGGTTTTAGTTTCAAGTCAAGTATTTTCTGATTTGCTTTGTTTTTCTTCTTTACTCTATGAGTAATTAGCCGTATGTTGTTTAATTTTCAGGTATTTGGTGTCTCCCACGCTGATTTCTGTTTAAATTCTGTTGTAGTCAGAAAATATACTTGGTGTGATTTTTAACTCTTTTCATTTTTGTAACTTTCATTCTGTATCCTCTATTATGGTTTATCTTGGTGAACCTTCCATGTGTTCTTGAAACGCATGGGAGAAGAGCTATTTATTTCATTCACACATTTCTAACCCATGTGTCTCTTTACACTTAAAATGAATTTCTTGTGGATAGCCTATAGTAAGTACTGGTTTTTCATTCAATCTGACAATCTCTGCAATTAACAGATGTACTTAGACTATTTATATTTAATGTAGCTATTGGTATTTTTGGATTTAAATCCATCAGTTTTTCCAGTTATTTTCCATCAGGTTTCTTTCCTTTTTCTTCTTGTTTCCAATAATTTTCTTTCATAATTCTATTTTCCCTCTTGTTTTTCTACCAATAGTTGTAGGGTTTTCCTTCCGCATCTTTAACTTGTCCAGTGTTCCTTGATAGCATCATTATAAGACTTCAGTAATGTACAAACCTTGAAGCATTGTTTAGTCTCCCTTCTCTTACCTATTTCTTCTTTCTTCACTATCATTTTCACAGTGCATTTTATTTGCATATAACACCATTATATATAGTTACTGTCTTTACAGGGGACAGAGAGGACAACAGGAAGGCAAAATCATGCCTATGGCCTGTCTTTATGTATTTTTTTTTACTTAATTTTAAATGTTAGTAAAAGACTATACTAATAGCAACAACAGTATCAGGAAAGAACAGAGCTTAAAATATAATCTGGCTACTTATACGAAACATTTCTAGTGTCCATTTAATTATTGTCAATTAATTAAGATAAAAATATTCATATGTACCCTTATTTTATAATTGCCACTGTTCATCTTTAAACGTGTTTTTCTTTGTGAAGATGTTCCTGTAACTCTTTTCCTTTTGACATAAAAGGGGCTAGTCTGGCTTTTTTCTGCCTTTTTAATTTTTTTCATTTGTATGATTTTATTGTTCATGATATTGTGTTACATAAAGATATTTTGTCACAAGTATAAATTTCCCATACCCTTCTACTTATACACCTTTTATAGCTTATGTCAAACACCTTTTATACAAATCTCATGTCAATGCAGATTCTCTCAGCCTTGTTCATCTGAAAATACAGTTTTAGCTCACATCTATTGTTGAAAGCTGTTTGCAGTGCATACAGCATACACCTATAAGCAATTTTTTTTATCAGTCCTTGAAGATATTGGTCTATTCTTTTCTGACTTGCAAGGTTTCTGATGGACAGTTTGCTGCAATCCTTTGTTCCTTTGTAATTCTCCCATTTCATTTTGTGGCCTGAGATGTTCTCTCTGTCTTTAGTTTGTAGCACGATTGTCTGCTACATATATATTTCCTCTCGTTTGTCTTATTTCAGATTCTCTAAGCTTCTTAGATCTGTGATTTTTCCCTTTTACTGATTGTGGAAAATTTACAGACATTATCTCTTCAAGTATTTCTTCTGCTTCATTTTTCTTCCCTTATTTTCAAAATTCTATTTTAATATATGCTAAAATTTTAATCTGGTTCTCCAGCATTTAGACGCTATTTTTCTTTAATCATTCCCTTTCTTCCTCTTTCCTTTTTAATAAGTTGTATCACTGTCTCTAGAAGTTTTAAGATTTCTCTCTTTCTTTCTTTTTTTTTCTGATGAAGCAAAGATCCTTCCACATATTAATTATAATTACTACATAGTTCATGGTTTCAACATTCTCTGGATTTGGCCCTATTGATTGTTTTTTCTCTTACTTTTAAAATTGTTTGTCTATGTCTTGATTTTAAAATTTAAGTGCCAGGCATTATGCGTACAACAAGAGAGAATGATTTAAGACCAACCTATATCCAGAAATTTGCAGGCCTTTTCTGTCAGGCCTTTAGTCAGGCGCTGAGCTGGGTTTGGGATTTGTTATTTTTACTCTTGATTCTTCACAGACTTCATAGGTCTCCAGTTTACTTTTCCTTGCCCTGAGTGTGGAACCCAGTGTACTGAAGGGTTTTTCCTGTGTGCTCCTCAGCCTAAGCTGTTCTGTTTTCCTGCCAGTTCCATAGACTACAGAGGCTCTCAGAGCCCCTCCCAGTCAGTGGGTTGCTGTAGCTTGTTGGCTCCATGCTAGTATCACACTGGAGATGGAGTGGTTCCTTTTCCTCCTCTGAATTTCAAGCTTACCTTTATACTTTGTTCTTGAGGGACAGTACCTTAGCATCATTCTGGCCCCATGTCACTGCTGCCAACCTCTGCTGTGGATCTGTGATCAGCTTTGCACCGGGTAGCATGTTTTCTTCTTTCGCTGTTGTGGGAGCCAGCTTCTGCTTGCTAACACAAGATCCTGCACTGATGGTGGTCCTCTGTCCCTCCCCTAGGAGCAGCTGCGCGGGGGCGGGGGGGAGTTTCTATATCCTCTTCACTGCATGGATCTGTGCCAGTGTTCTACCGTCTCCAGAGGGAGGCAGGATTGGTTTCTTTTTCTGTGCAAACAATGGCTTTATGCCTAAGGCCTGGGAATGAGAGGTTTCGCTATTTCCCCAGGCGGCTTTAAGGCATTTTCTTCATAGGAGAGAAGGATCCCAAGAAGCAAAGAAACAGGGGTATTTAGTTACCAACTCCTGTTATTTGTCCATGCCTATTCCTGAGAGTGTTAACTTCCTGCACTTTTGGCCCGCGTAAATGTGGACCAAGCATCTTCGTTACGACTGGAGAAAGGCTTCTGGAAGATGATTTCAATTCTTACAGTTGGACCTATCAATATGGGCAGCAGCAGCAACAACACAAAAACAGCAATAACAACAAAACGCTGAAGCACAGACGTGGAATACGCTTTGTAATCTCCCACGTGGCAGAAATGCCGCTCCACTCTGCGTGTTCCTCTACACGTGTTCTACTCCCGCTCCAGAGTATACTAATAACATATAATTACGCTTTGTCCACATGGCCCAAGTAACCCAAAGTGAGGCAAAGTCAAAAACTGTGGGCAGAAGACGTGCTTGAAGTTGAAATACCAAAAAGCAGAGACTTCTTGACAAATAGCACGGGAAGCTGAGGTCTTTACCCAGGAACCAATGCGTACATATAAAATGAGATTAAGAGATAGCTTAAATTTTTCTAGAGGAGGGTTAGAGTCAATTATGAAAAAAATGCCTCTTATAGGGAAGGTTTTGATGGTTGATAGTAAAGTGGTGGAGCCACATCTACACATGCACATAGGCTTGCTTACAGCAAGCCTCAGAAACTACAGATGAGTTGAGTCAGCCGGGAAGGGAGAAATGCAACTCCAGTGAAGGAGAATTTACCTTGTAGTCTCCACCAGCATCGCTCCTTGTGGGGCAGGTAAGTCCACCTGATCGGGGCTGCTGGCAGTGTGATGAGTGAGTGGCAGGAGGGGATGAGGAGACTGGAGATACTCTCTAGAGAAAGGTGTTGGCTGTAAACCAGGACGGGAGCCTGGAGAAGGCTCCTGTTCTTCCGCATCCACTTATTCAGGTTTTTATCAAGATGGTGGGCTCTGCCTTTAAGAAACAATTGTTCCTCGGTGAAGAGTCCAAAGAATTCCCTCCACCCTTAGCTCACACCTGAGGATCAAGGCTTTGCAGGCCTGAGTCAGAGGTTTGTGGATCGGCACATGATTCAGTCAGCATCACTGAGAAGCTCTGTCGAAAGAGAAGCATATTCTCTTCTGATGAACCTGAGCTCAGAGGATGTGAGTCAGAAGTGCACCGGGTCAAGATCAAAGGCGTCAAAATGAAGTAAAAGCAGCAGAAGATGGGGCCAACAGATTAGATAAACTGATGACGTCACCCCTCTTTTTTCTGGAGCCAGCATTGCTCCCACCAGAATTTTAGTTTCACAAATCAGGAAGGTTTTTTTGTTTTTATTACATTATTATTGTATGTCTACTTACGTGTGTGAGTTCATGCCACACATGTATGTATGGGTCAGAGGACACTTGTGAAGTTGGTCCTTTCCTTCTACCATGTGGTCCTGGGGATCAAATTCAGGCTGTCTAGACTTGGTGTCAAGTCTTGCCAACTCTTTATTTTTAAGTTAAAATTTCAACCAAGAGATTCCATCTTGACTAATATGTTTATTCACAATGAGCCTTCTAGAGCCATATAGTAATAGAAAACACATGTCCATCTGGTATTTCTTGTAACGTCACTAAATTGTTTGACTGAAGATGTCAAGTTAGAGTGCCATGGAAACTAACTTTCGGGTGGTTCAATATATATGTATATATATTGAATATATATGTATATATACACACACATACATATATATACACATATATTCATATAGACATATTCCTGTATATGTATATGATCTAGGTTCTGACATTGCATTCAGTAATCATATCTCCTTCTCTGTCCTGTGCTAGTTTCTCCACTTCCCGTTTTTCAGGCTCTTGTCAGCTTTGCAAGTACTGGCTGTGATGGTAATTTTGAAGGATGTCATTTAATTTGTGTCTAATGTTTTTGCCATGGTTAGAGTGAGAACACTCAGTTTGGGAGAAGAAGCCCACAGGGGTGCGTAGGGCATGGCTGTACCAGAGTTGATTAGGTGATGGGGACATGACACACTGTGTGGAGTGAAGGAGACTCTCAGCGTGCACATGGTGTCTTTCTATGGCCTAATGTTGCTCTGAATCCATCCCTCACACTGAGCAGCGAAACAAAGGTGCACAGTGATCTTTACAATCCACGAAAAATTCAGTGTGATTTTACTCCCTGGAACTTCAAGCACAGAGACACTAGTTCATTACGGTAAATTAAAATCCCAGCTCTCCCAAGCCCAACTTGGAAGGAAGGGCCCCCGTTGACTTATTTCTATGAGAGAACATCTTCATTCTCTGGGACCTCCTTGTTACTATATGATTCCTTTAACTAGCTTTATGTCTGTTTCTTCAAATGATATTTTTATAAAATGTTGAAATACTAATGACCAAATTTTCAGCCACTCACACACACACACACACACACACACACCATGGTCAAAAAGTTATAAGGCTTCAGAGATGTCTTCATGTGTTAACAGGAAATAATAACTAGACCATCTGCTTCCTTCTCTCTACTAATCCATCAATGATTGTGATAGTTCTTGAATACTCTCAGTGCAGAGCAGTGGGGAAAATCAATTGAAAGGGAACCAAATAAATGCAGCCCTGCCCAAAGGCCTTGTGTTTAAACACATACATTTATCATTCATGTGTCCAAACTGGCTCCTGTATATCATGTGCTATAAGACAGTATGTAACAAAGCTGGAAGTTTAACTTTCTAGTGAATTCTTCCGTTATAGACTCCCAAGAAAACGGCAAATTTATTCTGTACATCCCACCTTCCACTACTCATCCTTTGATTATGAAGTATGGTGAATTTCCCTTACCTATAGTTGGGAGGTATTACCATTGTCTTTTAAGTGGCAGGATTAGAAATTAGAATTTTCCAGAAATATTTTGTTTGTTTGTTTTTGAAGCATATGTGGTCCTAACTGCCTTTGAACTTTTTCCTAACTCAGTCTCCCAAGTGCTAGGTTTACAGATGTGTGCTACCACGTCAAGCATAATTGTTCACTTTTTCCTGAACATGGACATTTAATAGAGTTAGATAAACAATTTAAAATGGTAGCCTCTTCATTATGGTCATATTTGTTAGATCTGGTCAGCAGTTTGAAATATTTATTACCAACATTTATATTTGAAAGAATTCTGGAAGGATGTAATCTTGACTTCTCATTGAATCAAAAGATTTGCTATTGCCGAGTCGTGCTGCTCCGTAAACATGGAGAATGTAGCCCCATTTTGGCTTAAATCATTTGTTTTCCTATCTGTGAACATAAATTATAATTTCGGATCCAGGCATATTTAAGGTGGATTGTGTAAAACAGTAGATGGAATGGGGACTTTATGTTGTGGAAGTTTACAAGGGAATGATTTAGTGCCAGCGCCACTCTGCCTTGCATATATAGGACAGCAGCAAGAGGAACGTGGTAAGGAGATTTCCAGAAGGTGGTTCTAAGGTGGCAAGATGTGGGAGGCACAGGAGCCTGTGGGCTTGACGGACAAGCTACTTCGGTGAGGGTCTCTAGTACTTGAGCTGTCACAAGGCACTGGCCCCACAGAGTTGTCATCTCCTCCCAGCCCTCGGGGGAGGTGGGGGGGGGTCTGTCAAGCACTCGGAGGCTACCACCTCAGATGTGTGAAACCTTCGCCTGTTCCCATTTTCTTCTTCACATGCCCAAGAGAGGGGAGGGGTGTCTCAAAAACCAGCCATGAAAAAGGAGGCCATTTCAAAGAGAGCAAGGAAGATTACAGGGGAGGGCCAAGAGATAGGAAGCAGAAGGGGAAATATTTAATTATATAATAATCTTAAAAAATAAGTAATTAAAAGAAAAAATCCATTGGTGCTGGAACTAGACTTCTTCCTAATTTTGGTAAGCAGAGAAGCAAAACCTAAATTTTATTAGATTTAGAAAAAAAAAAAATCAGCATTATTTTCACCCCAAGGTTTGGAAGAGGCTATCTCTGGGGTCACAGTATAGATGTCACTTTTGCTTTAAGAGGAGGCCATTACTTAATTTAATGAGCATAGATGTATGTATATAGTAATCTAATTGTTTATGTTCAATTGCATACTCAGTTAAGGTCATTCTTAAGACTAAGTGACTAGTGGTAGATGAGTTCTCTCTTGGCTCTGAAGGGTAACAACAGCATAACCCATAGGAATGGACTCATCATAATGTAGCCGGTGAAGGAGGTTGAATTATACAGGCTGGCAGACAGAATAATTTAGCAGACAGACATAGAAGAACACAGATACAAATATCTATCTTCATTGTGAAGCCAATGTTACTCAACAGACAAATATATCACAGGGCAAAGATTGAAATGTAATAGGAATTGTGGTTCTTAAACCAAAAGTGACAGTTCACCACGTTAAAATTTACTATTGGCTCTTTACAACTGTAAATAATTTTAAGTCACTCTAACCTGATAAACAGGTTTGATTTCTGAGTTCAGGACTCACCTGTACAGCTGCCTGATGGTGTTTCCCAAGCAAATTCCACACTTGGAGAAACCAGATGAGGCACTTCAGATTCATGTGACAGTTCCAAATATCCATTCCCCACCAAGTTACCCTCTTCTATACTTTCATTTACCAATTTCCCTGAATTTGATGGCTGCGAGCCACACCTGGCATCATAATCTCACATTATGTTGGTGGTCAGATCCCCTGGATTCTAAACTTTTAACTCTTCCATTCTGAAGAGTTCTTTAGAACTCCATTCTGGAGGTTCTTTACCTGTCTAGCTACTCCTTATTCCAAATATTTATCATCTCTGTGACCACTAGAACAATCTGGTAATAATTCATTTGAAAATGCCACTTAGGAAACCTGTTTTTTTTTTTTTTAACAAAATAGAATACAATCTTAGCATATGATCCAACAATCGGGCTCACAATACTTATAAAGTTGTTGTGATGACAAGTCTACAGAAAGACTTGAACAAAAGTGTTTTAGCAACTTTATTCATAATCACCAAAAATGAAAGCACTCAAGCTATCCCTCAGTAGGTGACCAGATAGACAGGCTGGTATAGTCATTCAATAGAGTACTAATTCAGCAATACAAAGGAATGTGCTCTTACACCATGCAACGGTATAGACAACTCTCAGATGAAATGGTTTTATATTGTATCATTCCTATAACACTTTTAGAAACGGCAAAACCCTGGGCAGGGGGGACAATAGTGTTTATTAGGAATCTAGGGTATGAGAAAAGGACAAACATATCAGTGAAGCACAGACTGCACTGTAAAATGGTGAAACCATTCTCTGCTTTACTGAATAGTGGACCCGTCATACTATGCAACACCAAACGCATAGAACTTTGCAATGAGTGAGCAGTAGCAGTAGCAGTAGCAGTAGCAATAGTAGGAAACTTACAACTCATTTAAGACATGAGGTTTCAGTGTGGAATGCAATATATTCTGAACATACAAAACAACCTCACTTGAAAAGGCTGCTGATCCAAGTCATTTTGGAAATGATTGAAGAATGTAAAACTAGAGGAAAAGGGAACTGTGCGTGATCACTGTCATCTAGCTAATGAAGCTCCCTAAGAGTCCATGAGTTAACAGCACACGTAGGAATGGGATTGAAAACCTGGGCCAGCACAGGCTGCTGTCTTCTCATTTGGGAAGTAGGAAATAGCAGATAACAAGGAAGGTAAAATGATGTAGGGATGGAAAGAGCTGGAATTTCTGGCATGAGCTCATGTTTAGCTTAATACAGGTACAGAGTTTCACATATAGAAATATATGTGGGTATGTATATATGCATGGGTTACTACACACGTGTGTGTATGTGTGTTTCATTGCTGTGCTGGAAGCAATGATCCCCAGCCCTTTAGTAGCAACAAGTACTGTTTATGTCCAGGTCATGGCTTTGAATTTGATTTTCCAGCACTAAAAAATGGGAGATTCTAGGATTGCAGCGTGGAATCAAAGGATGAGCCTGTAGTATTTTTTTAAGATGGGAAGTGAGAAAGTATGGACACACATACACATAGAAAGTATGCATGAGCACATACAACGAGGCCTTATTAATGGGACATAGTGCTATTTTAAAGAGTTCCCAATGACCAAAAGTGGAACAATTTGAGCAAAATGGCAAATAAATTAGTCCTGCATTAAAGCGTATAAGATAAAACACTATGGGTTCTATACTGATACAAATTATTACATTTATAAAAAGTAGAGAACAAAAAAAAGCCCCTGTAGTTCCAAAAATGCAAATAATTTGTGTATATACTCAACCCTCAAATGGGTAGTAAATTAGTCCCTAACCTGTGAGTGTGGGTTGTTCATAGGAACTTCCTTGTAAAACTGTAGCATGCAAAGGGGTAAGGAGGACAACTCTTTAGTGGAGAAACCTGGCAAACACTAGCTTAGGCAGGTGGGCAAGGTGAGTGTGTGGCTGGTTTCCCATTAACTTGACACAAGTTAGAGTAATTTGGGAAGAGGAACCTCAATTAAGAATATGCCCCCACGAGACTGTCTGGTGGGCAAGCCTATGGTGTATCTTCTTGAATGATGTGGGAGGACCCAGCTCACTGTTGGCCGTGCTAAGAGTTGTGGTCTCCTATTCTATAAGAAAGCAGGCTGAGCAAGCCATGGTGGCAGGCCACTAAGCAATGGTCTCCTCTGTGGCCTCTGCATCAGTTCTGGCTTCTGGATTCCTGCCTTGAGTTTCTGCCCTGACTTGCCTGGATGAAAGATGCAAGATAAAATAACCCTTTCCTCCCCAGGTTTCTCACGGTCATGGCATTTACCACAGCAACAGAAACCCTAACAAGACAGTAAGATCGACAGTGATAACTCATGCCCTTGGCGTGTCAAGAATTATGGTACTTTTATTGTTTTCTCCCATAATCTCTGAGCCCACAGTTCAATCATAAGAGCAATAACAGGAATATCCCAAATGAAAGACATCAACAAAGTACCTGACCGATGTCTCAGCATGGTAAAGGCTGTTACGTAGAAACTAACACACAAACAAATACAAGCTATGACAGCAACAACAAAACCCACATAAAAGAGAGAAAATGAAAGCAAAATGGTTTCTAAGGCGATATTCTGGACATGTTTTTCAACCAGAAAAGTATTATAAGGTAAACATTAAGGAAATATGAGTGAGCATGGGATTTAGTTAATAACACGTTGATATTTGCTTATTTGCTATGAAAGATGAAGCATCTTCATGCAAGAGAACAGTAATAACAATAAATGAAACCACGTGCTTTGCCATATCGTGTCTATAATATTTCTGCAATTCTGAATTAAGCATTTGTTTTTAAAACGTGTTGTGGCTGGGCAGTGTGGCAATGCCTTTTAATCCCAAAACTTGGGAGGCAGAGGCAGGTGGATCTCTGTGAGTTCAAGGCCAACCTCGTCTACAGATTGAGTTCCAGGACACCCAGAGTTACAACAGAGAAATGTGTCTTTTTTTTTAAATGTGTGTATTTTGAAGGCCTAGAGAGATAGTTTAGAGGTTAAGAGCACTTGCTGCTCTTCCAGAGGTCCGAGGTTCAGTTCCTAGTACCCATGTCAGGCAGCTCCAAGCCTCTGTAACTCCAGCTTCAGGAGATTTGTAGCCACTGGTTTCCACAGGCATTTGCACTCATGTGCACCTACCCACATGAACAATACACATCTACAAAGAGTTTTTAAAAAATAAAAATAAACCTTTAGAATATATTTTGCATCTACTGGGTGCCAGCCAATATGAATAGGCCATTTTTTTGCGGAAATTACTGTCAGTGAGATGATAATAAATAATTAGATAAATAGATAGATAGATACCCATTTCATTAAAAAAAATCACTGAGTAACCTACTAATAGAAGAAATACTTTGGTCTGAGGTCATTGAGCTTTCTGAATAAGGGATTCTCAGACTAAGTAGATATGATTCAGGTGTGGAGGGAAGGATTAAAGGACTGAAAGTGAAAGAATATCGTATGTCAAAGACCCAAGGCAAGAGGAAACAGAGCTTTGGTGAAAGCAGATAAATGTCTATTGTTCTTGAAACTCTGAACTCAAAGCAGGAGAAGGAAGAGAGAATAGGGGCCAGAATTTTGACTGGCTCCAAACTTTGATTCACAGATATATCATGGGCTGACTGATAGAAGTATTGATTTTTATAAAATTGGCTTTCCTGTAACCTTATGTGGCTTATTTTACATTTAAAACTATTGTTCTGAGAGGTTCACGAGCTTTCCTAGAGGTCTCCAAAGCCACTCAACATGCGATGAAGCTAAGAATATTAACGTTTATCCTGATGGCAAAGCTATTTTAAGCCACACTAAATCCTCCTTCGTTCGGTTTTCTTACAAAGTCCAAAACCCTTGGCAGGTCCTTCAAGGCTTTCCATGAAATGATCACCACAGATATTTCCTGTTTTGTTAGTGTTGCTCAGCATCTTCTCTCCCAGTGTCATAGAAGGCCTGCCAATCACTGTTTTCTTATTTATTCTCAGGCTGTTGACATTCCTGTCCTATAAGAGTCTTTCTTCTCTGTCCTTGTATTTCCAGACTGCATTAGCAATAGCTTCCTGTATCTATAAATCTTTCCTGCCTCACTAGATTGTGGCTCATTACATACTAGGTGTGTTAGGCAGAATGCTGGCCCCTAAAAGGACTCATGCCTAACTCTGTGGGGCTCTTAGAGCTGAGGGGGTTGAAGCATGCTTTGAACCTGGAATTATTAACCAGAGAGTGAAAGGCGTTCAGCTGCTCCTCCTTTCTTGCTCTGACAAAACCCAGCTAAATTCTAAATGCTGCCTTGCTCCACAGCATGTCTTTCCAAACGAATGTGGCCTGGTTGGTGCTTGTCTGACTGCTATGGGTGGAAGGCCATGGGCTGGGCCCATTTTCTGGACCCCCTCTTGCCCCTGTGAGACCAACTTCTCTGCAGAAGAGGCTTTTCCAGGATTTTGACCCTTAGAATGACAGTATGACCGCCTAGGTCTAGAGCCTCCCACATGCAAATGGGGCTGCTCCAGTATCCCTGTCTTAACAAATGGCCCCCATGCCTGGGTGCCAAGGACCCTTCCCCCACTTTCCCCTATAAATGTAACCACACTTGCTTGGATAAACTGAGCTGCATCCACATCCACTAACATGCCTCCCAGGAATTCTCTGTTTCCCCAATAGAAGACCCACCGAAGACCCGTGGATATACACCTGCCCCTATTCTTCCCTCTCTGAAGCTTAGCTGCTGGTCATTGGCTGAGCACTGTCGCAGGGAGAGGAGCAGACATGAAGAAGTCCACATAACTCCTTGAATTCACGAGTATGTTATAATATATGTCGGAAGGGGTTTTGTAGAGTGATTAAGTCAAAGAGCTTGAGACTGAAGAATGTAATAGAGCTAGGGTAGACATGGGGGTCTCTAACAATGAGACGTTTAGTGTCAGAGTCAGAGAGCAGATCGAAGGTAGGATCAGTGGAGGAGGGGAAAGAGAATGCACAAATGGGCATGAGTGCCACGCTTTAAAGATGGTGGAAGTTGCTACCAACAGGTAATACAGGTGGCCTCGAGAAGCTAAAAAGTCACAGAAACAAATTCCCTAGACTATTCAGACAGTACATGTTTTGAAGACCATGTGTTGTTTTTAAACCAGCAAACTTATAGTTGCTTATTACAACAAAAGAAACAACATCCTAAGTATATACCTGTCCAGCTTCTCTTCTGCACTACAATAAATATGTATGCACTCCAGTTAGTTATTGCTATTCAATTACCTATTCAACAATAACAATCATGTATTGCAGCCCTTCCCTGGGCTTGGTACTGATTATAGTGTTACAAATATAATAAGATCCGAAACAAATGAAGGCTCTGATCTCATAGAAATTATAATCCAATGTCCGACACATAGCAAGTATTTAAAGACATGTATTGAGGGCCATTGGTATAGCTCACTGACAGAGAGCGTTTGCCCAGCATGTGCGAGGACGTGGGTTACATCTTCAGCGTTACAGAGGGAAAAGAAAGTCTAGAATTATCTTTTGAGTAAACTGATCATGGCAGTCTCACGATGATGGCATTGAAGAAAAGAGACACCAGTGAGCTAGGGGGGTAGCTTGATGGTGGAGTATTTTGGGGCCGTGTGTTCTGTCTTTTGTGTATTTAAAACTGTGACACAGGTGCTTTTATTTAAGTAGCAATTCTATAGGAAAATGTGGGACTGTAGCATACCAGGCAGGCAAGAGCGTGAGAGAACTTGATACTACAGTAAATGGTAGATCACTGTTTCTGAACATGGAGGGAGCCATAGAAAACTGGAATTCTCATTATATTTTTAGTTGTTAAAAAACCATAAGTACGTTCTTTGCATTTTACGTGAGCAGTTGATTTTAGCTCATGAGACTTGGACACATGAGCAGAAATCACACTGTTTGGTTTACTCTGAAGACTAATGGTGTGAAAACAAGTCCTAAGCAGGGAAATAATGGGGAAATTAGAATTTTAGAAGCACATTTAGAGGTTGATATATGGCTAAGAATTATAATCAGTGTAACAATGGTGTATAGCAAACCAGTGTTAAAATCAAGAATCTTTGAGAGACAACTCAGTCTGACCTACTAAATGACCTACCTTTCCCAGTGTTGTGCCTACCAAAAGTTAAACACGTAACTAGTAACCAGTTGCTAAGCAGATATGTAACCTCTGACCTACCACAAGATTTACTAGCCCAATTCTGAAACCCAATGGACTCTCAGATTCTAGGTCAACTTCAAGACCAGCCTGTGAGCCATAGGAAATTTGTAGAAAAGTGGATGCAGTGAGAAGGATAACTATCTTGGAAAGTGGGAAGTGGAACTATATAGGCCTGGGCACAGGCGAGCACATATGCTCACTGAGGGAATACCTCTCAAAACTGAAACAACACGCATCCCAAGAGGACTTCTTAGGTTTCAAGCAGAAGATTTCATTGGCCGAGCCTGGCTGGTAACAGCATTCAGCAGGAATTCTTTTGTGTTCAGAGGAGAGAAGACATTGTGGTATTGGAAGTGTAGAGGCGGTGTTTGTAGTCACAGGAGAGGTGACTCTATTACAGATAATTTCCCTTCTACAAGCTCTCTAAAATGATGAGGATCAAGTAGTGCATGAGCTCATACAAACAAGGAGAAATGAATAAACACCTTTAGCAGTGTAAGTTTTTGTTAGTGCATTTTACAGTTTGAATGACTAACATTTGAGTGGCTACATACACATCACTGTCTTCTCCTCTAGGTAATATACATTAAGCTAATCTATTATATTTATTCATAAGAAGTGCTGACTCTGAGGACTCAGTTACAAACAATTCTGCTCGATGAGCCTAGGATCACCGGTCCCACTAGAACAGCACACCATTGCTAAGGCCACCAGGGTGCTTTTGAGATGTAGCCAGGGAGCCATGAGAGTTATGGTGACTGGGCAGGTGCATGAAGCCACGACTTGAAGCTCTCAGAGAGGAAGCCTAGAAGAAGAGAGTAAATTGGCACAGCAGTCATGATAGGAAGCTCAGGACTTGGGGGATTTAGAAGAGGAAGTGAAGAACCAGATAGGGACAAAGGAGCTAAGTGAAGGAAGGTATTTGAATTCTGTTTGCTCATCCCCAACTCGTCTTTGCAGAGCACCAGACAGGTGCTCGTCTCCTGCACGCCCACCTTCTCCGAGCTGGAAGAGGCTGGAACCTGAGTCTAATTCATCATGTTTATTTTTAACAGAATAAAATGCCGCAAAGGCAGATCTACCAGTAATGTAATTAAGCTTAAATACCAAAGTCCCTTCTCTTTATAGGTCCCTTCTAAAGTGGGAGGCCTGGGAAAGGGACTCACAGTGCGTTTGCACAGGCATGTACTCTTGTAAACTTCATGAAAGAAAAATATTTTCATCATGGTGGTGACTGATCCTTCCAGTTCAGATTCCTCAATTGTATTCCCATTCTTCATAGCTTTTGAGTGGTATGGATAATGGGGGAGATATTTAGGGGCAAGTTAAGTTGAAGGTGTATTTCATTTGAATTTGTTATGTTACACAATATCCATGCATTTCTATGAATAGTTGTGATGTTGCTAGACAGTCCTAGGTAGAAGGCCTGACCATCATACCAACTGCCATTGTGGCCCACAGGTACGGAGACATACGTTACACAATAGTATGAACATACTCTACGGTGCCCAGCAGAGACTGTGTGTGGATCATGGAGATAAATAAGCTAGTTCATGGAAAATGTTTCCACTCATCAAATTTGCAAACAGTAAGCAGAAAATCTGTTGTTTCATCATGTCTAACGAAAGGGAATTCTCTCCTGTCGGAAGCATATTTGGTATCAAAGCATATACAGTTAAGAATGCGCCATACACATCCCCGTGAGAATGGCACAAAATAGAATAAACAGGAATTCCTGTCTTGGGGGAATACAAGTATATCCGAGTGTATGGAGTCATATGATTTATTTATTCAAATGGATCTTATTGTCTCAGAGGCCAAAATGGTCTTCAACAAATGTTCAAAAGCTAACACTCATGTATGCGCACGTGTGTGTGTGTGTGTGTGTGTGTGTGTGTGTGTGTGTGGCGTATGCACATGTATGTGTATGCATAGAGAGTTTTTTTTAGAAACAAAGAAAATTTCTATAAAAATTTAAAAGAACATGAACCACAAGTGGTACAATGACAGTGTTGTGAGATAAGAAGCAACAGAAACCAATTTTCCTAGGGAGACACGTCAGTATGTAAAAGTTTGGCCGCCGGAGTTAGAGCTCCGGAACCCGCACGGTGTGAAGAGAACTGGCCACCCCGAGTTATCCTTTGATCTCTGCACATGTGCCACTCTATTCACACATCTCTCCAAGAAAGTGTAATACAAATAAAAAAAATTATTAAAGAAATAATGAATGTTCTATTGGATAATCTGAAAACCCAATTAATAAGAAAATAAACACAAAGAAAAATTTAATTTCTTACTGATTTATATGAAACATTGACATTACAAAGATAGCATAAAAGCTTATCACGAGCTACCATAACGAAGACACTTATGACAAGATGGTTAATGAATGTCATCAATTTAAAAATCCTTTAAGACTAGCCATTATCCAAGACACCTTGAAATATCCTGAAATTTTGGGGTTTATAATGGAACAAATTTAATAGAAGGATTTCTAAATTTGGCAACAGTCTTAATTTATGTGCCAGTACCAATGCATTGTGCAGCAAAAGGATATCTCCATGCTACTGGCATTTAAAAAAAAATCAATTGAACTGGAAGAAATATACACACATTCTTTTAGGTGATAAAAATTATAGAAAGTTGCAGAAAATACTGTGACTACATGTGACACAGACTGATTTTCTATTCTCTTCAGACTCCACTTCCTACGGCTCTGTCAGGGAGGTGCTTGACACATAAGCACAAGGACCTGAGTTCAGAGCCTCGGCATCCATAAGTCAGGTGTGGTGCACACCTGTATTCCCAGAGCTGGAGGTGGAAACAGGTGGGTCCCTGGAGCTTGCCCCTTAGCTAGCCTAGCTGAGTCTGAGTTCCGGTTCACTAGAGAGTTTGTCTGGGAAAATGGATGGTGATACAGAAAGTGATGCATTTCACATGTACACACACCACCAGAGAGAAGGGGTAGGGGCATGGGACAGAGAGAGAGGGGGGGAGGAGAGGGAGAGGGAGAGGGAGTGAGAGAGAGAGAGAGAGAGAGAGAGAGAGAGAGGAGAGAAAGGAAAAGTCAAGAACTAAAAGGGACCAAACCTACTGTCAACTTACCTCTCTGTGTCACACGCTTTCAGTTCCTGAGACACCTGCACTTGAAATACGTAGCTACTCTGACCCTCATACTTTGTGTTTCCTCTGTTCTCAATTTTCTCCTAGATTTCTCTGGTATTGTTTAGGTTTCAACTCAGTGGGCCTCCATAATACAACCTAGCCCTGACCACTGTCACAGAGAAACACCTTTACTCTCCTTCAGGCAATTGCATTCCTTTGTGATCTTTTTATCCATCACCTACCTATCATCTATCTATCTATCTATCTATCTATCTATCTATCTATCTATCATCTATATATCTATCTATCATCTATCTATCAATCTATCATCTATCTATCTATCTATCATCTATCTATCTATCTATCTATCTATCATCTATCTATCTATCTATCATCTATCTATCATCTATCTATCATCTATCTATCATCTATCTATTTATCTACCTATCATCTATCTATCTATCTATCTATCATCTATCTATATCTATCTATCATCTATCTATCTATCTATCTATCTATCTATCATCTATCTATCTATCTATCTATCTATCATCTATCTATCTATCCATCTATCATCTATCATCTATCTATCTATCATCCATCTATCATCTATCTATCTATCTATCATCTATCTATCTATCATCTATCTACCATCTATCTATCATCCCTCTATCTATCATCTATCTATCTATCTATCTATCATCTATGTATCATCTATCTATCGTATCTATCTATCTATCATCTATCTATCTATCATCTATCTATCGTATCTATCTATCTATCATCTATCTATCTATCTATCATCTATCATCATTTTTATTTTGACAAGGTCTCACTATGTGTTCCCGGCTGTCCTGGAGATCCCTATGTAGACTGGCCTAGCCTCAAACTCACAGAGCTGCACCTGCCTCTGCTTCATGAGCACTGGGGTTAAAGGTGTGTCCCACCATATAGAGCTTTTGTACTCTGTAGTTTTCTCATCTGTTTCCTACTTCGTGTTTTTCAGCACTGGAAGGAAAGTTCTCCGTAGGTGGGGCTTCTCTTTCTTTATGTGCTGTTATATTTTGAGCAGAGCCTTGTCCTTTGCAGGCAATCAATACAGATTTGTGGGGCAAATTCAAATGAGAGTTTTCACCACTGCTGGCTGTGAGCCAGAAATGGAGCAATGGCTTAAAAAACAAAAAAAAAAAAAACCTGGGAGATTGTGATCTCAACCTTGGAATGGAACATCCAGCCCAGCGATTAATCAAATGTGAGAACAGGAAAGGACGTTTCCTGACATGCTGGAACCAGAACCTGTATTTCCCTTATCTCTTTCTTTAGAAGCTGAGAAGCTTCCACTTAAAAGAACTAAAGCGAGCAAGAGGGAGTTGCAGGGTTCCAGAAAGTACGCATCAAACACTGTGGTGCCGGAAGGAGATAGCTCAGTCAGAGGACAGGGGATGCCAGGGGGAGGTAGCCAGGAAAAGGAGCATCTGATAAGATAGGTCACTTGAAAACAAAAGGAAACAAAACAAAAACAAGATAAACAGGTGGAAGATAATTATGGTGCTTTTTGGAAAATATTTAGAAGTGATATTTTCAGAATCACAAGATGCAACTGAAAATAGCAATAAGATTGTATTGAGGAAACAGGTTAACAGGGTTAAATTCCCGTTTAATTTAAGGAGATGTTAATGTCTCAAATCAACAGCCAGGAACCAGCAGCTAATGTAGGAAGGTCAGGAGAGAATAAAGGACAGTGGCTCTGTGGGATGAGCTGTGAAGTGGGGTGATGAGCAGAACGGAGAGCGGAGGGTCATCTAGTTTTCTTCTCAGTCTTTCAGCGCCATCCCGCCATTGTCCAGGCTATAAACTGTGATTTTTTCTGGTAACACACAGAACCACAAGACCAAAGGTAAATGAACAGCCTGGGCTCTCGCTGCTTCCGTTCTCCATCAAAGTGGTAAAGCTGCACTGCTTTTTGGGAGTTCTTTGTCTCAGATTCGTGGCTGATACCCACTCACTCCTTTGAGGATCCATTGCTTTCGATAAACCTTAAAGATTTAAAAGCCAAATTGTACAAAGCACTTGTCAGTGATGCTGGGGGTGGGTACGGGGGTGGGGGGGAGAGAGAGAGAGAAGAAAGGGGAGAGGAGAGAGTGAAAGGGAGAACAGAGAGGGAATAATTGAAAGAGCAAGTGAGAGCGTTGTGTTTGAGACTTATTGGTAGATTCTGACCACAAGAAAGTTAAATTCTTCTAATGGAATTCCCAGTTGGCCTACAGCAGTGATCCTCATGGGAAGATGGGAATTATGTATGTGCTAATGTGGAAGGCTTGGGAAAAAGTCTTTTAAATATTAACCAGACTCTTTGAAGTGAATTCAGGAATATTGAAAACTAACAAAGAATGTCCTTTTGAGAGTGGTGGTTTAGACAAGGCTAGAGACAACTTCCATTTTCATAATGGTTTCTGAAAGCCAGTAAACAATTTTAAAAATAAAATATGAAAAGATGATTTTTTTTTGCTTCTGATGGCAATGGAATCATAATAATAATTTTAAAAAACCCTGATAAACAACAACCTTCAACTCCACTTTAGTCGGAGCCAGAGAGAACTTGAAATGTAACCGTTTTGACATGTGTAAAATGAAACACCTTTTGTTATTTGATGTAATCCTAAATAGTTCCCCATTCCTAACTCAGCAGTTGTTCTTAATCCAATGCTAGGTTGCTTCATTTCCACTGTGGTTGGGCAACTCAGGCAGGGTGATTCAACCAGTCCTTGTTGGCTATCTTCACACGCAGGAGGGACAGAGCTGACCTTACTCTCAGTGGGTGAGGAGCCTGTTCCCAAGGCTGACAAGCCGGCCAGCTTCGGCCAACCCTCACTTCCTTCCTGAGTCCTTTTAGATATGAACATCCTTGGCTGCAGCTAGAGAGGGAGGGTGTGCGAGATGTACTAGGAAGACGAATGGGGTAAGAAGATACAGAAAGATTACAACCGCTATTCTAGTGAGCCGTGAAAATGAACATTCCCTTAGTTTTCTGTTTTATGGTTGAGAAAGAGCAAATAGGAACTGCCTCTTAGAGAGGCAGAGGGGTCTGTCTCCTGGGGACTGTTACCACTTATCTGCTGGATGCCGCAGTTCTGGGAAAGGAATGCATTCCTGGTGCCACGGCCAGTAAAAACAGAATCAAAGTAAACAAACAAACACAGCCTTTGCATCTTGCCAGAGTTTGGGATCCTGGATGCCATCGGAGCTTTCTGGCAAACAGCTCTTCACTTTCACTGACCTCCTCACACTACCAGCCTCCTGTCCACACTGCAGGGGCCTCGGGTACTGGCCTTCCAGGGTTCACTCTTTGATTGCAAGGCCTGGGTGTGGGGTGGGGCTTTTTTAGCTATTTATTTATTTTTTTAACTGCAGTTTGGCGGAGAGTTGGTCCTCTGTGGCTGTGAGGCTCTAAGAAAGTGAGCGGGAACTGAAATGGGGGCCTGTGGAAGAAGGAAGACAGCTGATTTGAGGCTATCCAAGCAAACAAGAACTCTGGGAAAGTTTAGGAAGGAAGGTGAGCAAAGGAGAGAAGGAGAT
The DNA here is from genome assembly GCA_026225945.1 of Cricetomys ansorgei. Classification (NCBI taxonomy): domain Eukaryota; kingdom Metazoa; phylum Chordata; class Mammalia; order Rodentia; family Nesomyidae; genus Cricetomys; species Cricetomys ansorgei. The sequence continues at coordinate 14,800,055 of JAMJFZ010000716.1, read as the reverse complement.
AAGAGCTGAGAGAACTCAGCCGGAGAGAGAGTGGCTGCCCTGGTCCTGGATCCCTGCAGTGGCTTGAGTCTGTTCTGTCTTTTGCCCCATAAAACTCCCCTTTTAATTTAAAATGGTTTCAATTAGGTCTCAGATTAGAATCCAAAGATACAGCGTGCCTTAAGATAGAAATGATCTCCGAGAGAGTAAAGGGGTCAGTGGTGGCTTTTCAGATGCCATAGCACTTGGTTAGTGGACATTTTGAGGTGGGAGCCTCAGCTCTCTCTTGTGACAAGCTGCCAGCTGTTGAAGAGAATGGTTACCCCAGGAGGCAAAAAAAAAAAAAATGTACCTACACATAACTGATACAAAAACCCCCTATATATTAAGATGTACAATTGGATGAGTTTGTAGACATTAATGCACCTATGAACTATCATCAAAATAAAAATGAGCATACCTACCTCTCACAAAAGTCTCCTTGTTAACTGTTGTAGTTTCTTTCTTCACCTCCTAACCCACCCTAGTCCCCAGCTAGACGTAAAACAATTTTCTCATTTGTTTTCATTTACTATTTATTTATTTTGGATATGGAGGGCATCAGATCCCATTATAGATGGTTGGGAGCCACCATGTGGTTGCTGATAATTGAATTTCAGACTTCTGGGAAAGTAACCAGTGCTCTTAACCACTGAGACATCTCACCAACCTCATTTAAAGGTATAGTCCAGGCTGGCCTCAAACTCGTGATCCTCCTGTCTCCACCTCCTTCAGCAAATCCTACAGGCATGTGACACCACATTCAGCTGCGTTTTTTCAACCAACAGAATTGTATGATCCATCAATGGTGGGTATGTCCTTGTCTCTGTTCTTACTCTCTCTCTCCCTCTCCCCCATCTTCTGTGTGTGTGTGTGTGTGTGTGTGTGTGTGTCCCATGTTTGATTCAGCGAAGCAGTATGGTTGGTTTGTTTATCCATTTATTTCTTAAAAGCATTCAGATTATTTCCAACGATGAAGATTTAAACAAAAAGTTGCTGTAACCTTCCTGCATGCTTTGGGTGTATGCTTTCATTTCTCCTGGGTACATACGTAGCACTGGAGACAATAAGGTGTATAATAGAGGTTAGGTTTGGAGTTATGAAAGAGAAAAGGTGAACTGTTTTGTTATGGAAATTACAGTGTTTTTTCCCACTAGCAGAACACTGAAGTCTCCTTCTCACCAGCAACTGGTATTATCCACTTTTCAGTTCAGCCTCTCGGATGACACCATGTGCTTCTAATATGCACTTTAAGTACTAATGGTCTTGAACATTTTCATGCGCTTGTCTGTCATTCTGACACCTTCTTCCGTGACTTGTCTGTTTAAACCTTTAAGCTCTGATGACTCCTTAAGAATTTAAAGTAGCTTTTCTTAGGTATAACTTTCATACAATAAACCTACTCACCGCACATTTACAGATCAGTGGTTGTAATACACTCACATCGTCGTGCGAACAGCACCACAGTGTATTTTAGCAGCCCGTGTATCAGGTCTAATACATTTGTCGTCAGTCCCCACTCTCATCTCTACCTCGGGCACGCACACACATTTGCTTTCTGTTTCCGCAGATTTGTCTACATGGGGTCCTCGGCTCTGCGATGGACTCAGCTCTGTTCCAACCCCATCCTAGTCTCTCAACCTGAAACCGTTCACCACGCTGTGTGGGGTAGTCACTCATGATCGGTGAGGTTTTCTACATCTCTACTGACTCTTTGTCTTTCCTTCTGCCTTCTTTAGAACTTGACAGTGTCCCTAGAAGACTCCTTTGCCTACAGCCCTCCCAGATCAGCCTTATACACATACAGACACGTGGGTCCATAAGGGTTAGGAGGTAAACTGGTACTCTGTCATCTATGGCACTGCCAAAGTTTCACCAAAGCTTCCTCTGCTCCCTTGGTAATAAGCAAACAAGCAAGTGAGACCTCGACGATTTGGTCTTGTCAATCTCTCCCTCCGCACCTTAACATCCTTCGCCTTCTAGATTTATCGAACGCTCAGCCTCTTTGCTCCCGACTCCTCCCACCTCTCCGGTCGCCTCTTCCAAAGCCTCACCGTCAATGTCATCACTGCGACACCGCCTATGAAGTCACTTTTTTGAACACACCTCTTGCTGACAACAAGTTCCCAACCTTCCAACTAGTTTGGTAAAGTAGCTTTTCTCCGAGTGTTCCTTCGCCTCCTCAGGACTTCCCAAGCACTGCCGAGCAGACACTTGCGGATCTATCAGCCACCTCCTGTTTCACACCCTCATGCCCCAGCGCAGGCCCCCAGTGCTCTCTCAAGCACCTTTGCTACTGTACTCTAACTTAACATACCTTACACTTCCTTCACACGCAGATTATTTTGCCTTTTTGTTTTCTTTAAAAAAATATAAAGCAAGCTTAGGAATGCCGCCACACATCGTCACCCTGCATAGGCCCAGGGGAGAAAGGGGATAGGTCTCAGATGTTCATGGTCTCCAATATACACTTAGCTCTCAACCATCTGGTGACATCTGTCTCTGTTCCCTTCAAACCCACCTTTGAACTTTTCTCCTCTATTCAAAACTCATTCCTGAGCAATATGTGCCTCCTTTCTTAGTGCATGATTCTGTCCCTCATATCATAAGTTAAAACCTTGGGACATAGAGATCCTTAATTTACTGTTGACTAGATCTACAGCCCCACACCCAGGGTTTGCTTCTCTCCTCCCACACCTGCCACCCCGTTACAATGCAAAGGACATTTGTCCCTCTGTAGCTCCTTGCATTCCTTGAACTTTACATGTAGACACTTTCTTGGGAACTCTTAATTTATTCAGTCTCTTACTTACATCTGTCTTTGATCTTTATTTTTTTCTTTTCACCAGATTCTTCCCATTTTAAAAAATGGCAGCCACTTCCATCCTAAGGAAACATTTCCCTTTTGCCCTTTAAAAATGATATACACATCACTAAACCCCTTCCAGAGACTTCCCCAGACCCCATATCTTCCTTTAGTTGCAGCCTCTCCTTTCCTTTACCCTCAGGTCTGTTATTAGTCATCACCTACTCTGGCTTTTCAGTCCCACTGTAATGCTGAAACTGTGCTCCCCAAAATCACTGAGATATCTTACAAGGCTAAATTGCAGAATCCAAGGTCTTACTTGACTGATATACTTGGTATGCAGTGTGTACTTTCCCATTCAAGAAACAAAGGGGGCTGCCCAAGAGACAGTGCATAATAAAGCAATACGTTAGAACCGGGGAACTAGGGACTGACAACTTGTTTGATTCCCGGAACCCACATGGTGTAAGGAGAAAAATGGCTCTCTCAAGTTGTTCTCTTACTTACATGTGTGTACCATCACACACACACACACACACACACACACACACACACACACACACATTGAAATTAAAGCATCCAGCTAGACATGTGGCTTCAAAGGCATCTTTTATATATGTTTTGTATAGTTTTCCTACCTGGTCACTTAGTACCTGTGCCTCCCAAGTTCTGACGTGAAGGCTTCAGGTAAAGGAGGACCAGGTGCTCTTTGTGGTTCCTTTAAGCCCTCAGAATCCATGGCTGCTGCCTCTGAGTCACACATGAGTAAGCAGTCACATTTGTATGCATGGTTCAGCATTCCCATCTTTGAAGTGAGACATTTTCTCTTGCTCCTAAATTACTTCTAGGTTATAAATTCACCTTTGGAAGCAATATTAACTCCTTCGAGTATCCTGCCAGCTCCTTACTAAGAACCGGATTATCTGGAGAGGGATAGTCATTTGAAATATTGTTAGCTCCCTCAGTGTGCTAAGAATCTTGAGCTTTTTAAATTCATAAAATGTAAGTTTTCTTCCTAGCTGAAACACATTTTTTTTCCCCTAAAACTAGACCTACCAAAGAAGACATATCCGGTGTTTACATTGTCTGCAACACTATGTTACTTCCTCAGTTTTATAGGAAAACTGTCATAAAACAATCCTTTGGGGAAAACAAACAGGTTACAGAAAAACATTTTTCACTTTGCATTTCTATGCCTAAAATGTTGCGGTATAAAGAGAACGGAGCTGGAATGACCTGGATTTTGATTTGGGCCAGCCGCTTTTGCTCTGTGAACAGGAGCAGGCTCTCCTGACTCACTCATCTGTAAATGAGGCCAATGATGTACTTACGGGGCCTCAGATGAGCGTGAGAATCGAGCAAGACCTGCGCGCATAAAGCCTTCCGCAGAGTGAATCTGCTCGACAATTTCAGAAGTTTACTAAGAGAGAAACAGCAGTGCCCTAGTAGGAAAGGTCTATTGGAAGAAGGGATCCGAGACCACAGACAGAGATGTAGCATGAGATCAATGCTTCAGACTACCTGCTCATCACATGGACACAGCAGATTCAGAGTCTGGTAGTCCTGGGAGCGACTCGCTGAGAGGAGTGCTAGGCAGAGAGCCTGATGGGAGTTGTTGGTTTCAATCCTCTCTGCATGCTGACCTTTCAGATGGCAGGCGTTGGTCTATGAAATTGGAGGATGCAGTTTTATGACATCTCAGTCAGAGCAATTACTGTCTTGCAAAGTATTCATGGAAACTATTGCTTAAAGAACAGTTTTGAAAGACATATGAGTGTTGATGGAGCAAAGGTTTTTATTTAAATAATAATTAAAAAATACCCTCTGTAAGGGAGTTAGAAGATCCTTTTGTTTGTCAGACTGAAGTGCATCTCAAAGATATTTAAAATAAAAATATACCACAAAAGTCAATATAAATACCACAGCATACTTAAATTTAGATATTACCCTTCACACTACTGTTCCTTCTAACATAGCCCTACAAATAAAGTAGTTAATTTTTCTTATAAAATTTCCAGAAGGACCCAAAATTACACACATCATTTTATGCATCAAAACGTATCTTATCCCTCTTTTATTAATGATTTGAATTAGAGCCACGTGGAGATATGTATACATCTTTCTCCCCAGCCGTATCCCATGGACTTACTGCTTTCTGGATTCTCAGGAGCCTGACGCTCACCAAGAATCTTTTTTTTTTTTCCTTTTTTGTTTGTTTGTTCGTTTTTCACTTTTTGTTTTTTCAAGATAGAGCTCTGTGTAGCCCTGGCTATCCTGGAACTCACTCTGTAGATCAGATTAGTCTCACACTCAGATATTCACCTGTCTCTGCCAGCAGAGATCTGGGATTAAAGGCGTGCACTACCATCACCCAGCTGAGTCTTTAAAAAATTGTTAAATCTTTTGATACGTCATCTGCCCACCCAATTCAATTAAGGAAATAATATTTTTGTCTCAAGAATTTTCATGCTTTCTGCTTGTTTGTTTGTTTCTGCATCCTGGAATCTAAAGAACAACACAATGCTTTCTTAATTCATGGGCTTACTTGTGTCTGAACAGTTTTTGTAATTGCAGAACTCAATAGAGTTGCTTCAAGCAGAATGGCATCTATTAAGTGTTTTCATTTTCCTAAATCTCTGGGGCACCCATAGGGGGGCAATTTTAGCAAAAGCATCATGGTGGGCCGTGTGCAGGCTATTGGACAGCACAGAGGAATCTATGACTCATTAGAACCCCTATCTTTCCCGAGGTGGATGGCATGTCTAGCTTCTGGAGAGAGAAGGATACAGAATAGTTTTCAGTCTGTGAATGGGTCTGAGAAATGGGAAACTTGAAAATGAAGGGTACGGAAACATTAAAAAAAAAATCCAAGCATTTTTTTCTCTTGTTCTATTTATAGCAGTGTTTTCCCACTTTGCCGAAACTCTAGATAGGGATGTGCCATTGTATAATGCTGAAGCCATGTTGGAGAATGTATTATCTTTCCAATTGTGTTCACTCTTGATTATATTAGGGGGAAGTCTGATATTTATGCTAGCATTTTTCCTTTTCCTCCCACTTTTTGTGTGTACAGTATGTGTGCACGTACACCTACAAATGTATGGGCAGATGGGTGGTGTGTGTGTGTGAGTTGTGTGTGTGTGTGTGTGTGTGTGTGTGTGTGTAAGCACGTACATAATATGAGCACGTGCATTGGGCCCAAGATGGGTGTTGGGCATCTTCAATCACTCTCCATCCTGTAAATTAAAGTTCACTTGGATCCAGAGCTCATCAATACAGCAAGTCTAGTTACCCAGCCTGTTCCAAGGATCCTGTCTCCATTTCCCACGTGCTGGGACTACAGGCACACGGACGTTGTGGTATTACCATAGCCAGCCGGCCTTTGAGTGCTGAGGATCCAAGCTCTAGTCGTCATGTTTATGTGGCAAGAACTTTGTCCACCAAACCATCTCCCCAGTCCATACGATAGCATTTTAAAGACAATTTTCTGCTCTTCCTAATATACTTCTCTAATTAAGAAAAAAAGGGACACTTTCTACGCAACCTCAGGACCTTCAGTGAATAAGCAGCTGATCTTAAATTTCCATTATGTTGGTTTGGTCTTGCTATGTGTACTTTTAATGCCTGGTATTAAGGCTGGCTCTCCAATTCTCTGAAATTTTCTCTTAAAATAAAAAAAAAAATTATGTAAAAATGTGAAGTAATTTGTAGAGCTATTTAATATATCACATGTCTAGTAAGTAGATGTTGCAAGGGTCACGAAGGAGGATGACAAATTACTAAAGCATCACAAATACCACCCTGTAGAATGCTTCAGGCACTCTGCACGTGGTGTACTAATTTTCCTTTAATACGCCTCCAGGTTTAATAACCTCGTAGTATACCTCACTGGACTCATAGAACCTGACATCAGACAGACTCGGGTTCTGATCTATCTTTCCATTGCCTAGTGTTGTGTGTAGGGACAAACTCTATTCCTTCTACCTGAGTTGTTTTTGTCTGTAAATGGAGGCCACATTAGCTTTGGGATGGAGTGGTTTACACAATGACACGTGTAATCAATCTACCTCAAGGTGGTTAGTGCAAAGGCAAGGTCAAAACAGTGGCAGATCAGAGAAGGTCAGCGTTAGACTTCGTATTTTACAAGTGAGAACTCAGACTCAGGGAAGGTGTGACTAGCATTAAGTTTCACCTCCTTTGGGTGAAGTCATTTCTTGAGCATTGATTTAAATGTCAGAAGCCCAGATTTACCTCTTCTATGATTGAATGGTGGGAAGCACAGTGAAGCTTTGACTCGGTTATAAGCGACAGTTATGGTAGTCAGATGGACTTCAGAGAGTGCTGTGCGTGTAAACTCCAACCTTGTCACAACCTTTTCAATGCCCTGCCCCATGACGACAGGATACAGTTATCACACAACTACATTCTGAAGGTGCTAAGAAGATCCTGTGAGAGGGTGCAATGAGAAAGATCAGTCTCTGTTACTGGAAAACAAAGCAGAAAGTGGCCCAGTTCCACTTTCTAACGCTTCAGTAATAAGTTCAGAGCCAGACCAGTTTTGGCGACATTCACATACGTGTGAAGTAGTTGCACACACATGTGAAGAGGTCAGACCACAGCAAGAACTGTCTCACCCAGAACCACTGGTGTCACCTGAGCCTTCCATGCTGCATCAAGTCTCTGACCTGGACAGATTGCTACATGAAACCCAGCTTATCTGCTCCTGAGAAACAATGCCAGCAGTCTGTGACTGAAATTCTGTCGCATATTTCTGGTGCTTTTACAGTCAGAATGGCCATCTTCAAGGAAAAAAGTTGACAGAAAATGCTGGTGAGGATGAAGAGAGAGAGAAAAACCCTTATTTACTGATGGGAAGAGTGTGAACTAGGGCAGCTACTGTGGAAATTATTGTGGAGATTTCTAAAAAATTAAACACACACAGGGCTGGAGAGATAAGGGCACCGGCTGCTCTTCCCTAGGATCAGGGTTCAATTCCCGTACCCACATGAGGCAGATCACAGGAAATCTGAATTCTCCTGGTCTCTGCAGATACTTGCACCGATATACAGATATTCACACGTCTATGTGTAATAAAAAATAAACTAATTTTTAAGTTAAAAACATTAAACGTAGAACTACTATATGACCCAGGTATACCACTGAATAGCTATATATAGAGTCCTTTGGTATATACCCAAAAGACCCGGTATCCTGCTACAGAGATACTCAAGTATCTGTGTTTATTATGGCTATGCCACTCACAATGGCAAGGAACTGGAACAAGAGTAGATGGCCACTCAACAGAAGAATGGGTGATGAACTGTGGTAATACAACAATGGGATTTTATTCAGCTGTAAAGAAAAATGAAACTTTCAGGAGAGCGGGCGAAGCTGGAAAGTGTTGTATTAAAGGAAGTGATCCAGACTCAGAAAAACAAATGCCATGCATTTTTCTCTCACGTGCGGCTCCTGAGTTTTAACGCTGTGTCTGTGTACGTGGGTAAGTATGAATGTGGGTACAGGCCATGAAACCAGAAAAGAGGTGTCGAGGGAAGGGCTGGGGATTAGGACGCACGTGGAATGAAGGCAGGAGGCCACTGGGGTGGAAGGCTACAAGTATGTGTGTGGGAGCAGTAAGTTGGGAAAGAAAAGCAGGAAGAAAATCAACAAAAACAAATTCTGTTTGAAAATGCCACAGTGCCATTTTGTATGCTAATTAAATTTTTTTTTATAGAATATAAAAGTAATCGGTGTTATTACACACCAAACTTCAGAACAGAACTGAGATCAGTTCATGAATCAGTGGCAAAACAGATGAGGAACTTGCAAACCCTGATTTGCTTCACAGCTCACCTTGGGCTTGGCCATCCATCCTTAGGTTCTCACTCAGAGCAGTCTGGTTATATTTATCCACTTGCTCCCCTAAGTGACAAGAGACCCTCGCCGTGGTGTCCGTCAGTGTGTATATAAAGCGTACTTTTCAACCGATGGTCTTTCTCAACCGTGAAGACGGAGTTGTCTGCACCGCATTCTCCCTAAGCAATTCAGCATCGATTCCCGGCAGTTCTGTCACAGGGCTGCTCGTGCTGTTGCGGACCGTATCGGCAATGCCAGTTAAACAAGGCTCTCCATAAAGACGAGAATCTGAACATCACCAAATGTCATCAGTGTACGGGAGTTGTAATGGCCTCCTGAAGCAGAAGATTAGATCTGCTTTTCACATAAATTTTTGACAAATACATCTGGAATTTCCAGGTGACCTTTTTATAACTTGTAATTTGATTGCTTAACAAATTAGACGCGTTAAACAGGAAACGGTATCAATGAAGAATGGTGTTTGTTTATTTGGTCAAAGCTGACCAACGTGCTTAAATAGTAAATGTCTATGAGAAATCTGAAATCCTGGTAGAAGAATAAGATTCCCATGAAATAGTTAATCCTACAGAGACACCAAGCCATTTGGTAAATTCAGGCATTTTGATGTTACAAGTAAGGCAAAGTGGCAAGTTGCCAGGGAGAGATGGAACAGGTTCACAGAGATGCTTGTTACAGGCATCTTGATTTGTGGCAAACTCATTTGCTGCAGGAAGTCACTGGGAGGGGGAGGAAGGGGAGTAGAATCTGCAGTTGTGTCTAACACTGATCCAGACAAAACAGCAATCAAAACCCAGGAGCTGACATTCAATCATTAAAGGATCCCAGCCATTGGTACAGTGCTATCTAGCCAAAGCTGAAAACGTCTTTAAAGAAGGCAGAATCTCAATTTCTGAAACTAGAGACTAGAAAACAGCATTTAAATAGCAATATCTGAGCCCAGATAGACATGGTAATGGCATTAAAATAGCATGGGTTTAATAGTAAATCTTGACGATGTAACTGCATGTGCGGGGTGATGAATTTGTAGTGTTCATTTGCTTTGCTACTTTTTAAACAATATACAAGGGTATCTTGCATGCATATACAATGGTGCCATTATATTACAGCAGTAGTTGGGGAAATGGCTACAGCTTGATTAATTGTAGAGCAGAATTGCTTGACAGCAGAGCTGTCAGATATCAAAACACTTGCCAGGTTCTTTAATTGGGCAAGTTGAGGAATGTACAGTGTTGTGGCTATAACCGAAATCAATCTACAATTTGGGTAAAAATTAACTCTTTAATACTGTCTTCTTTTTATCTGTAAAATGGAGAGAGAGAGAGAGAGAGAGAAGAGAAGAGAAGAGGGAGAGAGAGAGAGAAATTTGCAGAAATGCTTCCATGCACATGTGCATTTAAGATTGGGGACTGATAAATTAATGAAGAGGTAGAATTTGGGAGGATTTTCCAAGTTTCCAAAGAGTTTTCATGTATAGTATTTCGATTAGTCCTCACAGCAGCACCGTGAGATTGACAGGGAAGCATTTCCACCCTACTACCTACAAAGCCTACCTGCCCCAAGTTTTGTGTCAGTACTTGAGAGGAAAACGTGGATGGCATTCTTGTAGCCGATGAATTTAATAAATGAAGAAACTGAGCAGCGCATTCAAGATGGTCTTTAAGTTTTTGCCCCAGATGCCACAAATCTATATCTTTGGACTAAAAAATCTAATGTTTTCATCTTTTTATAGGCTACCCCTGAACCAAATGGGTCAAAATCAGCCAAGAGAGAAACACATTTTCATTGAAAGCTGGTTTCTAAGGCACTGTGAATTTCATACCACAAAACCAGTTTAGCAGATAACTCAATTCTAAGAGCTCCTGCCTATTAAAGCAAGGTTTCTAGACCACTGATTTTATTTCCTTTAGAGCAATACCAAATAAACTTGCATTAAATCAGTGGATTTTTCATCTTCAACATGTAAAGAGCTCAGAAGACATCATCTCTTGCCTTCAAAAAGAGAAGGCTGGGCAGAGTGAAAACCAAATACTTTTTAATGGCTCATCAAAGAACCAGGCTTCCTGACAAAAGCCACAGTGTCATTTGGAAAAGCCAGTTTTTCCTGTACTATATTTTCTATAAAAGAAATTGAGTTCATCTTGAGATTCAGGGAAATAGTTTTTGGTGAACGTCTATCCTAGATGATCCTGTCCTTCATATCCTGTCTCCTCAGTAGATCCAGACTTCATACACTAGAGACTTGAGCAATACAAGGTTTGATGACAGGACTAATTAAGGTGGCAATTGCCACCTCTCTCCATTGTAGATGGAGTGCCTCCCCTGTTACTGTGGTAATGGGTAAGCTGGTGATGGGAACGCACCCCGTTTCTGAACAGTGCTGCTCCCAATGGCTCTGCCATCCACCAATGCTCCTTCTCCGAGTGAGCTACACCCATGCCGCCTGCAAATAGTACTTTTTCTAGTTTCATATTCCTTATGTGTCTGCTTTTTTTTTAAAAAAAAAATTTCTCTAAAGAGAAACGCTTTCTCATTAACTGGAGATGAATGACTCTTATTTCCAAAAACAGAAAAAAACAATCCAAGTGAATGTTAAATTCTTCAGTATTAACGTCAGACACCAGGAGATGATATAATAGTCTATCCCAAAGGTGGAAACCTAGGTTTTAAGTCATTCTGTTATCCTCTTCCTCTTCATCCCCTCTTCTTCACCCTCCGTCTTCTTCACAAGGACTGACAGGTCATCATTCACATACGTCATCTTCTCTAATGGGCAAACCGCACTTTAGCCAGTGGGACTTTCAAGTGCCCCATGCTGTGTACCCACATCACAGCACCCTTATTTCCTAACAGGATTTTCCAGAATCAGCATAAACCCCACCTTTGACTTTCTCTCCAAGGCCCCGGTTACTTTCCTTTAGAAAAGGAGATCTACATCTTGGATTGTGCTTACTGCTTCTGGGACATTTTCATCGAACAAGTAAGGAGTATCCTTTATAAAACACTTTATTCAAAGGTAAACAGAGCCCTGTGGAAGTTCAGAGCACAATGGACAATATCAGTAGGAGACATCACCGTCACTGGCCATATGAATAATACGATAACTTGTCTTAGCTCATAAGTAACAAAGTTGGGTACTGAATCAGACGTATAGCTCCCAAGTCTTCACTAAGCTACTAACAGAAGAAATTTCCATTTTATGTTCACCATCTTATGTTCACCAAGTACCTCTTTATGTTTGAGAATTTTCCATAAAGGTGATTCCTAATTTTTCTAGTTAGAAACCAGAATTAATTATGTTAATGTCTCAGGTAGGTGCAGGTATGGCCAAAGTATTTGAATATAATAAGACTTCAATTTGAAGAATGGTAGGAGCATATGGGTACTATACAAAATTTATTTTGAATATGGTAATGGTAAAGACCTTTGGTTGTAGGAACCCTATAGAAGGGTTTCTGGCATATACTGCCCCAAATCCATAGTACAAACAGTGTGATCTTCCAGAGGCAAAAAAGTAGGCTATTGGATAGAGCAATCTTTCAGCATAGCATGTCCAGTTTCTAGTTGTACCTTCGCCAAGCATGGGTGTTACTCCCCTAGACTTTGGTGAATTTTGAAAACTACTTATGCTTAGACTAGTTGTTTAACCACCTTTGCTGTTTACAGTGCTTTACTTTGACCGGTGGAGTATGCCGCTTTCCCCAAACAGTGTGTCACGGCAGACTGGTGGGCCCCAAACGGAAAGCAATTATGTCATGAGTTTAGATCATTTCTGAGCTAGGTTACATCTCCTTATCCAACTGCCCCCACCTTAAGTAAGTGGCTATTGCTATAAGTTCTTACAGTCATGACTCTTGGCCTTCTGTAATAAATGTGATGAAAATGAAGGCGAGGGGCAAACATACCAATTAAACAGGAAAGAAGATGCTAGCACCCTGGGAAGCCGGTACTGTCTGTACCTGTGAAGACCAAGATGACTGAGCCGAAGTAAAGATGCTGTCATATGAACACTGCTTACCACTCAGTGCTTCACCATCTCCCCAACGTTTCTGTGAGGTGATTTCTTTTTCAATAACCATTTTATGATTCAGTAGTCTAGAGTCTAGACAGAACAAGTAACAGATTGAAAAATAAATTATTAATTATTTTATTTTAATATAGAAACTGCAAGATTAGATTCCTGTTGAGCAGACACTTGGAGAGCAAAGACCATGGGGATGCAGCTGCCTTAGAAGACTCTAGGGAAGAAATGACTAATTTTAAGAAGCAGCTAGCCTGTAACTCTTCTCTTGTAGATTCAAATTCACCTCCTTGAGAAATAAGGGTTTCTGCTCTACTGACCCTCTGAATGTAGATTTTCGGCATTGCAATGGCTGTCATCACCACACAATGTAAATCTCAGGTCCCTTAGACTTATTGCTGCTGACTGTCTAGAGCAGCTCCTGGGAGCCTGTTCAATAAATATTTCAGGCAATGCCATCATTCATGAACACTCAGCACACTGGGTAAATAGTGAGGTGCTGGGGAGCTGCTGGAAGGGGCGTTTGATCTCATTTTGTGTGAGAAGGCTCTTCCTGGAGTGGGGGCTAACCTGAGACGTGAGCAGGTATGAGTCAGTAGAGTGCGTAATGAGGAAGGGAAGAAGTTTTCTGAGGCCTTCTTTGTGTATTTTGATGTGCTTGAAGAAGCTAGAAGCCCAACCTGGGCTGCCATGAATAGAACATTTTAGGCTCCCTTTATAGCAAATAGGACACGGAGAATACTCCTATTTTTCCAGGAAAACTTGAGGTTGACCTTTGAGGCAAAAGTCATCAAATTAATTTTATTTTCTCAAAAACTTAACTATTAAAGAGTTTTATTTTGGCCAGAAGTCTTACCCAGAACATGAACCCTCAGTTCTACATACTTAATGTATCACTTGTAGCTATACACAGTGAAAATACAGAAAGAACTGATACTCACCACTTGACTGTCACATGCAATTTACCAGACAGACAAGCCTGCCTCGGATGACATGTGCCACGGTCACAGCATTTGCAGCAGCAAGAGAAGGTTGCTAAGAAGTGACTACAGTACAGCAGTATTAACCCCAGTTCACTTTTCAGTTAGGATTTAATATTGAATCTTTATGGCTGTTTTTATTTCTCTCCATTGCAAATGGCACCATGTATAACCTGTGTTTGTTTGGGTAAGTTCTGATCAATTCTAACTTAAAAAAATAGAATTGTGTATATTTAAAGGCAGTAAATGGTAAAAAGTGATTACTATCTGGTTATATTGTCACATTCTTGACGTAATGATTTTATTTTTTTTTCTAATATTTTACGTTGTGAAGTGCATCTGTGATGGTTTTCAAAGTGTCTCCTATTTCACGGAAAAATTGAGCATAAAATGACCTTTGCAGTTCGAATTTGTGCTATTTAAAAATTAATTATTGTTGGAAATATCAAATGGATAAAAATATACATGGATTGGGGGAAGGTCATATAATCCCCTAAGTGTCAGTTTAGGCTGATAAGGGGAGGGCCTGGCTTTATGAGGAGACACAGATATATCCCACAAAATACTTGTCTCCTGTACACTGGGAACTCATTTAGAAGTGGGATGATGTCTTCTTCCTGGTCTCATTCTTGGTCAGAGAGAAGAAGGTATGTGGAGAATTTCTGTCCTTTCTCGTGAGATGTTCTTTCAGGTTTTGCTTTTGTTTTTTCTTCTCATTTCAAAATGTGTTCACTATCCATCCCAACACCAAGCACTCTCTGTCACAGTTTTTTGATAAACTAACAGGACAGGAAGCGTCTTAATACCATCTTGACACCATTTTCGATACTGTTCTCAAACTATGGAGTCATGGAAAATCATCCAGTAATATTTAGATGGCCTTACCAACTGCAAGCCTTTAAGCAAGAGAAGTAAACAGAGGTTAGTGGTTATGGATAGTTTATCACCTTTCTTGTGGACAGCTAGAAAACGTCAATATATTCATGTTAAAATTAAATATTGGTTTCCTTGAGCCCAGAAAAGAGTACCCACTCATTTTTAAATACAAAAATAACAACAATATCACATTATTAAATAAGGGTAAGAAACTCTAAGAACAAATTACTTGTTCTTTTTTTATCCATGAAAACTATATTAATGCTAACCCCTTATTTTATTTTAAACAATGTTTTATTCATCCTTTGAACATTTCATACATTTATACAATGTACTTTGATCATCTCCGTCTATTGTCACCTCCTCCTAACTCCTATTAATGCCCCTCTCTCCATTTGCTTCCTAACTTCATATTCCTCTAAAAATTTGTTGTCAATAATCTCCTGAATCCAATTAGTGCTGTCTGTTTGCTCATGGGTGCGGCTATCCACTGGAGCATGGGTAACCTACCAATGGCCACGTACTCAAAGGAGAATGATTATTGTTTCTCTCAGTAGCCATCAACTACCAATAATTCTTCCACCAAGAATAGGGCCTCAGACTGATCTTGTGCAGATCTTGTGAAGGTAACCATAGATGCTGTGGGATAACATTTATGACAACCATACCACATCTAGAAGATAGTATTTTATAACTCTTCTCCAGATCCACCAGCTCTTATATTCTTTCTGACCCTTCTTTTGCAGGTTTTCTGAGCCTCAAATGAGAAGATATTGATCTAGATGACTCATCTACAGCTGAACATTCACAGTTTCTTATACCCAGTTATAAGTCTCTGCATTAATTGCTCTACTGCAGAAAGACGTTCTCTGACCAAAGTTGAGAGCAGCACAAAGCTATAGTTACAGAACATAAATTTTAAAAGGCAGTTTGACAGCTTGATCATTTGGCAAATAAAAACAGTAGCATTCCATGAAGGGTCTATGTTCTCCCCAACTACTGGCTTTTGACCAGATGTATGGTATCAGGTTTGAAATCTGTCCTCTAGAGCAGGTCTCATACTCAGTCAGAAAGCAGTTGGTAACCCCATAACCATCGTGCCATTATTGTACCAGTGCACCCAATTCCTGGAAGGTCAGTTTTGTATCATGAAGGGCCTAGCATTGAGCAGGACTATTCATTCCTAGTAGCATACATAGTTACTTCTGAAACCATGTAAGCTAGCCATGGGAGAGAGTTTCTCAGTTAGTTTGAGACTAGTTTCTCTATATCTTGATCCAAAGTGAGTGTACTCTTTATAAATAGGGTCTTACTATTTAGTTATGTTAGGCAACAAAAAGCAATGGGGATAGTCTATATTGTTTGGGATGACTCTGGGGCATTGATGAAAAAACAAAACCAAAAACAATGAGGAGTCTTGTGTCTGACACTAAATTTTTCATTTAATAACTCATGGTTTCTGGGAGCAGCAGCATCAACTCATGCAGGCTCCATCTTTTTAAACTTCTTTAAAATTATTATGGTAAACTATATCACATAAAAGTTATCATATAAATAGTTCTTAAGTATGCCATTCTATATCACCAAGTGTGCTCACATCACTGTGAAATTCTCACCAATTTCACCTTCAGAACTTTTTCATCTTTCCCAAATGAAAGACTATAGTTATCCATTCTTCTCTCCTCCATCCTACAATTGCTTTGTAATCCTAGAAGTTAGATGTTAGTTCTTTGAGATGTTTATAAATAAATAATACTGTCATCTGTGAATGAAGATAACTTATATCTGTTCCTGATCTGCCTATATTTATTTCCTTTTCTTATCTTATTGCATTAGTTGGGATTTTTGTAAGAATTTGAAAATAAATGCCAAGAGAGAATATCTTTCCTTTATTCCTGATATTCTTAGGAAAACTTCAGTTTTCTCTTTGCTCTATATAAGGTCAGTTGTTTGTATGTATGGTCTTTACAGGAAAGCTTCAGCTTTCTCTTTGTTATGCATGATGCTAGATGTAGCTGCTTTTAAAATTGGGTTGAATATATTCCCCTATTCCTAGTTTATCATTTAAAAAATTGTGAAGAGATGTTAGATCATTGTTAAATAATTTTGGGGGGAGCATTTTCCAATAAGATCATTTAATTTTCATTCTTTAGCTTTGTGAGATGATGGGCTAACTGATTTTAAATTTTTGACCTAGCCTTGAATGCTTGAAAATAACTTTACATAATCATGGCATAATTCTTTTAGATATTGTTTCATTCAATTTGATAATATTTTTGAAGCATCTTGTGGCTATTTTCATGAAAGGTATTTGTTATTAACTTACTTTTTTATGATGTCTATCTGGTTCTGATATTAAGGAAATGTCAGTAAGATGGAATAAGTTAGACAGTATTTCCTCTGTTTATATCTTCTTGAAGAATTTATAGAGGACTGGTATAATTCTACCTGAAGGCTTGGAAGAATTTACCAGAATGAACCCGTCTTGTCCTCTTACCTGATGATTTAGAAAGTTATTGATCACTTATTCAACCTTCTTATGGTTAAACATTTATTCACATTGTTTATTTCTTCTTACGAGAGTTTTAGCAGATTGTATCTTTCAAGGAATTAAACCATTTCATGTAAGTTATTAACTTGTGGGCCAGAGTTGTTTAGCTTCCCTCCACCATCCTTTAAAAACCCATAGGATTGATGGTATCTGCAGTTTTAGTGTGTGCATGTATGCGTGTGTGCATGTGTGTGTGTTATGTTACATATAGTACATGCACATGAAAGGGGAAGTATGCAATCCTGTGTGTGCCAATGGAGAGGTGTCTTTGTGTTCTGTCTGATTGTTTTGAGACAGGGTCTTTCACTGTGTCACGTAGGCTGACTGGCCATTGAACTCTCAGGCCCTGTCTGTCTCCATCCCACAATGCTGTGTTATGAGTTGTACAGCCCTGCCTTACCTGGTTGTTACATGGATGTTGGGAATTGAAACTCAGATCTTCTTGCTTGCAGAGTCATCTCTTCAGGCCCTAATTTTAACATCTTTTATTGGCCTTTATTCTTTAAAAAAGACTCCACATAAAAATACCAAGTCTTGTCAGAATTCTAACCTCAGCTTTTCAGTGCCCTGTGTATGTGTTCAGGGTCCATGGGGGTCATCTAGCACTTCTTTTACTACCGGGAAGGGAGACTAAGCTGAAACATTATCATGTGAAGGGAATTTTACCAGATAATTATCATTTTACTGGATGACAAGCATGCTAGGTTCAAATATCTCCTTGGAGATAAATGTTTAATAAATGTAAGAGAATGAAAAGCTTATGTTCTTGCCATCCCACTGGGGAAACAAAAATGGGGAAAATGTGGAAGCTGATCGTGAGCATACTCACAGCCCAGAGGATGGCTTAAGGGCAGCTCTTTACTATTAGACTCCAGTAACCGCTCAGCCCGGAACACAAAGCCAGAAGAATACCTCTGCTTTTTCTGTTCTACTCCTCTCTGGTGCCAGCAGAGTGGGAGGAGGAAAAGGGATTGAGCTCAGATCTGTTCTTGATGAGTGGTCAAGGTGGCACCTCCTCTTTGCAACTAATCCCTCATCATTCTGCAAGAGTGGAGCCTCTTGCTTGTCTCTGCCTCTCCAGACGCCCCCACCTAGTTGGGTGCTGCTATGAGGCTATTATTCTCAAAGCCAAGGAGAATAGACAGGAAGTCCCAATGTGCCACATTTAACTGATCTTAAAATAAATATGCTCAGAAGGAGAAAAGTGTAGACAAATTTCTTGCCACGTTGAGTTTGGGTTTCTGACAGCCAGTCTCCCCTCCCCTGTCAGAAAACTACATTTAAAGAATAACTGGAGTTATGCAGTAGAAGGAAGGTGCTTCCCACCCTGAGAAAATGCAAAGTTCAGAAAACAGTATCTGTTAAGTGACTGCTTTAGCAACAATTTCGTTTTAAAAGTTGAGATTTAGGAAGACAGCCGAATTCCCTATTACCTCCCACTCCATCCACATATAGAAGATCAAGTGTTCCAGATTCAAGTTCAACGGGGGATAATTTCTTTCTGGCTTAGTCACACAGCAGAAAACCTGGGCTTGATAAGGATAAGGACTGTGTTTCTTATCACTAGTACATGTTCTGACATCCTCTGGAAGATACAAAAGAAGACAATTGTTTTCTAACAGGGACTTAACATTTGAAAAGGGTATTCTAGAGGAATTCCAACTCATACTGGGAATCAACACACACTTAACCTTCTTTAAAACCAGAACGTTTTTTCATCTATTCAAGATCATCCCAGCACCTGTAATGATTTTTAAACTCAGAGAGAGAGAGAGAAAGAGAGAGAGAGAGAGCTAGTTCACCCAGGAGCTGATTCAGCACTGAAGCTTCCATAGAGTCTGATAACAGATCAGATGACAACATCAACTCCTGTGAGCCATGTGTTGAGCAAGCCTGGCTCCAGGAGCAACAAGACACATGAAAGAAACTCCAGACAGGAGACATAGTACCTGCATCTATTTTATGTTCTATCCCTTAGCGGTGTTGCTTGGTCATGTTAGCCCACTTCTCTAAATCTGATAAGATTTAGGTCTTAGATGCCTTTCCAAAAAGACTCATGTAATAAAGGCATAGCCCCTAGCTCAAAGCATGGTCCCTAGCTCAAAGCATGGTCCCTAGCTCAAGGCACAGTCCCTAGCTCAAGGCATGGTCCCTAGATCATGGCAAAACTGAGAAGTGAATGGACTTGGTAAAAGCTGGTTTAAGAAAGCTTCGTACTGTTTTCCTGCCCCTGAAGCAGATGTTTGGTCAGGCTCTTCCCTTCCTCTCTTTGTTTACCACAGTGACCATGAGCGAAGCAACTTACCGTGTCAGGTGCTCCTGCTCTGTTATTCTGCCTTTGCCTGAAAGAGACCCACCCCACAGACCAGACGAAATCTCAGAAAATATGAGCCAAAGTAACGCTTTCTTTCTCAAAATTATTTCAGGTATTTTGTCACAGTAATAGAAGCTGTCAGAAACAGAAATATCGGTGAACTGTGAATCGGAGAGAGGATGGATTAAATGACTTATTGATTTTATGGTGATCAAGTTTTTAGGTTCTACAGTGCTGCATAAATGTAGAACAATTAATATTTGGCCGCCTCCCACTTTCTCTTCACCTTCTGTTTTTGTGTACCTTAACTTTAGGATGGCAGCGAATTTCTGATGTGTACAGCACGCCTATACGCTCATGCTTTTACCCTATGCTAACCTCTTTTCTCGCTGATTTGATTTTCTACTCAGTAATGATGAGATTTGCCTGTACACACAAAGGTGTCTACTTGGTCTTCTTTGTAAATGCTGGTTGCGTGTGTCAAATAAATAGCTGATGTTTCATGCTGGATACAGGGCTCATCAAAAGGAGGTTTCAGGCTTGCCTTCACTGCCTCTCTGGTAGCCTGGCTATATGCCTGTTAGTAAATCCAGCTGGATCAGCTGTGTTACTTAGATGCTGAGGTTCACAAAAACATTGTTTTTCTCTTTGATCACACCGGCATCTCACTGTACAAGCAATGACAATGGTAACACCCGTCAGATAATGCTCTGCTGTCTCTCAAGGAGAGCAGCCAAATGTGGGCGGTTTGTCATGTAGTACCTCGGTGCTTAGACAAGTCTACTATTTTCACACAAAATAACAAGGCACAATGTTGCCTTTGTGCTAAATTCTAGGCTGCTCTGGGTCTAAGCCTTTGGGAACGTTCACAGTAGTCTCAAGACTGCTGAAAAGCCCACACAAAGAGATGTATCTTGTATTCCCTTGCGAATGGCTTGGTATGCACACCTTTCCTGAAAAGCCAAAGGGAAATTTCAATCCCCAATTCCTGGCTGAGGGAATGCTCCCTTTAACACCATACTCTGTTAAATATGAATAAAATGTAGATCATGATTCATCTCACCAAGGATTCAGAAATCATGAATTCAAGAACCTGACCGAATCTTTACATGACTACAGTGAATGTGTGTGCGTCTGTGTGCATGTGATTCATGACCTCCAGGGGCTTAATTTGTATATTCATATAAATCTGTCTTTCTTCTACATGCTGGTAGAGGATTTCTGCTGAGGAATTTAGTTATATTAGGAATATAATTATATATAGAATTTAATTAAATTAGAATTTCAGTTGATTTTTTTTTCTGCTGATGAGACTCGAGATGATGAACTTCCACTTTTTAGAATTCATTAGTAGTTTGAGGAGATACAAACAGCTATTGGAAACATATTGGAGATGGTGAGAGTGTAAGGAATTGAAGTTTCTCTATACAAAGTATACTACATCTATTAGAAATCGGAGATGCTGGCTGGAGAGTGAAATTGAAGCACCACAGTGGGAGAGATAGACACCAGAGAAGATCCTTGTCTGGGAAAGGATGTTGGACTCTTACTTCAGTGAGGTCCAGTGCTACTTAGAACTGACATCTAGCACTTATTAAAGTCGCCTGCTGTGAATACCAACCATCAGCCTTCAGTAAAACCTAATTCACACATAAGTCTGGTTCATCAGGAGAATGGAAGACTTCATGTCTTACCAAAAGAGGACTGGTAGGGGAAAGTGAAGGGTAAAGGATATAAGCTTCAAGTCACACGTTTAAATATGGCACTAGGGACTGGAGCTAGAGACAGCCAGGAAATGGCAGACACTCAGAATTATTTGAGAGATAGAGGAGAGGGAAATTCAAGCTTATTAATTTGCATGTGAAAAACAAAAATGCCTGCTATGACGTTAGATTTTTTGTGAATGAGACATAAACTGGAGTCATCTGAGAAGAGGAAACTTTGGTTGAGAAGATGCTTCCATCAGATTGACCTGTAGATGAGCCTATGGGGCATTTTCTTAATTGATGATTAATGTAGAAGAGTTCAGGCCTCTCTGTGGTGTCAAGCCTGGGCAGGTGGCCCTAGGGTGTCTAAGAAAATAAACTGAGCAAGCCAGGAGGTGCAAGCCAGGAAGGCGTTCCTCCATGGTCTCTGTTTTAGTTCCTGCACTCAGGTTTCTAGTTTGAGTTTCTCTCATGTCTTCCCTCAGAGAGGGATGGTGATTGGGACATGGAAGCCAAATAAATCCTCTCCTCCTCAAGTTGCTTTTGGTCAGGAAGTTTCATCACAGCAATAGAAAACAAACTAATAAGACACATTAAAGGAACTGGGATACACAGATGAGTTTTGTTTGGGAGATAGTTCAAACATACGATATACAAACAATATCCCCCTATTTGCTTTTGCATTGAAAATAAAATATTTAGGGTAGGGAGCTAGTGTGTATCCAATCCCAGAGGCCCCCGCCTTGTGATGTTTTACCCTAATAAAAGTCACTACTTCCCAGAGAACATTTCCAGATCCTCTGGTGCATTCCTCAGATATTTTCTGTCCAGAATCGGATCATTTATGGAACGTGACAGTCGACGATGTGGCTGCTGTGTTATGTTTCTCTTAGTAGGTTCTGTATCATCTTCTGTGGCCCTGGGTTCCATAAAAACAAATCCAGGTCACAGTATGAGCCCTGTCTCTATCTCTAAGATATCTACAGCGCAGTGGATGGGAGAGAAAGTAAAAGCACAAGCATTATCACAGAAGGGTGTGGTAAGTGCTATAACGCAGATGCAGACCAGCTGCTGTGGGCACTCAGAGAAGGGAAGGGTTTACTGTCTAGGAAAGAAGCAAGCAAGGAAAAGAAGGAAGCATTTGCTGACAAGATGATTTTTGAACTGTGCCTTGAAAGCATTTGCCCAAAAACAAAGGAAAGCTGAGCATCCCAGGGTGATGGAACAATATACACAAAATGCACAGTGAGGAGAAGCTGGATTCAGAGGATAGTGTGGCCTGTTTGGGATGGTTTTCATAGGGAAAATGGAAGAGTAACCAAATGCCAAAAGACTAGACATGCAGCATTAAGAATTTTGACTTAAAGGAAGCTGGAAATTCCAAGTCACTCACGCGGACTCATCAATTGGGACAGTCACTGGGTTCTTGCTTTGAAAGAGAAGAGGAGTCTTATGGGTTAGTGAATGTCATGCAAGAGGGGGATGGACAGAATGTGAGGGTCAGAGGATGGGGAGATATGCAACAAGAAGATGTCTTCTAAAGTGAGATGCGCTGTGTGTCAAGGCAAGCCTGAAGATGTGTTCTGGGTGAGATACAACCACTACACTCCTGAACGCACTGCGGCAGCTGTGATTGTTTGGGTAAGACCTACCCGAGACTGGACGCATGACCATTTCATCATGAAAGGGGAAGGGACCTTCTTTGAGGAACTATTGGCAGTTGACAGGTGCTGGCAGAAAGGCTTTCTTCAGTGGTATAGTTGACTTTGATTCAGTAAAATACCCTTTACCCACGCTCACGCAGGACTTACATTTAGTGGGTCGCAAACAAAAAGACAAGAGTATGATGGGTACTTTTTGGGAAGAGAGTTTTTAGGAAGACAAGGACAGAAGTGAGAGACGGAGATGAAGGGTAAAAATAACTGAAATTCATTATATTCATGCATGAAACTAATAACTAAAAAGTGGAAAATATAAAGGGAGAGAGGAAAAGGAGGGCACATCATTAAAGGCTGGAAAAACTGGCTAAACATTCTGGCAGCTCCATGTCCTCCTTCCAACTCTAACCCTGGTATTCTTTCCTCAGTCTTAAGCCCCACTCTACAATTGTTCTTGTAACAGTAATGCATACTAATTGGTGCTTAAGGCTCTACTTTATGATTTGAATTCATACATTTTAGCCAGATATCATTCAGATAAAAATGTCACCGCAGGCAGAGACTCCTCCATGGCACGATTTGTTGCAGAGCCTTCATTTACTTCACTGCATCTGCATCATCACCGCCATAAATTTATCTTTAAAGATAAATTATTACAGACACAGAAAAGTAGGCCTGCAAAGCTGGGTGGAGGTGTTCTTCATAGGGAATGACCGTTTCTACCAGTGTGGTCACCTTTAGCAGTGATGTTCGAAAAGATAGAATTGATCATTTGTCAAGGTGATTTTAAAGATGAAAATTCTCATATAAATACATTTGGTGCTCAGGATGTAAAATTATCTTTCTGAAGCATAAAAATTAAAAAGGTCAGTGTTTCAGATATTTCTTTGCTTTTCAGTTTTAAGTTGTACCAATTGACTTCTACAGTTGTTGCAATTAATATCTTCGAGAAATGTTTCAAGAGACAGGGCATGTTAGCATGCTTCCTGTAGCTGTAACAAAACACTTTGAAAATCAGCCCCCCATACAGCTATAAGGCCACAGCTGGAAAGGCTTGGTCTGGCTTCCTGTTTCAGGGATTTTATTCCATGGTTGCTTGGTCTCATCTCTGTGTATCTGAGGCAAAGCTGAACATCATGGTGGAGAGGGAGTGGTAAAAGCTCAACTGCCTACCTTGTGACACATGATGACCAGGAAAGGGATAGGGGGAGGGTTAAACCTCTAGACTAATTCCAGTATCATACTTTGTCCAAGAAAGCCACAGGTCTTAGTCTCCACAGTGGCGTGGAATTATAAACCCATCAATGGACTAGTCCACTGATCGGGTCAGAGCTCTCAATATCCAACCACCTTCATAAAGGCTTATCAGCTGGCAATCAAGCCTTGAGCATGGCCTGTGAGTATTAATTTGGAAATAAACTATTATAATTGACAAATACCAAGTATACTTGCTTGGGTCAGGTTTGACTACAAGTAACATACATCCACAAAATAGTGGTTAAAACAGAATGAAAGTTAATTTCTCTTTACATAGAATCCTAAAAGTCGGTAGCCCCAAAACAGGATCACCTGAGAAACAGGTGTACCCATCAAGGTTTTGGTTTTTTTGTTTTCCTCCATCAGCTTTAGCCATTATATCAGCTTTTGAGCTATCAGATAATGAAGTATAAGGGCTAGGGAAGTGTGTCAGTCAGTAGGCTCTGTTGTTCAAGCATCAAGACTCACGTTCAAATTCCCAGCACCCATGTAAAAGTTGTGCACAGTGGCGCCAGTCTATAACCCTAGTGATTAGGCAGGCGCTTCATAGGCAGGTTATGCCTGGCGCTTGATAATTATCCAGTCTATCTACTTGGTATATTGGGCTTAGTGACTCTGTCTCAAAAAATAAGGTGGAAAGCAATGGAGGAAAGACACCCAACATTGATCACTGGCCTCCATACACATAGGCATGCACATTCGTATGCACTACACACAAAAATAAAATTTAAATTAAAAAACCCATGATTTATTAAAGAAATAAGCAAAGGTGAGGCAGGGCTGTGGCGCAGAGCCACACATGAGGGTGGGTTAACCAAAGGTAAGGCTATACGAAAAAGCTTCATGGGAACCCTTTTATCAGTAAGCTAATTTCAAAATATAATTTTTTAAAAAGCCCAAATGTTGGTCTATCTCACGTGGGTGGACAGTGCTGTTCTCTGATGACATTTGTCATTAAACAAAAATCACAGTCTCAGAAATGGGATATTTTGCTATGAATTACTGGCCAGGGAGACCCTGGAAGTCTCTCGAACAACTGAGGCTGCTGCCGTTACTTTTCGCTGCCTACGAGGGCTGCATGGTAAGACCTCATTGTTGAAGACCCCATTCCCTTTGGATGCAGAACAGAGAGAAATCATCTTGAACAAACCGGTAACTTTCGCCCTACTGCTTGCTTTCTTAGTACCAGAAGGTACTCTGCAGGCTTCTAGGGGAGAAGAGCTATTAATGGTCTAACCCAGTGCTAGACCCTGCATGCTACATGACTGCCCTGCCAAGCTAGATGTGTCCACTAATATAACAGTGGTGTGGCTGTTACGAGTTAAGCAACTGCTTTCTGATTAGATGGGAGGTCTACTCCACGGTCAGGAATTCATGCCTAGTACTGTAAACATAATTAAAAGCCTGTAGCTGGAGAGGTCATAGGTCTTACTGCAGAAGTTACTATTGTTATTTTGCTAAATGGTCACTTGTCAAATTAGCCTTGTAAATATTTATATTTATGCACATAGATTAGCCATGCTTTTAACCTTGGCTATAATAGCTCCTTTCCGATGGAGCAGAAGTCAATACAAAGACTCAGCTTCTCCAGATGCTGAGAGTGACTGTGCATGTTCTGCTCTAAATGGGGTGTCTTTGTCCATCTCCTGCCTCCTACAGGGCTCAGGGAACGTCATGGAAGCGGAGGCAGAAAGAATGTGAGGGCTGCAGGACGGGGAGGTGTGGCGTGAAACGCTGTCTTCTGGATACGCCAGTAACTATCAGCATCTACAGTTACCTAGACACGAGCTATACAAGATCAAGCCAGCCCAAATCCTGGCATAGCTGGCGGATGGAGAGGAGCTCTCAAGGTTCCACTCTTCACTGAGAAACTAGCAGCGGTTGATAGATGTTGGGGCATGAGAATTACTCTTCTTTGGGAGTGGGCCTGGTGGGTTTCCCATGCTCCCGTGGATGACCCCACAGCCATGCACACATGGGTGACACTAACTGGGCTCAGTGGGTTAAAAGCATGAAGTTGGGAGCAGCCATGATGAGGATGAGGGGAAGCTGGAAGAGGGGAAAGGAGAGGTGGATAGGATCATTATTTCATTGTGCACATGTACTGAATTCTCAAAGAATACATCTATAAAAAAAAAAAAAGATAGGCATCGTAGAGAAAGACACCCACCAACACACACATCCTCCTTTTTTCTCGCATTGCAGGGTATTGAACCCATTACCTTAGGCAGCTGAGACAAGCACTCTACTACCAAGCAAGATCCACAGTTGTAATACTCACCCCCAAATTGTTAGAAGGAAGGTTTCAAATGTTTTCACATTGAGATGCAAATGAGGCCAAGGAGGAGGCGTCTTTTGTTCTGAGCGGCCATGTTCCCAGATACAAATCATGAATTATGTTGCTATGGGGAAAACAAAGAAAATTTGTCTTGGTAGATCCCTCGCTCTCTGATACACATCTCCAGATTCAAATTGTTTTTTCTTTTTTTTCTTCTGGAGATGATGTTGAGGATGAGTAAGAATGGAAAGAATAGTCTCCAACGGGGGGAGTGGGAAAAAATATGGTATGATAATTAGGTTCCTCCTTCTCTTAAAAATTTGAACCCAAGAATTCCAATTCATCAGATTTTTTTTTTAGGACCACAGATCTGAGTTTAAGATCTGAACAGGCCAATCTATTCATCTCCAGACTGCATTGGCGATGAAGCCATCCCTGCATATTATAGAATATATAAAGAAATATAATAAACAAACAAGTAAGCAAATATAGAGGGCTTACTTTCTGGTCTTTGAAGACGCCAAAGGTTCGTGGTAACCAGGTCACAGCAATAGTGATAACAGACCTGTGGCTGCCTCGAGGTTGTGGTACAGCCCTGGGAAGCGGCGTCTTCCTCCGGTCTAAGAGTTCTGAATTCGCAAAACCTGATGAGGAAGTAAACCAAGACTCCTTCTAATAGTCTCAAGCTCACTAAGATTTGATATGGGTGTAAAAATAAATGTAATTTCTATTTCCCCGACATGATGTAATTCGCGAACATGCCATTCGGGGCATATTCACCGAGCTCCGCGCAGCACCTCGCTCCTCAGCTGGCAGGATTACCTTTCAGGCAGGGCATGCGCTTTCATTTTTTAATCACTCCAGTTGTTCTCTCTTTGAGAGAACCTAATCTCCTCAAAAGTAGAGTAATGTTTAATCTCTTCAATGAACAATGACTCTTAATCTATCGGGAGGCAAGTAATTATAAAGACATTCTCGAGTCCAAGGAATATAAAGCTGGAACCACCTCAGATTCTAAACCTGGGTTGAGCTAATCTGAAGCATATACATAGCCCTGATTGAGATCAATGAAATCTAATGAGGTGTAAAACACAATTTTTACGTAGGATTATGCTAACTCTTCTTAGACATTGGATTTAGTGACTTTGAGGTTAACTGAATTTTATGGCCAATATTAAGCCAGTCCATTTCATTACATTCAGTCAATTTTAAATTCTCTGTAGAAGATACGTATTTTAAATATATGCATATTCTTTTTCAAAGACTTGTGAAATTGGCTGCTCCTGTGGAAGTTTTCTTAATTTTTTTTTTTTTTTTTAATATCAAGAAACAAAGAAATAAAGCAGGTTTCCAAAGTTTGTTGGGAAACCTAATGGGAATAAGGAAGTATACAGCTCTGAAATATCTGTGACTGGAAACAGTTCTCTCTGGCGTTCACACCAAAGCCATAATCTCTGACAGAGCCTGTTCTTTATTTACATAGAATATATTTAATAACAGATAAATTATATGAGGCAAGCAATCGTTAAAATGTGGAGGAGAGCCCGCGGGTGGGTCCCTGTAAAATGCTAGATCTGATTATCTCAAGCAGGGACAGAAAAGGAAAACTTTGTTCCACACAAGATGCATTGTTGGTGTGTGGCGATGCTGGGGTGGGTTCAGCGTTCCGGAGCACTTGACTAAGATGTGTGTCTGCTCTACCCACTAGGGACCAGCCAGCACAAAGCACAGCCCATGGGGTGTCCACATGACTGACAGATTTTTCTCCCCAGTGCTCTCCAGTTTTTAATATCCTCTGTTGTCTCAAAGTCTAAATTATTTGTTGAAAAGATTAAAAGGCAAAAGTGACAATAGTTTTAAAAGGATAAAGGAAACAAAATAACTTTGTTTAGGTCTCTAAGAAGCAACAGATTTTTAAGGAAATATGGTACTGTGAGCCTTCTTGTTTAAGACTGGAATAGGGACAACTCTGCTCGCTTAGTATTACAACTAAAATGGCTTTCAGATTACAATTAAAATGTTAAAATACTTTGAAGTCATTACTTTCTAGTTCAAATCCGAGCACAAAATAGAAGCAAAAATAGTGAGTATTGTTATTTGTTTTAATATTTTAAGCATTTATTCTTATGTGTCTAAGTTTGCTGCATGTATGTATGTGCATCTGTTCATGAAGTCTGCCGATGTCAGAGGCGGACATCGGATCCCCTGGAACTAGAGGTACAGCCGGTTGTGAGTCACCCCATGGGTTCTAGGAACTAAACCCGGGTCCGCTGCAATAGCAGCAAGTGCTCTGAACCACTGAGCCGTTTTTACAGTCCCTTGTTATTTTTTAGTTTTTAAAATTGAGAGTATGTCTATAAACATATGTCAGAGCTTCTTCCATGAAAGTGTATCTGAAAGTAAAGGTAGATTAATTTACTTTCTTAATTAAATTAATTCTTTGACAATTTCATACACGTGTGTAGTACATTGGGGTTGCTCCCACTCCCACCACTGTTAACACCCTACCCTACCCTACAATTCCCTTTTCCGTGTTCAAAACTTTTAATTTCATTTTGTGAGCCACTGATTTAATCAGGGCCATCTTAGTAACCATGCATATTGTAGTGGTTTGAATGAAAATGACCTCCTAGAAGCTCGTATGTTTGAATACTTGGTTCCCAGATAGTGGAACTGTTTGGGAAGGATTAGGAGGTGTGACCTTGTTGTAGGATATGTAATTTTGTTATTGGAAAATGTATGTCACTGGGAGTGGGCTCTCTCTCTCTCTCTCTCTCTCTCTCGCCTGCTATCTACTGTTAAATTAATGTTCAGTGTTTTAATAAGAGTCCATCATTGAATTTTCCAATGTTCTTTATTAATTACAAGCCATGTCAAATCTTAGGGAATTCAATAACTGGGTGGCTAGGCAGAGACTTCATTCCATCATCCTCTCTTGCTTCTCCTCTCTATTATTCTCCTTTTCATCCTCTCCTGCCTGCTTCTGCCTTAGACTCTTTAAACTTTCCCCCAGCCCTCTCTCCATGTGTCCATACAGAATGGTATATTAGCATACTACATTTGATCATGATCTGGTCACCTTCAACTGTAAACAGTTAGTCCTATCTGTGGAGATCTCAGCAGGGCTAGCACAAGGGTGTGAACAGGTAGGAAGCAAGGCCTGCACCAGCTGCAAGGCATCAGGCTTCACAGCTACAAGGCATCAAAGCCCTTTTACAAACCAAAACAGCACCCAGGAGTAAAATATCCCACAGCAATCTACAGATCCTGATGTAATGCTTGTCAAGTTTTTATCTGCTTCTCCAGCACTCCCGCCTGTCTGCCATCACACTTTCTGCCATGATGATCATGGACTAATCCTCGAAAAGCATGAGCAAGTCCCCAGTTAAATGCTCTCCTGTATAAGCATTGCCTCGGTCATGGTGTCTCCTCACAGCAAGGAGTAGTGACTAAGGTAGGTACACAGTTATCCAGTGGATCAGGTGGGCTCAGCAGTGTGTACAAATCTCAAGGCAATGACTCCTTCCCCTAGAATCCATCAGTAGCCAACAACTCAACAAGGAGGGGTAGGACTTCATGAGCCCCTTCCTATCCATGACTGGCTATTGACAGGCCCAGATTTGTACAGGCTCAGCACCAGCAGCTGCAGCTGTTGCGAGTTCATGGTTGTAGTATCTGTGTCATGGCCAGAAGATAGCATTTCACCGCCCTTCGCCTTATCTTCGGGCTCTTACAAGCTTTGCACCCCTATTCTGCAATGTTTCAAAGCCTTAAAGGGAGTGGAATGAATGCCCCGTGTATAGATGAGCACTCGTCTACCCCTTTTTTCAACACCTTGAGTAGCCAAGAATTTCGTCACTGACTGTCATTTTTTGTAAAGAAAAGCTTCTCTGATGAAGGCTGAGGGTAGCGTTCGCCTTTGAGTATAAACCTAGATGTTTAGAAGGCAGTTTGACATCACGTCAGTCTAGATTAGCAATAGGAGTGCATTCCTTTTTAGGGCCTGAGACCTCAGCTGTGGGGTTTTGACTGGGTTTATTCTATCAGACTGGAAGTTCCTCCTGTGACGTGGATTTTGAACTCGATTGGAGATTATGATTGGTTGACACTAAAACGGTCATGATACTGTTGTAACAGTAGGCACACCTTGCCTAGAGCGTTGTCATTGTAGTTCATAGTTCCCCAGCTGGGTGAGAGCTGCTGATGCATTTTCTCCTGTCGCAGCCTACAAAGCACTTTCCCACGTTATTAGAGTTAGCCGTATAAATCATAGGAAGAGAACCCAGCAGTCACCATCTTCTCAAATAATGTTTATTTACCACCTACCACAATGTACCATGCACCATGTTATAATGATAAAGGTTCATAGTATCAAGAAGCCTGCAGTCAAGCTGAAGTGATAAAACAAATCAAGGAAATGAATATTTGTGTAACAAAGCAATTATCTCTGGAGGGGAAAATGGATGAAAGGAAAAATATAATTATCATGATTATTAAGGCTAAAAATATTTTTACAAGTAGTTAAGAATCTTAACTACTAGTCGGCATAGGTATGGTTGTTAACACAATGTGTCATTTTACCTAGGCTATGACGCTCAAATATGTAGACTGTCTACTCATGCTTAGTCGATTTCTGACCTGAATCTGTGTGAAGCAAGACTCTATGGGGCCCAATAAAAAGCAGTAGCTAGAAGGCTGAAAGAACAGGGAGAAGTTCAGAAGCTGTGTATTTCCTGTGAGACAGCAATTAGATTCCAAATGAGAGTGACTTATAAAAGCCAGGGCTTTCTGTTTAAACGCAGGAATGGCTATGATCTATGAAAGAGATTGGATTTAAGGACTAGTGACCATGCTCTTCAACTAAAAGCAAAACTGAAATATACCTGATCTGAGAAAAACAACAATCCAAGATTCTTTAGAACTAAAGGTACTTTCTAGTAACTTAGCTGCCTGGTGGAGCTAAACTTTACAAAGCTAAGAGGAATGTAATGAATTTAGAGCATCTACAAATTCCCATTCCTAATTCTCACTATCCAATCAGAAATCACTGGGCATGAGAGAGGAAAAATATAAGTAACATGGATCAGAAAGGGTTAATAGAGGCAGATCCACAAGTGTCTCATTGTTGTAATTAATGGGCTTTAATAACTAATGGTATACCAATAAATGTATGAAAAGATAGAGGTTTGGGAAATATAAAGAATCTAAAGAACCAAATGGAAGTTGAACTGAAAGACACATCGTTGGAGTTTTAGACGCTGACTGAATGAGTTTACCAAAAATTAAACACTATGAAAAAGTAACTAACCTGAATATACGTCAATGGGAATGATCCAAAGTGGCTGAAAGACGAAAGACTAAGGAAACACAGTCTTTCAATGGCCTCAGGTCGGTATCAGGCGATATGATATATACAATGGAGTGTCAAAGAGAGAAGACATTGAAAAATATCAGTGAAACGTTGGCAAGGAGGTATTTTTAATCTGATTAAAAACACCAACCCCACATCCAAGAAGTTTAAGAAATCTCAAAATTCAAAGAAAACAGTGTCTAGATTTTTCACAATCAAAGCACTGATGACAAAGCTTAAGGAGAAAGCTCTTCTAACTCTCAAAGGAAAGAACGTCACAGATGGAAAGTCTTAAAAAGAATGGCAATTAATTTTTAAGTTAAAATCTGAAGTAAGAAAACAATGGAATAACAAATGACAGAAAAAAAAAGTTACCAGTTTAGAGCTCCATATCCCTTGACACGTGGGATAAGATTAAGGTATCTTCTCAAATTAGAGGTGAGGAAATTCACAGACAACAAATCCATACTTCAAGAAGTTTTAGGTTATGTTTTTAAGATTTAGGAAATAATGCCAGATATGAATTCAGATCAACAAAAAGAACCGGAAGACACTGAAAATAAAAAGGTATAAACATTCTTTTTCTTTTCTTTCTTAAATTTGGGTAATAAGCTATTAGATGTTTAAAACAACAACAACCAAAGGCAATATATTGTAGAATTAAAAGATACAAAAGATAAAATGTACAACAGAGCACAAGGGACAATAGGGATAAGCAGAAAAATAATGTTAAGATGATATGATACTAATTCAAGACAGGCTGGGGTGATTTAAGGATGTACCTTGTGATCTCTACAGACGCCATTGACAATATAACATGAGGAAATTAATTAAAAAGCCGGTGGACACAACGGAAGGAAGTAACATGAAAGCAGGATGAAAGGATGCGGGATACAAAGAACAGAGAAGCCAAATAGAAGAAATTAGCAAGATACTAGTTAAAGTTAACCATATCAGTAATTACATTAAATGTTCAAGGCCTGCACCTTCCAATTAAAAGGAAGAAATTACAGACTTGATAAAAATGCAACGCCCAGCCTATTCTATTTACAAGAGATATACTTTAAGGATAATGCATAGATGGATTAAAAATAAAAGAGTGGTTCTAGTCCTCAGTCTGTCATATGAGGTGCTTAAAAGTTGTTACTCTATCCTAACGAATAAATAAATAAATTAATAAATAAATACTTTACGAACTGAAAAAGTAACAAATTTGAGGTTCATCAGAAGAGAGACCATCCCTAACCCTTATCATTTCCAACATGCCAATTGGAGCAACAATCAGGAGGATACAGAAACTTATAATTTACCAGAATTGAAAGTTAGTTCTGAGGGAATCGTATAGAAAGACCTGGTTTATAGTTAACTCATTTGAGAGTTTCAGAGTGGATAAATTTCAAAAAACTAGTGAGTTCAACAATAAAGGGAACCTCACACTTGTTTTATTTCTAGAAGCTCCATGAGGTTCTCACAATGGAGATTGGAGAACAATCTCTATAGCTTTCTGGTGTGCAGAGAACGCATTTTGAAATAGCAGGGTATTCTCTCGCTCCTAACATGCTTAGCTTGCTGGGTTTATTAGGGCCTAACTGACATAAGAGTAGATGAATATACCAACTGCAGTCCTCTCCAACCTTCTACGTAGAAGCATGGGAATAATAAAGTCTACCCTCTATGAATCATCCTGAATCACGGATGGGGCCGAATAAAAGGAAAAACAGATGTGCCTGTAGATTTCACAGCATGGAAGTAAAGGTTCATTAAAATTCTCATCATAGGACTAGAGAACAAATTTCCTCCCCACACCACCTTGCTAAAAGCCAATCACTGCAGTTTCTCTTATTGACTGCATCATGTCTACCTCTTAACAAAAAGACACAAGGCATACTGAGGGGCAAAACCAGGTAAGAGACTGAAAAATACATTAGAACTAGACCCACATATGGAATTATATGATCCCAAGTTTTAAATAACTGTGATTAATAGTCCAAGGGCTGTAATGGAAGAAGACAATGTGTAAGAATAGGTGGATATGGTAAGCAGAAATGAAAATTCTAAAAAAAAGAATAGAAAGAAATGCTAGAGTTCTTTCAATAAACACAACATCAGAAATGAAGAATGGCTTTGATGATCTTACCAGTAGATTAAATGTGGTTGAAGAAAGCATTTCTGGTATTAAGAATATGACAACAGGAATTTGCAAAACTTAGAAAAAAGAATAGTAAAAGGAATGTGGGATAGGGTATTCAAGACTACTATTTAACAAAAAGTGTGGTTTATATGTTATGGGATTCCTGGAAATGAGGAGGAGGAGGAGGAGGAGGAGGAGGGGGAGGAGGGGGAGAGCAGAAGCAACATTTGAAGCAATGGTGATTATAATTTCCCCAAATTAACATCAGATGTGAAACCACAGAACCTGAAGCATAAAAAACAAGCAGAATACATGTCAGAAAAGTAAAACCAAACTCTACATTTAGGAATATGATGTTCCAATCACAGAAGATCAAGGACAAAGAAAAACATTCAGAAAGAAGTCATACGGGGAAACACTTTATCTATGGAAAGAATAAATATAAGCATGCTATTTAAATTGTGAGAAACTGCATGAAACAATACAAGGGTACAGTGATTGTCGGCAGTGTTGAGAGGGAAGGTCACCAACTTAGAATTCATGTATATATATGTATATATCTTTAAACATGAGGAAGAGCCAGGCAGAGTGACATGCACATCCAGCCTTTGGGAGGCTGAGGCAGAAAGATCTCTAGTTTGAAGTGACCCTGAGCTCTACAGTGAGTACGAGGTCAGCCTTTGCTACGCACAAGAGAGCTACTCTCAAATCTCCACCCACCCGTGCAACTATATGACCAACATTAAATAGAAAAGAAAAAATGAGGAAGGGCTTACCTGTTCAGAAAAAAATTCTGGAAGTTTGTTGTAAGCAGACCTGCCTTGAAAGGAGTACTAAACAGAAGTTTCTCAGAGAGAAACACAATAATATAGATCAGGTGCTTAATGCTTCAGGAAATGAAGACTGTCAGAGAAGAAATAATACAAGAAAACTATAGACTTCCATTCCTCTTATTTAAAGATTTACTTTTAATGATGGTATCAAAATATACAAAGCCAAATGGCTAGAATTTCAGGGGAAAATACAGCAATCGGCTTCATTATGTAGAATTTCAAGGAGAGATACAGGAATCAATTTCTCTGTAACTGGACAGTTCAACTCCCTTGTTTCAAACAATGGATGAATCTAGAAGGCAGATAATACAATCAAATCTAACACCAACCTCAATCAACTGCATATAATTAGCAACTATAATAGATTTCATTCAACAACATCAGAATAAATAAATATTCTCATCAAGTCTACAGGGAACACTCAGCAAGACAAATCACATAAAAACTTTAACAAGTATTTTTGTTTGTTTGTTTTATTTGATTTTTTTTTAAAAAAATCATTCAATATCCATTCTCAGACAATAATAGAATTAAACTAGGATTCATTTTTTAAAAAAGTTAATGCGTGGGAGGCGAGGATCTTGAAAATTAAACAACATGCTCCAAATAACACAGAAAAAAACAAGGAAAGTCAGTAGAAACAGTTAAACGACTTTGAAATAAATGAAACAAAATTAGAGAACAGAGACAGTGGGATACAGTTCAGGTGATACTTAGAAAGAAACTGATGACATTAAACGCTTGTTAGAAAAGAAGGAAGGTTCAAATCAATAATCTAATTTTACTTTCTAGGAAGCTGGAAAGAAAGAAGAACAAATTAAATCAAAAGTAAGTATAGCGAAGAAAACAGAGTTTAAATCAATGAAATTGAAAATTGAAAGTCAATTGAGAAAAATCAATAAAACCATTTGTTGCTTACTTGGAAAGATTAATATAATTGATTGACTCCTTGCAAATTTAATTAATAAAAAAAGAAGACAAAATATTACTAATATCATAAATGAAAAAGAGACTGCAATGTAATTCTTTTAGACATAAGGAAGATTTTCAACAACTCTTGATCTACCGATTTGATAACCCTAGATGAAATAAATCAAATCCTTGAAAGATATGAGCTACAAAAGCTCAAACAAGAAAAACTAGACTGTCTAATAAGTCCATAATGTAAAGCACCAAGTCCAGACAGGTTTACTGATGAATTCTCTGAAATACTTATGAAGAAACGATATCAATTCCCTACAATTTCTTCCAGAAAATGGAACTGAAACCCTTTTGAATTGATTGGGTGAGTACAGTATTTTTCAGATGCCAAAACTAAATAAAGACATACTTTAAAAAAGAAAAATACAGAGCCCTATTTTATAAAAACATGTGCAAAATTTATTGACAAGAGGTTGGCAAATTGAATTCAACGATATATAATAGGAATTAGGCATGATGATAATGTTGATGATAATTATTTCATTTCAGGCATGCATAGTTGGTTCAGCATTTGAAACCAATTAATACAATCCAGAACATTTTCAAGCTAAAAGAATAAAAATCTCCCATTCATATCCTCACATAAACACCACTCCGTTCATCTAACAACACTTTGTAAAGTGGGAACAGAGAGAGCCTAGCGAGTAAAAGAAAACTGACATAAAACCATACTAAATGTATACTTTACAGTAGAAATATAGATTTTTTAATTAAGATACAAAGCTATACAAGGACAATTTCTTTAAGTCCTTCTTTCTGATGTCTTATTAGAAGTCTTAGCAAATTTAGTAAGAAGGGAAATATGTGGTGTCTGAATTAGGAAAGAGTAAATTAAACTGCCTTTGATCCCAGAGGACATAAAAATATATACATAAGAAACCTGAAAGAATTGACAAAGAAACTTTTGGAGTTACTAAGCAGTTTTGAAAAGTTGTAAAGCACAAGGTTAATAAGCAAATTTCAATGGTCTTCCTATAAATAAACAATGGACAGGTGGAATTTGAAATTTAAAAAAAAACCCCACAGAACATCTATATCAGCATCCACCAAAATGAAATAATTAGGCATAACTCTAGCAAAACATTCTTAAGATCTATGTGAGGAGAATTAAGACATAATCAAAAACAAAATAAAACTCACCCCTGAGGAACTAAGGAAATAGAATGATAGTTCATATTCACACATAGGGAGGCTCTATGTTACCAAGACACCATTTTCCCCATCTTTACCTACAAACTAGATGCAACCCAATCTAATGTAACTTATTTTGTGGATAGCAACACACTGACTCACTGACTCTGAAGTCTGTATGGAGAGGTAACTCCCCAGAGCAGCCAAAACATTATTGAAGAAGAGAAAGGATGGCTGATTGACCCCACTTGACCTGAAGATGCCTCAAAGCTGCAGTAATCCAGACACTGTTTTGTCAATGAGAGAAGAGAAACGTAGATTGATTGGTGGGACAGAGAGTCTAGAATAGATCTACCTGAACGCACTCAGCTGATACTTGATAAGGTAACAAAGGTAATAGCATGAATCAGTCTTTTTAACAAATGGTGCTTGAACAGCTGAACATATACATGCAAAGACGAATCTATATACAGACATTTCACCTCCTATAAAAATTAACTGAAATGTTATACATCAAAAATCCATATAAAAACTACTAATTCCCCAGAAACCGTAAAAATGATACTCTGGATGTCCTTGAGTATTGTGTTTTATTGTGAAAAAAAAGAATCTGGAAATCAAAATTCAAAGAAGAAAAGATGTATTTTATTTTGGGTCCTGATTTTAGTGATTACTG
This sequence comes from Cricetomys ansorgei, assembly GCA_026225945.1. Lineage (NCBI taxonomy): Eukaryota > Metazoa > Chordata > Mammalia > Rodentia > Nesomyidae > Cricetomys > Cricetomys ansorgei. The sequence continues at coordinate 14,762,614 of JAMJFZ010000716.1, read as the reverse complement.
TCCGCAGTTGCTTGGCTTCATTGTTCCTGGGCCTGTTTTGAGGCAGAACATTATGGAGGAACATAAACATAACATGTCAACAGACATAAGTAGATGTCGGGGAACAGAAATGTTTGCCTCCTGACATCCAGGAAGCTGAGAAAGTGGACCAAGAGGAGATTCAACCCTCGAGTGCACACGTGACCCGGTAGTTCTAACCATGCCCTACCGTAGAGTTCTCACCCCCTCCGGCGGAGTCCTCTGATTGTCAGTCCGTCAGTGCTCCCACACAGCTATTGGGTCCGAGCCCTCATAGCCTTATCATCTGATGCCTCACCTTTGTTATTTCTAGGAAATTTATGGTTCTTCTTCCGTTGAATTGGTTATTTTTTGTGACAGGGAAAAAGTCTGAATAGATTGAGTTTTGTTGCATGTAGATTTTTATAGAATGCTATATCAAATTACTGTAGTATATGCAGTCTTTGGGGGAGTATATAGGATTATCTCCAAAACAGACCACATACTAGGTCACAAAGCAGCAAAAATCATAAAAAAATCAATAAGCATATGAAATGGTGCATAAAATGGCAAAGTTAGAAATAATAATGGATGTTGGTGAACAAATAAAAACTATAGAACTTTATAGCAGTGGTAAACAGTGGTTTGGCAATTTATTGAAGATACACCCACAAGAGATGTAAAAAACAGCTGGCAAAATCTTATATGAAAATATCTGTAGTATATTTTTTAAATGATTGCCTCAAACTGGAATCAACTCAAAAGGCCAAGAAAATGAGAATGGATAAGGAAATTGTATGATCATTCAATGGAATTAACTTACTAAAACAAAAGAATGAATTTTTGATACCTGTAAAACCATTGGGGTGAGTCTCAAAATCATTACGTCAAGCAGATATTGACGATATTACGATAAACAGAATATTGAAGGGCCTGGAGAGATGGCTCTGCTGTTAAGAGTACTTCCTGCTCTAGCAGAGGATTCTGGTTCAGTTCTCAGCATGCTCACTAACATCTGTAATTCCAGGGCCAGGGACTCTGACTGCCTCTTCTGGCCCCTTCCAGCACTAGGCGTGTGTGTGGTGCACATACATACAGAACAGCCATACACAGAATAAACAACCCAAAAAATTTTGAAAAGAGACACAGTATACGAAACTATTTAATAATGCTGTAAACAGACAAATTTGTTATCAAAACACTGGTTTTATCTTAGAAAAGGGATTAAATCAGAAAGTGCTATAAACCAAAGTTTTCTGGGATGTAGATTACATGTATGTAATGATTTCAAACATTACGAATAATTTTCATAAAAGACAATGATTTTATTACATGTAAACTATAGCTCAATAAAAATAATTACAGTAGGGTGACAAGGTATTCTTGCTTTTCTTATTAGAAACAAAAAACTTCATCCTCGATTTTCATCACAATTTGAACAAAACCCTTATCTACATTTCTCTCTCTTTCTCTCTCTCTCTCTCTTACAGATATAAAAGAATTATCAGATGTGTATGTACAGTGTTAATAGAGTTGATACCAAGTTATGGTTTTGAAAGTCTGGAAAAAACTGAATTAATAATTTTATCTCAGTCTTACCAAGAGGCAACTTTGAATCTTCCAACAGTATGGAGGAGTCGATGCTCCTTACACACCCTGCAGAAACAAGAATGATTGCCACTGTTGCATGCAAGAGCTATTTATTTCAGCTTGCTTTCTTTTCCTGTCTTCTTACCCCTTTCCCTTCTTTGGGAAACTCTAAAAGAAAAGATTCTTTTAAATTTTTAAAATTAAATTTAAATTTAAAAGGTTCTCCAATTCTATATCTCTACTCTTACCTAATGGGGTGTCAAGAAATTTCCAGAGACTGCCATGGTTTTGCAAAGAAAAGCAGTGTCTCTAGTATCTATTAGAAAGTCCCTATTCTGCCGTAAAATATTTTTTTTCTTGTAGCTCAGAGGGTCCTACCCTAAAGTGTATTTTATTTACTTACACATCAATAAATTCAGCAAACCTTTTTTTATCAAAAGAAAAGGTAAAGTAATTATTTCCACAATACAGTCAAGGCCATTTCGGTCAAACTTGAAAAGTCCTGACAGCCATGTTTTAGGGCATTTGATGACTCTTTTCAACTCTTTCAAAGGAGGCTGCCAGATGTATTGCTGTGTTCACATATGTGCACGCATGGGTGAATAAAGTAATTAAATGATTCTTCGGTCGTTTGCTAAACCCTTACAGAGAGACTTTGTTAGAAGACTTGGCATCTCCTCCTCCGCTACTGATCTCGCTTCTCTATCTCCACTCAAGTGTTTGGTGTCTAAAAATTATGCTTAGAAATCAATTTACCTTACGTCAACTGATGAATGAGATTTATCTTAATTTGAATAAACTACAAGTGTCCATCCATCAGCTGTAACCCTTGTTAAGGCGTCATGCCCAGAAATACAGGTGTCTGGGCCAGAGTTGACTCAAATATAAGATGAACTCTTTCCTGATGTTTGCAAACTGTGAATCCTTGATCTGACTTTGGGCCAAATATCTAATGCCTCTGAGTCTTGGTTTTCTTGTCTGGGAAGGAAGAAGGCTAATTATAAGGGATGTAACTTTTAGGTCTACAGTTTGTGGGCATTGATTGATAGCCAAGGAAGAGATTACTGATATCATAGCAGGGCTTGACTTAAATCCTTTGTATGAACATGAAAAGTTAAAACCAAAAAGATGCCTTGGCCATGTGTCAGTCTAGCATATTATAAAACCAGAGATGGATATGGCCTTTCTCTTTAGGAAGCCTAACTTCTAGCTTCGGCCAGAGGCTAACATGAACAATAAAAGCTAACGGCAATATATAACGAAGTAGAAAAACGTTACCTAAGTGTTAAAGGTTAGAGGCATGGCCTAAGACTCTAAAAGGCATCTTATCCCTGGTGTTCTTTCCTTGGCCCATAAGATTTTACTATGGTTTGGATCAACTGATTTTATTCTGTATTCTCAGCAACCAAACAGAATCACAGTGAATGGACAAAATAATAACCAGGATTCAATGGTAATTTACTGAGTTCGACATCACTAACCAAGCTTCAAATGAGTGTTCTCCTAGGAGAAAAACCAATATAGAATAAGGAAAAAATGTTACACAATATTAGTATTTTCCCCCTCAAAATTAAGAAAAAACATCTCTTAAACACTTTGTTCCTTCTGTTCTACAGTTGAGTGAAAAGTCTCTAAAAATAAAATTGGCCTAAGTAGGCACAGCAGGAGATATTTACTAGCTGTGTGGTTACCCAGCAGAAGTAGATGAGGCTTTTACAGGAGACACAGGGCTTCTAGAGGAGGAGAATGCCTGTAGTAGACGCTTCTAGTAGCCCAGTATCGGAGAACGTCCTTGCTGAGCTTCTGGCCAGCAGGAGCTCTCCAGCCCCGCTACCGCGAAACAGTGGGACATATTCTCCGTTCTCATTCACTTTACAGCATTCCCTTCCCTGAAGTAGCCTGCATTTGACCCTCTTCTCAGGGACATAAGTGTGTTTGACACTTTTTGTTTAGTCTTTATATTCTTTGACCCTTTTAAAAAATTAAAATAAACCTTCAGAAATAAATGTTTTCACATGTAAAAATTTTTATTTGGCAGCATTTTAATTTGATAAACTTGGAACACATTGTAATAATATATTTCACATAGATCTTTGCCCAGTAACAGTATCTCAGCAGGAAACAAGGAAATTTAAATAACTTTTCTGGTCTATGCTTGGAGTAGATTTGTGACACAAGCTAACGTCAGTCATTCTGGAAGAGGGAACCTCAATTGAGAAAATGCTCCCATCAGATTAGCCTGTGGTGCATTTTCTTGATGGATGATTGATGTGGGAGAGGCCCAGCATACTGTGGGCAGTGCCATTCCTGAGCTGGTCTGAGCACTATGAGAAAGCAGGCTGAGCAAGCCATGAGGAGCAAGCCAGTAAGCTCCTGCCTCCAGGTTCCTGCCTTGACTATCCTCAGTGATGGACTGATATGGAACTGTAAGCTGAAATAAACCCTTTTCTCTCCAAATTGCTTTTGGTCATATCACATTAACACAGCAATAAAAATCCTAACTAGGACAAGATTTTATGTACATTAACAAACACTTTCTGAGTCCTTACCTTCCTATTTAAGACATATCTTTTTTTCTAAATTGACTTAACATATTAAGACAGTGTTCATAAGAGATGACAAATTGGAAGGAAAATTTGTAAATAAAAAAGAAAACAATATACATTTTACGTCTTTAGAAATGCCAGTTGAAAAATTAAAAGCCAGCAGCTTGCCTGCCTGCCTTCCTTCTTTCCTTGTTCATTGTAGTCCCTAAATTCTATCGGTATTCTTGGTTCTGCAACATATTTAGAATGCACCTAGCACACAGCCACTTCTGCAACAGATCCCAAATGTTTTCTTTTAAAATTCAGTCCAGGTTTTCTGAAATTGAAATTCACATGCAACTCATTTGTAGGATTGAACATACATCTTATAGTACACACTGGCATTAAATTGAAACCTGAAGGATGAGAAGTCATTTGTGTGGGCAGGAAGCCAAATCATTCCTGGAGTTCTGCATGTGGGCAATAATTTACATCGACAGGTAGGAAGCATGTTATGTGCTCTTGGTACAGCGATGCCACAAAGCTTGGCGAGGACTCATAACTCAGCCAGCATTTAAAAATGCTCAAGAAGTGTGGATGTGGGAAAATGGATGAAAACTTGTTCTTGTCTGAACTCAAAGGCAGCAGGGTCCTTGAGATCTGACAAGAGAATAGTGGAACAGGACCAAAATAGTTGATAGATAGATAGATGATAGATAGATAGATAGATGATAGATAGATGATAGATGGATAGATAGATGATAGATAGATAGATAGATAGATAGATAGATAGATACATAGATGATAGATAGATAGATAGATAGATAGATGATAGATAGATAGATGATAGATAGATGATAGATAGATAGATGATAGATAGATAGATAGATAGATGATAGATAGATAGATGATAGATAGATAGATACATATATGATAGATAGATAGATGATAGATAGATAGATGATAGATAGATGATAGATAGATAGATAGATAGATAGATAGATAGATGATAGATAGATGATAGATAGATGATAGATAGATGATAGATAGATAGATAGATTATAGATAGATAGATAGATCATAGATAGATAGATGATAGATAGATAGATACATAGATGATAGATAGATAGATGATAGATAGATAGATGATAGATAGATGATAGATAGATAGATAGATGATAGATAGATAGATGATAGATAGATAGATACATAGATGATAGATAGATAGATGATAGATAGATAGATGATAGATAGATAGATAGATAGATAGATAGATGATAGATAGATGGCATGAGGTTTGGGTTTTATCCCTCTCTTATTTCTGGTACCCTGCAGAATTTGAAAAAAAGAGGTAATATCATCTGTCTTTCATTATTATTCATTGCCTCATTTATTTAAGATAAAATAAGTATCGTTTTACCTTCCTATTTTTAATCATTGTGATTGGCCCTATCATTTGCCCTTGTCTCATTCCTGTTTCCCATGAAATTGTCAGCTGTGAACTAAGGAAATGCAATACAGCCATTTCCCTTAAAACTGGCGACATTTGTTTCCTGTTAACAGCTGCTGGGAGGAGGCTAGGCAGAGGGGAGAAAAGGGACAAGGCACAGTCAGTGGCCTGCCTAATGCCAGCATAGTCAAAATTCCAAGATGACAGCTGAGGATTGATGGTGAATACTACTTTTTCAGGGCCAAACTGTATTTTTTTTTTCATTCTCCTAACTAACAATTGATGTTTTTTTCCCTTGAACTTGTTCTACACCATCCCCACACCCAACCCCCCCAGAAAACCACACACACACAAAACAAACAAAAAACCAACCAAACAAGCAAAACAGCTTTTATATAACATTTTTTGGGGGGCAGGAAAAAACAAACAGAAACAGATAAAGGATTCAATCTTCACCCTAGTTAGCCAAGGAATGAACAAAAGCAGCCACCGAGCACACCTAGAATGGTTTCCTCTACCAGCTGTGTCCTGTCCAAGCACACTGCAAAGATGCTGCCTTTTTTCTCAGTCACTCTATGTACCTAGTTGTCCTACTGTGGGTTGAGTCCCAGTGTGCACTGCAGTGAAGTCAGGATTATTCTTTCTCGTTGCAATAGCACCTCTCAGCTGCCGATGGATCAAGCTGTTTGCCTCCAGACGCTTAATCCAGAAAGGTCTGGGTTTCCGGACAGTCCATCTGGCCTTTGCATTCTTGGCAGTGCTCAGCTCAAATTGGCCCTCCTGTGACTAGAGCAAAGTTTAAATCTTCAACTGGGAAGAGTCTGGAGCAAGTTCCCACAGGTGGTACTGTTCAAACAGAGGCATAAAGTGCTTCCTTTGTCGTTAAAACTAACCCTGTAATCTGTCCCGAGTGAAATGCTGCATTGTTTCAGAAACACCAAAGTGTATGTTAACCAGGACAAAGGGAACTTTGTCTGATGAGCCAGTTGTTGAATAAATTTGGTAAAGAGTAACCTGTGAATAAGATAAAAACCTTAAACCTTGAGCAACAGACAATACTCAGTTTTCACCGTGGCTGGGTTTTAATCATCCTTTGCAGGGTGTCTGGGAGTGTGAAAATCAGACAGGAAGTTATCTTCATCATCTGAAGTACGTGAAAGGCAGAGATCTGCACACGTTTCAGTGTTTTCCTCTGTGCTGACACTTATCCCAGGCACACGGTAGGCCCGTCAGCGTTAGGTTAAGTAAGAAATCGAATGGAATAAACTCTTGTCCAATGTCACTAGATCTCCTAGACAGTATTAGTGACATATTTTAGCTTTCTAAATGCTATGCACACCCCTAATTCGTTCACGAATGTGTGTTGTATACCAGGAAATAGTATCCATCAAACTCCCACGCTATCACAGCCTACCCTCACCGACCACAGTTACTATACAACATGTCAAGGCTTCTCTCTACAACCTGCTGTTGTCAATTTACAGCAGTACTGCACTTAAGTGGTTGAGTGAGACAAATCATTGATAACAATCGTCACGTCAGCGTAATTCAAAAGGACTTTGAAGCACTGGCTGTTTGGTTTTTTTTTTTCATTTAAATAAGAATATATCTTCCCCCCTTTACTCCTGCGTTCTTTCTTTAATTCTGTGAATTCGATGTGTTTTTCTGACAATAGTTCTCTTTACAGTCTTGATCATCTTCCTATAAGAAACATCTTAGAGCAGTTTGTTGCTTTCTGGTAAGATAATTAAAGTATCAGAGATATCTTGGTGCCTCTTGGGTTGAGATTTCTTGCTAATTAATTTATGAGGTAGGTGTTGTGACCCAAAACTAAAAGTTCAGTCCTTAGAAGTTTGAAATAGGAGGATTGTGTTTGAAGCCAGGCTAAGCTACATAGAGAGAACCTATATCAAAATAAAATAAACTTTACCATATCTACTCTCTTTATTGTCTCTTTAGAGAGAGTCAAATTGATTTGTTTGATCTAAACATCAGACAATCATAAACCACATTAATAAAGGTGGAAGACAAATACCCTTTCGGTATGCTGAGATTCAATCCACAAGTTTTGCCTGCAAACGCTCTCTGCTCATCTACCCTGCTAAGACACCAAAAGGAGGCATACTGTGAAGAAGAACATATAATCATACTCAATGGGCCTTTCTCAGGATCCTTCACTGTCATTTTCTTCTCTATGTTAAGTCTTTCAAAACAGTGATAGCTATATCAAGGACGATGGAGGAATTATGGGAGGCCAAGGAAGAGACTTATTCTGTCTTTTACAATCAAAGTGAGGAAATAGTAATGCTGAGCAAGAGATAGTAGCAATCATTTAAAAATACACAATTAAGAATAATGCATAATGTATTCAAGACCAGTGCAAAAGTATAAATGAGGACCCCCTTGACAAAAAGGAAAGCATGTCAGACCATTGACTGCAGACCACTGAACAGGGACATGTGCTGTCAACCGGTGTTCAACTGGTGAATGAACAATTTTGGAGCCTCCAAATTCATTTGTCTGTTACCATAATAGAGGCCAGGAAACTGGGCTCATATGGGATTGTAGCCTAGAAAATAAGAGCACAGTACATCCAGCAAGGCAATTGGTGTCACTGGTGTTCTGGACGGTGGCTTGATTGTTTCAAGAGCACAGGAGCCAGCTATGTGGTCTTTTGTCAAAAACTAGACTGTTAGAATCATTGGTAATGAATTCCCAGGGAGATACTGTTTAGTTCAAGATGAATCTGACTACTCATTGCAAAATATATATATATATCTATATTTTATATATATGCAATATATATGTGTGTGTGTATATATATACACACACACACACATATATATATATATATATATATATATATATATATATATATAGATATATATATAGTGTTAATAAAGTACCATGTTGAAAAGAATGCAAAAGCTAAAACATGGCCCAGGAAAGGAAATGACAAGTCTATCCTTTGGCTGAAATATACATCTTTCTATTGGTTTGTCAGGCCCTACCCACTAAAATGCCAACAAGATACATTACTCTTAGAGAGAACACAGTCTAGCATAAAGATAGGTTTGCACACAGTATGTTGTTGTATAGGGGCATCTGGGAATGCTAACCAGCAGAGGAACTTCACAGTGGCTAAAGTGCCTGGGTTGGTAAGGTAACTCAGCCATCTATTATGTGGCCCTAAGCAACAAATACAACCCTTTGTGCCTCACAGTCCCCCAGCAGTGCCCATTGCACACAGTTTTGTGACAATTAAATAGCTTCATGATGCTAATACATGAAAAAGACTTGGTTACGGTGTGATACTATCCCAGTTCTATTAGGACAGGTATGATGATGGAACAGCAAATTCATCTGAAATCTAGAAAATCTAACAGGTGTATAAACTCCTCAATGCCAATTAGGTGTTTTGAGAGTAGATAAGACATTCTTTAACTATGGGAAATACTTGTAAAGCCAGAACCACAATTTAGAGACCTAATTTATTCAAATTGGTAAGATTATTATAAACTATGGGAATTTTTTTTCCCAATAAACTTTAAAGTTTAGAAAGATCTAGATGCATTGTTTCACTATCTTTTCGAGTTTGATATGTAAGACACGGGGCTTTTTAAAAGCCAAAAGACAAAAACAAACAAAGAAAACCACATGTTTTGGTCATTTTCATATTCACCAATACTGAATAAAATCAATATGAACTTCAGTTTCAAATGATTTTAGCCATTTCCTTACAATATTCTTTCTGCCATTATTGATCAGGGGCCACCTTACTGTGAGTGCTGGCAAAATCCATCCTGCTGGAATTCTCTACTTCGCATCTAATAATGCTGACTGTCTAGTATGGGCAACTCACTGTTGCCCAGGAAACAATTTCCAGGCTATTATTTACTGCAAAGTACTGATTGATGACTCTTTTGACCAAGTCAGGCAAATTTGGGTATTCAAGGAGATGGGTGTGGGAAGTTGTTGAAGAGAGCTTCAGAAGTCAGAAGTTGGCCAAGTTCTGAAGTGCTGTACAATATGGGATATTTAGATTCTAGAAGCATTTCTTTTGATGAAACAGACAAAGTAAAGGAATAGGTTCTCATTGCAGAAAGGACTTGAGTCTCAGAAAGACGTGTCTCTAAAATCAGCTTTCGCTCACAGATAGACGCTAAGATTGATTGGGAGACTTAGGCCCTGGAGAATCACGTGACAGCTTCGTTTGTTTCCTCTTTGGCTTTTTGCACAGTTTAACTCTCCATTTACCCGCCGCACAGACATGGGCATTCAGGAGCAACTGCAGATCATATACTGAGTCCTGAAATGACTTGTCCAATATGAAATGGAAGCATCAGAATCTTTTTTTTCCCCCACTTTTATTCCTACTTTAGAGTTTTAGTTTCTGATGATTTCTTTAACAACTTAATTCAAAGACAAGATAATTATTTTTTGGCAAATTTGATTGAGATCTCTCTGAAATACTTCTGGAAACCTTAGCAATTCCATTCCATCCTAATCTCTTGGTCTCAGGGAGGGCTGAGGCAGTTTGTATAGTGGATGTGATCCACACCATGCACAGAACTGAATCAAATGACTCCTCCCCATTTTTATCTGTTTGTACCTAATGCTTTCAAATTTTCATGTCAAAAGCACACATTTCTAGCTTTCAGTCAACATATTAGCATCAGACAATGGGGTACTTGGAAGTAAAATGGGAAAAGAAATGACCTTCAGGGGATCCTAGCAGATAGGTACATAACAGAAGTCTATTCTGAGAACAAAGACTCATTGATAACACTTTCTGGGCATATCCTACAAGAACATATCCTCTATATTTATTAATCCTTCCATGACAACGCCAGGATTCAAATCAACTCTTGGCTTGTTGGGATCCCTCTTGGCTTAGGAAATATCCCCTTCAAACACTAAAGGAAAATAAACTCTGAAAGATCAAAAACTGTTAGTCTTCCACTAAAACCCACATATAGACATGCCTCTGAATTTTCTTAAATTAAAAAACTCAGGAGATTGCATATAAAATCTGGATTTCTGGTTTCTCTTGGCAATTCTGAAGGTGAAGAAGCAACAATAAACTTGATGTACTATGCTGGTTGGAGTTCTTCAGATGGAGCATGGCACCCCTTAGTGATTGGAAAATGTGTGACAATTCAGTTATTCCTGGCTCTGCTTCACTGGCATACATTTTCTCCTTGGTCTCACAAGTCATGGGGCAGGGACAGTGGATCAGAAATACATGTTCCAAGTCTTTTATGCTTTGAACTTGGTTTATGGGTAGCTGTTTTGTTATGTGAATCTAAGACTCCTTGTGTGAAATTCCCTTGGTATTGGAATGCCTCAAGTTTCCTACTTCTTATAATGTGCCATGAATCTGTGACTGAGTATCTCCCCTGTGTTTTCTCCATCAAGGGTTACACTGGTTTCATGGAAAGAAACCAAGCAGGCACACTTTTTAGTCCACATGCTTGACAATTCTGTTGTTACCTTAGGAATTGTCCATTTGGTGAGTTTTCTTTCCTAAGTTTTCCTAACTTGTATTAAAATTTTTTACCTAGAGATAATAACTAATTATGACAGTTGATACTTAATTTTAAACAAGTGGACATTTTTAGGTTGTAAGATAATGGTTATCATTTTAAAATTGTTTTTTTGAGAAATAATTTGCATAATGTAAATTCATATGTTTAAAGTACACAATTCAAAGGGTTTTAAGTTTTATATAGGCATGCTTAATATGAAATCTACTATCTCCATTTTTCCATTTTAAATATACAACACAGAATTGTAGACTGCAGGTCCAATATTACCCCACAGATCTCTAGAGTCTGTTCCTCTTGTTCAAAACACGCTGTGTTCATTGATAAATAGCCCCCCATCCCAACCTTTAGCCACTACCATTTTATTGAGTTTATGAATCTGACCATTTATAATACCTCATACAGTGTTCAGTACTTTTCTCTGACTGATGACTTCTTTTGCTTATTATAATATCTCTAGGCTCAATCATGTTGTTGCATTTTGAAGTTTCTTCTTTGAAAGTATGGGTTATATACTCCTTACCATGATCAACCATAGTCCTTCAGCTTGTGAGTTGAAATAAACTCTTCTTCCTTTAAGTTATGTTGCCCCCTGTCAGGAATGTTGCCACAGCTGTGAGAAAAGTCACTAATACCCTCATTCATCTTTCGATGGTCAATTAGGCTATTTCTGTCGTGACTATTAGGAACACTTGCAATGGACATGAGTGTGCTAATAATAATCACCTCAAGATCTTTCATGATCTAGAATGAATATCCAGTATTAAAATTGCTCAATCAGTTGGTAATGGCTCTATTTTTAATTTCTTAGGGAACTATCGTCTTGTTTTCCATGGCGACCCTATATTTCATCCTTACCAACAATATGCTAGGGTTCCCAGTTTCTCCACGTTCTCGTCAATAGCCTCTCTGTTTTGACACTGGCTATCCTGATGGGTGGGTAGCATGTCACTTGATTTAGATTTGTATTTCTTTATTATTGTTGATGAATAAATGTAACTTAGGAAGCAAATGATTACATGCTGAAACTTTAAAACATTTATTAAACAAACTAAAGAAGATACTAACAAATATAAAGATATGTGTCATGGCTTAGAAGATTTAATATTATAAAGATCTACACATTGCCCAAAGTGATCTAAAGATTCAGTATAATGTCTAAAAAATTATGTGACTTTTTTTTTTTTTTACAGACAGAAAATAAATTCTACGGTCCATACAGAACTACAAATGATCGTTGAGATGAAAATATAATCTTGAAAAATAACAGAGCTGGAGGCATCCCAGTACCTGGTTAAAAATCTACTATTATGCAAACAACATTAATTAAAACAGCATGACAGAAAAACAAATATATAAACCAGTGTCATGGAACAGAATTCCAGGGAAGAAAGTAAACACATATACAGTCGGCTTATCTGCATGAGGGACCCAAAAACACACACACACACAAACACATGGAGAAAGATTAGTCTCTTCAGCAAGTGTTCCCAGGAAAACTGCATCATCACATGAGAGTGGATTTGGATGCCTGCTTTCATCAAATATATAAAAAACTCAAAATTGATTAAAGACATATATGCAAGACCTGAAATTATGTAATATCCTAAAAGAACAGGTGGAAGAAAAGCTTCTCCATGTTCCTTTCCTGTTGGTTAGTTTCAGTTCCCTCCCTCCCTCCCTCCCTCCCTTCCTCCCTCTCTCTCCCTCCTTCTCCCTCCCTTCCTGCCTTTCTCCTTCTTTCTCTCCCTTCCTTCCTCCCTCAACAAGATTTTGGTATAAGAACTTACATTTCAGTATTCAGTCTACTTTGTTAACTCCTATGTGGTACGAGGTTCTGAGAAGGTCAGCCTAATTATTTACTCCATCTCTTCGCCATCATGTGTTACATGACACCGTTTTGCTTATGGACGTTTAACCCTGTTCCATTCTCTAGGCATCTGCTCTTTGGCCAGTGGCACAGCCTTGGTTACCACTCCCTCATCATCCTCTGTAAAATCAGGAAGTCTGAGTCCTACTAAGTTGTTTTTATTTTACATGGTTGTTTTGGCTTTGCTGGGATCCTGGAATTTGATGTGAATATCACAAGCAGCTCGTCAGTGCCCTCCCTCCATAGTCTGCGATTCTAGATGGAGACCAAAATAAATCTGAAGGTCAAGTTTGGGGAGAATTGCCATCTTAACTATCTTTTATTTTCCAATCTGTGACTAGAGAAATTTACCTAGTTCTTTAATTTCTTTTTGTATTTTATCTCTCTTTTTTTCATTGTCAATCCAGCTAAAGGTTTGACAGTTTTGTTCACCTTTTAAAAGCCAGCTTTTACTTACAACAACTTTTGGTTGAATTTCATACACACACACACACACACACACACACACGTCTATGTGTATATACACATATATACGAGTATATACATATACATATATATACACACGCAGGTACCCACACATACTCACATACACATATACATATATGTACACTACTACTGGAGCTAAACTCAGGATTTTGCATATTCTAGGCAAGTGTTTTATCACTGAGCCATAACCCCAGCTTTTAAGTCAGTAAATTTTTATAGTAGTATTCTTATTTAATTTTAATTATTTATTTTAATTTTTAGTTATTTATTTTAATTTTTAATTATTTATTTTAATTTACATATTTATATATTATATAATATAATTATATATTAAAATATATAAATAATTTACTTATTTTAATTATTTAATAATATTTCTCTTAATTGTTTTATTATTTCCTTAGTGGTTGCTTAGGGCTTACCACCAGTCTTAACTTATTCAAATTATCTTCAAATACATGCTCACAATTTCATTGTGATTATATATATACTTATATATATATATATAGAGAGAGAGACAGAGAGAGACATTAACATGTATACATTTTTTATAGTTCTATTGCCTTTCCTTCCTCTTGTGACATTATTGATATAAATTTATTGTATCTTCAAGTATTACAAACTGTACCATACATCATTTGTGTAATTATTACCTTATAGTATTTTATTGTAACAAGATGCTTTGAAGAAGTTCTTTGTCATGTGCATTTTTCCTTATTACTTCATGCAACTTGGACATTTGGGAATGTTAGAATATAACCCAGAAAGCGGGGGAGAGGGGATGACAGTTTGTCGCTGATTTATTGGATACTAGTTCACCTCCCTATCAGCTCTCTCTCGCTAAGCTGAAGACAGCCAAAAAGGGCTGTGAATACTTCTTTATTTCCCTCTTTCTCTCTTTTAAGGCTGCTACAAGGTCACTGAAGATTTCTTTCTTTCTATCCTTTAGCTACCTATTGTATTTTATGTCTATTGAAAAATATGAGAGAAAATAATACATTTATGACTTTTGTGATATTAACATTTGTTATATAACTTTTGATTTTCTTTATACGTTCCTGATAATGTGAGTTGTCATCTAAGGTTATTTCTTTAGCCAAACAAAAGTTTGCTTTCACTTTGTCCTTTGTGTTTTACTGAAAAATATAGTATATTTAGGTACGTTATTGGCCTAGCAGTACACACATATCATTTTTAAAAATTTTCCAAATACATTTATTTAATGTGTATAGATGTTTTTTTGTTTGTTTCTTTCTTATATTTTTATTTTTTTCTGCATTTTTATCTGAGTATATGTTTGTGCTTGATGCCCGAGGAAGCCGGAAAAAAAGTGATGAATTTGCTTGGACTGGAGTTACAGACAGCTGTGAGTTTCATGTAGGTGCTGGGAATCAAACCTACATTGAAGAGCAACCCAGCTCCCATTTTTATGTAATTTATATTAAATAAGAAAAGAAAAATGTTTCAACAATATTTTAAGTAAACAGGATTATTTTCCTACTGCTCTTTACCAGTTAACTTGATACCAATCCCCATGTGCACCACTTGCTTTGATTCTAAAGAATTTCCTTTAGTATTTCTTATGAAGTAGGGAAGTGTGGTGATTTGAATGAGAAATGTCTTCAGTGGGCACATGTATTTCAACACTTGCTTGTCAGATACTGGTGCTGTTTGGGGGGCATCATGAAGCCTCCAGGAAGTACAGCCTTGTTGAAGGAAGCATGCCACTGAGGGAGGACTTTGGGAATTTTCAGCCGGGTTCCACTCCCAGTCCTCTCTCCGCCTCCTGTCTGCGGCTGAAGATGTGGTTGACTTCTCAGGCTCCAGCTCTGACCTCCCGCTGTCATGTCTTCCCTGGCTTTATAGACTCTTCCTCTGAAGCAAAAGCGCAAACCAACCCTTCCTTCTATGAGCTGCCTTGGTCATAGGCCTTATCGCAACGAGAAAAAGGGACTAATACAGCGAGCTAACAGCAAATTACTCCAGTTTCCATTTATCTTTAATGTGTTTAATTGAGCTTTAATTTTGAAGACTTCTAGGTACAGAGGGTTTGACAGTTCTTCCTTTGAGACTTCCTGTGTGTGTGTTTTGAAGAGCTGGCTGATAAGCTTTGGAGGGTCTCCTATTTATTTGGTCGCACTTTCTGCTCGCCCTCAACATTTGAACCTTGTCTTTGCCTTTTAGAATTTCTGCAGTATTGCCTGATGTGGATCTTTTTGTGCTTGTCCTACTTGGTGTTTGTTGAGACTCCTAGATGGGCAGATTAATTTTCTGGATGCTTTCAACTATTATTTCTTTGAGTGTTGTTTCTGCTCCTTTGTTTCTTCTCTTTCTTGTATTCAGACGATGCATATTTGTGTGCTCAATTGCAGGCCACATTCTTCCGGAGCTCCATTCATTTTTATCCATTGTTTCATTTTCCCTCCTTGTTATTTGAGCTACACATTCTTTATTGTTTTTTTTTTTTAATGTTGTCTTTGTTGTATTGTTTGGTTGGGGTTTTCTTAAAATAGGGTTTCACATAGCCTCTAACTTTGTAACTACGGATTTCCTTAAATTTCTAATCTTCCTGACTCCAGTTTCTAAGTAATTACGGATATGTGCACCATGCCTGACCTTTCATATCAATGTATCTTCAAGTTCATTAAGTATTTCTTCTGCCAATTTAAATCCACTGTTATGCATTTTAGTGAAAATTTCACTCCAGTTCATATACTTTCAAAATACAGATTTCTTATCTAGTTTTTCCCTGTAATTTTTCATTAATATGATGTATTTTATGTACTATTGCCATAAAGCTTCCTTTACTTCATTTTAAATATTTTTTACTTAACAAATGATAGTTGTCTACATTAATGGTGTATATATATATATATATATATATATATATATAGAGAGAGAGAGAGAGAGAGAGAGAGAATCAGTCCCAGGACAAGTGATCTATCACCAAGCTGCCATCTTCAAGTCAAGAATGATATTTTGAAACATACATATGTGGAATAATTAAATTAATCCAACTAATACATTAATAACATCACACTTGGCTTGTTTTGGACAAAAGATTTTACATTTTTTTCTGCTAGCAATTTCCAAAAGTACTATATATTATTGTCAACTACAGTGCTGTGCAACAGACCTCAAACACATCTGCCAGGGAGGTGACAAGCTGAACTGTGATCACTATGAGCATCACAAGGAGCATGAGAGCGCCGGTATGCTTTAACTCGCTGACTCCAGTCCCTTGAACACACGCCGGAGGAGAAATTGCCAGATCATATTGTAGTTCTACCTCCAGTCGTTGGAGAAAGCCTCAGGCTGCTTTTCAAAATGTTATTAATTTCTCTTTCTCACTCTCCCTTTCCTTTGTGCTGTCTGATTTTTCAAGATAGGGTATCCCTGTGTAGTGTGTGGTACAGGTTCTATTCTAACCAAAGACTGTCCTGCCTCAGCCTCCCGGGTGTTGGGATTACAGCATTCACCTTCATGCTTGGCACTGGTTCATAATTCTACCAACCATTACAAGGAGTTCCTGTTCTCTACATTGTTGGCAACCCTGGATAAGTTTTCTCCTCTTGGTTTTAGATATTTCTAATAGGCATGAGGTGACGCCTCACGATGGCTTTAGGTTGCACTCCTCTGGTACTTGTGGTGCAGGACGTTTACTCCTGTCTGCCATTTTTACAACTTCTATTAAAAATATCTAATGATGCACTTCACTGAATTTTTCATTGACTTAGTTTTCTTGCTATTGAGTTGACTTCTGTGGGGCTGTCTTAGAGCTAAGAGGGGCTCAGAGTGTGCTTCGAACCCTGGAATTCTCACTCTGAGAGCAGTAGGAGTTTGGCCACTCCTCCTTCTTGCTCTGGTGCCAACAAGACCCCAGCTAGCACTAACAGCTAGCAGAGCTCCTCCTATGCTACAAAGACACGCAGAACCTGGTGAGATCCTTCCTCTCCAAGGAAATTTGGTCTGGTTGCTGCGCATCTGACCACTGTGGCTGGAAGGCCGTGGGCTAGACTTCTCCTCTTCCTATACGACCTTATAAGATCTCTTCCTCTGGCCCCTGTGAGACCTCTACCTATGCAAAGGAAGCTTTCTCAGGACTTTGGCCCCAGCCAATGACAATATGACCACCAGAGCTGGTTGTGAGCCCCCACACATGCAAATGGAGCTCTCCTGGTGACACTGCATGGCCAATAACCTATCACCACATAAGGAATTCCCTTTTCCTCTCTACCCTATATAGGTAACTCCCCTTGCTTCAATAAATCTGAGCTGTTCACTGAAACTGTCTCCCAGGAAGCCTGTTCTTCCGTTGGCTATTCATCTCTGCCCAAGATCTTCTGGACCCAAATGGTTCCTGACTATGCCATTTCCTCTCTGAAGTTGAGCCACTAGCATGCAAGTCTTGGCTGCCCTGGGGAGGGAATGGAAAGCCCAGAACCACAGATTTCCTTACATATTTTAGGCACTAACTCCTTGTCAAATGTCTGATTTACAAATATTTTACCCCAGTGAGTCAGTTGTTCCTTTATTTCCTTAGTCATGGCTTCCTTTGTCCAGTTCTTTGAGTGCACTTACGATGACTACCTTGGAGATGTTGCAAAACTGGATAACTCATTAATCTTGGAAGTAGGATCTGTCACCCCTATTTGTTCACTTGTATTGTCTCAGTGTATGGATCATACTTTGCTGTTTCTCGCATGTCTGCTGTTTACTGCTGGAAACTAGACCCTTTCAGTGATCCAGTGTGTCAGAGCTGGAGACTCCATCTCCTCCTGCCTTGTCTTTGCTGATCTGTTAATGGCTGACGTAGCTATGTGGTGACGTTCCCTCTTCTCGCTGTGTCAAGCCTCTGCAGTTGCTTCTCTACAGCATAGTCTTGAGTTATTTTGGGGTCACAGTGATTTTGGTATCATTTTTATTATTTTTAGATATTTTTAAGTTTCACTCATTGCTGTCTCATATGAAAAAAAAAAAGGCTTTTGATAATTTACTTTCTAGTGTAAACCTATCAAATTTGGGGCCCTTGGAAGGGATTAGTCCCGAAGCTGGTATTTGACTTTGTCTTGACTTGTGGCAGTTTCCTTTGGCTGTTTATTTTCCCACAGTTCTTTCCAGAAAACTAGGTAGACTATAATGTAATCTACATCTATCCAATAAATCAGTCAATTTCCAGTATTTTTACAGTGCTACTGGGATTGCATACCACACTCTGTTGCAATTTTCCCTCTAAAGAAAGGAGCTATTTCTTTCTTGGGATCCTTCACCCAAGGAAAGAGTCTTCAGAATGTCAACTACAACATTAGGGTGGGGACAACACATGTTTTCTTCTGAGGGTAGGAGACTCCAGTAGCTTCAGATTCTTTCAGCTTGCTTCTCCTCGCAGACCCACCTTCTGATCTGTGACAAGAGACTTCAGAGCTCCAGCATTTGCAATTGCACCAGGTCCTCTATGATACTGGCCCAAACAAAGGGGACCTCATTTCTTTCTTTTTAAAATTTATTTATTTATTTATTATTGAAAACAGATTTCCTTCCATATAATGTATTTTGATTGTGGTTTTCCCTCCTCTAAGTCCTCCCAGATCTTCCCCACTTCCCCAAATTCACACTCTTTCTTCCTCTGTCCATTAGAGAACAAATGGGCATCTAAAAGAAAACAATAATAAGATAAAATAAAAATGAATCAGAATAGAGCAAAACAAACAAATAAACAGGGAAACAAGAGACAAAAACACAAGAAATACCTATAGGTGCTTGGAGTGATAGCTCAGGGGTTAGGAGCCCTGGATGCTTTTCTAGAGGATCCTGGCTCAATTCCCAGCACCTACATGGTGTCTCACACTGTTTGTGACTTCAGTTCCAGGGGATCTGATGTTTTCTTCTGATCCACAGGATCCTGTATGCATTTGGGGTATATAAGCTCAAACAAGCACACACACATATACATTAAAAATGATAAATAAGTAAATAATTCTATAAAAGAAATAATGCATATGCTGAAGCACACACATTCACACACAGAGAAAATCCATAAAAACAAAATCTGAAATATACATATTATATCATATGTATCCTGCAGCTTATATATAGCATAAGCAAAATGCTGAAGCTTTTATATAATATAAGCAAAAAGGTATACAACATATAAGGTAAAAACGAAAATTTCCTGACAAAGCATTATTGGACAAAAAAATAAATAAATACATAAAACAAAACTCCCAAATACTACTGAGTTCACTTTGTGTTGGCCATCTACTGCTGGAGATCCCAAGTCTTAACCACATTCACTCTCATGAGTTCTTGGCGTGGAATACCTGGGAGCAGAATGAGAAGTAGCACCCTGTCTCTGTCAGAATTGGTCTTCTGGGTGGAGGTGGAGAAAGGCCAATATTTTTGTCTGCACCTCTCTAAAGTAAGGTTTCCGTGGTGCTGAGTTAAGAAGGAGAAGGAATAGATTTTGTATCACACACCACAGATTTACATGGTTTCTTTTGAAGATTGGCAGATTTTTTTTTTTTTTTGAGTAAAGTCTTGTTCTGTTGCTGTATGTCCTTCCAACCATTTTTGTGGAGTAACAACAGGTTGTTTTAATTTAAATTTATTTAATTTTATTTTATGTATATGGGTATTTTACCTACATGTATGTCTATGTATCATGTACATGCCTAGTGCCTTAGGAGACAGTGCCAGAAGGAGGAGACAGATTCTCTGCTACGGGAATTACAGATGGTTGGAAGCCATCATCTGGGTGCCAGGATTTGAACCCAGGTCCTCTGGAAGAGCAGCCAGTGCTCTTAACCATTGAGCTGTGTGTTTGCTTATAATTTCCCTCAGCTTCTCTGGACAGCAGAGTCATAAGCTTCTCAAGTGGACATATCAGAAGTTCCTCCTTCTCGTAATTTTCAGTGTTATGTCTCTACCTTGTTGGTAATCTATGTTATGGGAACAACCAAAGAATGAGAGACATTTCAGAATGAATTTAAACCTTGAAGGAGCAGGAAGGTACAGCCTTCAGACTGACCCAGAGTTGTCCTGTGGAGGAATATTTATTGGTAGTTACACAAGAAACCAACTTAGGGTAGGGCAAGTTCCTCATACTAAAACCTTTGATCTACATGCTGCTTGAATGAACACACAACCCGTGCAATCCTCAGTCCCTATTGAGCACTGTGAGCAGTACTCAATAAAGCAAGACTTCCAGGCGTGCTAGGAATGTCTGTGACCAAGGTTATGTGGAGCTGCAAGATTCCTTCATAAAAACAACTTCATCAATCACAAAAAACAATTGTTGAGCCATAACATTGATTTCTTCAGGGCCTAAGCATTGCCTACAATTTGTTTATGTCTAACGATGATGCAGATACAGTGGCCTTACTAAATCTCCCACTACACTACTAAGATGAACTTAGAAAAATATCACCATGTTCTTTATGTGACGTACATTGAGTCATATTATTTTTGTTCACATAATGAAATTTACCATATGTCAACATCCTATCAGTCTTCTAAAACCCTAATACCTTAGTTGATTCCAGCTGTGTTTGATCTACATCTGTGTATGGCTTCTGTGTTACAATTGTGTGTCTTACAGACACAGCAGGATATCTGACAGGTATAGCCCGGATGAAGGAAAGATTTATTTTGGCTCATAGTTTCAGAAGTTTATGTTTGTGATCCCTTAGCTCCTTGTCTCTGAGCTTGAGATGAGGCAGGACATCATGGAAGCAAGAGAGCATGGCGGAGGATGTTCATCTTACAGTAGACATATAGCCAAGAGAATGCAACAGGAAAAAGCCAGGACAAGGTATAGCACTCAAGTACATGCTTCCAGTGACCCAGTTCCTCTAATGGGGCCCCAGCCTCTCCTTTTTACCACTTCCCAATAATGTTGTTGTATGATGACTCCACCAGGAGATTTTCTCCTCCTTAGATGAGAGCCCTCATAGTCATATCTTATCTGGATTGCTCTGACAGATGCATCTTAAGGCATGCTTTGTTAATCTCTTTGGTACCTCTCAATCCAATGTACTTGAAAAAAAATTAACCATCACAACTTTTTGGCAGTACCATTTGGAGAACCAAAGAATAATTTTATATTGTAAACTGCATTTTTTTTGGTTCATAATGTTTATTTTACTCACAAGGAAATCATCCAATATCATTTTCTTATAATGATCATAATTAGGTGACCCCTCTTATAATTCTCTTTACATTTCTTTAACTCACCTACAAGTGTAATGGAAGGTACTAAAATATATATGTTCTTACTATTCTTGACTTTAATCTGCTTGTATTTGAGGAGAAAGATTTCTTTTAACAGTTTATATGTATCATTGAATTCTTCTTCATTTTACAGCAAAATAATTCCAATTATGAAGACTTCTGCCATTTGACCTTTTCTACATCTCTCTTCATCCTGAAATGCAATGCTCTGCCTTTGTATAAATGGCATTGCAGTTAAGGTGTGACATTCACATTTTAGTGTAACCTTTCTGATGTTTCTAAATGTAAGAGTACTGTTTCAAGCCATGGAATTTAGCCAGTAACATTAACCAACTGTTTCATAATGAGTTCGAGGAACTTTAAAGAAAGAAAATGTTGCTGCAGCTATGTGGCCTAAGAGAGAAAAGAGAGCATTTGCTTTTCACCCCCCAGAGTGGTATTCAGTGCAGTCATCTGCTAATCATCCCAGCATTTTCCTCATCAAACTTGGAATGCCATTTTCTGGGCAATATTTGATCATTCCCCTTTGTCTATGATTCAAGACAGATGAATGAACTTGACTATTAATCTTTAAAACATAAAATTTCGGGAAAGTATTTGCTTTCCAATTCCTAAAATGGGAACCAGTGTTTGGATAGACTTAAAGGCCGCAGTATGATACATGTTAATCAAGGTAACTGAGAGCTCTTTGTAGCACTGTAGTGTAATGCTTGGGAACTTAGGAATTTTTTTATTAATAATTGTTCTTGTTATCATACAACATAATGGGTATCATTATGATGTTCGATACCTACGTGTCCTTATACTTTGCTCATTCATGTTCACCCCTTATTTACCTTCTCTTGCCCCTCTGCCCCATCCTTCTGGTCCCCTTCCTTCTCTGAAATATTCTCCTTTTTGCTTTCATATCTCTCTCTCACACACAGACACACAGTTTTTATATCTTGCATATGAGAGAAAACACGTGATGCTTGCCTTTCCTACCACCCTGCATTACTCCCTGTTCTCCCTCCCCCACTGCCTTTAGACTCCTTCCTCTACCCACTTCTACTTCTATGTCAAATATATATAACATACATGTATTCAAATATATATGCATGTATATGTAAATCTAGATTCTACATATAAGAGAAAACACACAATTTATCTTTCAGAATAATACTTACTTTGCTTCACATTATATCCAATTCCCCCTGTATCCCTGAAAATAGCATAACTGTGTTTATATTTGGTACTAAATAAAACTTCACTGTATATATATCACATTTTCTGAACCCTTTCATCAGTTGATAGACATCTTGGCTGAACTGTTGTGAATACTTCCCCTGGTAAACATGGTTGTTCAGGCATCTCTGTGTATGCTTGCTTAGATTCCTTCAGGAGCACATCCAGGAGTTGCAATAGCTACCCTACAGTAGTCTGATGTGTAGTTTTGTGGATAGCCTCTATATCAATTTCAGTGTCAACTACACTAATTTGCATTCCTATCACCAGTGGATGAGAGTTCCACTTCCCTCTGAATGCCCATCAGCATTTGTTGTATCTTTTGTGAAGGTATTTCTAATAACTCACAGGTTATGATTTATAAAGAGTAATTGGCAATTGACAATTTCATTACATACTGAAATAGTTTGGAGTAAAGATATATCAAAGGGAATTGGTGAGCAGATGCTTAAAATTGTATGTGACTCAATTAATTTTTGTCAGGTATTAAGACTGTTTTAAATATAATGTGCTTCGCTAAAAGGATGGCTATAGACTACTTTCTATGATAAAATTTTTCCTGTAGCTGACTTTCATGCCAAATAACTCCTAGTATTTATAACTGTAAAGGACTTACTTTGGTTTGGATGTGGCTCACAAGTGTGAACATTCGTCACTAGCTGGAAGGGCTGTTTCAGAAGGTGTGGAAACTTAAGGATAGGACCCTTGCTGGAGGAAGTGCGTCACTAAGTAAACTCATAGTCTATACTTCCGTATGTTTTGTTTGTTCTATTTGTTTTTCCATTATCAGCATCTCAGACTCTGGAGCAGTGTTTTGCCCATAAAGAATTCAAAACCTTTTTGAGTATCAGGTTAGTCAGAGTTTTCATCACTGTGGGGAAACGTCTGACGAAGCAGCCTAAGGGATAGTGGATTTATTTTGACAGTCCCGGAGGTATCTGTTCACCATGCAGGGATTAAAGTGGTATAGCAGAGCAGGTCATCTCTTGGTGGCCAGGAAGCAGAGAGAGTGAGCAAATGCCTGCATTGCCTACCTTTCTTCCTGGCTAGCTATTGTTTTCTCAAAAAGAAATAAAGCCTTTTGAAGTTCTCATTGTCCTGCAGAGAAGCTGTAGTTCACTCCTGGGAAAGCCGACATATTAACAAGATTGGATCTTTTGATTTCCGGGCACAACGTTTCCCATGCACTAAATCTTTGGTTTGTTTCTGCAGTGTTTTCCTGTTTTTACTATAGATGCCTCTTTCTTGTTACACAGTGGCTTGAAGGCTATCAGACTGTAACTGGCCTTTGTTTTTAAATTTTAAAACTCAAGTGTTAATACATAGAAATATTATTGAATTTTTTATTTGAGTGTTTACCTTGTAACTTTGGTAAATTTATTTACTAGTTCTTTTACTCTTTTGTAACATTTTGAGGATTTATCGTAAAAATCATAATAAAAGCAATTTTGTTCCTATTTGATTTAATACTTTTTTCCTTTAGCTGCTTCTTTGAATCTATTGAACATGCTAAGTAAAAATGATGAGACTGGATATTCTTACATTGGTTTCCTGTTATTACAGAAAGAAATGTGTATTTTATCATTGAGTATAATGCTAATTAATGAACTTTTTATGATGTACTCCCATTTTGACAGTTAAGGAGTGTCTTTGGGTTTCTATGGCTGAGATGAAGCACCACCACCAGCTTGGGGAGAAAAGTTATTTTGCTTATCCTTCAGGGCAGGAACTCAAGGCAGGAATCAGGAGGCAGCAGCCGATGCAGATGCTTTCTGGCATGCTCCTCATGGCTTACTCAGGCTACTTCCTTATAGAACCCAGGACCACCAGCCCAGGGGTGGCACTATCCACAACTGGCTGACCCTCCTCCCCCCCTGAATAAATCTCTAATTAAGAAAATGCCCTACAGGCTTGCCTACAGTCCAATCTGATGGAGTCATTTTCTCACTTGAGGTTCCCTCTCCTCAAATGACTGAAGCTGTGTCAAGTTGACATAAAACCAGACAGCACAAGAAAGCTTATTTCACTTTCTCTTTTCCCTCTTCTATTCCCTTAAGACCCAGTCTATGGGATGCATAGTTCACATTTGGGACAGGTCTTTTCCTTTCTCAAAATGCCCTTATAAGTTGTGCTCTTTCTTAATGCAATCAAGCTGTTGGTCAACATTAACCAATGCAGCCTTCAAAGTTACAATTTCTTTTTAACTCTTGCTTAATTTAAATTCCACATTTTTGATCTTCATTGCCATTCAATTCAAAATATTTCCTAATTGATCCAAAATATGGCTCACTTAAACGTTTAGTTAATTTTCAAATTAAATTTCTTTTGTATACTATTATTTAAAAAATTTATTCATTTAACACTTATTTATTAATTATTTGGAGATATAGCTGTCTTTATTAATTTCTCAGTCATTCCATTAGATTTATATAATAAATGCTACATAATTTTAATCTTTTGAAATTATAAAATAAGTACTAGTAGAAAACATTGAGGCTTGTTCAAGAGCCCAAATATGGCCAGGCTTGGTGAATGTTCCATGCCCTCTTGAAACATGAAAATGCATTCCCTTGTTTTTCCATCTATAAATTTTATCCCAGACAGGTCAATTTGTAGTGTTGCATTGATTTTTGGTCCATTCCTAACAGTTATCAAGAGAAGCGTGTTAAAATATTCAGCAAGTGCTGTGGTCTGACTAAAACTCACCTGTTGAAGCATAATGGTGGATGTAATAGTTTTAGAAGGGGCACCTTGGGGAGATGATTAAGTCACGAGGTCAGACGCTCCTGAATATGATTTGTGTCCAGAGGAAAGCTCTTGATGGGGTGGCTTTTCTTGCTCTTCTGCCAAGTGATAACAGCATTTGAGAAGTCATCCTGGAAGCAGAGACTGGGGCCTAGTCCCAAATGGAGCCAGCAGTGCCTTGAGCTTAGACTTTTTAAACTCTTGAACTTGGAAAATAAATTTTCACTTTTTATAAATTAAGTAGTGTCAAGTATTTTGTTATAGTAACACAAAAAAGAAGCATGACTGTGGCTTCAGTTATTTCTGCATTTCTGTCAGTTCTGGTTCAAGTTGTGCCCAGTAGTAGCATTCATCCTTGGGATTGTTTCGTGTGCTTGATAAACTAGAACTTTCCTGCCTCTCTGATGTCATTCATCACCTTGAGCTTCGGTGCATTAGTAATACAGTCACACTGTCTTTCTTACCACTCATGTTAGTGTGATATGTAAGTCAACCCTGTTGATTTTCAATCTACCTGTTTACTTAAATTGTCTTTCTTATAACTAGGATCAAGTATTCGATTTTTTAAAGAAGTCTAGTCTGATCATCTCTTAGCTATATTTTTCTGAGTTTACACCCATTCTATATCTTTCTATTTAAAAAAATCTTAAATTTTGTCTTTTTAAAGTCTGTGACTAATCTTTTCACTATAATGATTTTTTTTCATTTCTCCTTTTCTCTCAATAACACATCATATATACCCTACATTTTCACTTGCATGGTGCATTTTTGTTGGATGTTGGAGAGCCTAATGATGAGTCGTGTGGAGTCCTGATTAAGATGTGTCTCTTTTAAGAGGGTTGCTTTGTTCCAGCAGCCAATTATTTATGAAACCCTCTGATCTTGTCAACTTTGAAGTTATACTTTGTTATTTGGGGTCTGCCTTTGCTTTTTATTAGCCTTAGGGTGTGGTTCTTATTCTAGTAATGACTGGTTTTCCTGGGTTCTGTGTATACTGGCTACTCACTCTTGGAGTTAGACTAAACTTCTAATATTATCCAGAACCACAGGACCAGTACCGCATCCTTTCAGCTGCCAGCCACACAGGAACTTCTCCAGGTAATCTTCTTCCCCACGGAGCTCCTTTTGTGTGCTGTCTTCCCTTGCTTCTTCTAGTCGCTTCGGCACCCTATAACTATGACCTCAGTCTCATCCATTCAGCAAAACTACTTTCCGTTCTTGTCTCCAGGAGCCTATGCCAGTTGTTAAGTGTCTCTGGGCAGAAAGCCCAGGCAAATATGGAGCTCAATTTATGTGTTTTCCTCCTCTCAAAGTTTGTGATCCTGTGGTTTCTGTGCCCAATGCTGAGAACATTTGCTTTACCTATCCTGTCTCATTGCTTATGGCCAGGCTAGTTCAGCCATATGCAGAATGCTTGCCTCCATGTTTGAAAAAAAAAAGTGATAGTTATCAATTTACATCTGGACATTTGATGTCCAGCCTTTTATAACATGAATAAGGTTTTAAGTTCCAATAAAGTGAAATTTAGCAGACTTAAACAATTCAAACTGTAGAAGTAATATTTGACTCCTCTTACAATATTATAAATGCATAGTATGGCCAGTCGTTTCTGACTTGGAATCTTCATGTATCTGATTGAAACCCCTATCTACCATTCTAAGAGAAAGGTCTTAATTAGGGTATCTTGAAAACAGATAACAGTCTTGAGGACTGGATTACAGACAGAGCATACAGACTTGTTCTTGGGACACAAGCATGACAGAAAATGAAAAGCAATGGAGGAGAAGCGACGGACATGAAGGTTGTCTCTGTGGTGACTAGAGACTTTATCTAGGCAGGAATCTCCTAAGAACATGGCATTTGCTGTCAAACCTGATGACCTGTGTTCTGTCCTGGGGACCCAGATGGTAGTAGGAAAGGATCAATTCCTGCAAGTTGTCCTCTGAGCTCAAACACACACACACACACACACACACACACACACAATGTAATTCAAAAACTTTTTTTTGAAGAATTTTGTACCAGTGGGTGTGATAGGACCTTATTTATTGAACATCTTGATAAGCCCATAATGATTTTGATTCATATATAAAATCCTTGGAAGATTTTCAGTAGCTAACACTTTTTGCCCAGTTAGAGATAAATTACTGCCTTTGACTAAAATTCCAATCTTTAGCATTTCATTATCATAAAACACAGCATTTATATTTTAGTATGCGCATTTTCATTGAGGAAGCGTCAATAACAGTTACTGGATGTTGTAACTGTGCACCATTCCCAGCCAGGAAGACTTATCCATTCATGTGGGGCATGAACAACTCCGTGTCCACCATTATCGTGGAAACTCCCCATGACTATTTAGGACTGCATCATTTCTCACAGGGCAAGGGCTGACTTAGGGTTTTTTACAAATCCAACACTGGACCTTTCACTTCTGGGACAGGGTTGTAAATAAGAAGTTCTAGCTGCACAACTCTAAATGAAAAGTCAGAGTAATAAATGATAGAAGCTCTATGCCAAAGAGAGGAAAGAAATATCCCTAGGGGTCAATAAACGGAGGCATGACGGCTGAAACGATACAGAGAAGGAGAAGAGCAGGCAAGCAAACAAACAAAAAAGAAAGAAGGTCAAAGAAACAGTAGAGTCAACCATTCTCACCATGTGGCAGGGCAGGGGTACCACATCCATGGATAAGCCTGGGAGGAAGAGGCTGCCCTGGCAACAACAGACTGGCAGGCCTAGCCAGAGGTGAGACCCACAGATCCCCAGTGTCTTAAATCCAGTAAGGAGGTTTGGTTTGATGGTGATGCTCCCAGCACAGCAGCTTAGACTTGCAGAAGAAATCCACTGGTTTCTACCGCTCCCCTCCCCATTTCTGAGAATGCTGCAGCCAGGTGCCTCCTTGAGAGGGAATCTATTGCTTAGGGTTCTCCCTCCCCTACTACCCATCAATTGCCAGTAGCTCTTCAGCTAAGGCTAGGAGTCTGTGATCCCCACCCCCACACCCGCTGGAGTTTTGATTGGCTTAATCTCCTGCGGGTCCTATGCACACGTTCACAGCCACCGTGAGTTGATGTGGTCAGAGTCTCTGTCATGGCCAGAAAACACTCTTTCACAGCAGTCCTCCAGTGTGGCTGACCTTTATAGTCTTTCCACCTCCTCTTCTATGAGGATCTCCGGGTCTCTGTCTCTGTCTGCCTCTGTCTCTCTCTCCGTGTGTGTGTGTGTGTGTGTGTGTGTGTGTGTGTGTGTGTGTGTGTGTGTGTGTATGTATGCTACAGATTAGAGCTGAGCACTCTGCCATCTCTTATTCTCTGCATGTTGACCTGTTGCGAGTCTGTTAATTATATTCTATACACCAAGAAGCTTCTCTGAAAGCCGAGAACAGCGCTAATACCA
The DNA here is from genome assembly GCA_026225945.1 of Cricetomys ansorgei. NCBI lineage: Eukaryota > Metazoa > Chordata > Mammalia > Rodentia > Nesomyidae > Cricetomys > Cricetomys ansorgei. The sequence continues at coordinate 14,733,553 of JAMJFZ010000716.1, read as the reverse complement.
AGGACACCAGCAACACAAACAGAAATCGTCAGAGGGTTCACAAAAGAAAAAATAAAAAATTGGCTAGGAAGTCTTGTTTATAAACATTCACCGTACTTAGCCATTAGGAAAATGCACATTAAAATGCTTTGGTGTTTCATCTTACCCTAACCATGATGGCGGGAATGCGGGAGACAGGGAAACACTTAACTTATTCAGTCTTGTATGCACTGACTATGGAAAGCAATGTGGAGTTTTAGCTGGAACTGGACTTACCACATAGCCTAGCTGCACCACTCCTGGGCATACACCCTTAGTTTCTATGCTTATGGTGCTGTACTAGTTGTCTTTAATTGGTTTGTACTATATTTCTACAACTGGTTTATTTTGGTGTTGCTGCTATTATGGCAGTTTATCTTCTCTTCTCTAAGTGGTCCGGATCACTGACCTCTGAGAAGAAGGCTGCTACTTGGAGGCTGTGGTGGTGTGAATAAGAATGGCTCCCTTAGGTCCATATATTTGAATGGTTAGTCACCAGGAAGTGGCACTGTTTGAGGAAACATTGTAAGGATTAGGAGCAATGGGTTGTCGGAGTTGATGTAGCCTGCCCATCAGGATGTAGCTCTCGGCTACTGCTCCATGAGTGCAGTAATGCTCCCACCATGCCCTCACCATGATGATAATGGACTAAGCCTCTGAAAGTGTAAGCAGGCCCCCAATCAAATGCTTCTTTTATGAGAATTGTCTTGGCCGTGGTGTCTCTTCACAGCAATAGAACAGTGATTAAGACAGGTTCTCACATAAAAGTGCAAGAGATAGCCATCCCAAAGGATGTGAAGATCTCAATACATCAACATGAAAGACATTTTAAAAGATCAACGTGATACCTCCAAGGGCTCATAACCGTTGGGTAGTGAAGTCCAAAGATATCAAAGTGAGCGAAATGCTAGACAAATAATTCAAATATACAATTTTAATGATCATTTTAAACGAGGTACAAATAAACTAGTGAATGAGGTAAGGAGAACAGTACAGTTTATGAAAGAGAACAAATAGAAATCTTAAAAATGAAAACCTTAGTAAATCAAAATAAAACTCAGAGCAAACCATCACCTAGGAGCATACAAAATCCATCCATCCAAAGAATAGGAGAAAATTTCCAACTCTAAGGAAACACACGGACATTTAATTTCAAGAAGCATTCAGAACTATAAATAGGTAAGACCAAATAAAAACCTCTCTATGTCATATGTTAAAATAGAAAAGTGAACAACAAAGCATCTCAAAAACCCTCAAGAGATAAGCGCCAAGTTACTTACAAAAGCAAACCCAGGAGAATGCCTGCAGACTTTCAAACAGGAGCCCCAAAGGCAAGGACAGAAAAAAGAAATAATTAATTTAAAGCCCTAGAAGGAAAAAACAAAAAAAAAAAGCCAAACAAAATTACTGTATGCGCCAAAATTCTCCTTTCAAATTCAAGGAGATATAAAGGCCTTCTCTGATAAGCACAAACTAAAGCAATTCTTCATCATTAAGCTGGAATTTCAAAGTATGACATAAGAAGAGAAATACACATAATCATGAGAGTACGGGAAAGAGTAAATAGCATTAGAAACACAGACACACAAGAAAGAATTAAGAAAGAATGCAACATTATCCACTCAGTAAACTTGTAAACTTTCAAGATGAACGAATGAGAAGAATATGGAGTATTTGGTAACTACAAAAAAAAATAAAAATGAAACAAAACCCAGTAATTTGTGTATACCATTTAATATCAATCCAAAACACAAAAGTGCTCACGAGGTCTCCAATTAGGGTGCACAGATAAACTAACTGCATTAAAAATGATTATCGTCTGCGAGAAGTTCTCCTCCTTAAAGATGAACCTTTCAGACTGAAAACGAATGAAAGGAAAATGGTACTCAGGTTAAATGGTATCCAAAAGGAAGGAGGAGCACTGCACTACCTATGGCAAAGAAGCTTTCAAGCCATGATTAGTCATCAGAGACCAAGACGGCTATTTGACTCGAACAATCCATCAAGAAGATGTGAAAATTATAAATACGTAGACACTGAATGTTGCCGTATCTAATTTTGCAAAACAAACACTACTGACCTTAAAGGGCTGGGTCTAGATACAATAATAGTACGTTTGATTCTCTCCTATCAACAATAAGGAATCTAGATTGTCCCTTGACCCCCCCAAAATCAGTAAGACTTTGGAGTTAAACTGGACCATAAATCAAACTAATATCAGATTTCTACAGAATATTCAAACTCCCATTCTTCCTATCCCTCTTTAGAACTTTCTCCAAAATAGGCTGCAATTTATGCTGCAAAGTTAGTCTTAACGAATGCTAAAGAGATAAAGAGAAGTCGTTTCTTTCTTGCCAGATAATATTGGAATAAAGCTAGAAATTAAAGAGAAAATACAGGAAATACACAAATACATATAACATCAACATACAGCTATTTGGAAAGTATTTATTTTTACTTTCTATTTTTGTGTGTGTCTATGTGAATAAATGCCACTTATGTGTGGGTACCTGTGGAGGCCCAAAGAGGGAGCTGGTTCTCTCGAGCTGGAGTTACAGGCAGTTATGAATAACTGTCATGGGTGCTGGCAACAGAACTTGGATTCTCTGCAAGACCATCAAGCACCTTAGCCCCTAACTGCTAAGCCATCTCTCCAACCCCAACAATACACTTCTGAGTGATCAGAAGTGGAATTAAGGGGAATTTTTTTTTTTTAATTCCTAGAATAAAATAAAAGTACAAATGTGGTCTACTAAAGTGTGTCATATAAGAAAAGCTATGCTCCGATACAAGTTTATGGTTATACATGCCTACATTAAAGGAAAAATCTAGAAAAAATGATAATTACATATCAAGACTTAAACAAAAACTAATCAAAACCAGAATCAATAGAAGGAAGGAAATGATGCATATCAGAGCAGAAGTAAATGAAATGACCTTGAAAGTATAATAAAAAGTCTCTCTAAATAAGAAAATCCAAGGACCAAACAGATTTACTTACTACTCAACTCTACAGACTTTTCAAGACCGACACCAATGCTCAACTACTCTATAGGACAGAAAGGGAAAGGACACTTCCAAACTTATTTTACAAAGCCGGTATTGCCATAGGCACAATAACCACCACTATAACAAATTAGAACAATTTCTTCAATGAACATAGATACAAATGTTGTTAATAAAATACTCAGAAATTGAAATCAGCAACATATTTAAAAAGATTCTTCACCATGGTCTAATTGATTTTATTTACACAAGATTATCAATATATACAAGTCAATATATGCGTTATCACACATATAAACTATGAATAGAAATTACATGACTATCTCGATAAATGAAGAATAAACCTTTGAAAAAAAAAATCAATAACCTTTCACTATAAAAGTCCCAAGGAAACAAAAACTATAAGGAACACCTTTCATTTTAGTAAAGACTAAATAACAATTCATGACGGTTAATCGTGATTGTCAACTCGATGAGATCTGGAACCTTGCATTTGGATAGGTTTGTGAGGGCATTTTCAAGGAAGTATTAATTAAAAGGAGAAGACCTACACATTGAACAATGGGAGGCACTCTTCGGTGGCAGCCCAGATATAGAGAGATTTGAGGGGGAAACTACTGTTACCTTTTGTGTCTGACTTTACTTATTGCCAGTGGGTGCACCAATCTTGCTATCTCTGCTGCTGCTACCATGATCTCTTGCTGACATTGAGAGCAAGGTTCTTCAGTCTTCCAATGTATACTAAGCACCAGTGGCTCTTCAGGAATCCTCTAGCCCTTCAGTACCAGACTGGGACTTCTGAGGCACCCAGCTTCACAGTCTGAGTGGCTCTAGGGTGCTCAGTCTCTCCAGTACTCAGATGGCTATTGTTAGACAAGCTAGAGCCTATCATGTAAGCCAATCTGATAAATCTCTTTTATAATATGTATTTATTCTATTAACTCGGTTCCTCTAGAGAACCTTGACTAGGGTTACAACCCTACAGCCAACTTTATACTGAATGAGGAAAAACTGATAGCATTGCCTATAAAATTATGAATGAGACAAAGATGTTCACTCTCATCCCTTTAATTTAAAATAAGGCATGAGATCTTAGCCAAAGCAAGAAGTCAAGTTACCTCATTTATAGATGATATGATCTTACACTTGAGAGTCTTTATTTTAAAGTATTTTTGAGAGTGTAATATTATTACAAAATTTCTCCTTTCTCTTTCCTCCCCCCAAAGCCTCATATATACCCCTCCCTGCTCTCCTTCAAATTCATGGTCTCTTTGTTTACTAATTGTTACTGCACGCGTATATGTGTAAACACACACACATATTCTTAAATGTAACCTGTTCAGTTCATATACTGTTACTTGCATGTATGTCTTCAGGGCTTCTATTTGCAACTTATGGAGACCAGTACATAAAACCACAACCAATCAAAATGCACAGTTGTGAGCCTAGTCCCAGTGGATACATTTTCAAGACGCTCCTGTTCCTAAGACTCAGTGAATATTGTGAAAGAGGAGGTAGAACCAGAGGATCAGAGAGTCTGTTGTAAGATCTTGTCTCCTAGTAATGTCAGCAGTTACACTCATAAAGTCTCACTAGAGAGTCTTTAAATATTTGACTAAAAGACTTAGATCTGACAAAACATTAGAAAGTCAACACATAAAATGCAAATAGTGTATCTGTTACCAATAATGGACATACTAAGAAGGAAATTCTATTCACAGTAACCAAATTCATAAATAACAAAATACCCAGCAATAAATTTAGCCAAAGAGATTAAATGCTGCTTCAATAAAACAAAACAAAGCAAAACAAAAAACTACAAAATGCAAGCCAGGTGATGGTGGCGCACACCTTTTATCTCAGTACTTGAGAGGCAGAGACAATCAGATCTCTGTGAGTTCGAGGCCAGCCTGGTCTACAGATGAGTTCCAGGACAGCCAGAGTTACAACAGAGAAACTCTGTCTCAAAAAACCAAAGAAACAAAACAAACAAACAAACAAAAACCTATAAATGCTGAAGAAACTGAAGACAGCAGAAGATGGAAAAACTTTCTATGTTCATGAACCAGCAGAACTTATAATTTTAGATCGTCACATCACCAAAAGTGACCTATAGATTCAGCGTAATTCCTATAAACAGTTCCAAAGACACTCAGAGCAGAAATTTTAAAAAAAATTAAAATTCATAAGAAACAAAGCAATCTTGAGCAAAAAGAAACAATGAATTAACATTAAGGACATATCAAAAATTAAATAAGAAAAATAAACAATCTGATCAATAATGGGCAAATTAACTGAATAGACACTTTCAAAAGAAGAAATTCAAATGAGCCACTAATATTTGGCAAAAAAATTCAACATTCTTTGACACCAGGAAACTGTAAATGGAATTACATTTATATGCCATCTCACACCATTCAGAATGGCTGTAATAAACACACAGACAGACACACACACATATGCAAAATAAAACAACAAACACTGGCGAAGATTATGGAAAAGGAAATCTTGAATATTTTTGTGTGGTCACACATAAATCAAAATAAAGGATCCCCAAAAATTTAAAAACAGAATTACCATGTCTAGCCCTACCATTCCTCTGTGTACAGCTAAAGGAACCTACGTCAGCATACTACAGATATGTCTGCACACCCGTGTCTCCTGTGACATGATTCACTATAGCCAAGAGGTAGAATCATTATCAGATAAACAGATAAAGAACATTTAGTGTGTGTGTGTGTGTGTGTGTGTGTGTGTGTGTGATGGTGTATCACTCAGCCACAAAGAGGAGTGAAATCAAGTCATTTACATCTCATTTTCTTCTCTTATATATGAATGTAGAACAAATGAAAATCAGGAGGAGGAGGATTGTAGGAATGAGGGGACGAGAAGAGGTTGGAGAGGGTTAGATGAATTTGATCTATGTATGCTTTATGCAGGTATGAAATTATGAAATGCATTATTTTGTATAATCATTGTACACTAATGAAAAAGTTATAAAATGTTAATGCATTCAAATCTCATATTAAAATGGAGGGTAATAGAATCTATGTATTCATAACCAAATATTTTTATTAGCGATACCATAATCCTAAAGAAAACTGAGCTGGAACATAAAATTCCTAGCTCTTCGATTAATTTATTCTGTGACAATGAATAATAATATACACACTTATTCCAGTGCTTGCAAATGTCTATTCTGTATGTTTCCGGCTAGCAGTGAAAGAGCAAAGGTCATGTCTACCAGGACCAACAGATGCAGTCATATATCAAGTTCCATTTGAAATATGCAAGAAATGCTGCATTGTCTTTCTGACACAAGAGTTTTTGTTTAAATGCTATGGCTTGGACAGGGATCAGAAAAGAAGTATCACACTTCCAAAACAATGTAATCGTTAAGTGTTGAATTAATTTTCTTCCAAAAAGTTGTAAGTGATATTTTGTGAGTTCAGAGTTTCCTGCTTAAAGGAGCACATTGCCCTGCTGCTCAGATGTCACATTGCTTACTATGTGTGCAGTCCGTGTGAACAATTCTAATCCTAAACCTTGCACAGAATTGTAAGTGTCGGTGAAACCATGTTAATTTCCGTGTTTTCACACATTTTCGACTGAATGCTAAATGTGATACATTCTCTCCTGGTGCTTGAAGCTCAAAAACCCAGTTGGCCAGAGTTCCCAGATCCACAGACACCAACTAACTTTGTGATTTTTCACTGTCTTAGGTATATATTTGTGATTCGCTTTAGTTTATTTTATTGCAAATCAACATTTGAGAAAATATAAACATCAGTGCTGCTGATGCTTTCAGAAGTGTGATTACTAGAAGGTGTTTGTGACTAATGGAGGGTGGCCCTTTGTTCTGAGGGGAAGCAAACTTAGAGGAAATGTTCGGTTACGTTTGACATTATTGACTGGGGCAAGTCCTTTTTTATTTTCTTTTATTTTAGTTTTAGTTTTTACAAACTATGCAATTCTCATGGTTTAGGAATGATTCAGAAAGCAACAACATCTGAATCTAGGTGCTCATAGTTTTCTAAGGTCATTCTGTATTATCTGCCCCTATTTGATGACATATTCCATAGGCTTGTTCATTCTGTAGCATCCTTTGGATGCTAAGCTCAAGCCCCAATCTCTCTGTATGCACAAAGGGAACTGTGTCCGTGCTGTTTTATGGAGTTAGAATTTGAGTTTGGGGTATCAAGAGAAATGGTAAAGTCACTTGCGGGAAATGTATCAGGAAGCACTCAGGAAAAAAAAAAAAACACCTAAAAAGCATTTGAACTGATAAACCACTCACCTCTGTAACCTCCTAATGTTGCAGAGCTTGAAAGCCTTTATAGTACCTGATAAGATACATTTCAGTGGAAGGAACTAAAAGACTACAGGAGAAAAAAAATAGGAAGGTACCTTGCCCTATGCCAGATGGAAGCGTTTTGTTACCCACCCATTGACACTATGCTAGTTAGAATCAGTTTGTTCACTAAAAGAACATTCAAAGAACTACCATTTTCAGTAGTTCTCTACAATGGACTAAAATCCAGATTTCAATGATCAAGAAGTTTCCAAAGAAGGACATCAAGGGAAAAAGAAGTTCATGACCCATGGATGGAGACAGATTTTCCCAAGTGAGGATTAGACCTGTGTGTTTGCCACAAAAATGTTGACCCGAGTTTCCCGTACTGATATTCTGCATCAGCATGGAAATATGTTAGCTAATGAATTTGAACTGGTGTGTGAGTTTTAAGTTTCCAATTTTAAAAATTTTGACTCTTGGGATATTTGTTAGATATTGTTAACTTTTGGTAAAAGATGGGGAGAAATGACTGGACTTTGCTTTCTCGGATACATCCATCAGTAATATACTGGTCAACGTATTTATTGAGGCTTAGCGTTTCCATGCATGGAAGCTCCCTAGGAACAGCCCTAGTGACTTGGAGATAACTGAGTCACATCGCTAAACTAGTTTTTGCGGGATGGGGTGAAGGGGAGTGTGGTGGTTCAATGTCAGCTTGGTTGGTTTTAGAACCACTTAGGAGACATACCTCTGGATGCCTGTGAGGACATTTTCAGAGAGTTTATCCAAGGAAGGGAGACCCACCTTGAGTATAAGCAGCACCACCCTATGAGGACCCAGGAAGATACACTGCTCTCTGATCACTGCGGTAATGAGCTCAGTCCCACCACCATGGCTGTGAGCCTCTCCTTCCCAGGTATTCTCCCACATGATGGCATTTAATCCTTTGAACCATGAACCAAAATACGTCTTCTCTCCTCTTTAGTTGCTTCCTGTTGGGTATTTGGTCACAGCAATGAGAAAAGTATACAACATTGAAAACTGGTCTGGAAAAGTAAAGCCATCATGGTGAAAAACCTGACAGCGTGGTTTGTAAACTTTTGGAACTGGTTTTCCAGAGGAATTTCGAGAATTGGAGCTACAGGCTACAGAAACAAACCCTAGAGCTGTATACAAAGAATGGCTTAGGTCATCCGAAGGTATTTCTTTCTCCTAGATCCAGCTGAGCAGACACTGGTTATTAACCACTATACTCCCCTGCACCCCATCCTACAAAGATAGTTTTATGACATGAATCCAGTTGCTAGGGCTATTCCTAGGGGCCTCCATGCACTCCAGTGCTAAGCCTCCATGAATGTGTTGACCAGCATATAATTGATAGATGTATCAGAGAAAATAGAATCCAGTCATTTCTTCCCATCCCTTGTGAAGACTTAAAGGTATCTAATAAATACTATAAGACTCGGAATTTTGAAAACTGAAACTTGAAAATCACACACCAGTTCAGATTCGTTTCTAATTCATGGGCAGAAACACAGACAGTAGGGGTCAGCCTGGCTCATGACGTTCAGAGGAGAATAAGACTGGAATTGAGCGAGGAGCCCTCATGTATTCTGGCAAAGAATGGAAATTGACTGAGGCTGAATTAAAAAGAAATAGACAAAGTTGCTTGGCTGGAAAATGTCAAGACAACACAGCATCCAGGTTGTGGTACAGTTAACCTTTATTGCTTTTAGCTCTGCAATGATGGAGCAGCATGATATGAAAAATATGAAATTTCCTGGGGTGGAGGGGCGGAGAAGAGTGTGAGCAATTTAGGATGCATGTGGAGAAAGTAGCCACAATTATCAGAGGTCCAGAGGACAATTGTAGAGGTGCTCTAGGGGCAAGACTATACCACAGAAGCCTCCACTTGGGAAAATGCAAATTCATTTGGGAGGAGAGAGCTTGAATGGAGACTGACACCTCAGGGTTCCCTGCCCTCAGCAGCCACCTAGGAAAGAGCATTCCCAGGCTCAGCCTCCAAGGCACAAAGGTGTGGTTGACCCAGAGCTCTAGCTCCACAGCAGTGGCAGAGCTACCTCACTGGACCAGGAAGCCACCACTGGATATTCCTACAACAGGTTATTGTATTTGCTCAGTATCACAAGGTCCTGGGTTCAATTCCCCGTACTGCTGTATGTCCCATAAAGTTGTTCCAATAATGTGTCAAACATAACTCAGAATTTTGTCGTTCCCTTACAAAGAAAGGAAATTCTAGGTATATACAAGGGGAAAAAAATGTGTACCAGAGTTCAAAAGCAATAGAATGACTTCAAATCAGGACATAAATTTGGAACCTAATAAATGAGAACAGTGACCAAGAAAATTGCCTTAAGTTTAAGTTTCAAGATACCCAATGTGCTTTAAGATACCCACATGCACATACTAAAACATGACGCTGACTGAGATTACTTGAGCTCTATTTGGATGTCTGATCTCCCAAGCTCCTGCTGCAATTTATCTGTTGCTGTGTGTGCTGGTGTAAGGGTGGCTCTTCGCCTTCCACTCTCTCCAGTGGAACAAAATGCCAGAGACCGGATGGACCGTAGGCCTGAACTTGCGATATAGCTGGGGCTATCGCTGACCTTTCTGTACTTGCAATTTCCTTAAGACTGTTTGTCAGGGGGGTCAAGAGGATAGAAAAAAAAAGAAAAACTAGGTAGAAACATGAAGGTCCAGCAGATGTTGAAGACAAAGGAGAATTGGAAAATATTCTATCTGAAGGGCAGAGCTGAAAGATATGAATCCACAAATTGCAAAATTACAAAGAAAATCCCAGGGAGGACAAATTCCCCACAAATGATGAGTCAATATCTTTGCATTGAGAAAAAAGGATGAAATGGGAAATTTTATATAATTGTAATATTTTCTTCTTCCTTTAAGAAGTAATACAGAGCAAATGTGGAAATATTAGTGTGAAATTTTTGTGAAAGGTACAATGTCTGCTATCTAGCTTACATGCTTGACACGTTTCAGACTTAGAAATTAAAATATCAAGCCTGGAAGGTGAGGTCAGTAGAGGACTTGTCTGAATGAAGCCCTGAGATTCAGTCCAGCACGGCGTGAACCCTGGAGTGGTGGTCATGATGATAATCCTAGCATTTGGGACTTGGAGGGAGGGAGGTCAGAAGTTCAAAGACATCCCAGCCTCGAAGGGCGTTAGAGGATGCCAGCCTAGACAGTATGAGACCCTGTCAGAAAATATATATATGAAAAGTTGAAAAGGAACATCGCTGTTTTTACTTGAATAAAGAAAGATAAAAATTTGCAAGCTTAAAATGTTTACTGTCTACCTCTTTAAGTAAAGATACGCCAAACCCTGGCTAAACAGTGTTTCTTTTTATTTCCCTTCAACAAATTAGCAGTTTTACAGTGAGGTCACAAATCTTACAATGATTTAAACAAGTAACTCAATTTAACGGTTATAGATTTGTTACAGGGGAAACTTGAGGTAGAAGTAAAATCTGAGGAGCTCTAAAAATACCTTCTGAGTGTTCGCTTGCTTGCCATTTTTCACCTTCGAGAGTCTCAATACTCAAGCAAAACTGGTTTGGGGTAACATGAAAGTTGCAGTCTGATTCTGCAACAGGGCCAATTAATCTTAGATACACAGCACTTTCCTACGCTGCCCAGCCCCAGCCAAGGCCAGGATAATGTTACATTAGCTTACAATGCGGAGAAACAAAAATGTGTCTGGGCATGGGTTTTGTTGCCTTTTTTAAATTCATATATATGTTAGTTGCATATGGAAGAGATGCAAATATTGACTCTTTACAGATTTTTAAATGCCTAAAAATCACATTATTGTGTTATTAACTGTACATTATGCTCAACAAGAAAAACCCTTCTGTTGGGTGGAAAGAGACTTGACTTCAAATCTGTGTTTGCTTCAAATGTTAGGTTTTTGTTTTGTTTGTTTGCTTCTTTTTTTCTTTCAATTGGGGGAAAGTCAGGTTTTCTTTATTAAGACCAGATATGCTCCTGACTTAATCACTTAAGTCAATAGCAATTTTAATAACAGCTCCTTTGAAGACGTAGTATGACTTGCTGCAAACACAGCAAAGAAAATTACTGCCCCTGCACTACGGGTTCTCTCTTTACAGACCCCACTTGCCCACCCTGATCAGCTTGTTCTTTGGAAGCCCCTGGCTCTGCCCCCACTCATCTTCCACACACCCCTGGAGTCTGCATCTGTTTAGTGCCTGTTAAACAGGTCTCCAGAGGTTCAGCTCCTTTCATAAGCCTCCAATGGTCACGTCACGTATAAATATTGAATTGGTTTGTTAAATACCTAATCGTTGGTAAATCCCTAAAACTTACAGTGAGCTCACTTTTCTCTGACTTCCTATAGTATTGGTAAAAAATAAAGAGTCCTGGATAATTTTTACTTTTTACAAGCAAATAAAATATTATTTCTCCTCTAATCACCTTCAAGGTGTATATTTCTTTAAAAGTAGCATTGAAAGGAAACGGGAGTGGGGAGTGAGAGACAGACAGACAGACAGACAGACAGACATTATCATACAATGTGGCACAGAATTGGAATCTGGTTTTCTATACATTGTTTCACCTTTATATATAGTATAGCACATACGTACTTGATATTTGAACAAATAGCTCTTTGTTAATTATACCAGTTTTAAAATCATATTACATCAACGAGAAGTTAATGTAATCCATTAGGATTTATGAGGATCAAATAACTCCTCTTTAAACACTAATCAAGGTCAGAGGAAGGAAGGGGCAAGCAGAGCACACCCCCCCCACACACTCTCAGTTCATTTGAAAAGTCGATTCGAGTTGGATTTATCTTGAAAGGTTCATCAAAGTGTTGAAATTGTACACAGGCAAAAATATGCAATTTTTTTTAAAGCTAGGAACCATTTTTCTTTCTCACTGAATGTTAAGTCAGAATCACTAGATTCGGATCTGGCCACTTAAGCCTCTCCCTTATTTTTCTTTCTCTACTTTTCATTTTATGTGCCAGATTTTCCAAGGCACTCAAAAGAGTAATTTCCAAAAAGCAGCATTGTCAGCTCCCAAATCCCGTAATTAATTAATTTATAAGGCTACCTTTCCCCACCGAAAGCTTTCAGATTCTCAACACCCCCACAGCGCACTTCCGGTCATTGCGTCTCCCTCCTCCAGGGCTGGAGAGCGCTCTTGGCTCAGTTTTGCCCTGTGACTGCCTTCTATTGTAGTTGCCAGCACCACACATTGGTTGTGCTGTCCAAATGAAATGAATTTGTGTGCTTTCCAACTTTGTTCTAATGAAATGTCCAGCAACTCTGTTTCGTCTTTTGGGCAGGATGTCAGGGGAGGTAGGTGGTTGGAAGACAGCCCAAGGATGAGAGAGATAATAATAAATGTCTGAGCTGGTAGGCCTCCTACTTTCCTAAGACAAAGAGAAGCATTTTCAAGTATTCTGTAGTGAAGGAAGACTTATGATACACTAAAGGCACAGCAAGTCTGTCCCCATTGAGCGGAACTAGAAGAGACAGGCGTATTTTCCCTGGGATGATTCATCAGTGGTTCATACTAAAGGGAAAGTGTTGAAGAAGGAATAATGAGTGTGATTCACTCTCACCCTTTGAGACAAGAACCCTACCCTCCCATCTTCCGGTCTCTAATAGCTTACAAACATTTGTTGTAAGTTATTACAACAGTTATTACATCAGTGTTTATTCCTCTGGGCTTTCCTGAGATGCACTAGTACTCACTTCTGTTACTCTTCAGGTATCTATTCTAGAACCATACGACGATGTGTGTGTGTTGGGGGTAGGTGGCAGCCAGGGGTCAACCATTGGTGTTCTCCTCTGGCACTCTCCACTTCATTTTTTGATGTGTCTCTCACTGAACCTAGATCTCATCGATTCAGCCAGCTGGGCTGGCTGGAGAGCTCCAGGGTACCTGTCACGGCTTCCCCACAGCTGGGGATACACCATGCCACACAGGTATTAGGTGATTCTGAGGATACCGCACACCTGTCCTTCTGTTACTTAGGACTCAATGCCCCTGACCACTGCAATTGCAGTCTGTGCCCAGTGAGGTCTTTACTGAGAAATGCCAAGTTTACTCAGGATCCCATCACGGGTGGATTAGGAAAGACTGGGAAAGTTTGAGTTCTACCTACCCAAGGGCGGCCCCTTCGCTTATATCTCATTTAACAGTGATGTTCTTCCCTGTCCTAGATGCCTTGGGCTTCTCTCTCAATAGTCTCAGGATCCGTATTTGTGATATCCATCTTCTTTCTCATCACTTTTGTGGACACCCCCCCCCACACACACACTGTGTGTGTGTGTGTGTGTGTGTGTGTGTGTGTGTGTGTGTGTGTTTGTGTGTGTGTGTGCGTGTGTGTGCGCACTTGCACTTTTTGGTCTCATTGAAAATCAGCTTCATCTGTTCATTTTGCTCCTTAGTGTGGTTAACCCACTACCCTATAAGGCAGGATTCTTATACTGACTTTCAATGATTCAGTGGTGAAGTTTGTTGGGAAGGTGAATCTAAAAATACTGGTAGGAAAGACAGGCAACCAATGAAGTGTAAATATTATAATATCAAATCACCCTTTGGGTAGTTGGAGACTTTTCTTGATGAGAATTTTGGGGGTTGGTGTAGCACATCTACCTTAGAGTCACCTGACCAAAGGCTGCAGTGTTTATTTGCCAATTGCCTGCCAGCACTCGGTGGATGAAAGTGGCTTTAGGGTGGTAAGGATTAGCCTTCTGACGTGTCCGACCTGTCATAAGCACAGGCACAGTGGGACCTGGTAGAGCATATACCATAAGCAAAGAGATGAGATTCTGGAATACAGAATCTGGGTTCCTGCACACAGAATCATAAAGCCTGAGGACATAGGAACAGAGTGTCAGTGGTTTCTGCACGTATCATTAGACAAACACGCATCAACATGGTCTCCTCTCAAGGACTTTCTATTCTGGTCAGAGAAATGTGATGCATAGGTGAAAACTTCCAACGGCTATAGCACAATATCTGAGACAGTGTCTTCAGGGATATGTAGACAGCTCCATGTACTCATCAGCAACTCTCTAGGACTATCTGGAATCAGAAAACAGGATAGGTTCTGGGGATGAAATTCTCTTTCTTTAAGGAGCTTAGTGAGTAAGGAAGAGGTGAGTGCTATGTCGCTGAGGGCTATAAATCAGAACCACGAAGGCCCACTTGACTTGCCTTTGGAACCAAATGCTTTGCTTTCATTGTATTAATTTATAGTGGTTATGTTTGCTCATTCTGTCTTGGGTTGGCTACTGTATAAACTGATGATAAGACTGCTCCATGGTATAGTTACAGGGAAGGTCTGTATTATAGTTATGAGGGAGAGAACAGCCAGAAAGAATCCAGAGCTAGGAGAGAAAGTAGACTGAACATGGCCAGGAGAGAAGCAGGAGCAGAGTAGAGGTTTGTGTGTGTGGAGGGGCAAGAGATGACGACAAAGAGACGATCAAGAGAGAAAGACAAAAGAGAGTGTGGAACAAAAAGGCCAATAGAGAGCATAACCAAAATAGCAGGGTTAAAGGAGAATGAGAAGCTGGAAGAGGCAAGCTACTGAGCTAAAAGGTGTTTAGGGTAAGTGGGAGGCCAGAAGAGCTGAAAAGAGCCAGAATGTCAGCACAGGCTCTGAAATGTATTTTGTGATACTGATAGCCATTTGTCCCTTCTACCAGTGATAATGGACATGGCTCCTTTGGTAGACAGGAACCAGCTTTACAAGTTCCCAAGAAATGCTGGCTTTGTCTAACTGCCAGAATTTGGGGAAATAGAGTTTCCTTTGGACTTGACAGGTGGTTCCTAAAGTAAAGAGGTTTTCTTGGCTCAAAGTTCTGGAGATTCAAAAGCATGATGCCAGACTCTGCTTCATTTTGTTGAAAGCTCACTGGCAGATGTTACACAATGGTAGGAGTGAATGGGAAGAGGTGAATGGTGCATGCAGAAAAGGAATTCATTAACGGAAGGTGCCACACTCTCTACTTTTGTAGAAACTAATTCTGTCCCATGAGATGTCCCCTCTTTCCTCCTAAGGATTGTGTCTCCATGACTAACTTTCCATTGGCCCTATTGGAGCCTAAATCTCTAGCACATGGACCTTTGGGGGAACAATTCATGTACAAACCATCACAGTGATAAAAGCAGCAGATAACGTTTACTAGTTATTTAGTATGCTTGATATGATGGTCTACTAGGTGCTTTACATGCGGTTGCTCATTTCACCTTCTCTAAACCCAGAGAGCTAGATGTTAACATTGGTTCTATATTGAAAAAAACAAAAAGGGATAAAACAGTAACTTGTTGCAGATGTCATCCATCTGAGTGTTTGAGCTGATATTTGAACAGAGAGGAGCCTTGAAAGGACTAGAATTGGCACAGAACATACTCGTATCCCAAATTCTCAGCACAAAGATTTATTTGCCCCAAAGGGACAAAGGAACACAGACAAGGGACAGGGAGAGGGTATAAGGAATATTTGCCCCATTGAGACAAAGGACTACCTCTGGATAGAGAAGAGATAGATATGGCCTGTAGGCAAATGGCAGGTTTTAAAGGGTCCTAGGCAGGAAGGGAAGGATGGGAGGTACAGTCTGAGATTGGCTGGTAGGAGAACAAAGGAGAGTAGTGTTAGAGCACACTGTTGTGCTATCTCATCAAAGAAGGACAAGGAGACACAGTCATAGGTGAAAATCCTTCCAGACCTCCACAGAGGAACCGCTGTCATGGCAAGCGCCATACTGGACAGTGGAACCCTGAGTGTCTGAACTCAGGTGTTTTTATTGATGTAGAATTCCTCGGGTGTTCTACTGATAGCATGAGCAATCAAACATCCCCCACAGAAATCTAACATCTTCAAACAATACAAAACACCAAGACCTATGGAGCTCCTCAACCAATAGTCAGTGCATAAAACAATTATTTTACACGTAACTAAAAATGAACTTCTACAACAGAGGAGATGTGGACTTTTTGAGAGAGAGGTAGGGTACTATGGAGGGATTTTTGGGACTGGGCCTTTCTTTGTAAGAGGCTGGAATTTATATCTGGCTGCTTTTATATGACCCATAACCATCTTGAGATTATGTGGGGGATATGCTAACAACCTAGCACCAAAGCCTGCAGTCATCCATTCCCTATTGGACAGATTATTCAGCCTAAGCCTCACACCCCCACCTGCTCGCCTTTTCTTACACTGCTTTGAGATAGTTTGGATGAGACATGCTTGAAGGAGGATGTGGGGAATACATGGTGCCCAATGCCTCCGGAATACAGAGAGAGAGAGAGAGAGAGAGGAGGGAAGAGAGCAAGAGAGAGAGAGAGAGAGAGAGATTGGAGTACTGAAGGTGTTTCTAAGAGGTGATCAGCTCTGAGACATCTCCTATACACACCATGTCCAGTATTTACTTATCACCTTTGAAGGGAAAACCAAATCCTAAATGGTTGTTTTGTGGGAATTGCAGTAAAACAAGGACAGTTCTACCCTTCTGTCTTATGTTAGCAAGTTCTAGTAACTCCTTTTAGGAGACTCAAATGAGAGAAAGGCAGATGGATGTCAGCTCCATCTCTAGGTTTCTGAATGATGAGAAGGAGGCTGGTATAAGAACTCCAGGAGGAAGTCGAGAGCAGCACTTTCCCAAATCAGTTATGGCTCTTGAGTTGAGAAAAGTCACCAAAAGACTCCCGTGATATGTGGGTGACACCTCCCTTTTCATCTTAAGTATGACCAAGACAGAGAGGGGGTATGAAGCTCAGACATTACATCCCTTGTTTCCTGCATGGTATGTGACTTATCAGGTGCTGCCAGTCAGAGCAAGCACAGCCCACCCAATCCCAACTTTTCTTTATGTATGTCTGTCATTTCTTTAATGTCTGTCATTTCTTCATTCTCAAGTCATCCCAGTCAGGTTTCCAGGACCAAGCTATGAAGGCAGGATGCAACTTTCACTCAAACCTGAGAACAGGGAGCACCTTAGAGCTCATGAGACTCTGGATCTTGGTCAGCACTGATTTAAAAGAACAAATACCAACAAGAAACAACCAATCAAACAAACAATAATACAACCTAGGAGCTGAGTTTCTTCTTTGTACTATAAATGAAATCAGTTGTAAATCTGGCCTCAGCGCAGATTGGAGAAAGTAAGAATGTGATCACAAGAAGAGAAGTAAAGAATTCTTCAGGGTCTATGAATGCAAATGCTTTTCCTTTATTGAAAGCTGTTGAACCCAGCATCATACACTGAAAAGGTGATCCTCTCCTGCTCCACACTGTAATCCTTGTCATATATCAGGTGACCAAATACATAGGTTTTCTCTAGATGCTTCATTCTTCTCCACAAGTGTTTATCCCTGTTTCAATATTGTGCTTTCTCAGATTGAGTCACTTTACAATAAATCTTGCTGCCTGAGAGGGAAAGGTTTCCAGTTTAGCTCTTCTTTTATAAGACTCTATTATTTTAGCATTTTATATTTTCATAAACACATATACATGTACATATGTGCATATACACACACAGAGGCATACCTCTACTAAATTTTTCTAACTTAAGACAACATTAGTTTTTATTTTACAAATATGTGGCATATGTGTGTGTGTGTATCTATAAATAAAGATATCAAAATGCAAATTAGGATGGGATAACTGACATTTTTCATTCTTTTGTAACAAGGTGAACATTTGCTGGGGAAATGGACTTTTTATTGTGATTTCATTCAGATCTGTGTGGGAGAAAACAGACACCAAGTCTTCCACTTCATGAACAGTGTTAAGAATTTTCTATATTTTCCTCAATAAAGATTTCAGTCAAGACTATCGTTTCTGAGAAAATAGTCCATCCCAAGTTTCTGATTTGTTTTGTTGTACTTTAAGTGAGAGGGAATATTTCCCAAAGTTTAACTGATCACCAGTGTCAAATTATTAATCAAGGTAGGGTATAAAGAATACCTTCAGAAAAAGAAGAGCTTTAAAAATATCAAACAAACAAAAAGGAAACACAAACAAAACAGGGCCCTCTCTCCCACTCACAGCATTCACAGCTGTGCTGGCAGTAACTCTTTCCTGCTCTCTTGCCCTGTGTTTGCATTTTATCACAGCCAATTTGGTTTATTACGGATGACGCTGTTTATTAGCAATTAACAGAAAGTTTTCTTGTGAATCATTTCACTTTTTTGATAGTATGTACTGACAAGTTAGTTTCTGTAAAACAACTTGACATACAGTTTTAGTATTTTTCAAGTATTCTGGAACCCTGTTCCCGGCATATATTTAATACTTGTAATACTCGGGTGCATGATTTAATCACCAAATACTCTACTGATAATGCCTTAATAAATACACACATACACACACACACACGCACACACACGCACACACACACACAGCATTTACTACAATTTTAGTTTAGGTGCTTTTTCTTGCTGGTGCTTTTTCTACTTTAAAACTCACCAGTAGTAAAAAAAAAAAAAAAAAAATTATTGACAGAATTGTTGTTTATGATCTGACATTTCAAACAATTATGATTTGATACCACTAAAATCTTAATATCTCTTACTTAAAAAAATTAGTTGTTAGGGTGCCTCTATTCTAGACCTAATCTTGTCTACACAAACTTTATTAAAATATTTTAGCTTAAATTATGAAAAAGACTACACAATTCAAATTTCTCAACCTTTACCAAGTTCCCTCCCCGTCCAGATTCTGCAGTTCCTTCCCCATTCATGCTTCCTGGCTAAAGCTCAACGTTACTAACAAGCTAACAACAGAACCCTCAGAATTTGTGTAAAAGCTTCATGCTCCCAAGATTTCCTAGGTGGATATAAATCTTTTCTCCACAGGGTTCACAAAACTCAATACAAATTTAATTATCCTTCACAACATGGTCAAAAGTGGGGAAAATGAAAAAAGGAGAGAGAGAGAGAGAGACGAAATTCATATCAAGAACAAAAACAAAGTCCCAAACCCAATAATAGCTAAACAACACTCAGCCCATTGTGCATTCCCAGGTTAAAATCCAAAGCTTTTAACTCCTATTGTAACTAACCTAATTCATATTATTGTGTTACCTAAATGTGCTTGTTATTTATATATATTACAAAGTTAAGGGCTACCAGAGGGTCTAGTCTTTAGGAAAGGATGTGTCATCTAGAGGAATACGTGTCTTGCTTTTCAAAGAACACCATAACTAGGGACAACTAGCCAAGAAAATTTTAACACTTAAAAACTTTTAGAGAAAATATAAAACGTATTTACTTTTATGAATGAATGGATTTGATTTATTTAACACGCCAAGATATTCTGATGCTTACGGGTGGATCTAAGTGATGTCTACACCGGTATGAACGGGGCCTTTGTTGACATTTGGCAAGATGCTTCATGAATTTTCAGGTGTGAATTTTGATTATTTTCCATTTTACAGTGTAAACTGAGACACTGTGCAGCTGTTTTCCCCAGAATCATGAGGTGGCCATGGGGTGTCAGATTTTGTGAATGCTGATTTCCATGGGAACAGAGCCTTGACCATCATGTCACAGGCCACCATTTTGACAAAAGCTTCTACAAAGAAGCTATTTTAAAAAAAAAAACTTAACTCTGAAAATATTATTCTTAAATTCATTTACTTTGTAAAGAGAGAAATGTTTTCATTCTCCTGAAAATTAAGGAATAGTATGATCATAATCCATAAACCCAGATGCGGAAAGCAGCTGTCACTGTTTATTTAGTGTTGACAAGGCAGTGCTCTGAATACAACTTAGATCATTACTCTCTTATAAAAGGGCCAAAGACACAAAGAATAAGTTAAAAACTGTCAGAAGCAATTGTCTCAGAAAAGTTATTGAATAGGAAATACATTTTTTCAATGTCCTTCTCTACTGTTCCCCCTCTTTTATCTTGTAATGTTAAGGGATTAGCATATTGAAAAATTATTGAGAAAATATAAGAGCATGAAGAAAGGACTTGCAGCAAGGCATTAGGGTCCTCACCTATCATCCTATGGAACCCCAACACTTGGGAGGCTGAAGCAGGTCTATGTGAGGCCAGCCTGAACTTTCAGGAAGAAAGGCTTTTGACTCTGGGATCATGAAGCCAGAGATGTATAATGGAAAGGACCCTGAGTTTTCAAGTTCACTCTCCTTCTTCTGAAAATGAAGAATTGGGTTTAGAAGTACGCCTATGTCAACCGTAATGTTATTTAAAGTTACAACGAGGACATTAAAGTCTGCTTTACAAGCATGTGAATGTGATCTAGGTGATACTGGGTTGTTCGTGGGTCAACCACCTATGTCTTCGTTAGAGCTCTCTTCCCCAAACATCACTATCATGAAGTCTAGCACAACTGGCCCTCTGTGACTGAGAAACAACACTCTGCTATTTGCATCAAGAACAACCATTATTCAGAATGAAGGGGCTTGTTGTCTCAATTACAACTGTGTAGTAAATAGTTATTCAAATAGCTTGTTGCTTTCCACGGGAAAATTCGTCCTCTTATGCTCTCCTACCTCAAAGTCAATAAACGTGTCCATTCAAGAATGTTCTTGTCTTCTTTCCAGCAGACCACACTTCTGTTGTGTGTAATGCTTTGATTAAGACTTGTCAACAACTCAGCTTCTACAGGTTGACTCTGCCTCATTTCTTCTCATTAGAATGCTTCCTTCCTCTCCTTCTCCTTCCCCCTCTTTAAATAATACACATCTTTTCCTTAGCATGGCTTTAAGTTGCCATTGTATGTGTCCATCAGCTAGGTGACTTTCTACTCAGATGAATTAAAAGCTACACTAACAATAGCTTAACCATGAGGATACCAACTGTTTACATAAACAGAAGTCTAGAGACAGAGCTGTGTCTGGGAGACAGCAGATCAAATTAGACCCAAAGCTGTGTTATAGCTTCTGTGGTGGCAGAAACCAATCTGATTTCTGTCAGTCTGGGCAGAGTTAGTAATTGAAAACACCTAGCAGAGTGGGAGCAGAAGCAACCGGCAGGCAGATCGTGTCAGAGCTGGAGATAACTCATACCAACCTGTTAAGATAAGCTATTACAAAGGACTTGATAACAACTGGGTCCCACAGAAATAATAGTTAACAAATCTGTTTTCTGTGAAAATTAGATGAACAGGGCTGGAGGGAAGGGCTGGCACGTTCACGGATAACTTTTACTCACGTATCACACATTAGATTACTATTTCCTACTTTTTAGGCACCGTAGCCTGAGGGGTCCAGGGCACTGATGATTAAAGACTATTCTGATCTTCAAGCTCATAATCTGGATGAGAAGACAGGGGACAAATGGTTATACGTGTTCTATGAGTGTTCTAACAGTTGTTACATATAAGCTGATAGGGAAAGCACACAGACAATAATGAATTCTGCCCAGCAGTGCCAGGGACCACACCACTAACAAGATGACTTCAAGGAAGGGATGTCTCAGTCACTTTCTCTGCTGCTGTGGTTAAACACCCTGACAAAGGCAACTTAAGGAAGAGTCCATTTTACATGTAGGAAAACCAAGGCGGCAAGAGACTGAAGCAGCCTGATGCCCAGTCGGGAGTGAGAGCAAGAAACGAACAGAACGCAAGCGAGCACTCAGCTTATTTTATACAGTCATTATTTTATACAGTTCAGGGTTCCTGCCCAGAGAGCTGTCCCACCACTAGTGAAGATGAGTTTCCCACTATCACATAATGCAATCAAGAAAGCCCTCCACAGGCATGCGCAGGAGTCCATCTCCAGGGTGACTCTAGATCTTATCAAGTTTGCAGTTACACAGGAACCATTACAAGGGGAAAGCAGAAAAGCAGAGTCCAAAGACCAGAGCGCGTAGGAAGTGAAGGTAGGGAATGAATACGGACAATTAGCTCACAAACAGACTGTTGAATTTTGCTTCCACCAATATCGTAAATGCACATCTGTGACACAAAGGTTAATATGTTAGGAGAGAAGGGGAGCTTATCTGATTGTGGCTCCCACCACATGCAGCTGACAAAAGTTTTGCAATCTAAGGGACGCTATTATTTCTCCAAGTGTTAGCTACATAATAGCACACATTTGTATTTCAAATGAGAGAAAGCCGCACAAAACTTTAAGTGCTTGTAGTTCAAGAAGTACATTCTGATTTCTGGGGTATTTGTAATTTCTACAAGGAACAATTTGTAAAGCAATATATGTGTTTTATTTTCATTTTTACTATTTATTTACAGAAACTGAGTAGTGGGAACAGGTATTTTTTTCAAGCTGTTTGTTAGCTTAAATGTGAATTTTTGCTTTAGGAAATGAAATTAAGAAGAAAGTACCTAAGCTGGAAAAATTGTAATTCCAACCTAGTTTAAAGCCCAATTGTCACTACCAAAGCACACATCAAATTCTTAAAATTCTGTAACTAGTCTTAAGTGTCAAACTACACATTCCTTACATCAGCACCGACCCCTGAAAACATATTGTGTTTGCTTTGTGTCTGCATGAGGAATAACACTACCCACTTAATTCACCTACCGGTCATAATAAATAATATGCTACACACCTCCAGCTTAATTGTTGGGTAAAAAAAAGTCTTTTAAATAGCTGGAGAGAATTCACTGTATATTGCAAACGCTGTGCAGGTGGGCAGTCAGACCACATTTTTAGGGGATCCAGATCCAGGAGTCATCGTCAGTTACCATAGGACCCACAATTCCATTGTAACAGGCTTTAGAAGTCCATCAACAGTTGTCTGGCTCTCCTGAGGTCCATTGCTTACCTAAGAAGTCATCCTTTAGAAAAAATATTATCTTTCTACCTCCTAGATTTGTCTTTGATCCACAGCTTCATGAGACTAGGAATTACTTGCCCTTATTCGTTTGTTACTGTTAATTCTTAATGATCAAATTTTAGCCACATAACAGATGTACCTAAGGCCCAGGGCAGGTTAGTCATTTAGTCACATGCAATGGAATTCCCTTAATTTTAATAGCTCTCTCATCTGGGGAGGAACAAAGGCTGACAGTACATCTGTCCAGCTTTATTTCCATTCTTGCATTCCCAGAGGCCACACTTAGAGTAATCCGGGTCTCTCAGTATCAGCACTATGAGCAATCTGATTCGGATAATCCTTTGTTTGGAGTGGGGGCATTCTGCTCACTGTAGGGTCTACATCAGTGCTCTTGCCCTCCACCTCTGGATTCCAGTAGGTTCTCACAGGTGTGACAAGTGTCTCCTAGAAGTGGTCAAACATCTCCAATATTAGGACAGTGGAGAGGTACATTCTTCATAGAAGAAATGAAACTTACATGAAACTCTTGTTGGAAGTCAATGGATGTAGCCCAGAAGATACTGGGCTGTTACAGCTGTGCCAGACATCCTCAGGCCACACCAAGGGAACAAAAGGGAAAATAACCACTGAGATGTTGTCTTATATGGCCCCACACAGTTGTCAAGTGTAGGGTGTTACAAACACTGCCTGTCACAGTGCATCATCTGGGAAACCACGAGAATTTTTTTTCTAAACCAGTTTCTGTGTAGAGTATACTGTGTTGTTGAAGTTTTCTGATTCAAAAGTCTGAGCTTCAAACTGCTACTTATTTAAGATGAGAACGACTCTTTGGCTTTATCTTCCTGAATAAATGTAAAAGCCTGTCGATTTCAGACTTAATCAAATTAAATAAGGCTACTTTTAAGGGCTGGGGAGATGGCTCAGTAGTTAAGGTGGCACACTGCTCTTGCAGAGGACCTGGGTTCAGTTCAAGCATCCACAGCAGGCAGCTCACAAGCACCTGCGACCCAGCTCCATGGGATCTGTCTGATGCCTCTGACTTCTGAGAGGACCTGTACTGACTGGCACATACCTACACACAGACATACACATAATTAAAAAATAATAAAATAAATTGGATTTTTAAAATCTTTTCTTTTTTTAAAGCTAGGTGAGCACTAAGCTCTCCACATCACTAACAGTCTGCAGCCTGGACAGCCTGTGTGCTGCCCATCAAGGTCACTTCAATGAGAAAGGGGGAAGAGCCATGGCCACCATCTAATCCTGCTGTGGATTTTTAAAGTAGTATTTGTTTCACAGTCATTTCCCACCCATCTCCGTCACCCCACCCCCGATATTCAAACATATGCTCGGCGCTCTCAGGAAGGAAGGAAGACTACCCAGGAGGTACAAAATGAGCATGATTCAAATGTTTTGTCAGCTGGAGTCCTAGCCAGCAACCAATTTTCACAAACTCTTGTACGTTATTCAAATTATCATAATATTATTCAAATAATCATAACACAGCATTGGGTCTTTGACCTATTAATTATCCTTTCATCCGTTCCCTCCCTACTGCCGAGTTAATTAGTCAGATGGCGGGGTCTCTGCTTTATGTACATTATCTCAGCCACAGAAAGCCGCAAAGTTGTACCAAGATCTGCGGCGTTAGAGCCATCCTTTTCAGTCCTAATAATCATGTATGCAAATTATTTCTTAATCTTTTTCTTCTAGATAATAGCCTTGCTATTCAGCAGACAGCCAGCATCCTTCATCTCTTCACCACTGTGTTGAAGAAGAAATAAGTGGCGACTAGCCACCCGCCATCCCAGATTGCATCCTGCCCCAGTTTTCCTCTCCTTGAAACAGAAAAAATCACTTCTTAGACAAGTGGAATTCTCTTTATCCTGTCCTTCGTGCCTGAAAGCCATGACCGAGTGTCTTTGATTGACACTGTCAATGGGATAAGGTCTTGTCTTCTGCTCCACTAACACCATGGGCTCGTCATTCAGAAATCTAATCTCTAGCAGCTCACAGAGGGACTTCTTAAAATTCCTTCCTCATGTAGCACGGAGACATCACCCTCAGTAAGCAAACAACAAACCACGTTTCTCAAGTCAGAAATGCAGTAAGGGTACTACTTTCTTTTATATATACCTTAAACTGAATGGATTTTCTATCAAAATTTTTGGGGTTTTTTTTAGAGTATAAAAGTCCTTTTCAGACCGACACGTAAGGATATTTTAGTGAGTGCATCATTGAAATTAGCACAGCTTCATTTCCCGTTCTATCTGCGGAAGATCAGTGAGAAGACAGAAACTAGCTATTTCAAAGAGGGGGAAAGTTGTATGGCGAGTTGACTCCCAGTTGATGGAAGAACTAAGAAGTGACTTAGGGAATGAAGGCGACCAATGGTTTATTGATGGCAAGGAGGCATGTGTACTTCTGGGAGCGATGTTAGAAATGAGATGCTGGGATTTGTAGCTGAAGTTAGTCTCACAGAGTCAGCCATGTAAGGGGCTGGGGCCGACAGAAATGCAACTGGGACAGGAAACCATCCCATGAGGCAGAAATAGAAGGGATGAAATACCCTGTTTCTTCCTTCTGACTAATCTCTCACCAGAATCCCATCAGAGCAGTTAGTTATCCGGAAGCTATGTATAAGGAACACTGGACACAGTTGTTCTGCTGAAGAGTTCCAGATGCACAAGGAAGTCATATCTGTCTCCTCTTGTGGCGATAGAGCAGTGTACTTAGTATCAGTCAAAGGACAGATTTGTGAGGGCTATCTACAAGAGCACATGAATTTAGCCTTACTCACCTAGAATTGAAACAGGTGCACACCAGTATAAACAAGTGTGGCGTACACAAGGCAAATTGAAAGACTAAACAAAACCGCCTGGGAAAACAGTGACTTCTAGTACAGTAGTACTTCTTCAGGGATGCAGGATGAGTAGCCCTCAAAAGTGCACCTGCTGTGTTCCTGACCCACATTTGCTCATGTCATTCAGGGCCTTGATTATCTGGATCATCTGGGGAGGCTCAATCAAATCAGAGAGCCTTCGCTGTGCTCATTGAGAAGCAAGAGGATGCCAAGAAGTAATGACAGAGAGACAAGAAAGTATCGAAGTAAAGAAAGGCAACTGACTACTGCTGGTTCTAAAAACCACGGAGGGAACCAGAAGTCAAGAAACGTGGGGCATGTCTAGAAGCTAGAAGATGGTGTGGAGTCTATTCTAGCATTCCCATTCACTGTTCTTCATCAACGTTGACTCTCCAGCTGGATGCTTCCACCCATATACACGCATGCTACCACTTCTTCATCTTTCAGAAACAAGCACAAGAACTTCCTTGTGTCCACAAGTCTCTGCTGGTGAATACTCTTTTCCTTTGTTCCTCTTTATATCAAGTCCCTTACTTCTCCCCTGCCACCGCCCAGGGATGTTCTGTTTAATTCCTCATCACTTATGTTCCCTGAAGCTCACTCCAAGCCGAATAACCACCCCATGTAATGATCAATTTTTAGTCCTTATCTGATTTGGCTTAGCACAAGCATTCAACATAGGTAATCACTCTCTTCTCAATAGCTCCTTCTTCCAGCCGCCCTCTGGAACTCTGAGGGCTTCTGTTCTCCCTTCCCCTCAATGGCCATGCTTTCTAGTCTCCTTTGTGTACGCCTCGTCTCTCTTTCTCTTATGCTGGCATTCCTCTGAAGTTGGAACTTTGTAATTTCCTCTTTATTATCCACCTTAATTCTCTTGATGGCTTAAACCCTTCTGTATTTTACTATCTTTTATATTTGGATAGCTGGCATATTCTATCTCTAGTGCAGAATCCCCTGCAGAACTCAAGCTCAGTGATCCAACTGCCTACCTGCCATATTGACTAGGAGCATTTAGGAGGCATCTCAACCTAGTAAGGAAAACTGTCCCCGGGGTCTTCCTCCAGGCCTTCGGTTTTCCCCATATCAGTTCACGATCTCTCCATTCTCCTGTTAACTCAAGCCAAAGCCTTGGAACCATTGTTGACTCTTCTTTTGCCTCATTTTTTCAAAACAAACACAAGTCTTAAAAGCAGTGACATACTTAGCAACTACATACCAATTTTTCACTAAAAGAAGAGATGCGTGATTCTTGGGGAAGAACAATAGAAGTACACAATAAGCTGTCATCTTACAGTGTCATAATTGAGAAGGTGCCCAAATATGTTGGAGACACATCAGGAAGACACAGAAGTCATGAACTGAGCATATCAATAAATAATGGTTTAATAGATTACAAGTTACTGATAAAATAAAAATCAATTCATTGTAATCAATTAATAGAGTAAAGGGGAAATGCTTTATTTCAGTAAAAACCAATTGGTAAATTTAGATGAATTGAATTAGTAAGATCACCATTTTGCATTGTAATAACCACCTATGTATACAGGATTCATTTATGGAAGACAAAAGCAGGAAGTACAAGTGTGCCGTGGAGCAGGATATTGCTGACAGCATCTCAAAGAATCGCTCTACAAGTCATTATTAGTTACAAGGGGAGAACATAGTCTAGAATGGAGAAAGTTGGCAGATAACAAATCGCTCTATCAAAGACAGACAGATGAACAACCCATTCCCAGCTTTATAAAATGCCCTGTGGGGTGTGTGGCCGCAGTTTTGCGATGTTTCTGCCTCAAAATACAAAGCCTATACCTAATTATGAGAAAAATCAGAGAGGCTCAGATTGAGGATCATCTAAAGAACAAACAAACAAAATATTGGCCTGCATTTTTTAAATTATCAGTATTATTAAAAGCAAAGGAAGCTGAAGGCAGGTCACACTGTGTGGGAAACACGGTCCTCAGTGTTCTTTGGCTTTTGCCAGTGTACTGGGGGGAAATTCTGACATCTGAACAAAGTCTCAAGGCTAGATGACATAACAGTACCCACATTAGTTATCTAATTTTGATAATTTTTTAGAGTGTGCGTGCGTGTGTGCATGTGTGCATGTGTGTGCGTGTGTAGCGGGAAAGGGGACATATATATATATAGGGATTCATTGTATTCATTTTTGAAATGTTCCATGAGCCTAAAATTATATCAAAATAAAAATATTTTAAATACTTGTGAACATCATGTATGTATTACATATGTAAATCTTGATTCTTCTGATCACTTGCTGTTGCTATCCATGTCCCTGCCATTGGCATCTCTCATCTGATTAGCATAACTGCTTCCTCACAGTTCTTTTGACTATAGATTCTCAATACCAAACCAGAGACCTTTCTAGAACACAAACATGACCACAGACACCCCTACATGGGCCTCTGGCCCCATATGAAGTCTCATAAGTCCCTCTCTCCGTCCCCCATCTTTGCCGCTCCTATTCATCTCCCCTATGCCATCAACCCTCTCCTGTCCACCCATACTAGTCTTCTTTCATACTTTGGGCCTTCATTCCCCAAATAGACAAATACATCACAGTATATTTGCTTTCATTTAATAAATGTTAAAATTATATGCACACCAAAGATTTTTTAAGATAACTGATTTATTATCAGTAAATGTTTGATTGTATACCTATTTTACATTTATATTATATGCTTATATATAATATAACTAATACTATATTAGTTTATATTCCAGGACCACATAAATATTTCTCCAACAAAAAAAAAGGTCATGCCAAGTAGGAAAATTTTATGAAGACTTGTGCTTCCACAAATACATAGAACCTATAAATGTATCTTGTAGCAAAGAAAATCCATGTTCCGGATGGAATTAAGACTGCTAGCTAACTATCTTTTTTATTGCTATCATAAAACACCTTAACCAAGGCACTTTATAAAAGAAAGCATTTCCTTTGTCATATGTATTCAGAAGTCAGAGTCTATGATGGCAAAGCAAGAGAACACCTGAGAGATTTCATCTTGACCCACAGCCATGAGATAGATAGAAAGAACTGGGCATTACAGGAATCTTTAGAAACCTCAGAGCCCACCCTCAGTGACACATCTCCCAATCCTTCCTGACAGTTCT
This sequence comes from Cricetomys ansorgei, assembly GCA_026225945.1. Taxonomy (NCBI): domain Eukaryota; kingdom Metazoa; phylum Chordata; class Mammalia; order Rodentia; family Nesomyidae; genus Cricetomys; species Cricetomys ansorgei. The sequence continues at coordinate 14,704,450 of JAMJFZ010000716.1, read as the reverse complement.
ACAGACTGAAGACCAAGTATTCAAATATATGAACCAATGGGAGCCATTCTCATGCAAACCACCAAACTGACCTTAAGATGGAGAGTTTCTTCATGGTCTCTGCTTGGACTCCATCTAATCACTTAATCTAATCAGGAGCGTCTTCATGGGCTGCAGCGGGGAGAGGTAAATGGATGAACCAAGGGTGAAAATGCTTTGATGGAAGAGGTGGGGAACAAGAAGTGGAGGCATAGAAGAAGACAAAGTATTTTCTTCTCAGAGCCTGCTGACACCTTGATTTTATCCGAGACAGGCCAGTGTAGGACTTCCACCCTACAAACCTAGAAGATCACAATTCAAATCCAAGTTACATTAACCCATTAGGCCTACAGTAATTTTAAAAAATGAGGAATGTAGCAATAGAAAACCAGCACACAAGCAATCCCAGTTCTCAGGCTCCTCCCATGCTTTGCTTTTCTTATTCACCTGACCCACTCAGTGTCATTTTGTGATTTATCTGATGTCTGCCTCCAGTTAGTTACAAAAGGGTGCTTTTTTTGTTGTTGTTGTTCAACAAACAAGTATTTGTTGAAATATCTGAATTTGAGAATTTACATTAATAGGGGAACCCATTTCTGAAATTGCTCTCAGGTTGTCAGGCTGAACCACAGAAGACAGAATCTGCCACAACACCATAGACATGTCTCCAGAATCTGTCTTCAAACAATTTCTTTAAAAGCAACTTTCATTTTCCTGCAGTAAAACTCACAAAATAGCAGTCAGTCAGTGCATTCAAGCTGATTATGTCTATGACCCACACTGATCAGCTAGAGGAACCCCTGAGCCCACTTTAATAATGGATAACATTTCTCCAATTTCATCTTCTGTTTAGAGACCATCCTTTAGCCATAAATCAGCTCTATGACCTAAGAACAGGGCAGGGGATTGTCAAAGTCTCTTTACTGAGTAATTCCAGAAATGCCTTAAAGCTCAACAAAGGAGGGAGCTGACATTAAAAGCTGGAATTTATAACAGGGAAGACCCAGAAGGGCAAAGCAAAACACTAGGCTAACCGCCCTCTGAGATCTTTTCAGTCTGTCTTTATAGAAGTCTCCACATTGCTGGGAAAGGGAAATTAATTTGCTTTTGAATGAAAAATGAAGCAAATTAATTAACCAAATTTTACCTTAAATTGTAGCCATGACTGAGCTTTTGCCTTTGCCCCGGTCTTTCTACTGTTAGAGGAAGCAATCAGGAAAACATCATCAGGAAAGCACCGAGGGCTGCTTGGCTGGGTGGGGCATGGGCAGCCTTCTGCTGAGTCCTGGATGGGACCCTTCCACACTGATGGCGAACAGTACAGGTTGCATCTCTTTCCATGACCTATGAAGCAACATGAGCCACCCAGGAAAAGCACACAAAGCTGAACACAACTTCAAACATGGAAAAGTTCTTTAGAACACAACATGATTTAAGCTACCTTTGACTTCTAATAAGGGTGTATTTTATTCTAAGATATTAAAAAAATCCACAATTTCATGTCATCTGTGGACATATTATGTGGATTTTTTTTTCTTTTGTCAAATGAAACAGTGAAAGATTTTGATCCAGGAGTTTACCTTTTTCTTCAGAGTAATCTGTTTTCTCCTACTCAATTAAAATCAAGACTCCCAATTAGTAACTGAAGACTTACATACACAATTCTCACCCAGAACCCAGGAGCTGCTCAACCACATTGTGCTAGAAACTGGAGCACAATCTTAATTGCTAGTTTGCTGAATTTGGTTTGGACATATAGGAAATCCACCTTATCTACCAGGTAAAATCAGATGGGAAACAGATGCAAGTAGACTTTCAAAATACAACAACAAAAATCACATGAGAGTAAATTTGGAGTTAATGAGCTATTATAGGTCACTGAGCAATTAAGCAAAAAGTTAGTGAGCCAAAAAGTCACTTGTTCTCACAATTTACAGTGTTTCTTATGGACGTATGTGCTTACTAAAGATTGTCTTATTCTCTTTACCTACTCTTGATCTTACTGATTCGAAGAGTAGTATCTTGTTTGTATGAAGGGGTGAAAACTTTGTTTGACCTCCTGTAGATGACCTGGCTAGAGAACTAGGAAGCTCATTAATTCAGTTGAGGTCGTTACCTAGAGAGAAGTGAACTCCACAGCAGATGGGATGGGAATTCAAAATGACCTTGATAACCAGAGAGACACGGTCAGAAAGAAAGTCAGGGATGATAACCACAATAATTATGGTACGAATAGAGAAAAATAAAGAGGTAATACAGAGTGGCAACCTAAGAAAAGACAGTTCTACAAGGCCTGAGATTTTTTTAGCCTATGCTAATTAAATAGCACAGAACAATTAACTGAGCAAATGAATAATTAAAACAAGCATAATCTTCACTATAGATTTATGCCCATGTGTAGAAAAAGAGAAAGAGATTAAAAAGTCTAAGTTTGGAGAATGAAAAATTTGCACGATTAGTTTAGAAAAGGGAACATTAATTTCTTCACGCATACTATACATTAAGTCGTAGAGAGATGAAGCTGCTCTCTAATTTGCTGTTTGACAACAAAGGCTCTAAGAAAAGAACAACGTGAGGCTGGGAAGACAGCTAAGTTGGTAGGGTATTTGCCTTCCAATCATAAAGATCTGGGTTTGATTTCAGAACTCACATTTTAAAAAAAGCTGAGTTGGGCTGTCTGGATGGCTCAGCTGGTAAGGGACTTGCAGTGCAAGCCCAGTGACCTGAGTTCAATGTCTAAGACCCACATAAAGGTCGAAGGAGAGAACCAATTCCACAGTGTTGTTCTGTGACCTCCACATGTGTGTCATGACATGCATGCCTCCCCCCCACACACACACATCATGCTTTCACAGACAGAATAATAGTAAGTTTTAAAAGTGTAAAAAAAAAAACAACACAGGCCTGATAATGTGGGTTTGTAACCTCAGCAATGGGTTAACAGAGTAGACACATCGCTGAGGTTTCCTGGACAGCCAACTTTATGTATTTGCTGAGTTCCAGGCCAATAAAATACCCTCCAAAGATGTGGACAGAGCTTGAAGAATGACACTTGAGATTGTCCTCTAGCATCAACATGCACATACACCTGCGCGCACACACGCATGTACTACACACACACACACACACACACACACACACACACACACACAACCACAGGTGGGCAAACAAACACAACAAATTAACATTTTGATAGAAGAGTGATGCAGTGAGTGTAGTCAATGTTAAGTATAACAAAGCTACTAATAATGAAGAAACTGTGACATAAGGAAATTACGACTATTGCTCAAATAGGGGAGCACTAGAAGCAAAATAGCGAAGACAAGCAATCTGACTCCATAGCTACACTCTAAACTTTCTGTGCCACACACCTAAGGCACACAGATCAGAGGTTGTAGGTAGAGTGAGCCAGTGCATGCAAGCGTCTCACACCTGAGTCTCAAGACTGAAACACTGATTTCTGCTGGCTCCTATTCAGAGTCTGGGCAAACTCGTCCCTTGTAATAAATGGGCCGTTTCCATAGCCAGCATGGGATTCCACACTCAGAGGCCCATTTCCATCAATAATAGACATTCATTTCTTTAATACAACATTAATTTTGGAGGAGATGTAATAGGAATTATTCACATGGCCCCTGAGTAAAATAGGATTTTATCCTAAGAATGGAAATAGAAATGGGTAAAACAAGCACCACCCCCAATAGGCTTGTTCTTCCCAGAAGCTGTAGAAAGATGTGATTGCCCCTCCATTCTCACAGGAAGAACCTTACTGCAAAGGGCTAGCCTGGGCAATGTGAATAGTTCAGGAATTTATGTCAGGAATCCCTTGGCAGGAGAAAGCTGAGCTTCTGCCAGCAGGGTGGCTTGACATTCTTATCTGATTTTCCTGATTCTAGAGCTATCAACTAATAAAGATAATATTATCTTTTTCCCAAATTCTATCTTGTTCCCCCCTCCAGCTGCTTTAAGAAAGAACCATAGATTGGGTCTTTCAAAAAGAGTAGGAATTTATCTAGAAGTCTGAGATCACAGTGAAAACATGGCCAGTTCTGTTGAGGACCTCCGCATTCAGGTTGTAAGCTACAGACTTTGTGTCTCCCCATGACTGAAAGGAGAAAAGATCATTCTTTGTTCCCTTTAAATAAGGTTATTGTGGTAGTTGAAGTGTTAATTGTCAACTTGATGAAAATCTAGAATCACATAAGAGATGGGCCTCTGAGTGTAACTGTGAGAGATTATTTTGTTTTTGTTAAATGAGATGGAAAAACCTGCTCACTATGGGTGACACCATTCCCTAGGCAGAGAGTCTTGGACCATCTAACAGTAGAGGAAGCCACCTGAGCACTAGCTTGTATGCATTCATTGATCTCTTCCCCTAAGTGCAGATACAATGTGACCAGCTGCATTAAACTTCTGATGCTTGACTTCCCTACACTGATGGACTATAACCTGAAATTGGAAGCTAGAAAAATCCACTTCTCCCTTGAGTTGTTTCAGTTAGTATATTTTGCTCCAACTAGAAGAAAAAATTAATGTGGAGTATTGATCATGTTCATCATGGTTTTATCCCTAAAACATTATGACCTTAGAAAGACTATATATATATATATATATATATACACACACACATATGTATATATATCATCATCACACTGGGGATTATATTCAGCAGATGAACTTGAAATGAACATCAAATATACTAACTGTACTGTCTCATCTTTCTCTAGCACACGGATTCTGCTTCATCATCATTTCAATGTATTAGAGAGTCTTTTGTTTATTCCTTCCATTACCTCACTTTAATTCTTTTAGTGAAGCAGTTTCTAGTTAGCCTGTTAATTACATCAACTTTGTTAAGAGAGAACATTTTGTGCTCGTCAGCTTTACCGATTTAAGTCAGCCTTCTTGGTTTGACTGTGTACTTATGAAGGTGTGTGAAGTTTGTTTGGAGTGAGGTGGGGTATAAGGAGCAGAGCTTGCTTACAGAGGTCAGATGTTGGCCATTTCTGTTCAAAGAGAGTGTGATGATCATGCTTGGGTGTCAACATGAGTAGATTAAGAAATACTTCTTAGTGAAGCACACTTCTGGATGTGTCTGTAATGGCACTTCTGGAGATAGAACACAAGGAGCACACCGACCCAATCAGTGGTTTTTATCTCTACGTATTTATAATATGATGCTATCATTGAGAGATGGTGAAAATGAAAGGCATGGCCTTTGAAGGACATAGGTGACTGGGGGCGTGTCCTTGGAGCTATATTTCACCCTGGCCCCTTCCTTATCTCCTCTTTTTCTCTACTTCCTGTCTGTCAAGAAGTGAAGCTCAGCATCCATCACATGTTCCCACAGCCACGATGTTCTGCCTGAATGCATGAGCCAAGCAACCAAGCACTAAACTCTGAAAATGGTTTGCCATAATAAATCTTTCTGCCCCTATGTTGCCCATGTTGGGCATTCTGCCATAGCAGTGAGAAAACTAACGTAGATAGTATCTAATCTCACAGCTTCTATTTTCATGAGATAAAAGGAAGGTTTCAATTTGAACACATCTGCATCACTCCAAAGTCTATTCTGCTTCCAAAGTCCATGCCGCTTCCTCTCATCGCACACCCGCCTTCTCTTCCGAGAAGGACTGGAGATGTACTGAAAAATAAAAGTAAGAATTTTCAATTGGGTCCTGGAGGGAAAAAAAATCTAAATAAAATATTCATGTGTACATTTACTTCCTTTGCTTTACAGAAGGCTGGAAGAAATGGTAGACAGGATAGCCTGAGGTTCCTGACACCAAATCCTGCTCAAATGAAGATACCTGACCAATGGTCTCAGAGATACAAGAGTTACACGTTTGGGCAACTTCCCTCGTTTGTACAGATTAGCCCCTGCAATCCTCTCAGCAACTCCGTGGCACAGGTGGGTGGTCATCTCCATTCTATCAATGTGGAAATGGAGGCAAAACAAGAGAAAGTTACTTGTCGGAGGTCAATTGCCCAACACCTAGCTGTCTGACTACCGAGACGGACTCGGGAACAGGGTGGCCGATTCCCTAATCTGGGTGGACTACGTTCCTCCACTGTTTTGCTATTTTTTTCAGACACACGTAAATACCTTTGTCTATAAGTAGCATGCCCTGGATCTCTGCTGAATAAATAGAGAAAGTTACATTTTCTAGGTGCAAATTTGCAAGTGTTCTGTGATAACAGGGGCGTAAATCTATCATAGGTAAAAGCCTGTCAAGATTTTTTTTTTAAAAAAGCAGAGCCACGTTTCAATCCCATAGAATTACCTTTCCATGTGTTTACACAGACATGTGAGGAGCTATGAGTCACGATGAACTCTGTAAACAGTACAGTATCAAGCATTAATTGTATCATTTACTCTTGAGAAAGGATGGTACCTGAATACTGAAGTGTTCTCATTGTTGCTATAACAACTTCAACTAGCTGTTATGATTCCTCTTGTTCAACATGAATGCCCATGTTTATCATAAACTAAGGATCATGTGGTTTAAAAATGTGATGTATCTGTGATGTGTGTCATGTCGCCACTTCATTTATAAAGGAGAATAATGGGGAACTGGCAATAGGTAATGAATGAAATTCCTCAAGAAATGAACTCAGAGACGTTCATAATGAAACATGGTTCACATCTGCATGAAGAACACGGTGTGGCCACACACCATCCCCACACTAATCTGGCCTGAATGTACCCAGAATAGTGCCTGGAAGAGCCATTTACCAAATAGATGTTATGTAAATGATAGGATGTGCCCATTTAACACTGCAGTAAGCCTCTGGCCTCCCCAGTTTATGCTATGTTGATATCAAGTCCCAATAGGAGCGTTTGCTTTCACCTAGACAGTCAGGTTTTCTTTTCTGAGTTCTTAGTTTAGTCTTGATTTTCCTAACAGAAGAAGCACACTCAGCAAATAATTAAATGCTGCTGACCTATTAATATTCAAGGAAACAGACCGATTCACATGATTTAATATTCAGAAATACCAATAAATTGTTTAAATTATAGAGCTAATTCAATCTTTATTGCTTTCTTCAAATATAAATGAGACTGATAAGACAGAGCTCATGGTGCAAGTCAAAGAGACCTACAATTAAGCATCCAGGGAGCCTTGGGACATTTTTCATATAAAAGAGCATTTCCCAAAGTGTCACTCAATAAGTTCAAGTCCTTATCCATTTCCTGTTTAACAGTTGAAGTGTCTATAAACACTGGGTCTAGGGGACAGATATCTCTGAATTCCCTAGGGTAAGTCTTGTTCTGATTTGTGAATTCTTCCCCAACCACATGGACAAAAAAGAAAGGAGGACCCAAAACTGTGGACAGCAAGGCCTTCCCATGGCTATGGTACCGATGCAAAGGAAAGAGTCTTTCTAACAGCCAACATCATTATCTCATTGTCACCCGTCTTTAATCTCTTGTAGGTGCTACATTCAAAGACCGGTGCCTCGGTTCATACTCTGGGACAAACAGGACACACTTGCCAGCATTTTTTTCTGCTACAATTTTATTGTTTCTTTTTCCCCACTGGTAACTCATTTACCCCGCACCCTACATACATGTACTCAGGAAAGTTCACTGAACCAGGGCAAAAGATGGAATATTAAGTGTGTGTGTTTTATGTACTACAAACAAATGATATAATTTCTCCTATGGAGTGCAAGTCAAAGTTTGGAGCAAAGTCGAGATTTAATATAAAACAGCTCAAGAAACAAAATCCAAGTAGACCACGATGTTTGAGGGTTATGGAACCTGATGGAAAATAGCGACATGGTCCAAACAGAACTTAACAAGTACCTCCAGGGTCTCTTGGATAACAAATATGGTAACTAGAAAGTCATCATTTTATACATCCTAGAACTCAGTTCTAAGATAAAACAAACTATAAATTGTATCAAATATTGAATACAAGCTTCTCAGGAAGAAAATGTTCTCAAATTAATCATGTAGATATACACTTTTGAAAACGGAGGAAAGCACTCATGGAGCTGTGTAACTGTAGGCCAGCTTCCTTCGGCATACGGGCAGGGTTTGAGTTGGAGGTTTGCTTGGTGTGTCGTCTAGATTCACTTTTGGCCTTGACAGAACTGTCTGGAATCATGGTGACAAGCTGTTTTCAGAACCAGTGTCCATCATCTTGGTTTCTACAGACCTCGGTGATTGACAGCATGATTCTGAGCTATATTGAAAAATGTCAGTGAGGAACTTTTTGCATTTTCTATTTTGTTAAGCTAATAGTTTCATATTTTTCCTTCACTAAATTACACATCCTGGAAGTTAAACAGCTGTTCTTAAAAATCAGCCCAAAGCTTCTGACAGACATGCCACTCACAAAAGTGAACCTCTTTCTGCCCCATCTTGGCAAGGTGTCACTTTCCATAGAAGAAAACAATCTTAGTCTATACATTAAAAAAAAAAAAGCAATTCTAATCTCTAATGCAATAATTTTTAAATGTGAAGAGAATTTTACTCATATCCCATAGAAAAAAACTATTTAAATGTTCCTTTTCTTTCTCCATTTATATCCGGACCCTCACCAAACAGAACAAAACAAAACAGCTCCCCAAATCTGTCTAAATGCCACTCCGTCTGATCTCCCTTTCTTCTTCCTCTGCTTTCTGGATCTTTCTCCTTTTCATAGGAAGTACTCTGTGTTTCCTAGAGAAAATCTGGTAAACTGGCTCAGGTCCTCTCATCCCCTCACTAGTGACCTGACGCAGTTTTCCCAAATAAGTGGTCAGAAATTCTCCTGCTATTGGAAGATTTCATTTACGCAGGATTTAGCCATTTTTACTTCCTTAACTGAATTGCCTGGCAGGTGTCAGTCAATCATAATAACATGCAGCCAAGTATAAACATTTTGAGAGCATTTTAAACAACACTCAGCAGACGTAAGTCCAAGTAAAGGTCAATATTAATTGCTCAAAAGCTAATCTTGTATATTTTGTGCTTTAGTGGGTAATTACAACTACATCAACATGTATTGATCTGCATGTAACTGGCAATGTTCTTTTGTTGATTTCAAGAAGATCTTAATTCCAGAACGGTTAAGTCATATAGTTGAGAAAATATAGTATTTGGAGTATCTTTGTCTGTTATGGATTATATACATAAAATTTATGCATAACACAATACATTATACACATAGCACATGCATACATGTGAATACATATGTAGCATGTGTATCCATATCTCTCTAAATAACTACACACACACATATGTATATATAAAACATTAAGGGGAAATTATTTTTTGAGGAGCTAAATTTATTCTGTTTTCCAAATTATACCCCCAAATGTTCAGGGGAGATTCCTAATGAAGATAATGAAGTGCCTTCATATCTCAGGCTTAACTTGTGCTCGAAATCCTCCTGCCACCTACTCCCAAGTGCTGGGATTGCAGATGTGTACTACCACACCAGGCTAGTACTGTAGTTTTGGTGAAATACATATCACACAACACTACTTCAATCAAAATGTAAGACAGACCCTGCAGCTCTGCCTTCTCCAGCCTCACACAAACGGAACCACATACAATGCTGCCTTTTAAATTTGCTTTTCTTCACTCGTCAGGACACATTTGAGATCCGTCCACATTGTGAAGATATTAGAAGCTCACTTCTTTTTATTGCTAAAGGATCTTCTATGACAACGCATTACAGTCCACTTCATTCCCCGGTTAAGGTACATTTCAGCAGTATTCTTTTGTGTGTTCTGCAATGAGCCCGTTCTCTGCCCTTTAGACGGTAACTCTAGGTCCCTGGTTCATGGCTAAAATATCCCTATGAAGATGTTTGCTACCGTAATCAAAATTTAAACGATTGCCTTTCCAAATCTCTTTGTTAGATTTTACTGACCATTGCTTTATGGGGTTGTGAGGTTCTCACAAAGTAAATACAGGAAAGTACCTCAGCTCACTCACTACCTCAGCTCACTCAGTACCTCGGCTCACTCAGTACCTCGGCTCACTCAGTACCTCGGTTCACTCAGTACCTCGGTTCACTCAGTACCTCAGCTCACTCAGTACCTCAGCTTACTCAGTACCTCGGCTCACTCAGTACCTCGGTTCACTCAGTACCTCTGCTCACTCAGTACCTCGGTTCACTCAGTACCTCGGCTCACTCAGTACCTTAGCTCACTCAGTACCTCAGCTCACTCAGTACCCCGGTTCTTCGAGTGCTACTAATGAGCTCTGTCTCACTGTGTGCACTACCTCACATAGTATTTAGAAACATTAAGGAAATAAAAAAAGAATGCCTGCTGGGGTTTTTATTTTGTTTTGTTTCACCTTTTTTGCCTTTTTTCTTTCTCTGTTTTAAGCTGGGCATCAGCCTCAAAGAATAGTATTGCTTTAGCAGACCGTTGAAGGTTCCCTACAAGTACTTCTTGCACGTATTTCACAAAAACCTACTGAATGAAGTCGTAGAAAAATATGGAGAGAGAGGTCTTTTCCTTGGGCAGGACTGCTGTTCTCTTGAGGGTGAGAAAATGCGAGGAGAACTGAAGGGTCATCCTGATCAATATGAGGAGGTACATCTCAGAAGGACCCCACACAGGGGAGGAAGCAGGACTCATGCCCCGCACAGTGAGAACTCAGGTGACCTCATCAAAAAAAAAAACCTGCCCGCTGGCACGGAGATGCACAGGGCTTGACGAAGCCAGAAAGACAGGAATAAGGTACATCTCCATGGCACCCTGTGGTACTAAGGACTAGAATAAGCTGGGCAGCGTCTTTCCCTCCAAATCTGTACAAGTTCCCGGAAATCTTAGGAAATCCCTTGGAAGGAGGATTCCCAACAAAGGCCTGGAGTTTACCCCCTCTCTGCCCATTTAATAGAATCAGTATCAGATCTGTGAGCGAAGTCCAGTCAGATAAAGGAAAGATCTTTTTCTGTCTTGCATCTTCAGGCTTTTGAACCCATTATAGTCACACTTTCAGACAGAACAGAAACTTGAGTTCCTCTTTAATGCTGTTTTACGTGTTTTTCAAAATATGTGAGAGCACCAAGTTGTCATGAGGTGCAGAGAGGTGATTCTCAGCTACAGTGGTCATTGCCAAGGTATAGTTCTGTAAGAAAGCATGGGATCATGAAAACACTAAATTAGTCCCGAATGTCATTTCGCTATGTATATTATATCAGCAGATTGTATTGCCCTAACATGGAAAAGGACCGGGCTGGAACGTGCCATTACCATCTTTATGACATCTCCATTTGCTCCAGGTGAATGTGTCGACAGTGAGACGCTTTATCACACATGTAATTAATTGCCTGAGTATTTGCTGCCTTTTTTACTCATGGTCTATTCATTCATTCATTTGTTCGTTCGCTCACTCATCAAATGCTTTAGCGAGTCCCAGACACTTTGGTCAACACATTAATGTCATCTCTGGTTGTGTGCAAAGCCTTTAACTACTCTAATCTGACCCTCCTTTCATTCTTGACATGTATCTGACCTCTATTTTCTGAGGATGAAAATCAGGCCCAGGGAACATGCCTAAGTCCCTGACAGAGTTCAAGGGTTCAGATTCCTTTCATTAGGAGAAAGGAATTCTAAATGGAGAGAGAGCACCACTGTTAACCTACTGTGAATTCCCAGAACCCTACTAACAGCACTTTAAAAAATAGAGTTTGTGCAATAACGGAAAGACATACTAACACTGGCATTGTACTTACACTGCAAAGAGCTTCTGAAACAGCACAGGCACACCGGGCTGTTGTATGAATTAAACAGCACTCTGAAATAAAACCAGTAGCTCAAACATTGAAAAGAAACATGCTGCAAAGATTTTGGTGATTTTTTTTTTCTAAACTAAAAACCTTTTTACATACATTGGGATCATGGATGATTAACATAAAAATTCTTAAATATTCCAGGAATAATTCTTGTTTTGAACCTTGAAATGTGTTTTAGAAAGATCTTTAAAGTTCTTCAATTACAAACTTCGTTTTTTTTTCCTTCTTCAAGTTTTGGTTTTTATTTATCTACAGAAAACTGACCAATGTTCTTAAGCCTGTGTTAATAATGTTTTCAGAAAAGGCAAATCTGAAACATTGATTTCTGTGTTGCCAAATAACAGTGCTTTATATAAGTAAATTTTCTTGCTTGTAGACAAAATACTCAGGAACAAAAGAACTCTAGCTGCATTTAAAAACAGAGCAATCTTAGATAGAAACTGCCAAATATAATGTGGGAGTTTTAATACCAGATCACAAAGTAAACATATGAATGGTCATGTAAGAATATCAATAACTGCCTCAGTAAGGGATGACACGGGTGGCGCATACCCTGACAGGGAGATCCGTCCACGGTCAGTTGACAAGTGTCAACTGAGCAGCCGCTGTGAGGGATCTCACTAGGAAAATAATCACAGCCGTAATGCCATAGTGTGACTTGTACCATTCTGCCCAGAGTACAAGCAAAACATGATTGGATGTATGGAGACTTAGCCAGATGAGTCTGGGTTTCAACTTCTTCGTCCGTGAACTGGGAAGGTTGAACTCAGCCTCAAGAACTCTTATGCTTGCACTCAGTTCCTACCATTGCTGTCGCAGGATCCAGAGTCATAACAGACAATGAAATAACCCTTCGGGACACTTTGACTGTTTGGCTCGTAACCAAGTGTCCCCTGTGATACCTAATATTGAAGTGTCCCTGACATAAGTGGCTTTAGAAGATGAGTTTTGTGATCTGAGAAGTTCAAGGATGCTTTATAAACTTCTCTCGTAGTTAACTGACACACATGAAGGGGAGAAAGGGGTTTTGCTTTCATCACAAAAATGTTGGGATAAGTCATTTGTATTAATTTATGTAACTAGAAAGTGGTAGATAGATGTGGTAACAGCCATGTAGAAGCTTTAAGAAATGCAGATTTTATATTTTATACTTATATATCAATTTGTTTTAAAAGCACAGCCTTAGACTGAAGCTAAAAAGAGAGAGAGTATGACACCAAATACCAATGAAGAGAAAACTGAAGTAACTATGTTAACTTTAATCATAATAAATTTCAGAGGAAAGATGTTTTCCAGGAGTACATATGGGCACAGCACAATGGTAAAGCAAACAATTCTCCCAGAAGTCATTATGGATCCCCAAACAACAGATCCTCATAACACATTAAGCAAAGTATGAGATCTGTTGTGAGAAATAGACAGGTTCAAAGCTATGGTTGGATATTTCAACTTTCTGTTCTTAAGAAGTGATAGATCGAGAGGCAGAAAACCAGTAAGAACATGAGAACTGCAAAAAAAAATGAGCTTGCAATTGATGTTGACAGAGCATCCCACCCAAGACAGCTGGGTACAGATTCATCTTGAATATATATGGGATATTCACTAAGAAACATTATACAAAATACTGTAACAAACCTTAGTACTCAAGACAGTAGAAATAATGGGAGGTATATTCTCTAGCCACAGCAAAATTGAGAAAGCAGTAGCAGAGTGATATCAGATTCTCAGTAACACCTGGACTAAAGAGAAATCTGATAAATTTCAAAATATTTTGAAGTAGATGACAATACAAATATTGGCATTTATAAATTGCAGCCAGAGAGTGTTTGGAGGGAAAATTGTAGCATTAAATGTCTGTTAAAACAAAAATATCTACATGAATAGCCTATGCTTCCAATGGAAGAAACTAGAACAAAGAGAATATTACATCTAAGATGAACAGAAAGAAGAAAACAGTCAATATTAGAACATAAATCAATGAAAATTTCCCTAAGATCAGGTACAAGTAAAAAATATTCGCTCTTGTGGCTTCCATCAAACATTATGTAACTTTACATAAGTACAGAAGTAAAGCCATGATAGAGAAGGAAATGAACTAGAGTCATCTAGATTTGAAAAGGAAAAATAAAATTCATATTTTCCGATTACATGTTCTTTCATAAAGAAATCCTGAGTCCCAATACATAACTACAGCAAATAATGAACACATTCACCAAAGCTGCAGGATATAAGATCAATGTACAAAAGTCAGTTGTAGTTCTGTGCACTTAGCCACAGTGGGGCAGGCAAGCTGGCTCAGCAGATAAAGTCACTTGCTGCCAAGCCTCATGACCTGAGTTCAATCCCTGGACTCACATGCTAGAAGGAGAGAACTGACTCCCTCAGCTTTTTCTCTGACCTCAACACATGATATGTAGTACATGCACAGCCACACATAATAAATAAATAAATAGGGCTAGAAAGATGGCTTTGCTCTTCCAGAGGTCCTGAATTCAATTCCCAGCAACCACATGGTGGCTCACAACCGTCTGTAATGAGATTGGATGCTCTCTTCTGGTATGCTGGTATGCAGGCAGATAGAGCATTCATATAAATAAAATAAATAAATCTTTAAAAAAAGAATTAAAGTTTAAAACAAATAAATAAATACATAAGCAGATGCTTTTAAAAAGCAAACAACTTCAGTTATAAAGGTACCTAGAAGAATAGTATGTTTAGGAATAAATTTAGCAAAGGAACATAAAGTATTGTTAAAAGAGACCAGTGGAGACATAAATAAATGAAAAGACAGCCAAATTCATGGAGCAGAAGACATGGGTAAGAGGACAGTCCACTCTAAATGCATTAATAAACTGAATAACCAGCTAGGCTTTCTTGATATTCATGTGCAACAAAACATGCAAGGACCTTGTAGTGTTTTATCTATAAATTGGGCTCCATAAATTATTCTAATCTTGTTGTAAGTCATGAATATTAAAAGGTGAACGTAACTTAAGTAAGTAAGCATTTTTATTTAGGTAGACTCCAGGCTAAAGATGTGTAAAGTTTGATAGATTTCTATAAGGTTGGCTTACAAGCAACACCTACAGCCAAAGACCTCACCAGCACCCCAACACACCAGCTCCTCACAAGGGATGCACACTAGGTTGACTTCCAACCTACAAAAATGAGTGTGCATTTGTTTGTGAACACCACTATTGTGTGGGACCAGAAGTTGGACTAGGAAATTCTTAGTTTTGATTTCCATCTTCCTATGAATTTTTTGCTTTTGTGTGGTAATTTGCACAAACTTTAACACCTTAGCTCAAAGCATCTCCAATCTGTTGGTGCTTAGTGATTTTTACTTTCTGCTTCATTCTTACTACCAATTACCCTGGCCACACCCCAAGACCAGTCACCACAGTGAACTGTACTATGAAATCTGAAGAGCCTCTCCCACAGTACCTTTCATTACTTTAGTCTCCTGAGCTCTTGTCCCCTCTTCCAGCCCATCGACGACGGGGGTGGGGATGGCAGTTATTTCCCTAGCAGGAGACACATGTGACAACCATTATAAAGATATGCTAGTCAGGTGGTCAAGGGTGGCTTTCTATAGTACATCCTATCTCTTTGGGGTGGGAAAGCACTTACTCTGTGACATGAACAGAACGGAATCAAAGCAAAATGTTCGGCTACATCTTAAGAACTCTTCCTCACCCCTCACCCCCACCCCTCCACCCCCACATAGCCTAAGGCCTTTCCAGTGCATTTTTTTCTAGACAGCCCCTTCAAATACAATGCTCAGCCCTGTTCTGACACCTGAAGCGTGTCCTCATTAAATCTGTTGCGTTTTCCTTCATTCTTTCTTGAGATCTCTTCTCTGAGTTTCTGTGTCTTCTTCCTGTCTGAGAATCCTGCTGGCCCTGGGAAGAACATTCGCACAGTTCCCATGCCCCTGTGTTTTCTTGTTCTTGTGGAAACTGCTTGTGTAACTTCCTTGTGCCTGATTGCTAGACAGCTGATACGTATCAGCAACAAAAACGTGCCCTGATGTGATGAGAATCATTTTCAACTCCTTGGCAGCAAGTAACACACAAGGACACACAAGGAAGTGCAGAGAAAGCTCGGAAGGGCAGGTAGCACATGGGCGACGGAGTGGGCAAGCGATGGTGTGGGAAGAAAAGATAACGCAAAGTGGAAAACAGAGAAAAAGAGGGAGAGTGGAGATGGAAGAGAGAGAGACTCAAAACGAGAATTGCTTGGACTTATTAATTGGCATCTTTTAAAACACACACACACACACACACACGTACGATTTATTAAACTTTCTACTAAAAGATTGGGCCTTTCATTGATCTTTGAAATACTTAAAAGCTGAGATTAAACATCCCTACTCTAAAAGACTGTTACTTGTGTCCATAGTCTGCCTTCTACAGGGACTCTGTGTGTTCTGAGCCAGGCCATTGTGTCGAGGCAGGAGGGTTTCTTGGAATGTTTTGTTGGTTACCTGCATCTGCATGGCCACACTAACTCTAAGAGACAACTGGGTTCAATGATACTCAACTCCTGGATGACAGTTGGAATGCACTGAGGAGAATAGAATCACTGTGATAGAGCAGCAACCAGGATAAGATGCCCAGATTTCTTAGCTGAGGAACTCAGACCCTTCAAGACCACCCAGCACTGAGCCCCACCCCTGAGGGTAGCAGTCTGGAAATGCAATCCCACACCTCATCCTAACCCAGGTCTGAACTACCACCCAGGGCAAGGGTCATGGCTTTCCATTCATACCACATTCTCTGATTTGCAATCTCACCCACAGCTTCTGAGTTGTCATTCAATTCAGAGAAAGCCTTTCAACAAGGCCACAGAGGTCAGTGAAATGTCTTGAAACTCCGGGGAAGGAGGGGTTTCCCATTTCCTGACTTAACATCTGCCATTCAGTTTGAGACTCCCTTTCTTCCTCTTCGCCTTAAAGAAGAAACATTATTGAATAGCCCAGGGCTAAGGGGAGTGAAAAATCTCATTACTTCTTCTCTGCTGTCTTCTCCCAAGATGCATTTCCTAGTCAATATTCGTACAACAAATCATTTTTAATTTGAAAGTCACACTCCACCATAAAAATGTACACAAATACTAGGAAGCTGGGCAGGGAAATGCTATGCTCAGCATATGGTAAATACAAGAACCGCTTCCCCAGTGCAAGAGGAATAAATTATCAATTCATCTTCCCATGCCTGTCTCATCTGGTTAGAAATGATAGCAAAGCTTTAACTAAATATAAATATTGAAGTTCATTAAACTGCTAAGATTCCATCCAAAACCAAAAGCAAAACAATGGAAGGCTGGGATTTCTGTTCTGTCTCAGTAAATATGCACGGAGTACAAATTGGCTTAAATTAAACAAAATCATATTTAAATGCTGGTTGGAGGTAGATTTTAAAAGAAAGTAATTCTAAAAACTTCCATAAAAATGAAAATGATCTGTGGTTTTTCCTACTTTATTGCAAATAAAATGAAGCTAATTATTTACTTGCAAAAATTACACAAGCAATTCTTATATGTCACTTTTCATACCCTATATTAGGGAGATTGAAGGATACTTTTGTGTTATGTATCCCCACCCCTCAGACCTTGTGGAAGCCAGCCTGAAAGATACCCCGAAAGAAACTCATATCATGGAGAACCAGTGTCTTCCATTTTCCGTGGTTATATGTGCGGGTGTGTATAAATGTATGTGTTTATGTGAATGAAAGTATACATAAGAGCTTGCTTGGAATTTTTACTTTACTTACTTGTGTGTAGTTTGAAGTTAAAAATTAAGGAAGAGTTGGGTAAACTAAAAAAAATCATTAACATAATTTTTATGGCAAATTATTCTAGATTTAGAAGCTAGATGAGGCCTCGTGATTCTCTCTTCCTTCCCTACATCTACCATTGAGCCAACTGAGACCCAGTGAAGGTCAGAGGTCCCCAAAACTCGAGGAGTAGAAATTAGGCTTGATGTAGTGTTCATGGTGCAATTTTCTCATCTCCACATTTTAAGTAAAAGGGGAATTGTAAACACAAAGCCCCGCAGAATCCTCACGTAAGGAAGCCAGTCACTGCACTGCAGTGGGAGATTATCCGCACTGATGGGGGCACAGTGCTGACCACACTTCCAAGGACCTTAGTTCAGGGGGCTACCTGTTGCACTTGACTTCACACATGTGCAGAGAGTAAGGGAGCTGGAAAACTCCAAGATCCAACTTTAAGGACAGCTGAAAGTCTCAGACGAGTTGCTGAGTTGTAACCAGCTTTGGTCTCAGATTTCTTGTCAATAAAATGAAAGGATTGGACTAGAGAATGCCAAGTTGGTCATGTAGGTCCTTATGGAGGCTGTGAAATCAACCAGGAAGTATCAATTACACTTGGGGAAGAAAATCTAAGAGATCAGAGACAGAAAAGCCACTGTGAGTGTCATGTATGAAGGATGGAGCGGGCGATAAGCAGACAGTGAGCCAAAGGTGGAGAAATGGCTGGAGGAAATGGTCTGCGGAGAGAGGACAGGAATCTCGACTTTCTGTGCTCCTGGCTGGACAGCAAAGGATGTTTCTCAGATCCTTAGTAATTCCTACACCCTTCTTAAAGCTGGTGCCCAATGCATACTTGAACAGTTTCCTGACAAAAATGATCAGTTTGTGACCTCCAATATATTGACAACTGTATTACATATTGATGTGCGTATTCCATATTGTCTGGATCCTTGATCAGTTTCTGTACTGATTATATAACATTTCCTCTGCGGGGTTTTTGTGTTCCCCAAATTGTATTATATGCAACATTGTGCAGCAGTGTGGATGCCTAACAAGGTTTTTTTCATAAGAGGCCCTTCAGGATACCTGCATAAATCACCGAAGAAATGAATGAGAGCGAGACATCACTTCATCATCATCAGTCATGTTTTGGGTATTTATAATATGATAATTATAATTATATAATATTTATAATATATATAAATATTTATAATATATATAATTATTTATATATATAAAATATATATAGTTATATATATATGTGGTAAATATAATATTTATAATATGATTTACACGGAAAAGACAAAGACACTAACTAGGAAGGAAACCGACCTCTATTCCGAGAATCCCCTTTGTTTCGGACAGTCAGGCAAATATGTCTTTATAAGATCGTATAACCAGTGCCATCCGTGAATGTAGTAAGAACTAGAACAGCACAAATTGTTTCCTAGACTTATAGATGGGGTTGTGTAGGGCAAATATTCCTAGATGAGTGGATTTTATAGATCAGTAAGTTTCAAAGACATTTTAAGATGGACAAGATTTTATTTTGCCAAGTTAAGTCAGGTTTCTAAATTTATATTTACAAATATCAACATTTCATAAAGAGTATTTTTTTTAAACATCAAAAACTAGGGAAGGTATAAATAATCCTAGGAAATTAAAAAAAATCAGTCCTATAAGTGAGTAAGTAAATTTATTTTTATGCTTAAAAAAACCCAATGATTATTTTTCATTAGTTTTTAATACATTAAAACATTTATCACAGATTGATGTGCATCCCATCAGGCCGCTGGCATAACCAGAGAAGGAGTCAAAAAATACTTTGGGTAATAGAATTAGAAAAACATTTTGTCCTAAATCAAAGTATCAAGAGAAAGAACTTATTGTATTTGGACCATTAGCCATGTGTTCCATTTAGTATAATTGCCTGCTTCATTTTCTTGACAATATTGGGACGGGGGACAGTTGTTCTGGGATCAACAAACTCAAGAGGGTCAGATGTGGCTTCAGGTTTTACACACACCAAAGTTTGTCACTGATGCAGGGCAAGGCAGTCTAGAACATCACCTCAGATTAAGATTGCTACATGTAAGACGTTCTAAAAACACCCGAAAAGATACAATGTAATAATTTTAAGACAAATCTGAATCTCTATAGACTTAGAACAATTTGATATGCTTATTAGTTTGTTCATTTTTTACTGTTAGTTCCACAGAGGAGGCCAAGTAGCCAACTTCAAGAGATCTTGCATCTTTGTAATAAATGGTGAGATACAACCCCTAATCAGAGAAATGGTAAGTGATAGATGAAATCCCCAAGCTCTCCGAGTTAGTCCATTTGGAATTCACACGAAAATGTTCAGAGGCATATCCCAGGCTCAAGCCGAAACTGCTAAATTGGGCAATAAATCTCATGAGAGTTCAGAACATGAAATCTCTGGTATTTCCTGCTTTTAATTTGTCCAGAAATGTTTCCAACACAGCTTTTCTTATCATATTCCAGAGCATGCTCTTGTAAAATGGGGACAGATAGGAGAGATGTATGTTAAAAAGGTTGGCTTAAGTTTGGATCAAGACTAGTCTTTGTATTAGCACAACCAATGAGTATAATCTTTACCTAGAAAAAAAAATCAGAAATGTTTTACAAATACCAAAAAAGCCACTGGATTAGATAATATTAAAGAAACAACAACAGCAAAAGCTACTTACAAATCCAAAATTAGAGCATAGAGTAGAATTCAAAGAAGTAAGACTGGTTCAGGAGAAAGAACTGACAAATTACAGCCAAGCTATCAAGCTCTTTGTAGTCGGTGTAAAGTGCTTACCTGCTCTTCCCCCCTCCCCCACCCCATTTCTTGGATAGCTAAAATGTCAAAATGCATTGATTCTGCCAATCCATATCCAATGCCCTCTAAGTGGTATGTTCTTATTTTTCTTAGTCAGTAGTTTATTCCTTTAAAAGGAAGCATCCTTAAACTGGAAGCATGCAAAGGGAGGCAGGAGACAAGCATGTGAAAACGGAGATAATGTGCTCGGGGGACTCATGAGCCTCGACCCTAGACCACGACACAGGGCAGATGATTCTAGTCCACTCATTGGCAAACCATACAAACTTCAGACCAGCCCTTTATTAGCATGCTTTACATTAACTTCTCAGGAAAACAGTGAACTAGTGGACCCCAGACATGAATGATTTCCTGCTTCCTGAGACCACCATAAGCATATGCAATTCGGAGAGTCATTTTAAGGAAGAAAGAAAGAAAAAGAAAGAAAGAAAAGTAGCACCAAACCATTAACATGTGGGACACTCAAGAACCAAATCATAGCAGTGAGATTTTTTACAGTTCTTAGCTAATGTTTGCAAATCATTTAATTTGGGCACTGACCAAGCTACTGGAATTTAGAAGATTGGTGCTGATTCATCTCCCAAATGTTAGTGACTACTATCTATCAAGAGAGAAAAAAATAGCGGGAAAAGTCTTCTGATTAGTAGTTGATGATTGCAGAAGAGGGTAAGAAAATGCCTCTGGTACAATCTCTTAAATCCTTTTGTTAGTTATTCAGCTACTGAGGGCCAGTCTTCCTGTGAGAGGTTAGCAAATCGACAGGTTTGCTGTTGCTGTTGTTGTTTGGTTGGTTTGTTATCTAGTTCTGTACGAGAGCACAGCAGAGCACTTAACTCTAAAAACTGGAAAGTATTATCATGAAGAAGGAACTCTGGGAATCTAAGCTCCCCTCTTCTGAGGACAAAATTATAAGGTCTTTATTTCCTTAACTCATAACTGATGTATGGATACGTATTTTCACGTAACAAGTCTCTATTTAGCTACTTTAAAATATGTCTTACAAAAAATTTGTGTCAGAAGTTGTACCAAGAAGCATTTCTTGGAGTATAAGAAATAGTCACGGGGACAATATCAACCATTGTAGATTGCTGTAATTGTTAAACTTCACTGTCAACTTGTCTAAATTTTGAAAGCTTTTTTTTCAGTGTGTGTGTGTGTGTGTGTGTGTGTGTGTGTGTGTGTGTGTGCAGCATATAAAAGTCAGAAGACTTGTTGGTTTTTGGTTCTCTCCTTCCAACATGAGGGTCCTGGGGATCAAACTTAGATCATCGGACTTGGCAGCGAGTGGCTTTACCTGCTGGATCATCTCACTGACCCTTGGCTGAATTTAAACTCACCTAGCAAAGACGCTCCTAGGAATGTCTACGGGTGTATGCAGAGGCATTTCACTAAAGAGGGAAGAGCCATTTTAAATGGGAGGTAGAGGACTGGGTTGAATAAAAGTAGGAAAAGGAGGAAGCTTGTTGAAGACCAGTATTTATCTCTATCTCCTGCTTGGATACAATGTAACTAGTACCCTGAGACAGCCATACCCTGGGGTGGACTGCATCCTCACAGTGGATGAGCCCAAACAACTCTGCCTCTCTTCTCCTATGTTACTTATTGGTCACAGAAATGAGAATAGCAACCTAAGTGAAGAACATACCGATGTACTGGTAGCCATTTAAAACTGATTTAATGAAACAAGATCCCAGCTTAGTCAATAAGAGTCTCCAGATATCACAGATATCTATGGATTCAAGCATGTATTCTGTGAACCCCTCAATCTTCATATAAAGAAGCATGCCCACTTGAAAACACATGAGCACACACACACAGAACACACTATTATGTCATATGATTCCACACTTACATGTATATAGCTACCTCAGTTTATCTAGGGTTGTCCTGATTATAGCACTGAAATCCTGCATGCCAGGAAACCCTTCAGTCCTAGATAGGCCAGGATATTTGTTAACCCACTTGATAACATTGGCACATTACCCAGAAGTCCTCACTGCTGCCAAATGTCAAGGATTTGTATAAAAGCTTCATTCTTAAGTTGGAGTTTTCAACCCTTCAAAGTATGTAACACTTTGGAATGAATGGTAGGCTGAATTGGTGGGGGAGGGGTATTCGATAGGGCCAGGGATACATGCAATTTCTCTAGGAAGTTTATGGTTCTCATCAGATCTTTAATGTGGTTTACGTAAGAAGAGTACAGAAAATCTAACTAAGGGAGACTGTCTGAAAGATGTGTGGCCCACTCATTGGTCTAAATACTCTAATCATATTTGCCTTGCTGTACTTTGAATGAGATCATCAGTTATCAGGACCAACATAAATGTTTGTCCATGCAAAGACATTATTCATTCTGACCCAGTATATCTCTTTTATAAGATGTCTCAGAAAGAAAGCTCTGTCTTTAAAACTAATTTTCTTCTTCAAAGTTTCCTCTTCTCTTATAGACAAGCAACTAATCTCATTTCCGTTCCTTACTATCTTCTAGAGTCTTAGAAACAACTACCTGAGCTGTCCAAATGTATGCAGCCCTTCATGGTGAACATGCATGTGTGTATGTGTTTGTGTGTGTATTCCTATTGATACACGCCTGACACTACTTTCTTTTCTTTCTTTTTTGTTTTCTTTTCTTTTTTTTTTTTTTTCTCTTTTTGTTCTTGGTTTCTCGAGACAGGTTTTCTCCATTGTAACCCTGGCTGTCCTGGACTCACTCTATAGATGAAGCTGGCCTCAAACTCACGGAGATCCACCTGCCTCTGTCTCCCGAGTGCTGGGATTAAAGTCGTGCACCACCACTGCCCAGTCATTTCCTGTTTCTCGACAGCTTCTGCACTTGTTATTCTGTCAGGCAGGTTTTAGCTCTGGCTTGAGCGAGGGTTGCTCCCCACACAGGTGCAAGCAGCCTCATGTTACACACACCACGGGAGAGAATGAGAGTGCTTCCCATCACCTCATCTCTTGCTCCCAGCCTGGATGTTCCACACCCGTAACTGAGTGGAAAGAAGGCACATAAATGTCATTAAACACCTGCCACTTCATCCGATCTTATGAGGAACTTTATTGTATGACCAACCGTGACAGGGCGAGACAATGGAAAATGTAATAAGTTGATAAATTTATTCCCTTGGCTATGTCTGCCTGAAAATAATATCAGATGTTAGTTGATAAAAAGAGAGTAATTACAACTTTTAGTCACCATAACAATCATCCTCTGAAACTGTTATCTTTACAAGCTACTTTGTGTCTCTTTGGAGAACATGGAGAAGACTGTAGTAAAAAATTCAATGAATCACATTATAATAAGTGACTGAAAAGAGGTCTCTGATGTTTTCTGTTGTGATCCGATTACAACTCAGGTGTGAGGTTTGATTCCTGAATAGTCTGCTTTCTAATCTCCATGTGGCTTCATTGTGAGCTTGAACCTCTACTCTCAGCTAGCTGCCGGAGAAAGCAGTATCAATCTTCCTTCATGATGGCTATCCACCTAATGGCACGCTATGCTAGATTCAGGGAATGTCAGAGTTAATAACTTTCAGTAATTAAGCATGATTAAATGGGAGCAACAAGGAGCATATGTACAGAGTGACAGTGTTAAGTGCTGTGTGTGGTACTTGTACACAGTAGTCCATGGGCCAGCCAGGGGAGGGAAGGACTGAGACTTTCTAAGGGCAGTGGAATTGATGTGAGGTATCCATCAGGGAAGACCACTCAGACACAGGTTTAAGCCAATAGAAAGTCTTCATGGTAGATGGTAACTCTAGCCTTTCTCAGGGTGAGCTTTTTAAGCACAAAGCCCACATCCTGGGGTGACACTCCTTAGTTAGCAAGCACAGTTAGCCAGAAGTGGAACTACAGAAGCCAAAAGCAAGGTTAGTACATTTAGGGACATTCCCAAAACTATGGACTTTGACAGATTCGGTTTTGTTTTTGTTTTGGCAGGTGGTGCTGCTGGATTCCAGCAACTGAAATGGTATTTCCATCGTGGTGTCAGTTGTGCTACGGTCTCGTGGTCTGTTTCTGGAATGAGTTAGAATGACTGCCTGCAGATAGTGAAAAGGGGATTTACAGCCTGGCTGTACATGAGTAGAGAGATTGCAAACAGCTCAGAAATATGCCAGACATAGCAAAGCCAAGAGATAATATCAGAAGGTTCTGGATGCCAAGAAGCATGGAAGCTAAGCAGAGGAATCTGGACAATCTGGGCTCTATTCTCCACACAGTGAGGGAAGTGTCAAGGGTTTCTGTTTTCTCTGATGGAGTAGAGTCACATCTGTATATGTGAATATCAACACACTTGTTAAATGTATCCTCCATGAGTGGAAGACAGGAAGAGGGTTGGGAAGCTGTAGCAATGAAGGAAGAGAAATCGGAAGGAAGGCAATGTCTCTGGGTCAGAGGGAGGTAAGGCTGTACTTGGGAGGACGGGGGACAAATGTCACGGAGCAGGTGAGCACTATTAGGAGCCTAAGGTGACCTCTCCCCCAGGGCTATCATTTTCTTAACCAGATATCTCAAACAGAGGTTAGCCTCCTGACCAGGAAGGAGAGCACTAAGTGAAGAGCTGACGGCAGAGGTTTCAGGAAGCCTCAGGAAGACTGGAGCCTACACCAAGGAACAAAAACCAGTAAGAGGCTATTTCCATTTTGACATTTTGACTTCAGTTCCGGAGCAGCCCTGTAAGCTGCCTACAGGGTCCCATTTCCTTCTGACTTCTCCAGGAAGCTCCTGTGGCAATTAGCCCTTTCTTCCTTATTTCCAAGGCTGTCTTCTCTGAGATCTCCTAATCTGTAGCCATTCCAGCTTTATTCCCATCACGCCCCACGCATCTTTCTCCACTTAAGCCAGACTCTACCTCCTTCATTACACTTGGGTACTATACTCTCACCTGCTCCCTTGGGGGCTTTGCATAACTCTGCTACTCTGCCTGAGTTTCTCTCTCTCTCTCTCTCTCTTAGATCTATTTACGTATATGAGTGCTCTATCTGCATGTACACCTGTATGCCAGAAGAGGGCATCAGACTCCACTATAGATAGTTGTGAATCACCATGTGTTTGCTGGGAACTTAACTCAGGTCCTTTGGAAGAGCAGCCAGTGCTCTTAACCACTGAGCCATCTCTTCAGTCCTTCATACCATTGTTTTAACATAACCAACTCCTTTCATCTCTCCTCAAACTCATGAACAACTCCTGTTCTATATTTCCAGGATGGCTGATACTTCATGGCATTGTGTCTTATTAAAAGGCTCTATATAATTATTTATTATCACTTATTTGTTTATAACGGGCTTTTGCTTCATAAAAGCAAGAGCTCTGGGGACTGGAGAGATATCTCAGCAGTAAAGGCACTTACAGCTTTGCAGAGGACCTGGATCAAGTTTCCAGCACCCACATGGTGGTTCACAACCTCCTATAACTCCAGTTCCACAGGATCTGATGCCCCTTCTATTCTCCATGGATTCCTACTCTCACATGGTGCAGAAGCATACACTCAGGCACACACACACACACAGTAAATAAACAGACAAACAGACAAAGCAAGAACTCTTCAAGTTTGCTATAGTGCTGGTCAATCTTCAATGATATGTAAATCTTTTCCGTCGTACCAAATGAAACTTACTTCTTCCAAGCCTTGCATTCATCTTCAGCCTCTGCAATTCCTCTGCTGCGTACTACCACCAAGGATCATGAAAGACGCAGTAGCTCTGTCTGTGGACTTTGTTAACCACACACATTGGGAGCAAAGCCAAGGAAGTAAGTCTTTGCAAGGCTTTGTGGTGAAGTAGGGGCCTGAGAGGTCTTCTAATCACAGTTGTTCTATGCATGCAGCTTCCACAGTGTCTTCTGCACATTTCTGTTAACACACAGCAGTCTTCCTTCACCTTATAGAACCTCTACTGAATCTGATTGTGTAAGCACACCTGCTGAAGCCACTGTGAAATCTAACACTTGGGTTTCCATTATTACACTGACCCCCTCAGCAGCGCTTAACACAGTGGCCTTTTGTTTTTTGAATTGGCTCTTCCCGTGAGCTTCTCGAGCACCACATTTTCTTGGACTCCTCCCTCTCTGCTAATCTCATCTCTGTTCATTCACTATCTTTGTTCCTTAGGACACCTAATAAATGTCAATTTCTGCCCTCATTCCCTCCGGGCTTATCACTGGGCTTGGGTCTAATCTCCCTCAAAACCAAGCCAAGATTTTGGAGGCCTTCCGTAAATTTTTCCAATGGAAGATCTACTTCTGCCTGTGAAAAGTGAGTCCAGGTGGGAGTATTATGGGGGTCAGTTGGGAAAAAAAAGTTGAGCTTCCATGTAGTTGGAAGGTAGTGGAAGGCCTTCTGGGACAGAGTGACAACTGAGGGAGGGGAGGAAAGCCATGAGATGTCCAGTAGAGGCAGGGGTGGGGGGGCTGGAGGGTTTGCGGGGGAGGGTGGGTAGGTCGGAGTGCACTTGACTGGAGCTGTGAGGCAGACTGCCTGAGTGCCCCTTGGACACTCTAGCACTAAGGCTCAGGGAACAGCACCAACTTAGGGGGACGGGGGTATCTCACAGTTTTAAGAGTTGGTTCTGTTTAGTTCAGAGAACAGTTATGCCTGGATCCACCCAGGAACGGAAACTTCAATGGCAGTTTACATGAGAAAACACGGGGGGTTGTAAGCAACGGGGCTGGTTAGGGGGTGGATGGGGACGAGGAATATCCAGCTAAACTGCAGGGAGAGAAAGGACCAGGAAGGCAGCTATAGACCAGGAGAAATAAACAATGGCCAAATTTCTATCAACAGAAGAGCAGTCTTTGCAAGATCAGGTAAAAGAGGCCACAGCCAACCCTCCTCCTTCCAGCATTGGCTGGCTCCTCTTTTCTCTTTCTCACCGACTTTACACATCAGTCATGGAGACCACCACACCATGGTCCTCAGCTTTAGAAACATACAGGCCTGGCTGACCTGCCCACCACCTGACTTTGGGGAAACTTTTAACCTCCCCTAAGTCTAAATCTCATCAACTAGAAATGGATCATAACAGACCTCTGCTCATAGGCTTGCTGTTCACATTCAGTCTGCATACATAAAGCTCAAAAAGGTGCCCAGTGCTCAGCAAATAGCAGTCCTTAGCACGAACACCCAAAGAAATTAGTATTTGGCAAGAATTACCTTTTGATCGGGAAACATTTAGACAACGCTTTCATTACAATTGTAGAGTCTAGTGGGGATTTTCCACGCTGGGCAAATAGCCCTGTGCTGAATTAGCAGAATGCTTGAGTTGGTGGTGATTTGTTACCATAGTCCCCATCTGTGTCCTTAATGCCCAGCTGGGATTTTGTTTCAATATTGGGATACAAAAAGTTTGAGATTTACAAAATGCTGGTGAACTGGGCACCTTTATTTGGAAAGCATACTTCCTTGCCCAAGGGTGACAATGTACATTCCTCATTTGTCAAAATAATGTCACCAGCCTCCCAGCATCAGTACAGTGTCCCTTGAGCTGGAGTTTGGGCTGGTTAAGAATTTTCTTGAGCTAACTATGTTTGTCAATCACTGGAAGCAAATGATTTCTGGTTTCACTGCGTCAGCATGACACTGAATTCAGTTATCATGCTTCATAAAGCAAATGAAGTTAGAACGCTGGGCTTGGGAGGCAGGCAGAGCTAGTGCCTAGTCTGGTTGTGCCACTTATTAATCGGGTTTCCTAACCTCTATAAGCCTCAGGAGCTCACCTGTAAAATGGAATGATAATGAGGGTGTTTACTTTAGGGATCTGTGGTAACTACTAAACCAGAGAATATATAAGAAGGCGTGTATGTTCAGTCCCTGTACACAGCCAGAATTCTGAAAATGCTGGCTAATTACTAATGTTTAACATTTTTCATCTACCTCCATTCATATTGTTTTATCCACTTAAGTGAAAGAGCGTTTGAAGAAAATTCTAGGAGAGTTATTTGATAAGTCTTACCAAAAAAAAAAAAAAAGGAAAATGAAATAAAAGAAGAAAGAAGAAAGGAATAGCTATCTTGGCCCTCAAACTAGGCTTTAGTAATTTGAAATGACTTAAATCACTTCAAGTATAAACAAGTCAATCATCAAAATACAACTTACTTTTAAAACAGTGTATGAATGAAATGGAAAAATGTCACAGTGCAGGACATGTCACCGACCAAGTACTGCCATTTCCCTAAGCAGGTTCAGCTATCTTTGTTGTGGTTCTCGTGGCTGCTGCGAGGCCTTCCGTGGCTACACCACCATCTTTAGGAAGAAGGAACTGTAACCCCGAAGTGGGGTGGGAATGCGGAGCACACTGTCTCCATGCCTGCAGACAGAGTCTTTCCTCTCTCATTTCAGTTCCCTAAGATGGCCGGTGTCTGCGGAGCAGGACTGGAGAAGTCCTGACGGACTCAGAAGCTCTCCAGCCTCTCTGGAGTAGGGTGGCAGTCACCTCTTCCCAATCTAGATCTGGAACTGACCCAAGTTGAAAATTTGGGAGGATGATTTCCAAGCGCCCACAGCTGTCGGTTAACAGCTCTCAGAGACAGGTTCTTCTGCCCCATAATTCATCTCTTCTTAAGAATTAAACTGTTTCCCCAGACAGAAATGGACAAAAGAAACACGGGTGGCTGTCAAGGAGAATGTGGGTGACAGCATATTATAATGATAGTTTATTCTCTACATTTCAAATCCCTAGAAATTTCAAATTATGCCTTGTCATTCACTAATTTGTTTTCTTAAAAATTATGTTTTAAAATCAAAAATAAAATATTCCTGTAAAAATTACATGTATCTTGACTGAGAAAATGGTCACTTTCAACACAGTAGAAAGCCCTTTTACTAGACTAGATTTGAGAGACACGCTGCTCTCCTAGAAAGGTCCTGGTAATTTTTTACTTTGTCTAAATAACTACATGTCACTAGAAATCAGCTTTCAGCTGAGATGCTACATATCATATTTGAGTGCAACAGTCTAAAGAAAAAGTTATTCTACGAATCTGTTACTATCTCAGCTAAATAAAATATTTACGTGGGCTGATTTTTGCAGAGCAGAGAGTTTTCATTGACAGCTGTTCCTTGTTACTTCAGGCTCAGTGATGCCCTGAGTGAGCCGCTCAGCACAGACTGAAGTTTCATTCATCATGCACATTTCATGCCATGGATTTAATTTCCCATTTACACTGCATGGCTGTAAATTGGCAGCAAAAATCTACACAAAAATTATCAACGACTTCAAAAAAAAAAAGTCTTCAGCGTGTAAACTAATATTTAGGGAATATCTAGACATTGCTGTTCCAGAGAGAACTCTAGCGCTGATGTCACCACACCTAATCATCCTTATCAAAAATCCTTATCAAAAGAGTGAGGGAAATCCTGGACTCAGAGGCGCCGGGTGTGGGCTGCTTTTACATCTCCAACCTTTCACCACCCTGTTCCAAAGGAGCAGATTTACCCTTACAACTCTCGTTATGGAGCCAGAAGAAACCTGGCTGAAGAAGTTCTCCCATTCCATCTGCTCCTCTGAATGTGCCCTGGACACTCCCCACACAGAAATAAAATCTTATGGCCTTCTTCTGAATCTGGTGTGATCTTGGTGACATGCCTGTAGCCCATAAAATAAAGCAGGAGTAATGTCATGTGACTTCAATGAGTGAAGTAGAAAAGGTCCCATGGTATCCATCTGGCTTTCTTGGAACAGTCGCATTTTCGATGTCTCTCCTCAGCTCTCTCTTGGAACCTAAGAAAGACATAAGCCCCACACTGAGTTCATTCTGAGAGCTTTTGGTCAACAGACTCAGCTGAGTTTGCCGTATTTGTTCTCCTAGACCAAGGGTACCAAGAGTCAGAAAGAAGACTCCAGATCGTCTCAGGCCAACTGATACAATCTTCTGTATCCGTTCGAGTTTTCCAAACAGAAATTCCAAATACTGTGGAGCAGACAAGCAATCCCTACTGTGTACGCCCAATCTAATCTGTGGGCAGATTAAATGATTGACATTTTGTTCTCCTAAGCTGTTTGCTGCTTAGCAGGAGATTCCCTGAACAAACATCCTGAGAGCATCACAACATTGCCTGACCTTCTCCTTTTTCCCAGTTGTCTTCTGTTGTCATATGAAGGCTCATTTAAGAAATAGAAAAAGAGGCTCTACTTCTGGGCTGAGAAACCCTGGCTTTCTGAATAGCTCAGACAAATAACTCACTTGCTCCAAGTCCGTTTCTTCATCTAGCACTGATGATATCAACACTTACCTGTTAGGATTAGTGTGAGGATTAAAATAAATCCCACAACAATGCCTGACACAGTGCTGATGCGGCAGGTTTCAGGAAACAGTTCCTCTTTCCCCTATGGGCTTCGTAGCTATTACTCTGTTGGCTTCTTCTATAGAAATACAAAGACATGTTGCCAACTTCTAGTCATTCAATGGAATGCCAGGAAAATAAAAGCTTGCTGTGTCTTTGTACAGCATCTTGGGCCTTTCTCTCATATGAGCTGAGATGCTATCATCTCATGTTATATATGAACTTTTTCTTTACAACCCAGAGTTAACACAGGAAATGATTTAGAAGCTGACTGGCACTGGGTGAATGTTAGAGACATCATTGGCTATTATTATTGTTATCATTTATTGTTGGTTTCTGAGTAGTGTTCAACTTTATTAATTTTGAAGCTAAATATGCCCATAGTCCACCTTACATCCAGTCATGTTCTGGAATTCTTTAAAAAAATTTTTTTTTTTTTTTTTAGACATGGTTTCTCTGTTTTAACTCTGGCTGTCCTGGAACTCACTCAGATTCGTGGAGATCTTCCTGCCTCTGTCTTCTGTGTGCTAGGATTAAAGGTATACACCACCACCACCCAGCGTCTTTGAAAATTCTAAAAAACATGTTTATTTTATGTCTATGTATGTTTTACTTGCATGTAAATCTGTGTGTCATATATATGCAGTGCCTACAGAGAGCAGAAGAGGACAGTGGATCCCTTGGGACTGGAGTTACAGGTGGTTTTGCTCTACCAATGTGTGCAGGGAATTGCACACCCTCTAAGAAAAGCCAGTGCTTCTAACCGCTGGTGAGTCATCTCTCCATCTCCTGGACTGGTATTCTTATTCAGCCCATTAGATATAAAACTGAGTCAGTCTGAAGTCTGCCTTGCTGTTCCATTACATCCTGTAGTCTCTATGAGAGGCAAGCCCTGCTTTCGAATCTGTTCTGTCATCTACACTCTCAAAGACAGGTGTCTCTGCATCTAGGACCCAGCCCTCAGTAGCACTGTGTTTCATGCATCATCCTACCCTTTTCATTTAAATTAATCAAGAAGGCAGGTTCCCCATGCTCTATGTTCCAAAGAATGGGGGTTGCACACACCCCGCGTTTCACACCTCTAAAGGCCGGGGAAAGGACCTTAGGAAACTTTGGCCCAGGTTTCTCCTGTCCAGATGAAGTGTGTTCTCTCCATAGTAAGTCATGCAGTGCAGACGAGTTTCCAGCATCTGCTCAGTGTCACTACAGATCCTTGAAGTCATCAGCTGCTGCTCCACATCAGTTCATCTAGGGCATCTGGAGAAGCAGGGCATCAGACCATAAATCCTTTTTATGGCACTTTCATGTGGACAACGAACTATTAACAATAATTCTTTCAGGTATTCTAGGTTCAGTGTCTGTCAAAAGAAGTCTGTCAGACCCTTCCACCCTAAAGTTTTTCTTGTCAAAGTGTTGATGGTAATTAATCAATGTCTTATTGGGGATTTAAAAATAAAAATTGTCATACTACTTCTCAACAGCTTTTCTAAATTGAATTAATGTAATCTTTGTGTTTTTAGAGTTATCTTCTAAGGCAAAACAGTGCTGCCTTCCCAACCCTTCCACAACTCTCAAATTCTAGAGTAATAACAAGTTCCCATATACTGACCTCAACGTATTTTTTTCAAATATTTGCCACATACAATTTATTTCTCAATTCATCATTAAGTTAAGTCCTTGTTCCTGTTCAGTTCCCCGATTCACTATTTTTTTGTTGTCTGTCCTGATATCCTGATGTCCTAAATGAAGCATAAAATGAACTATTAAATGAATGAGCAGCAACGTTTGTGTGCATTTTTCTATTCTGGTTTCATCAGTTACAGAAACACACGGTCCCTCAGCTGGTCTCTCCTGTGGTTTGCTTTTAAAGACTAGCATTTCCTGGTATTTTTTAATCTGGGTCATCCCTTCATTGGTAATCTCTTTGTGATTGTTTGTTTCAGCACTCAGAACATTTTCCTTTCTTTTTGTCTGCCCATTTCCCCTTTACTCATTTAGTCACAATTATCAGTGAAAGCCGAGTGGTACAGGACTTTCCCAGTGGCTTTTCAAACACCCAGTTTCCTGTTCTTTCTTCCTTGAAATTTCTAGAGAGGATTCTGCTTTAGAGACCCAACACTGACTGATCCACTGCCTCCAAATTCCTGGGAATAACAAAGTGTTTTAAGATAGTATTAATAATACAACGTGTTATCCACTTGGAAAATAGGTTGGAAATTTAGAGTTACACTTGAATTACACCAAGCAGATGGAATCAGATCTGTATTTAAAAAACAAACAACTGAAGGAAGGCACCATCTAAAAGCATGTCTTGGGAGAGCCCTGTGAGCATGACAACAGCCATTGTGAGTGTTAACCACAATCTAGATCTGCTGGAAACAGGAGGAGAAACACATAGGACACTGACGACGCCAATCAGAGAGCTGCATTTGGAATAGTTCCACCCTCATTCCCTCCTCTACTTCATGCTGGTGCTAAAACAGGAAGCAGCCATGGACGATCACAGGTTAATATTGGTTTTAGCTTGACCGGCTCTAGAACCACCTGGGGACACTTGTGAGCTATTAGCTAGATTAGCTTAGTTTCTGATCAAGTGAGGGATTGTCTTGATTATGTTGATTGAGTTGGAAAGCCTCACCCTAAAAACAGGAGGATCATTTCTGGACTTAGGCCTTGGACTTCATCACAAGAAGGAGGAAGCTAACTGAGCATCATAAATCCACCTGACGCAGATGTCATTAGACAGCTTCTTCATGCTCCTGCTGCTAGGGCTCCCCACCTCTTCACTGGACTGTACCCTTGAACTATGAGACAAAGCAAACTTTTTCTCCCTTCAGAATGACGCAAGACAGAGCATTTCTGCCCAAGACGAGCCAGCTGCTCATCCCCAAGAAGAAACACAAAATTTCGGGATAAAGAGAGAAAACCTGATCCATAAAGTCTAATTCATGTCCCTGATCCTAGCTCTTATTTACAGTCATCAGTGGCTTTGTAAAATAAGCATGGCTAATATTCACAGGTAAGTAAAAAGTCATTTTCAAATAAAAAGAGAAGCAAACAGCCAGAAGTTACCTAAGTACTTGAGGAAAAGCAATAAAAATCATACTAGAAAGACCTATGACTCCCTTCACAGGAAGGCTTACTCTTGGTCATATGACTTAAAAATAAGTAAAATTAATGTACACAGGGTTTAAGAGAGGAAGAAAAAAAACCACGAAAATTTCCGCAAATCAGACGTGTCATCAATAGTGCTAACATATATTTTAATAAGAGTGTTAAAGATAATATTTGAATAAGAGGATATTCACAGCCGAAGAATAGCTTATTGATCTAAGACAACCCCAAGGATGGCTGCAGTTCAGCATGTGTGGACAGGGCTGTGCAGCCATCAGAGTTATCCAAGAGACATAAATAATACACTCAGAAGTCTCCAATCTACCAGATGAAATCCAGGAAAAAGTAGAAAGAATGGAGAATAAAGCAATGAAAATAACCAATAAAATAATAAAATACAATTTAAGTAAACTAAAATTTTGATTTCTTATACTTAAAAGGCAAGCAGGAGGACTGTAGAAACACTAGCAAGGGCTAGAGAGATGGCTCAGTGTTCTAAAGTACTTGTCGCTCTTGCTAAGGACAGTTCAAAGTACCCATATGTTAGCTTAAAACCATTTGTAATTCCATTTCCAAGGGATATGACGCCTTTGTCTGCCCTTGGTCTCTGCCCTCTGTTTCTGACCTCTTCAGACAGCAGGAAGGTACATGGCACACATACATACAAGCAAGCAAAAACGCATACATATGGAATAAATAAATCTAAAAAAAAAAAAAAACAAAAAAACTCTCTTTACCAGAACATCATCATGAAATTGCAAAGCTACAGAGAAAACCTTGTTTTAGAAAGAAGACATAAAATAAAATCAGATTGATAGGACACACAAATTGTAAGAAAACTGTAAAACAGTTTATCAGAGTATTCAGAAAGATAAATTGTATCTCTGGATGCAGAGAGAGCTCATCAGTTAAAAGCACTTGGTGCCATTGCAGAAGACCAGAGTTCAAGTCCCAGTATCCACATGGTGGCTCACAATTGCCTACAACTCTAGTTTCCCTCTTCTGACCTCTGTAGATCCCACATGCATAAGGTACACGACATATATTCACACATATAAACATGCCCATAAAAATAAAATAAATCAGTTTAAAAATTTTTGAAGCCACACATGCCAGTAACTCCAGCTCTCTAGATGCTGAGTCAGGAGGATGAAGAGTTTAAGGTAAGCCTGGGCTAGCTTTGTCAAAAAAAAAAGAAATCATTTTTTTCAGGGATCAGGGAGATGGCTCAGAGGGTAAAGTGCTTGCTGTTCAAAGGCTTGAGTTCCCGTCCCCAGTATCTAAGTTGACGAAGGGGACAGAGCTAGCCTTGTGTGCCTGTTACCCATGCCCCAACCCTGAAGGTAGGCAGAGATTAGAAATCCTGCAGGCTCCCTGGCCAGCTAGTCCAGTGAATCAGTAGACTTTAGGTTTACTGAAACACTGTAATGGAGGGGAGTAGCTTCTCCTCCAGAGGACCCAGGTCCAATCCCCAGCACTCATATGACAGATTACAACTGTATGTTATTCCAGTTCCAGGAGATCTGAGACCCTCACACCAATACAATTAAAATTAAAATAAATTAATTATTAAAAAAAATAAGGTGGGAAATAGCAGAGGAAGACACTGGGTGAATACACACACACACATGTACACACACACACACACATACACACACATGTTTAGTTTTATTTTCCACTGGTTAAAAAAAAGGAATAGTTTACCAGGAAAACACACAGCAAACAATTTTAAGCATGTTTCACAAAATAGAGTAGGACTATAAAGATAAATTTATAAATAATCAATCATAATCAGAGACTATAACGTATTGCTCACAGATCAGATTACCAAGTTGACTGTGAATTATCAGAAACAGTCAAAAGACAAACTAGAGAAGCGGAGAGCACATACACTGCATTGTTTGGTAAGGGATCTGTGTCCAGGATAAATCACCACTCAGCTCCACAACAACAAAGGATGAAGGAGGCAGACAAAGGCCAACCGTCTTGTGAAAAGATGCCAACAACACTACTCATTAGGGGGATGCAATTAAAACTATGATATTGCCTCAGCCCATTCATTAGGTTAGCAAGTCTCTTACTTTCCTGTGCTGGGATAAAATACTGTGATCAAAGACAACTTAAGGTATTTTGGCTTCCAGTTCCTGGGGTGTAGATGTCCAGCATGGCACAGAAGGTGTGTCGGCAGAAGCAGGGAGCTGAGAGATCACATCACAATTGTACCCAGGAAGCATAAATAACAGGAAGGAAATGGAGCAGGGCTACCAGTCGTCAAAGAGCCTGCCCCAGTGATGTACTTCCTCCAGCAAGTCTGCATCTCTTAAACATTCCATAGCTTCTCTAAACAGTGCTACTAACTAGGGACCAAGCACTTAAATACTTGAGTCTATAGGGGATATTTTTTACTCAAACCCGCGTCAGGGAGCTATTACAAAAAAAGATTATTAAATACAGAAAGTAAGTATTGGTGATGTAATGAAGGTGAAACCCTTGTGCGTTGTCACTGGGAAGGCAAATACAGCAATCGCTGAGTGGAGCGGGGAGGGGGCCACGGCAGTTTCTAAAAAAACAGAAAGTCAAAAATAAAATTACTGTATCACCTAGCAACTCTACTCTGGGTATATACTCAAAGTTGTTGAAAACAGTGTCTGGAGCAGATATATAAAGCTGGGTAATCGTCAAGCCGTGCCAGGCAACATACAGAAGCAGCTGAGGCAGACTCACAGGCAACAGTGGAGCAGATAAAAGGTAGGATATACACATTTATCACTCAGCCTTACAAAGGAAGAAAATCCCGACAGTTGCTACAATACCAGTGCATCGAACTCCACGGTGTTGAGTGGGTTAGGCCAACCATAAGGGAACAAACGCTATACAACTCCACTTGCAAACGGAACTAGAATACTCAAATTCATAGAAAGCAAATCTTGCTACTTCTTGGGGAGGAGAAAACCCAGCTGTTGTTCAGTAGGTGGAAGTTTTATGCAAGGAAGATGAGAACATTTGGATGGATGATGGTGCTGGTTGTGCAATAAGCACTACTAAACTGTACTCTAAATGCTTAAAATGGTTGTGTATATGTTATTAAAATGATAAAAATAGAGGAGGGAGGGAAGAAGGGAGGGAAGGAGGAGGGAGGGAGGGAGGAAAATCTAGGTAAGATTGAGATCATCTAGCAACAGGAACAGGTCCAGGCCTTGCTTTTCTTCCCTGGAATTCCAGGTGGAGATAGATACCTTATATTGGCTCTTCTCTTGGCACAGATTTCCATAGTAGAATAGAAATAGATAAATTAAGGCAGAAAGAAGTAGAAAAGCTAGTGCCTCCTCCAATACTGAGTGTGAAGAAGTTCCAAGGAGCCTCAGCATACCTGGCTTTCCCACACTATTTCTAACTGCTGCTTCTTTTCTAGGTTACCTGCTATATACTTATCCTCTGGCCCTTTGTCAAGTGCTGTGGTTAATATAGGAAATAGCTCTCAGAGGTTGATGTGTGCTGAATATTTGTTCTCTTGAGCTTATAGCACTGTTTGGGGAGGTAGTGGAGACTAAGAAAGGTAGGGCCTCACTGGAGGAAGTAGGTCACTGAAGGTATGACTTCTCTCTAGTCCCTTTTCTCTCTGTTTCCTGTTCCGTGCCATGACTGATCCAAGCCTTTGAAGCTGGGAGCTAAAATATACAGTATATCCTGCTTGCCTTAGATTATGGCAGACATTTTGTCGCAGCCACGGAAAGACTAATACTCACGATTAGAAGCTTCCTGGGGACCTCAGGTTATTCTCCTGCTTGTGCTTAGAAGGGTGTTGGGTTTGAAGTTGGACCCATGAATACTTGCTGAATGAATAAACAATAACACCTTGAAATCGAAACTTTGTGCATAATAAGCAAATAACTGTAAAGAAGAACTGCCGGAGGCACAGCTGCAGCATCAAACACAATGTGCACTGCACATATGGTGGCCCGTAGGATGACCCAGTGCATATACCTAGACAATTTGAAGCATTCAAGTAGCCAGTGAGTATTAGATGACTTAGAAAGTGTGGGTGCATCTGTGCATCACCGGATGGCTCTGACGAGCAACCACGACATTGCAAACCACCTTCCATGGTGTTCTTGCTATCAGTACATGAAGGTTCAACTGGATGTGGTTTCTACACAATTGCTCCAGCCAATTCACCCACAATTACCTTGACAAGTGATTCATGGAACCCATTTATTTATAAATGTTGATACTGGCAGAAGTGCAGAGCGATTGTTTGCAGGAGTGCTGTGGCTATCTAATGTTTAATTATTCAAACTCTCTGAGAGTAACCTCACCATCGAGGCAATGTGTAATGTTAAACACATGTCACCCACACCATTTTTAATTCCTGGCCTAGATATTTTTATATTAGCAATGTACTGAGACTTTCACAGACAAGGAATTTGGTAAAATTGGTCCTATTTGGTCCAAAATTGTATTGGACTATGGTCACTGAAAAGCCTTCAAAAATATATTATACATGCAATTGTAGAGGAACACTTGGAAATTTTTTTGTTATTTTGGTTTCTTTAAAAACGCAAAATGACGTTTGGATTAGGTTTGGGTTCGCACCCCAGCTGTGGCATAGTTGTTTATGAGTTCAGATTGGAATGCTTGATACAGGTGGCTATAATTTGGCTAGGTGCAGGCATTCTGGCACTTGTTTTGGGATTGGGTGCTGCATGGGTATATGGAAACTTTTGGCTTAGATTATAAAAAGTCTGCAGCCCTGAGAGTCAGGATGGGCATTGGTTGGTGGTTCATTGGTTGGGTTGCGGTTGTTAGTGTGATAATTCCTAAAAGATCAAAGGTTTGGAGAGATTGAATTTATAGACCATGAGCTAAGATGCTAGTCTTACTCACTGTCAGTAGTCCTCTTCGAGCTTAGGACAGACTAAAAGAGGCTGTGAAGATTTCTACCTTTCTCTCATCCTATATCAAGGCCACTTGTAAAAGTGGTGAAGACTTATTTCTATCTTTCCTTTCTCCTCCCCTAAATAGAGGGTCGAAGATTGTAGCTTACTGCTACATGTAATCAGAGGAGGGGAGTTCAAGTATCCTAGTATTAAAGTATATTTAAAAATAACAAAATATATTCTAGTGTTTTAGCGAGTTTTAGACTGTATGAGAAAGATACGTGTTATTCCAAGTATTAATGAAGAAGTGGAAGAGATATAAAATGACCGACACAGGGAATGGGGAGGCAATAAACAGTTCTCTGGTGGTATGCCTGAGGGAGAAACTAGAGGCAGCTGTAGACTGCAAGAACAGATCCTCAAGGCAATCTAAATGCATACACACACACATGTGCACACACCAGAATACAGAGAGACTCACAATATAACACATACACAACTATGTCTGAACAGCAAAAAACAGACAAAATAAAAAACTCCTACAGTTTTCAGAGATGCAAAACCCTATCAATCTCCATGCAAACTGACAATTAGACCAATCTCGTGAGTTCTTTTCAATAGCAAAGATGAAATGGTAGAGTCAATCCAGAACCCTCAGGTTTGTCATTCGTGTGTCCATGCAATATAGAGAGCCCTAGATACACAAGGTGCAGAAAATACTTCACAGGGCACTGCTTCATCAAAAATTTACTGAAGGACACGCTCTGTCTGCTCAAGAGAGTAATGAGATTAACAATTCCAATTTTTAATTTATAAAATACACAGCGACAAAAAAGTTTGCTAGTAAACCGTATAGCTCTGATGTGACAGAAAATAGACATTTCTTCCTTTTCATGGCAGTATAAATTGGTGTGGTCTTTTAAAAAGGTTATTGAAAATATCTAACATTTGAAATGCTCATACTCTCTCCTAGCATTGAAATGACAGCACTGAAATGCATACAGCAGACATGGGAGGAGGCGTGGGATCGTCCTGGCAGCATCCGAGACAGCTGGGGACAGCTGTACTGACATATGTACAAAGAGTGAAGGGTGGAGTTAAACGTGTAACATATGCAGTTAGTGTAGGAAAAATAATTTTTCTGTGTGTCTGTTCACATTTCTGTAGATAGATACCAGTGTGTGTGTGTGTGTGTGTGTGTGTATGTAAGTGTGTGTGTGTGTATGTAAGAGTGTGTGTGTGTGTGTGTGCGCGTGTAGACTAGGGGCTGGTGCTGGGTATCTTCCTTGATCACTTTTTTAATTCTTTGAAGTAGGGTTCAACTGAACCTAGAGCTCACTAACTAGAGTTGTCTGACTGCCATCTTGCCCCGGGGATCCCCTGCCTCCACCCTCCAAGTGTTGGAATTATAAGCAGACCACCATGCCCACCTGATATTCGCACGAGCATTAGGGACCTGAACTCCCGTCCTCATTCATCTTGACAATTACTTTATGTGCTGAGTCCTCCCAACCTCCTTTAAAATAAACACACGGATGGTGAAAATCCTGCTGAGGAAATGGAGTAGCCTAGAGTCAGAAAGAGAATGTGAAAAAAGCAATATTTAATTTGTTATCTTCTGTCATATGGACATCAGAAATGGAGGGCAAAAGCCCTCTGAGACATTCTGGAGACCGAGGAGGTCTCTCCAACATCCACTCTCTTCTCCCCCAGTTCTACGGGAGAGTCCCCTCTCCCGTAACTGGTTCAGAGTCCGTCTGAACCCCTGAGAATAGAGACCAGAGAGGGAAAGTTTCCTCTCCAAAGAAAGGAAGACATCTTCTCTTCCTGATCTTGGAGTTTTTTGATATATGTGTGAGGCCAAGGCTCTAGGCTCAAGGATGCCTAGAGCCCTTTTTGAGACCCTTGAAGGTGTGGTAGGAGGCAGGTTGGGCCTTAAGAACACTAGGATTCTGGCCAATCCTAGACATTTATATCTTAGAATGTTGGTAAAGTCAGTAAACCATACACACCTTCCTAAGGCCTCATGGACTCTTTTTCTGACTGCGGAAGGGGACTTGGTCCGATAGTTTATATAAGGTAAGGTCAGTTGAAGAGGAATGGGATTGAGCTGACACAAAGAATAAGGACTTCAAGTTTCCTCCTGTACATGTTACAAATCCTTACCACAACGTAGGAAGCCCAGCTTCTTTTCCGGTGTCTCTGATGACCCGCAGGTCACTGGGGGTGGGGCTTGCTTTTGTCTCTCTCCATCCTGTCTGCTTTCATAGACTTACTCCAGCTGCATTCTTCATCTGCATGATGTCTCCTTTCATTACTGGATACTTGCCAACTGGCACAACTCTATGGCACATGCGCAGTCACTGAGATATGCAGGCAGCAAGGCACAGTCGACAGCCTAGCACCAAACCTTAGGCACACGGCTCGGGAAGAAGGACCCTGTGCTGGTATCTCTTCTATCTGAGCCGTGGTGTCTTGTTATATTGTTGATCTTCTTCAGTCTTTCAACCTTCTTTCTTCCCTGGCTCACTTACTCTTTAAAAAACAAAACAAAAAAAACAAAATCTTTCTTTTGTTGTTGTTTTTGTTGTTGCTTGTGATGGTTAGTTTTTGTCAAGTTGACACAAACTGGGAAGAGTTTTAAGAATTACCTCCATCGGATTGGCCTGTAAAGTCTGTGGGACTTTATGTATTTATTTTGATTAATTGATGGGGAAGGGTCCAGACCATTAAAGTTGGTACTGCCCCTGGGCAGGGCATCTTATGCTGTATAAGGAAGCCAGCTGATCTAGCCATGGAGAGCAGACCAGCAAGTAGCTTTCCTCCACGGTCCCGGTTCTGGCCACCGGATCCTCCCTTGAGTCCCTTGGTTTCCCTCAATAATGTTCTGGGATTGGGATGTATAAACCAAACAAAGAACTTCCTCTCTGGGTTGGTTTTGGTTGGGTTTTATCACAGCAATAGATAACAAACTCATACAATTTTTCCAGTAGATAGGGTCTCATGATGATGCTGAGGACCGATTTTGAACTTGTGATGGTCGTCCTGCCTCAGCTTCCCAAGTATGGGATTACAGGCATGTGTCACCATGCCTGGCTCAGAAATTACTTATGTGAAACAATTACACTAGACTGCCAACTCATCCAGCCTGTTTAAAATAACCCATTATTTCTCCTCAGACATTTCAAAGAGCAACAGCCAAACAATGAAAATCCAGCTGCTAGGATATGGGGATTTGTTTAAATAAATTACAGTTTATACACACTGTATAATATCAAGTAACCATTATTTAGGACTCCTTCGTTTCAGTATGAAACTCAGAGCATATCCCAGGGAAGGAGCAGTGAGGAAGTACAGAGAAGGAGCGAGTGGAATTGTACCAGTGAGAAAGAGAGTATACTGTACTTTCAGAGAACACATGTTCAAGTCCCAGCACCCAGGTCAGGTGGCTCAACTACCTGTACCTCTAGCTCCAGAGAATTTTTTGCCCTCTTCTGGCCTCTATGGGCACCCAAACACATGGGGCATGCAGACACATACATACATATAAACAAAATTAAGTCTTCTGTTTTTGTTTTTGTTTTTGTTTTTCAAGACAGGGCTTCTCTGTTGTAACTCTGGCTGTCCTGGAGCTCACTCTGTAGACCAGGTTGATCTGGAATCCACCACCTCTCTGCTCAAGGTTTTTTATTTTGTTTTAAGTACAAAAAAGAGTAAGCGCACAATAGCATTTTGATGAAGAGGGAGGAGTACCAGAAAACTAAGACTTGTTATGAATGATCAGAGAGAGCACAATGGGCATTGGGAAGGCTAAAAGAAGACCAGGCATTATTTTCTTTAGCAAGAAAGATGAGAGGCTCTGTAGTTGTGGAAACTAGATAGCAATTAGAAGCAAAAAGCAAGATGATATCCTCCTCAAGGATTACTTACGTTGCAATTTTTTAAATGCAGTCCTCTTTATCCCCATCTCCCCCTGTCTAAGGCAGTCCTAATACTTAAGTCAAAACCAAAGAACTAAGGTCTAAAGAACCTGCTGTGTGCCTGGCAGAGGGTGTGGCCACTGATGCCCCAAAGCACTCTGGAGCAAAAGCCTTTCTCATTAGCATGAGCCAGCATCAGTTGGTCAGCTTGCCTGTGCTCTGGGTTGGGACCTTACTTCTATAGGGGGGCTTTTCAGTGATCATATTCACACTTGGGCTCTCCTCAAACAGGAGAACTCATTGGTTCACCAAGCCTAGAGAGCTGCAGAGGAAATTCAAGTCAGTTATCTGTGCTAAATATGTTTGTCTGGTGTCCACTGTTCATAATATGATGAAGACATAAAACAACTCACGACAAAAGAAGCAGCAATGGTTAATGCAACCGAAAGTAATTCCCGACTTTAAAGAAAACAAAAATGCACACTGCTAAGAAACGTGCAACCAAAGAGCACCAAAGAACTCACAGAAACTTCACTGTCAAAAATAAAAACGTCAATAATGGACTTAGGGGAAAAGTCAAAGAAATTTAATCAAAGATAAATCAACTTTGAAGAAAAGACACAGAAGATCAATTCCGTAGTTTTAATACATATTTAGCAGGAATTCCTCAATTGTAGAACAAAAAAAAAAGTAACAATAAAGGAGATCTTTTAGAACTGAAAATATTATCTTCAGACTACATGCTTAGGGTGGATTGCTTCTAAAAACAGTTGGTGATATCTCCTATCCCACATTTTTTACAATGAAAATTTGTGAACATTTTTCACCAAAACCAAACTTAGGCTAAATCTCAACTATCCTTGACTAACAGAACAGAGATTCTAAGAGTAGGCACGATACAGACAGACACTTCTGTCTCCCCTTCTCTGGTAATGCCAGGTGCCATACTCAAGAGAACTCAATTAAATAATGATCAGTGTGTAGAAGAACATGAGACAGAACACCACGGCAAAAAGATTAGGAGGGAATTTTTATGGTTCTGCCAGTCCACCTCCGTAGTCAACCGAACACAACCCACTGAATGGCCCACTCAGCTGCATCATGGTGAAACAATTTCCCAGAGCTTTTATTTAAGATCTTCAATGTCCCCCAGAGACCCATGTATTGAAGGCTTGGTCCCAAACTTGGGACTTTTTCCAAATTATGAAAACTGAGAAGTGAGACATGCAGAGAGGACTTTGGGTCATTGGAAACATGCTTTAAAATGGAATCGTGAGATCATGGTCTTTGTCAAGAGTTTACTTCGTGGTCATGAAGTAAGTGGTTTTGCTTGGTCAAGCAGCCCCACGATGATGTACTGCCTCACCAAGCAACAGACCCAACCCACTGCGGAAATGACCCAGACACTATTCATAACATAAGTGATGGGGGAGGATCCTGCAAAATTCCAGAGCATCAGAATAGTGTCAAATTTTTAAAAATATTTTGAATCCACAATTACACCTGCCTAAAATAGCAACTAGCTATACGTACAGAGCATCAAATTTTAGAGACAGAAATGATCAGAAAATTTATGAAATAC
Organism: Cricetomys ansorgei; assembly: GCA_026225945.1. NCBI lineage: Eukaryota > Metazoa > Chordata > Mammalia > Rodentia > Nesomyidae > Cricetomys > Cricetomys ansorgei. The sequence continues at coordinate 14,660,291 of JAMJFZ010000716.1, read as the reverse complement.
AAGAAATAATAAGACTGAGTCAAAACACAATAAAAGGAAATTTAGTTGACAACAATCTACAATCCTATAAAATAATAACTAAAATATAACGTGGAATCAGTTTCCAACAAGAATATCTTTAAAAGGAAAGAAAATTTTGTGCAAAAGATATATGATTATATATCTAGACTATCTTTTTAAGAAATAGAAAACATGCTTTTAGAGGAAAGAGGGGGAGAAAGGGAATTAGAGTGCCTTTCACTTCCTCTTTCTCCTACTCACTTGCTTTAGTAATACTTCCTTTAGGATGGCACAAATTTTATGCACAACCTGTCATATTTTCCAGATGAAATCTTATTTTTTTACTTTGAATTTTCATATGTAGTCTGAAATTTTATGTCAAATGTGTGTTACTTATATAACATATATTGCTAGAAATGTTGAAAAATATTGCTTAGAACAATTTTGTTGTGAAAAAATAAAGCATTTTTAATCTAACCTACTTATATGCATAGTGGTCAATGAGATCTTGAGCTGAAGGAATTATTGGTACTTTTTCTCTGTGGTCTTTTAAATTTCCTGTATTAGGAACTGAAAGCATATATATATATCCTGTATCTTTCGAAATTCCCCAGAGTGTAAAAATTCATCAGATAGATCATGTAAGAAAAATTGAAACATTTTGTAATGGTCCATACCTTCCGTGTTTCACTTTTCAAAACTCAAATTATACCTTTGGGGATTAGGAGTTGAAGGCTCTATTTTTAAATCCACTTTCATTTTACTTTGTGGTGTCATTAATCTTGTACATTTATGGTATAGTGGGAGCATCTTGACATATGCATATAAGGAGGCTTCAGCTTTGCTTAAATGCAGAAGAGTTAAAGTTAAGATACCTTTTGTTCTCTGTGCAATTAATATTCAGGAGTTTTTTATCACGATGGGATTTTCTTACACCCTGGTTGAGCATTTTGTAAAGAACATATATTAGTATTTAGAGCTTAGATCTTTACTAGAGATAAAAGTGAGCAGAGCTATGACAGAAAAGGCAGCTGATTGGCACATAATTTAGTTACCTCTCAGCATGGCACATCTGGACCTGGAGGGTGTATAAATTCTGTAAGAAACTAAAGTACTTTTAATTGAGGAACAGGAAATATACTGCTCGATAGAAGACAGAACAATCTTTCTAAGCCAAAGAGAAAGTTTGAAAGGAAAAGGTGAATCAGAGTGGGAAAAGGCTTGAGTGTGGAGTTAACATTGTCACATTGGTTTCTGTGGTTGCTATTCACAGTTGATACACATGGAAACAGGTAACCTCAACTGAAGAAATGCCTGTGGGCCATTTCCTTGACTGATAGGTGATATAGGAGGGCCCAGCCCTGGGCAGGTGGGTCTAACCTACATAAAGCTGACCACGAGCCTGAACGCAAACCAGTAAGCAGTGTCCCTCACAGTTTCTGCTTCAAGTTCCTTCCTTTAGTCCCTGCCTTGTCTACCCTCCATGATGAGCTGTAAGTTGTCAATTAAATAAATGTGGCCCCTACCCTGAAGTTGCCTTTGGTCAGTATTTCGTCACAGCAGCAAAGAAGCAAACTAGGACAGGTTGGGACACCAACTAAGCCAAAGCATCTGACCAGGTCCTTGAATGAAAAAGAACCAAAATCCACTCGGGGCAAGGTCCTTCACAAGACACAGCGATTTTGACTCGATCTTTCCATAAAGCCTTTCCAGGTAATAACAGTTCGAATAAATGTTGTTCCTGCACAGTTGGTGGTCCACAGGGCAAGCCATTTTTTTCTTCTTCTTGTTGCCTTGAAAGAAAACGACTCCTTTATTGTAAAGCGTGGTTTGTAGTATAAAGTCTGGACCTACTTGTGCAAGAATGAGAAGCATGGCATCCAGGCTCAGATACCAGCTTTCGTCCACAGAAAAGTGTCATAGAAAGGCAAGGCCATCGCTCTAGCCAAACTGTGTCAATCACTCTGTGTAGATGCAGCTGCTATGAAGAATGACAGTTAACAGTCTCAGCACCATTGGCTATGGGCAGAGGTGGATAGACTGTACACAGGCGAAATTAAGAGGAGCTGGAGAGACCTAGAAAAGTGATCCAAGAGTAAGAAAGGGAAAATGGAAATATAAGAAGGGAGAAGGAGAGAAAGGGGGAAGAGAACAAAAGAAACAACAGAAAGAAGCAAGATGCACTTGGCTGTAAATAATGTCTAGGCAGGGGTCACAGGTAGAAAGCAGATCTGCTCATGCCCTATGCCCTTTAAGTGCTATCCTGTTGTGCAGGCAGGAGACTGCCTGCTCTGGTTTCTGAGTTATCCAGGACTCAGGTTCTCTCCAAACTGTGCCCCCTTCCCCCTCCAGGAGCCAATGAAACAAGGCCAAATAGATGTGGCCTCTCACAACCCACACTTTCACTTCCAGATCCCTTTGGGTGCATTTCAGACCATGGAATTCCCTGCACAGTGCTACCCAAGTGACATGTAGGCCTCAGAGATCTGCACAGGCTTCTTCCCTGAGAAGGCAGTTGTACTACACCTCTGATGTCTGCACTCCTAGTCACAAGGAGTGGTCAAGGAACAGTCCCTTTTAGTGTGGGGCTATAGCTGGAATTTGGTAATGGCTGGTATTTTAGTTTAAATGTGCAGTGTTCCCTGAGGTTCATGTGTTTGAACCCATGTTCCCAAGCTGTTGGTGCTGTCTTGTGATGCTGTGGCCCCTTTAGAAAGTATACTTCATGTTAACGTGTCAACTGGTGTTTTTATCATGAAGATTTTTTAAGGCAACGTAGACTGGTGCCATTGCCCTCTCGGTTGCGTCAAAGAACTTGAAGGTAAGACCCATTGCTGGAGATGCCACACACTTCAGACACAGGATTTGGAAGACTCTTGCTGGAGCTTACCTAGAAACCTCCTCTCTGAAGCATCAAAGGTGCTGTAAGCTTCCAAGTAAAAAGCAATAGTCCTACCCAGCTGTAAAGTTTGTGACTACGACAATGACCAGACCACAAGAGGTCCCCAATGGTGCAATAGTGGCACTTTTATCTTAAGGGCAACCAAATCAATTGTACTGAAGGCTCACTCCATGGGAAAGAATTCACGCCTGATACTGTAAACCTAGCCAACTACTCAAGACTGGAGAGGTCATAGAGCCTAGAGGAGAAGCAGCTACTGCCATGTCCCTAAACCAATTTAATCTCTAAGCGTATTCTAAATACATACCCTTGTGTCTAAGGATAAGCTTAGCTCTCAAACCTCATCGAAGAAGTTTCTTTGTGCAGCAGACAAAGACTGATACAGAAATCCACAACTGAGCAAAATGCAGAGAAAACTGATGATGAGGTTCTATTGCCAACTGGTGTATCTACAATCCGACCTCTATACCTAAGGCTCGGGGGAAAAACCACAGAAGAGGGCATAGAAAGGTAAGAGCCAGAGGACCAGAATCTGCTGCTAGACTCTGCTTTCTTTACGTGACAGAGATGTACCAGTGAAATCTTAAACTAATTTTTAAAAAAAAGAATAAATAACCTGAACAAAGGGTAGCAAAAAAGATCTGAGTGTTATATTTTCCTACATGTGCAACAGCCAAGACTCTAACGTTTACTATTTTAAATTAACTTTTAAGTTAGCATACAAAGGGTTTTATTATGACAACAATTCCTTACACCTGTATCATTATCTTTTGTTCTGGTTAAAAATTTCAATGTTTGGACTTAGTTGAAATTAGCTACAGACCATCTCACAGCAATTAGGATGTCTAGTATTAAAGAAACTAAATGTGTTGAAAACAACGTAGGAAAATTGGAGTTCTCACATCCTGCTGGTGAGATGGCAAATTTTCCCACAGCCAATGTGAAAAATGGACACCCTGCCATTTTAAGAATAGAATTGTGTTATTGTCTAGTCATCCCACTTCTGACTATACACTCGACAGGACCTTGAACAGATATTTGTAACCCCATAGCAGCATTGCTTGCTGCATCCAAACAACAGAAGTCACCTGGGCGTGCATAGACAGATGAAGCAGGATGTGACATATAAAAGCAACAGAATACAGTGCAGTATAAGGAATGAGTCTTGGCACACACTAAGCATGGAGAAACTCTAAGGATGTTTTGCTATGTGAAAAAAGTAAGCCACAAAAAGACAAATTCCACATGATTTCACATGTATCAAGTACCAAGAGCAGTCAATTTGTGGTGACAGAAGGTTGAGCAGTGCTCACTGAGAGCTAGAAGTGGGTGGATGGGATGTAGATGCTTAGTGGATACAGAATCTCAATGCTACAAGATGAAAGGAGTTTTGGAGATCAGTCACACCGCAGCATGAGCGAACCTAAACAGCAGTGAAGTGTTTGCTTAATGTGGCTAAATTAAAAAAAATATTATGCTGTATTATTTACAATTAGAATATTTTTAACTACTAAAGGCTTTTTTAATCTCTATGAATCTGGAGTTTGCCCCAGAACTTATTCTCTTACTAATATTTTTAATAGAATAAAATCACAAGAATTTTCTCCTAAGTTTATAAGAACACAATTTCTAATGAAACTTATTATTTATACAGAAAAGACCTGGGGAATGTGAGTCTTTATTCATTCCTTTCTAATAGTAATACTACATTCAATAGCTGATACTCCATGGTAGACCACACCTCCTTGAAGGCTGGTGATTCTAGCCCCAGCCAATGTCTATCATGGTTTGTTTCTTGTGGTCATTATATCTAGTAATATTTAACCTATCAAGTTTGAAATATAAGCAAACTGACTTTCCCACAGATACGTTCCTAGATGTGGCCCATTAATGGTTAAGGAATGACAGTCTGCACACATGTAAGAGCTACTTCATCGTCCTCTGCAGAGAGCTGGGCTTTCTCAATCTCATTGTTGAATAGATGGAAACCTTTTGCAATTGCTTCAGGTTACTGTTCACTTCAAACAAGAAAATCTGTATTAGTATTCCTATGGGGAAATTGTAATTTTAGTCTCACAAGTCCAATGCATAACAGATGAACTACTTCTTAAAATACCCCCCATGGAGTTGATATTTGGGGGAAAACATAACTTGCAGTTTAAAAATGCAAATAGATTTATTTATTAAAAATAAGCAAAACATGAAAAGTCAGAATGGACTGATTAGAATTTAATATTTTCCCCGATGCTTTCCATTTGTTTGCACTGGAGAGAAAGGCCCTGCTCACCAGATTTGCTGCACACAATAGTGCTGACCTAAATTAACTTTTGCTTTCGATCTTACTATTTGGGTGCACATGCACGCATGTGCGTACGGGAGACACACACACACACACAGAATAAAAAGGAGGGGAAAGAATTTCTGCTGAACATTCCCCAAAGTTGAAAGGATTTCAGTAGGAATGACTTCATAGTTTGGTCACACTATTTTTGTTTTGATTGATTGATTGATTGGTTATTGATTGAGACAGGGTCTCATGTAGCCCATATTTATTTACTTATTTATTTAGACATGGTCTCATGTAGCCCAGATTGGCCTTGAACTCTCTGTGAACCTATGAATCACTTTGAAGTCCTGATCCTCTTGCCTCCACCTGGGATTGCAGCCATGGGCTCTTCTTACTAACACGTGGGGTTGCTGTGCAATGCCGTATACATCAGTCATTTCTTAGAGCATCATCATGGCTGTGAGTATATAATCCTTGCAGATAGATTCAGTTTCAGAAGTGAAGTCCTTTGCTTATGCTTCTGTTCTAATATGAGGACACATAAGTCCTGGGAGTTTTCCTTAAAAGTTCTCCTTCTCACTCTTTCATCTGATTCCGTCATATATAATAAATACCGTGGGACCTTCCTCCTCAAGTTGCAAAGAAACAAACAAAACAACAAAAACAATAACAAAAAAACAAAAGAAACAGAATGCCTCCTCTACCTCAGTTTGTGCCCTTTCTCTGTTAATTTTCAACTGCCCTTCCCTAGCCCTTTCTTACATAAATTGACATTGTGTAGGAATAAGGTTTTCAGTATACACTGAATCTTCTCCCGCCCCATGCTCCCACTATCCAGTCTACCCCTAAGTTGTTTACTGTGTTCTTTATAAATCCAGAATCCATTGTTTGCAATGTTCTTTCTTTATAAAACCAGTTTATGATGGGGGGAGGGAGGACACATAATTGAGCAAAGCTGGAATTCTCTTTTTTGGACAGTTGGTAGCAATCTGGGAAAAACTAAAAATCTTCCTATACCAGTCACTCTTAGTCAGTTCATCCTAATGGTTCCACACTTTTCTGATCATCTAACCAAAGCCTAAAGCTGTTCACAAAATGTCTGGAAACAAAATCCCAAGCAGCAGGCGCTTAAATTGAAGACGCTCTTCACTTCCTCTCAAGAGCCTCAGAGCACTGAGAGCCCCGCAGAGGAGGGCTAGTGCAACTTCTTTTGCACAGCACATTTTTGCTGTAGAGATTTGGAGTGGCTTAGGTCAAAAATTTGACCCCAAGCACCATGAAATTCCCGCCCATGATGTCAGTCCCAAGAAACATCTGGAGTCTTGTGCAACGAATCTCTAAATCTTCATTTCCCCATGCGGTACACACGTAGGTTGCACATTATGATTTAATCAGCTGTCTTTAGAAAAACAGGCACTTGGAATTCAAACACATTAGACTCAGTGGTGGTGTTTTGAGAGTAACAGCAGGACCACACTTCTACCCCAGAGCAATCCTGGCCAAGAGTTCATCGTATCCTTTTACAATTCCTCCCCCTGTACAAAGTAAACTTTCCTTCCTTTGGTCAAAGGGACAGAGGATGAGCTATCTCAAAGAAAGCCCAGTGTTCTTGTGCCTCATGAATCACTAAGAGACTTGGTTCAACATTAGGTCACCATGGAACACAGACTGTAACAGAAACACATAAAGGTTCCAAACCGGGAGAGGAGGGATGCTATTCTGGAATATCGTTGCCAGAGTAACGTAAACCTAGTGTGTTTTCACAAGGAAATGAGTCACTTGTTTCTGTTGGCTAACACTCTGTTTTCTTTAATTTCATATTTCAGCTTGTCTAATATATGCCGAAAGAGCCCGGGGTTCCCAGTCTTTAGACGGGTATAACTTGCTAATTAAAAACTCAACAGAGGGTTTTGCATGGCAATTAAACAGAAGGGGATAAAAGGAACATTCCAGCAAGTGGAAACACACAGGGAGTACAGGAACAAGAGCACTCGAGGCACAGTGAGTTGTCCAGAGGGGACAGGAAGGGAGTCTGCACCAGGAGGCACCTCAGAAGACATCTCTGAAAAATAGCCACAGAGTCCCTTCACTGAATAATACAACACTCCGAGACAGAGTTAGCATATTCTCGCCTGGAATCACTGGGCATTGCAATGTTTTTCTTTCTTTTAGATGATCTGACGTAAGAAAGCCACAGGAGCTGCAAGGGCTGTGAGACTCAGACTGGGATATTTCCAGGGAAGAAGGAAGCAACCGTCTACACAGCTTTGGGAAGTGACAAACATCTTGGTACCCAGTAGAGAAGTCCTCAGATTTTGGTATAGACGGCACATATCTGGCGGTTGGGTTTATCCTGTGAGGTTCTAGATAGGGATTTTTTTTTCTAGAATGCCAGCAGATTCTCTCTCTCTCTCTCTCTCTCTCTCTCTCTCTCTCTCTCTCTCTCTCTCTCTCCTCTCTCTCTCTCTCTCTCATGCTAGCTTTTTCTAAACATCAACTCGTGAAAAAAATGTCAACCTTCCCTCCAACTTACTATGAGAATAATACAGCTACGTATAGAGTATCCCAGTAATTAGAGAGAGATCAGACTTGGATAATTTTTCAAAGTAATCATAAAGACTGGACAGGAAGAGAGGGAAATTCATGTCTGATGGAGGGAAAGCTGGCGGACAGCCTTGGCGATGGGTACGGTAGGAAGGCCAGAGGAGCTGAGGACTGGAAAAAGAAATCCACATAGATATGATGCTTAGGACGTCAACGGTTCCCGTGAGACAGAAAGTAGAGGGTTGCTTTCTGGAGCTGCAGAAGAGACTCTGAGCCCTAAAGTAGGTAGCATTGACCTACTTTAAGGTCAAGAAACAGGCAATAAAACCCAGCCATAGTTACACGAGATGACTGTGTATTTGAGGAAAGAACAGGAGAGGAGGAAGCTGAAGCTGTACTACTTCTTTGAGGAAGTATTTGACTTCCTTTCTAACTACCTTCTCAACATTTTAACTTGATATTCAATGCTCTGCACCAACACAGTATTTAAAATTCATTCAAAAAAAAGAAAAGAAAGAAAGAAATAAAGAAAGAAAGAAAGGAAGGAAGGAAGGAAGGAAGAAAGAAAGAAAGAAAAAGAAAGATTCCTCATCCTCTAAACCAACACGTCTTCTTGGGTCATCATTTCTGTCAAGGTTGCTTTCATTTTCTCTGTATGACAGTCTCAGACTCCAGAGCCATCTCCCAGTTTTCCCCTCCCTCCCTTCCCTTCTTCTTACTTCCTTCCCTCCCTTCCCTCCTTCCCTTCTTCTTCCCTCCCTCCCTCCCTTCCCTCCTTCTTCCCTCCTTCCCTTCCCTTCCTCCTCCCTCCCTCATATGCATCTGATCAATTACCAAGCTCATGGATTTTGTGCATTGTTCTATTGTAGCTGCACCTTTCATGTTTCACAGCCACGTCCTTGTCTGGAACCCTGGCTGCCACCTCACAGCTCATTTATCACAACTGTTTCCCAGCTGGCCTCTGCCTGCACTCACTCACTCCTGCAATCCATCCTTGTGGTTTCAGCAGATAGGCTGTTTTAAAATTCCACTGAGCGGGGCTCATCCCTGTTCAAAGTTTCCCGTGGCCACCTGTTCCTTATAAGTTTAGGTACAAGCTAGTGTTCAAGTTCTCTATATAAATGCCTCTGTTTTCCTTCCTATCTCTCAAGTTCTTTTCTCTGTGCCTCTCCCTCCCCCTCGTTGCCCTCCCCCTCCTTGTCCCTCCCACCACATGAATAGGCTTCTCCTCCTGGGAAGGCCCCCTTTCCATTTCATTCCCACACTACCCTGTCTCATCTCACTGACCACCTCCTCCCCCAAACCTGGGCCTGGAGGAACTTCATGCCATAATCCAGCCTATACTTACTTTTAAAATTTTTAATGAGTTTGGATCTCATGTTAAATAAATCTTACTTTTCTAACAGGTTGTGCTGGATAGATTTATGTTAACTTGACACAAGCTGGAGTTATCTAAAAGGAAGGAAACTCAATTGAGAAAATGCTTCCATAAGATCTGGCTGTAGAGAATTTTCTTAATTAGTGTTTGATGGAGGATGGCCCAGCCCATTGTGGGTGGTGCCATCTGGGGGCTGGTCCTGGGTTCTATAAGAAAGCAGACTGGGTAAGCCAGGAGGAGCAAGCCAGTAAGCAGCACTCCTCCATGGCCTTTGAGCTCCTTCCCTGTTTGAGTTCCTGCCCTGGCTTCCTTCAATGATGGACTACAATGCGAAGTGTAAGCCAAGTAAATCCTCTCCTCCCCAACTTGCTTTTTGGTCATGGTGTTTCATTTCAGCAATAGAAACCTTAACCAAGTCACAGGTGTACAGATGTGCACCTGTAGATGCAGTTATTCAGAAAGCTGAGACAGGACGATTGCTAGACATTAGGAGTTCCTGATGCACCTGGGCAGCCTCTTGAGACCCCATCTCAAAAATAAGTTAAATAAATATTTCTTAACTTTCTGAAGTCAGGTCTTGCTGATAGATTCTATAGTCTCAGCGATATAGCTACAGTGAGTATTTCTTGAATAGAGATGGTAATTATCTTAATAATGTCATCGGTAGCTAGTAAGACTGAGTTGAATGTTTTTAATACATTTTAATGAGTGTGTTTTCAAGATGTTCATAACTTCCTTTATAGACATCATTTGTTCATCTTTCATGCATATCTGAAAGATTTAAGCACATTAATTAAATGTCTAATCAATTTGCATCATAATTAGCTCCCTCCAAATCCTTATTTAGCACTATGTTTTTTTTTTCCTTTAGAAACATTTCTTTCTTCTTTAGATATTTTTCCTTTAACATCTGTGTTTGCATTATGAAGAGTTTGTTAATTTTTCATTTTTTCCTCTTATTTTTAGGCCACCACTTAGTTTCTATATTTCATACTAGAAAAGTACAATGTATAAATATAGTCTCCCATATTTTCTGTTGACTAGAGTAATTTAAAAGAAATAAGATAGCTGGGTTTATGGCTGCATGCATTTGCAACTTTGACTGATAAAAGTGAACAGTCCTCTCTATGGAAGTGAGCTATCTTATACCCACAGAATCCACGGCCACCTGCTTCTTCAAGGTTTCCTCATGCAATGCATTGCCAAACTTTTAAGGGTTCTGTTAGTTTCATAGGTGAAAAAAGTTCTTAAGGGTAGCAGTTCTTAAATCACCTTTATTGAAGTTTAACTAATATAAGAAAACCTGTTGTAAATCATTCGATTTTTGACTGATGCATATACTTGTGCAATCACTACCACAAGCACAGCATAGAATATCTTCATGAACCACGAGGATCCCTCCTTTCGCTTTGTATCCAACCCCTGTTTCCATCTTCAGGACCTGACAACCGCCCCCTGCCCCCGCGCTGCTGTCCGGACACTATAGCTTTCTTATAGAACTTGGTTTAAGGGGATCACACAGTATATACTCTATTGAATGGCTTCTTCCCTTAATGAAAGTTTGTGAGTATCTTCCATGCCAACGTGTGTGCCAATCTTTAATTCTTTTTACTGAAAGAGCAATAATCTATTGCTAGGTATGGTGGTGTCAGGAATCAGCCACTGTTGGACTAGCCAGAACACAGACTGTAAGCCATTCTAACAGATCCCTGTTTAATATATGTAGATTCTTTCCATTGGTTCTGTTCTTCTAGGAGCCTGACTAACACAGTAGCGTACATTTTTCTTGTGCCCACTCACCAGTTGATAGACATCGATGGTCATATCCTGTTTAGGGCTATTATGGATGAAACCATCACGAGTGATTAAATATAAATGTTTGTGTAAAGATGCGTTTCCATTCCCTTAAAAGTAAGATTAGTGAGTGGTGGAATGCCTGTTTTTAGCACTGTAAGAAGCCGTCATTATTTCCCAAAGCGGCTGTGCCATTTCTTAAACCCCTCCAGCAGTGTGTGAGCAGAGCTCACACATCCTTATTCGCACCACAGCGTCACCAGGATGAATTCTCATAGAGTGTTAATCACAGTCGCTTTAGAGGTTCCATACTGGTAGCTGAAGTTTTAGCTTTTTTTTTTTTCATTATCAACGCAGTCAATGCTGAGTATCATTGCCTATGACATCTACACACCTTCTTTGACAGAGGATCTTTTCACGTTCCTGTAGATTGGGTAATATCTGAAATTCTTGGGATAAGCAGTGTGTCCAATTTCAGACTTTGTTTACACATAATGAGATATTTGGGGGATGTGACTCTTAGAACTCATTCGTGTCTCAAAAGCATCTTGTGCATAGCCGGAAAGCTATTATGTATAATGTTTTTAAAGAACCTGTGTCTTCATTGTCACCTGTTAATTAGATCACACATGGATTTTCCATTTATGACATCATCTTGTTGCTCAAAAGTTTCAAACTTAAGAACATATCAGCTTTCAGATTTTCAGATTAGTGATGCTCAGCCTACATCTGGATATTTCTTGTTATCCATTGCAGTTAAAGTGCAATATCAGGACTAAGAGTAGTTCAGGGGTAGAACACACACACACCATAGTAGGTGTGAATTCAATTCCAGCACCACACACATTTGCAAAGAGAAAGAAGAGAGAGAAATACACAGATGGGGAAATGGTAAGGGGAGAAAGAAGAGAGGAGATAGGTGGGGGGGGTGAAAAGTTTTTTATGCATATTTTATGTGTATCCCTTTTATGGCTTTCCTTCCGTTTCCTCAACAGTCTTTGAAAGAGTAAATAATTCTAGTATTTTCTTATTTACTGCTTTTAGTCATTCAATCACTTGTTTAGGTTAAAATAGTAACACCGAGGAAAGACCAGAAAGATTTCCTCCAAGTATTTATAGCAGTCACTGTAACTGCCCAGGGCTTCTCATCCATCTCCTTTAAGTCTCAGATCACCCCAGTTTACAGAGTTCATCCCCTTAGAATCCAGCCCACACGTTATATTCCAGACTTCAGCACTGAGAGGCCAACTTCATTGAGTATATGCTTCCTCCTTTGCGACCAGCAGGATCAGCCTTGGGAAAAGGAACTGGAAGGTTAGGTGTGTGTTTTGAGACAAGAGTCTTACTACTCAGCCCAGGCTGACCTCAAACTCAAAATCCCCTGCCTCACCAGAATACTGAGACTACCATGGTAGCGGTAGTATAGACCACCATGCTGAACTTCAGATTCTATTGCTCTTTAATTGTAATAAAATTCAATGTAACAATTTATGAGCTCATAGCTTGTGCTTTGGATTTCTTACCTAACAATGACACTAAACTTTCTTGCATTTTTAATAGTTAAACCATTTTGCTTTTATGTTTTTATCTACGATCTCTTTTAATTTTTGCGTTTAATGTAAAGCAAGCGCTGAACTTTCACATATTGATTCACTCATTGGAAAGGCCACTCTGATGCCATTGCCAAGCCTCGCACGATCGTACGTCATCTGGTTCTGAATTCTCGGTCCTGTTCACGCTCTGCACACCTCTCTATGTATATTGACTGCCTAATGACTGGATCTTTATAATTAGTATTAAATCGCGGTGAGTGAGGCCTGTAGTCTTATTGTTCAAAGTCATGCTGATTATTCTGGGATCTTATTTCCATAAATATTCTAGAATTAACTTGTCAACTCTATAAGAGTACTGGAATTTTAGTTGATGTCATGGTGAAACTGCAGATAAATTAACTTCACTTTAAAACTGACTTCATAATACTAATTCTTCCAAGCCACAAACATGACCTTTCTCTTTATTTAGGTGGATTTTAATTTATTTTAGAAATATTTTATACATGTTATTATACAGGTTGTGGATACTTTTAAATGGTTAATCCAAGCATATTTTATGCTTCTGTAAGTGGCATCTTTTCTATGATATGTTATCATTGATAACATATAAGTACATTTAGCTTTTGTGTGGGGTCTTATATCTCAAGCCCTTACTGAAGTCATTCTTTAGATTTCTATGCTTTCAATCATGTCGTTTGAAAGAAGAACCTTGCTCTCTTCTCTTCTTCCTTCTTTTCCTCCCTGGTTGCTTCCCTCCTTGTCTATCCTCATACTGCAAGGACTAATATCTTCAGGTACAGCATGGGAAAGACACGACAAGAGTTGCTTTAAAAATTATTTATCTATTTTTATTTACACATAGATGTGTGTATGTCTCCCATGTGGGTATGTGGCTGGGAGTGCTGGTGCCCTGGGAGGTAGAACCCCAGTCCTGAAGAACAGAAAATGCTCTCAATTGATGAGCCATCTCTCCAGCCCACTCTGTGATTCAAAAGGGAAGGTGTTAGTTGTCAATCAGTGATTAAGTTTTAAGATGTAGGGTTTGGGTCTATTGTTTGTTTTGTTTTTAGGGGACATTTGTTCTTTATCACATTGACTAAGTTTGCTGAAAGTTTTTTTTTTAAACTGGGAATAATGCATGCTGAGTTTCAGCAAATTTTTTAAGGCATCTATTGATGTGATTAGTATATTTTTTTCTTAATTCTACTGATATGAATTCCATTGATTGATATTCAAATGGTAAAACAGACTTTCATTCCTATGATAGATAAACTGAACCTTGACATAATATTATCTTTCTATTGTTGAAAGCTTATTGCTTTTGTGGCCATAAAAATTGTCATCGACACCTTTTGTCTCTATCCTTGGTTGGTATCAGTATGGCTGGAGCCTTATTGGCTGGTGGTGGGGCAGTATATCTTCCTAATCTATTTCCTATAAAATGTTGCATAGAATTATTTTCTTATATTTGGTTAATTCACAATGAAGATTTTTAGACTTACTTTTTAGTTTACTTTTTAGGAACATTTTTAACTACTAACCCAATTTCTGTCCTGTCTTTGGAACTATCCATTTTTATCTGTTTCACCTTATTTGATCTTAGTCAGCTATATCTTCCATGAAATTTGTTCATAATATCTTCATAGCAAATTTAATACCATGAAGTTGGTTATAATGTTCTTTTATGAATTTTTAAAAGGATTATATTTTTATTTTTAATTATATGTATGCGTGTATCTGAGGGTGGATTTGTGCATGTGAGTGCAGTATCTGAAGAGGCCAGAAGAGGGCATCAGATCTCCCTGGATCTGGCATTACTTCAGCTGTGAGGAGCCAATGTGGGTCCTAGGAACTGAATTATAGTCCTTTGCAAGAGTAATATGCTCTCTAAATTGCTGCACCATCTTTCCAGCCCCTTATTCTCTCATTTTAATACCTGTGGCAATGGTAGTAATCTCATTTATTCCATTTCTAAAACTGGTTGCATTTTCTTTCATTTGCTTTTCACTGATTAACCTACCTAGAAGTTTATCAATGTACTCTTTAAAACTCACCTTTCTATTTACATATCCCCAATTTGTTTTTCTGTTTTCTATGGACTGATTTTGGATTTGTACTTATTTTTTATTTATTATATTTACATTATGTTTAACTTACTTTTTGTTTTCTAGTTTCTTTGCATGTGTACATGTGCACATGGAGTTGCACATGTGTGAGTGTGCCTGTGGAAGCAAGAAAATAACCTTAGGTATCATTCCTCAGAAGCCTTCCACCTTGTTATTTGAAACAAGGTCTCTCACTGGGACTTGACATTTGCCAACTAGGCTAGGATGGCTGGGCAGAAAACACCAACTATCCTTCTGTCTCTGTCCCTTTAGTGCTAGTATTACAAGGGCATACCACTAAGACTTGCTACTTACATGGTGCTAGTGATGCCATTCAGGTCCCCATGCCTGCAAGGAAACATGTTACCAACATGGTTATCTCCCCACTTTCTTTAGTTTCTGAATGTGTGTAAGTCAGGATAATTTATTAAAGATTTTTCTCCTCCTTCAATATAAACTATCACAATAATGACATAAATTTCCTTCTAAAGAGACTCATCATAAAGACTTGTTTCTGATCTGAGCCCCATGGTACAGGCCTCAAACCACAGCACTTGTGAAACCAAGGCAGGATTGAGCACAAGCTCAAAGCAAGTCTGGTGTACAGAGTGAATTCAGGCCAACCTGAGCAGCTTAGTGAGACGCTATCTCAACATAAAATAAAATAAAATAAAATAAAATAAAATAAAATAAAATAAAGGCCTGGATGAATGTAGCTCAGCTGTAGAGTGCTTGCTCAGCATAGCCAAGATTCCTAGTTTAGTCTCCTAAGATTCTTGGCTGATGCTGGGCAAGTACTCTACAGCTGGAAAACAAATGCTAAAAGCTATCATTGTGATTTCTTCTCTGAATAATGGGTTTCTTAGGAATGGATTTGTTACTGGAATCCTAAGCTTAAGTATAACATGAATACATGTGGCTCCAACAGACTAGTTCTGACCTTTCACCCAAACAGTGAAGTGGTGAGGCAAGAAAGAAATTTGTTCTTAGATTGGGAAGAGAAAAGAAGTCACATGACTGACTGTCTCTCCAAGGTACAAGAATGCGGGTTTACACAGAGAAGAGCAAAGGCACTTCAAGTCAGTGGGGACCGGACTGCAGAGCTGCCATCTTGGTCATGCCATGGATGATTGCATGGAGCATTGGTCATATGGACCATTGTTGGTGATAAAGTACCGCTGCCTGGGGAGTAGACTCTTGTCACCGATGCTTTTGTCCAGATCTACTGTCGCTAGTGTCCAAGGTGACTGCTAGAGAGAACGACTCAGAAAAAGAACAAGTCAGGAAGGCAGGATGGAGTTAGATAGACAATAGCTGGGTTCTTTGGATTGAGGGCAGTAATTGAACACGCTTAGGCATTGTCCCAGTGGTTGATAATCTGGATGATTACCAAAGATGCTCACATTGAAGGGGAGGGATATCAGTTTCAGATGATTGCTCCTTAAATGATTAATAGGTTGTTGAGCAGAAATCTGACCCAAACGTTGAAGTAACGAAGGAGTTAAATGCTATGCGAAGGCAGGAATATCTTGATTTATATCCTGCTTTCAGTCATCCATCAGACATCCACAGCCCAATCTTAGGGAGGTGCTTTCTCAGTTGAGGTTCCATCCTCTCAGCTTGTGTTGAGTTGATGTAAAAACTAGCCAGCATACTGTCAGCATTCTTTGTTATAAAATCTACTGTTTGCAATCTAGTGTAGATGCTATTTTCATTTTGCTTTTGTTTTTCTGACACGGGATCTAGCTTTGTTGCCCAGGCTAGCCTCAGAATTGCAATCTTCCGGTTTCAGTCTCCCAAGAGCTAGGATTACAGGCAGATGCTACTATGCAACTATGCACTATACTGTAGCTTTTTTTATTTAGAGTTTACCTGGTATTGGGTGACTTTTTCCTGGGGATGTGTGAACAAACATCATTTTTTTCCCAGATAGAACACCAGTGACAGAACAATGTAGTCATTCCACCCAGGTCTAGCTTATTGAACCATGAGTATTTGGGTATTAGTTATAGGAACATGGGTTGAGTGACCACAAAACAGTCATATCACACACACACACACACAAAATCTCACCACAGTGTGGATGACAACCTTCCTGTAGCTGAATAGAGAGTACCCCCCTCCATAGCTAACCTTAGATACCAAATATTCTAGCACTGCCTGAGACCATGGATGACCAGGACAGAATTGTATACAGTTGGCAAAGAAGCACAGGATGGGGACCTGAAACTTACTCTGTAGACCAAGTAGGCCTTGAATTCACAGAGATCTGCCTGCTTCTGCCTTCAGAGTGCTGGGATTAAAGGTGTGCATCACCACCACCCAGCTTCTTTAAAATTTGTAAAACATGTTTATTATGTGTCTGTAGATGTTTATGTCTGTGGATGCTTTCCTTTTGTTTTTCACTTCTGCCTGTGTCTTTAGATTTCAAATGGACTTCTTATAAACAGAGTATCATGGAGTCCTGAACTTTTATACGGTGTAACAATATCCACATGTTAATTGGGGCATTTAACCTGTTTTACATTTGAGGCATTAATAGCGTGGTTGACTTTAAATTAACAGGCTACTTGTCCGTTTCTGTCATATCTCTTTCATTACTTCAGCCAAGCTCCGGGTACAAAGCCCTCCTCGGCAGCCGTCCCACTGCTCTGACATCTCCAACACTGAAGGCTCTCCTACAGCCACAGCCCAGGCTTCGCCTTCATAACTCTATGGAAAGGCCTCTCGGGTCTCCTTGCAGGTCCTCTTAGGCACTTTCCTTTCACAACTGGGGCATTTGGTGGGTGGGATCTTACCCTAGGGACACTTTTCCTATTGATCCAGTGCAGAGCAGGAGGGCTTAATAGCATTAATCTCTTTAGTAATGATAGCATCTTTTTCAGCACATGCTTTAGCTGTAACCTCAGTGCCCATTTCCTCTCTAAACTGTACATTTAAGAACTTGCCTGTACCTGTTGTTCTTTCTCATTGTACTGCTGAAGAAGCAGAATATGTGATGATCAGTAATAACGATTCCACAGATCAACGCTATACGATTGAAATGTCCCCCACTGAAGAAATTCGTTTCCTAATTTGTAATTCATCTGGACTCAAATTCTCAGAACACAAGCAGAATGCAGCCAGATTCTTTTCCAAAGTGTCACAAGAATGGCCCCTAGTTCAGTTCCCCACAACGACCTTGTTTCCCTTAGAAACCTCTGTAGCAGACCTCTGTTGTTCATACTTCTCTCAACATTACTTTCTTCCAAGTTCCCAATAGAATATCTCATTAGATATTACATTAGATATCACAGCATCTAATGGCTTTTCTAGCCCAAAGTACCATAATCTTCACGTTCCTTCCACAAAACAAAAGGCCTGAAAGTCACAGTCAGGGTGGCCATGGCAATGGTGCCACTTCTCAATGCCAATTCCTGTATTGATTTCCTTCTTTTGCTGTGATAAAGTACCTTGATTAAAAACAGCAGAAGAAAGAGTTCATTTTGGCTACAGTCCCAGAGGGGTAGAGACCTTTGCAGCGAGGAAGTCACCGCATGGAAGGTGGCAGGAGCAGGAAGCTGGCTGATCACATGGCGTCTGCACTCAGGAAGCAGAGAGAGAACAGGAAGTAGGGCTGGGCTATAAAACCTTGCAGCCTGTCTCTAGTGACGCACTCCCTCCAGCAAGGACCTAACTTTTGAAGGTTCTGCACCTTCACAAACAGGACCATCAACTGGGGACCAAGTGATCAAATGCATTAATTTATGGGAGACATTTCATATCAAACCCAAACAGTATACCTGTCTCTTTTTTCCATTTTTCATTTGACTGGTTTACAAAATTCTAGGTGAGAAGTTTCTTTTAGCATCTTAAAGGTGTCTCTCTATTGTCTTCTAATCTACTTAGTGTGCCTGATATTCTTAACTTTGTTCCTCTTACATATCTGCGTATCTTTCTGTTTTTAAGATTTTCTTATTTGTGGTTTTCAATAATTTGCTTCTTTCTTCACATTTTATCTTCTAGATTAGTTGAATTTCTTGAAATTATGGGCTTCTGATTTTCATCTAACTTGGTTTTTTCAGTCCACATCAAAGGCCAAAGAAGCTGGGTTTACTTGGAGAAAAAAAGAAAGAAAGCAGCAACAAAAATGGATAGCCCCATTCATCACCACGAAGGCATGCAGGTAAGCAGTGCTTTTTTTCTCCTGGAGCTCTTTATATTTGGGTTGCTGCCAGCAAGTTCCACCCACTCTGTGTGAGGGTCTTTCCTCACCTCAGTTAATCTTTCCTGAAAATGCCTTCACAGACCTCCCAGAGGCAGGTCTCTTGGTCAATTTCAGATCTAATCAAGTTGACAATCAAAATTAACTATCACAGTTGCTTAATACATATCAGTCATTGAGTTTCTATTTATTTGAGAATGACAGTAGTTAACTTCTTTTTGGTGTGACAACATACTTGACAAATGCAACTACAGGAGGGAAGGGTTGACTTGGCTTCTGATTTAAGAAGGGATAGAATTCATCACGGAAGGGTACGGAGCCATGGTAGCCGGTAGGCAGCTGGTCAGTGTTCACAGTCAGAAAGCTTGCTTCTTCCCTCTTGTTCAGTCCAGCGCAAAGCATGTGCTAGCCACTGATACTGTGTCTCCTCTCCTTAGTTAACCCTCTCTGGAAATGCCCTCACAGACACACCTACACATGCATTTCCCGGGTAGATATAAACCCAGTCCAGTTGGCAAAAATTAGCCATCACAGATAACATTTCCTTTTTTGTTTTTTTTAATGGCTTCCATTTCTTTCATGACAATGTCCAAGTTTCAAAGTTTTCTCAAACCTAAAAAGTTTTTTACTATATTTACTATAGTTAGGTTACCATCCTTGTATTCTAGTGCCATCATTTCTGTCTGTTTACATTTATTTGTTTTGCATTTTTAGATGTACCTTAAGGTTTTATGCTTGTTGTTGACTTTCTTTTATTCCTCTGAATAATCTGATTGTGTCATTAGTTACAACTGAGTAATTTGAAGCCAATTGGATCATTCCAAGGCCTACTTTTAAACTTTAAGATAAACCTAGTCAGTCTTTAGGGCCAATGTTGCCCTTCTTCTTAGTATTCTATTCAATTCCACTCAGGCTGGTATGAACAGAAGCTATTTCCAGTCATGTGTGAAGTCCTGGAATTTGTCTGCATACTGATTTGCAGTGGATTTTGAACCCAGTCTCAGGTAGTTTCTTCTCGCGCCTGTGCAGACTAATAACCCATGGAAGACTCAGAGCGCCCTGCAAATCCTCACAGCCTCTGTCAGAGCTGCCCTCCTCTCTCTAGGCTCGGCCTCACAAATCCCAGGCCTGTACTCCAGTGTCAAAATCCTCCTCTCTGCAGGATAGCCTAAGTCTTCTTGGCTTTTCCTTTCTGACTGCAAGTCTGGAAACTATCTCTAGTCCCACCAAGTTAGTGTATTTAAAGCTTGATGTCTTAATTATCTCCCTCCCTCCCACTCTACTCCCCACCTCCCACACACATACCTTACTGTTTTCTTCAGTCTAGACTGATTGCTTACTGTTCAATTATGGTAAACCTTTATTTTATCTTGCATATTTTATCTAGTTCTTCAGGTTTTACCAGAAAGTTAAACGCAGTGCTCTTTACTCTGTCTTGAGCATCAGAAGTCCCTCTCAGTTCTGATATCACATTTCTCTCACTAAGAACGAAACCGAATGCTTCTCTTCAAGCTTTAAGGAGATACTCCAGTGTCTCGGTGTCTCCGGCCCTCAGTGAAAGTGTCTGTGCTCTCCATCCATGCACCATTATTGTTGCTTCTGCTCTCATTTTCAGTAACATCATCTAATTCTACAACTCTGCTCCCTGTTTCTTTACAGTTTGAAAAACAGTTTTTCTTGTCCACAGATACTTCAATAGCTATTCCTAAAAAATAACCATTCTTTTGATGTCTTAAAGACTCTCTTATTTTTATATTTGTGTGTTTCTCTGCTTCCTGTGTAAGTATTAAATAAACATGCTTTAAGTATTTAAGCCCCACATACAGGGACTCTAGACTGAAAAACAAATAAACTAAGCAGAGGACACATTTTTGTTCTTAAAATTCTTCTTATAATATACATAGAAAATTGTACATATATGTGAGCTTATATACATAGCTTAGTGGGGAGAGAACAAACCAAAATCATAACATGAATTAAGGTTATTCCTGAAATTCTTCCCAGAAAATAATGAATCTCTGCAAAATGCTGAGCAAAACTTTAAAACCTAAATGTGTTATAAGAAAGCAGGCAAGGGAAATTTCCCAAGGTTGGAAAAAGCAACAGCAACAGAAAAAGCCTCACTTACATCCTGTCTATTAGGAGAAAGTAAGCATCCTGGGAAATGAAGTCCAAATCACAGAAGTCTAGGGGAGCTGGCCGCAGAGACCTGAAACAAGCATGGTGCTGCCTCATGATTAGATAAGGGATTAGATTCCCTAATTTAGCTATTTACTAATATTTCCATAGATACTGATGTGGTCTTAGGTACTGTAAGCTCATTGCTGTCATGTTTAATTGAGGGAGCCCAAGGATTTAACTGAAAGGCATGAGGATTCATTAACAGGTTTAACTGCTAGTCAACATTTGTATAAAATCCTATTCCTTGCTAAGGCTTTGGTTCCCACCCACAGAGAACTTAACTAGCCTCCACTTTCTCTGTCCTCCTAGCCACAGTAAAGTCGATGCTCTTTCCTGAGCAGACCCTGGAGGACCTGGGGCATATGGTCCTATCAAATCACACTTGCTGACCATTCTCTGCAGTTGCAGCAGATAGCAGATGTCTCTTGGTGGCATTTTCTGGCCATTCTGGCTCCCCTTGTGACCCCATGTTGGTACTAAGTGAGAGTCTTCTGCCTCATGTGTGTTTTCCTGGTCTAGCTCTACAGGAACTCCACTATCAGACCACCTACTTTCTCTATTAATAACTCATCGTTCGCCTTTGAATGAACAGAAGCCTTCAGGTTTTGAGTAGTTCAGAACAGGGGTTAATCAAGCAGATAAATATGCCCTTAATCAAAAGGGTAAAGAAACAACAAACACTAGTGGTAAACTAGAAATATTCAGAAGAACTTGTAAATTGTCAAGAATAATTAATGAACGGAGAGAAAGACCATCAAACTTAATGAAAATAAGAAAAAATGTAGTAAGCATGCTGTTCCACACCTGTGGCCTCAGCCTTTCGGAGTCTGAGGCAGGAAGTCCAGGAGTTTGAGACCAACCTAGACAACACAGCAAAATGCTATCTCAAAAAAAAAATTTTTTTTTAAGAATAAATGAATACAATAAATTTAATTGTAAGAATTAATTTAAATGGATAGAAAAAAAGACAAGCATTTTGACTAAGACCAGACTTTCCTTCTTAAAGAAGTGCATTTTTACTTTGGCATTGAAAACAATTCTAAACTCTATGCTTACATAGAGTTTTTCATCATGGTCAGAATGACCTTCAGGGCAGAAAGGTTCATGGGGCCCAGCTCCCGTGGATACAGTCCATAGTCAGGCAGGCATTGCACAGTTAATGGCAGTAGGAGGGTGAAGCCAGGGCTGCTATATTACAGTGGTAGACAGAAAGCAAAGTTCCATCTGGAACCAGAAGCAGGCAGAACCTTCCAGGCTGGGTAACCTCTAATTTTCCTAGCTGGGCCCCACCTCCCCAAGGTTCTATAATGTGTCAGTCAGTCAGTCCACCAGCCCAGGGCCAAGTGTTCTAACACATATGGAGAGGGAGCACTTTGCATTCAAACCATAACAGTGTTGTTAATAAAACATGTCCTTTCAATAATGGAGATTTTTAAAGAGTTATGTGATGGTTAGTTTTAATTGCCAACTTGACACAATCTATAATCACCTGGAAAGAGAATCTTGATGAGGTATTGTTTAGATCGGGTTGGCTTATGGGTATGTCTATGGGGGATTATCTTAATTGCTGTAATTGAGGTAAGAAGTCCTACACTAAATACAGGGGGCAAGATTTCACGGTCTGGGCCCTGATCTAAATGAAGAGGCAAGAGCAAGCCAAGGTCAGCATGCAACCATTCTTTGTTCTTTGTTCCTGATTATGGATGGAGTGTGACCAGCTCCTGTAAGCTGAGACTTCCCTCTCTCAAACACTGGAATGTAAGCCATAATAAACTTTTTCTCCTCTAAGTTGCTTTTGTCAGGGTATTTGTCACAGCAACTAGAAAGGAAAGATAAGCAAAGAGGAAAACAGAGGACAAAATAACACTAGATAATCATAACCAAAAGAAAACAGCAAATAAATATGAGTTGGCAGTTCTCAAAAGACAGAATACAAATTGCCAACGAGTATACAAGAAAGATGTCCAGCCCTACTAGCTATCAAAGCAATGCACATAAACACTACAATGAGACTCCATCCTACCCAGATAGAAGGTCAGCCATTTAAAACAAATAACAACCAATTCTGGCAAGGATGTGGACAAGAGGAACCTTTATACGCTGCCAGAGGGAATGAGGACGAGTCCAGGCACTATGAAAACCAGCGTGGAGGTTTCTCAAGAAACTAAAAATAGGTCTTCCACATGGGCCAGTTACACCGTTCCTGGATATTTACCCCAAAGACTCTAAGACAACATATCACAGAAGTACTTGCATCAATAACTTTTATTACATCAATATTTACTCCAATACTATTTACTATAGCTAAAATATAAATCCACTCACACAAGGGATCCAACCAGATTAACAGATGACAATATGACATATACACAGTGGAGTTTTCTCATCCGTAAAGAAGGACAGAACTATACCATTTGCGGAAAATGGATGCAGCTGGAGATAATCATATTAAGTGGATTACGCAAATCTCATACTCTCTCATTTGTGGTCCCTAGATTTTATAGAGGTACATAAAATCACGTCTGGATATATGACGTGAAGTGGGAGTGAAATTGTCTAGAGGACGCAGGGAACCAACGGGAAGGGAGGGATGAGAAAGGGAGGAGAGGGACCGTGGGGAATTAGTTCAGTATGTAATACATACTTGTATGAAATATAAAAATAAATTAAAACGGTTGAGCACAGGATGAAGAGAAAATAACGCGACAAGGGTCACAGATGCCATAACTCTAAAGAAGACGACATTTATAGATCTTGTTTGTATAGTCTATAAACAAGAAGATCTTTAGAAATGTAAAGAACGATGTAATTATAGTCAGGTAATTTTAAAGTGCTTACTTTTGGCTTGCGTTATAGTTCAGTTGTACAGTACTTACCTAACACACATGAGGCCCTAAATTTGATCCCTGGCACCACAAATCAGCCAACCGATCAATGAAATATTTCTACCTAAAATGGGTCAATAAGAATAAGTAAAAATAAGAAAAATATTAAATAGTGCAATAAACAAAGTCATGACGCTGTAAGTAGAGATGCTTCAAATAGATAATATCTTCTTTTTGCCCTTCAGGCCTAGGGAACATTTACAAAATCCATTATGTACTGGCTGTAGGAAAAAAAAAATGCCATTAGCAAAAGTAGAGATTTTTATCAGCCATTTTCTATAATTTTAGTCCAATAAAATTTAACAAATAATAAATATAGTCAAGCAATTCTATCTACATGAAAACTAAGACCTGCATTCCTAAGTAACCCTTGCAAATGGAAGTGGCCACCAAATGTGTGGAGAGACAGGCATGTTGCATGGACACAGCCCTCTGTGAGAAAAAAGATGTCACCCTGTACTCCTGTCCATCACGTGTAGTTAGCAAAGCAGGTACGTGTATCTGATATTGCTGGTATGTGCCTGGGATTGACATTTGACTGCTTATTTGCATCACTGATTTATCCTATTGAAAGTAAACCAATAATTTAACAACAAATTAAATTGCTCAATTTAAAGAAGTCAGAGCAGGAGGTTATTTTTATATTTTCAAATACATAGTTTAATACTGTTTTGTACATTAAGGTATTCATATACATTCACGTTAGCACTAGTTAAATGAGACATTTAGGATACAGCACCGCACAGTTTGTCACACACTCGACATTAGCTGTTACTATTTTTGTGTTTTCCTACTTGCCCAGCTTAATAGAAAATATTTCCCTGCTACATGTGCTATGGGCTCCTCTTGGTGGGTGACTTTCTCTCCACAGACTCAGTTCCCACTACTCTCTCACAGGCTGGGACATCACTTCCCAATGCTGGAGAACTTCTGAAATTCTCCATGCACTGTGTGTGCCCTGGCTTCTGTGTTTCTGAACACGCCTGCGGCTATGCACAGCGCCCTCCACAGGGATCTTATGGGACCCTCCTTACTGGCTGGGGATTCGTGAGGGTGTGGAAATGGTTGGCTCTCTATTTCAGGTTCAAATGTCTGTCCTAAGTCCCCAAACAATACTTAAGATACTTGCTCTAAGTGGGGGCTACCGGAAATGAGCAAATAAAGCTCTAGCAGTCAAGAGGACACTTGAGTGGAGTGAAGGACTAAGTCCCCTAACAGCCAAGGAAACGGCAGAGGGAGAGCGAATGCAACACCCTGAGAGGGAAACTGGCTCCGCTGTTCAAGGGCTGAGGCGGGGTGGGTTGAGCCGAGTGTGCAGAGTGCAGTGTGCTGAGGGGAAACAGCACAGAAGCTAGGGCCTGTTAACGCATGCTCAGAAACCTTGAGTTCGAGCTAAAGGCAGTGAGAAATTGCAGGCTGTTCTTTGTGATCGAGTAATGGAAACAGTATTTCAGGATTCCATTCATCGTGAAGATCCACGTACTTTTCCCTGTTGAGCATGCCTATGCTCTGTGAATGTCTGTTCCCCCCTCCTGCCTCTTTGGTGCCCTTCCAGCCCCACAGCAGAGCCAAAGTGCAGACCAATGCTCAAGCATGCGCTCACCTTTGGTGATGGGTAGACAACTTCTAACAGTTTGTGCATAAACCACATCTTGTCAATTCTATGTTGACTCTACTACTAATCACCAAGCATCACTAATTACCCACATTAATTAGCCCGGGGTCTAATCCTTTCTATGGGAAAAAAAAGAGTCATTTTAAAAGAAAGTTCCTTGTAGGTCATAAGAAGCTTAGGTACCAATATCCTAGGCCCTCTTTTCTTAGCTACTTCCGGGAAGCCCTGCATATCCTCTATTACCCACAACCTTCACTGCAAAGACCTCCGTGGGTCTCACAGATCTCAGAGTATCTCCACAACAGTCTAGTAGTAAGCAGACCGGAAAGGCAGGGTGTTCTGTGGGTGCCAGGGTTCTCTCCCTGTTGGCACCAGGGCTAAGGAAAGGTTAGAAATATTCTTAATGAAGAAAACAAGCCGTGGCGAAGAATGACAGGGAGTTTTCCTCCGTGGTAATCCCAGCAAGCAGGGGTCATTCATCCAGTTCTCTACCAGAAGCTAACTGGAATAAAAACAGAGACAAGTTCCATGTGTCCCAGAATATTATGTTTGTGTTTTTCATGCATGCTGATCAGTATTAAAACTCACTCTCCACGTATTCCGAGGAGAGGGGGCCTCTGGACCCCCGGTTACCAATTCCTTCTCCTAAGTAAAGTGCATCATATCCACTGTTCCCAGGTTCACATCTAGATTGGAGTGGGAACCCGGAGATCACCAGCTGAAAAGAATCTTACAGAAAAGCCAGAAAGAAAGAAAAAAGCAAAAGATGTCCTCATGGAGATCAAAACTAATACAGAGATAGGAAAGAGAAGAAGCCCAGCCCGAGGGACACTGGTCTGAAAAAAATAAAAATAAAAAGCAGATAGAAAAGAATCTCAAATCAGACTGCCACCAAATCACCAGATACCAAAACTAGAAGCTAGGAAACAAGGAAGCCATTACTTTTAAATGTTGGAGGGAGGAGTGATTTCTGGCCTGGAATAGGTAGCAGGTCCTGAGGGTGATCAGGCTGTGCAGGAACCTGACTTGGTCAGCAGCAGGAATTCCTACTTTGCACAGAGCACTAGGGCTGAATCACTGATATGTGTACAGATAACTGAATTAACAAAAACCAGGGCATTCTTAGCAAGAGAAGCAAGATGTGAGACAGGGAAGAGAATATCAGATGCACTGTATGACTCAACCGTGGCCAAAGACCTCATTCACAGCAACGTAAATAGTGACTTTTGACTCAGGTTGAACCATGATTCAATTCTATCGGGAACAGGGTGGGACTGAGGGGGACGTATCTAACAGAGCTGCTTTTCATCTTCCAGGGGAAACAGTGAGTTGGAAGATAGTATCTAAAAGAACTGTGTTCTTTTCTGTCTTCATATGACTTTTTTAGGACTTCTTTTCTGTTCTGAAAATAACGTCACTGGAATTTTTATGAGAATTGCGTTGCATCTGCAGATGGCTTTGGGCAATATAACCATTTTTTATAGTATTAATTCCTCCAATCTGGGGGCATAGATGCTTTTTATTATCTGGGGTCTTCTTTGATTTCTGTTTTCAATATCTTAAAATTTTCCTTCTAGAGATCTTTCAGTTCATTGGTTCTGTTTATACCTAGCAATTTTAATTTTAAGGCTATTGTGAATGGGCTACCTTTCCCAATTCTTTTCTCAACAACTGCTGATTATCGGATGCTGACCCTGTACCCAGCAACTTTACAGAAAATGTTCATAGGTGCTAAAATTTTCCTGTGGACTCTGTGGGATCTTTGAAGTATAGAATTATGTCATCTGTAAATAGTGATAGTTTAACTTCTCCCGTTTCAATTTTTATTGACATACTATCTTTTTCTTGCCATATTGTTCTAGCTAAGACTTTCAGGTAAGAATTTTTTTTTTTGATAACAGGGTTTCTCTGTCATAACTCTAACACTGGCTGACCTGGAACTCACTCTGTAGACCAGGCTGGCCTTGAACTCACAGATATCCGCCTGCCTCTGTCTTCTGAGTGCTGGGATTAAAGGTGTACGCCACCACCGCCCAGCTGGCAAGAACTTTTTAATAGAACCCAAGTATCACAGAAAATAGCCCCAAGAACTGGCAAGTGGGATTACATGAAACTGAATAGTTTCTCCATAGCAAAAGAAACTACTGACAATTTAAACAGCCTACATAATGGGAGAAAACCTTTGCCAGCTATACTTCAGAAAATAGGCTAATGTCTTTAATATATAAAGAATTAAACACCAAAAAATCAAAAGCTTGCCAATAAATAAATGGGCCAATGAATTGAACAGATGGTTCTAAAAAGAAAAAAGTAAAAATAGCCAAAAATATTTCTTAGCCATGTGGTGGTGGCAGCAGCTGGGCACACCTTTAATCCCAACACTCTGGAGGCAGAGGCAGGTGGATCTCAGTGAGTCTGAGGCCAGCCTGGTCTATAGAGTGAGTTCCAGGATGGCCAAAGTTACAATAGAGACACCGTGTCTCGAAAAACCAAAAAAATAGCCAGAAATATTTTTTAAAGTGTTCAGCATTCTTAACTACCAGGAAAACACAAATTAAATTACTTTGCAATTCCATTTCGTCAAAGTCAGAATGACTATTGTAGAAAAAACAAATGGAGAATTTGGTGAAATGACCTGTGGGTAAAGGTGTTTGACAACAAAGCTGACCACCAGAGCGCAATCCCTGAAATTCACATGATAGAAGGAGGAACTGAATCCTGCAAGTTGTCCTCTGAATTCCACACCTACACTGTGAGTCATACTAACACACACATGTAAAAGAAAAACAAAGGGCAATGATGCCGGCTAAGATGTGGGGCTACGTACCCCTAGTCGCTGTTGGTAAGTGGGAGTATAAAACACTTTGGAAATCAGTGTGAAAGCTTCACAGAAAAGCTAAAAATAGAACTGCTAAATAACCCAGTTATATCCCTCCTGGGCATATATCAAAACTGTATACCTTCTTATTATACCTTATTATAGAGATACTTGTATGTACACATTAATTTTTGCTCTATTTGCGCTAGCAAGGATATGGAACTAGCCGTGATGCCCATCGACATGAATAAGTAATGTAATTTTACATATATATGTATGTATGTATATGTATATATACATATATACATATGTATACATGTATGTATATGTATGTATGTATATAGATATATATATATGCAATGGAATCTTATTCTGCTGTGAAGAAAATTGAAATTAAGGAATTTTCAAGACAATGGATGAAAATAGAAAATATCATATTGAGTGAAGTAACTCCAGCTAGAAAGACAGACGTACCACGTGTGTTCTCTCATATGAGATTCCTGTCTTCTCATCTTCATACACCTGTGAGAGAATGCTGATAGGGCTTGAAAACTAGAAAGGGTCCCATGAGGCTTTGAGGGAGAGGTGTGGGACGGGAACAGAGCACATGTGACTGGAAGTGGAAGGGAGAATACTGCAGGCGCAAGTGGGAAGGTTAAGCGGGGAGACCGGGGAGAGGAGTTGACTGGGAGGGCCCATCCAAAAGTACATAAACATGAAAATGCCATAAGTACATCTGTTGCTTTGCATGATGATTTAAAAAATAAAGTCAGGGCTGTTGAGATGTTCTGCTGGGCAAAAGTGCCTACATTCAAGCCTGAAGGTGGGTTTGTCCCCAGGACCCACGTGATGGAAAGAGAACGGACTCTGGCATGTTGTCCTCAGACCCCCACATGCACTCTGTGGCAGGAGATCATCCCCATAAATCACATTTGCACATCAGACAAATCCAAATATAATTAAATTAAAAAACAAACGAATCAACACATTCTAAATGAAGTTTGGATCTAGTCTGCCCCGAAGAAGGAGGACAGTGGGATGGTAGCAGAGTCTGCCTTAGGCAACCTTCTCAGAGGCACTTCCCGGAGACGCATTGCTGTGGACGCCATTTTCCCTTTTCACCCCAATTATATCAGAGTAGCTGGCTGTGTGTGTATCTGAGAATCACCGAAGAACAATGAACACAGATTTAGGTCAAAATTGGAGAGCGTACCAAAGCACAAACCTAGTAAGCTAGAAAACTTAGCCTTCCCTACAAAAAAATCAATCACGTGGGTCAGGAACTGAGAAAAGAAGGTGGCACTGAAGCCAAAGCTGGTAACTGGTAGTCTTTTCAAACTTCGCTTCGTCTTCTGCCACCCTGATGATGTCCTTCTGGTTGGCAAGAGGGCCAGAAAGTTACTCTGACCTCCACACGGAGGAACACAGAGCCAGCCCACAAGGATCAAGAGCAGCGTACACTGGCAGCTAGGCAAGCACCAGCCTTCCACGTTTTATTACTTATTACTCCTTACACAAACAATACTAATGCCGCAACTTCTGGGCAAGAGATAAACTTTGGTTCGCTTGGTTGCCATTCCTTTCCTTTTCTTCTTGACAGCTCCTGCCCCACCTTGGGCTTCCTGGCTTGTGCTCTGCAGTTGGTCCAGATCATGCCTGCTATATAATTAACTGGGCATCATCTTCCAATTAGGTTCTTCTTAATATTTCTATTACATCCATGAGCTTCAACCAGACAGACTTTACCTTGTATCTTCCGCGATCTCCTGGACCAACTGTTTTGACACTAGAAGGGAAAAGCAGTTATACAATTCAGCTGGGTTTTGTGTCCTGGTGTTGGTATATGATTGCCCTGGTATCAGAAGAATGGGAAGAGGCAGAATTTGAATATGATTCCCTCGAACACCCATTCATGTGCCTGCTCATAATGCTTGCTGAGAAAGACGGGATTATTGCAATAGGGATAGATGTTTTTAAATAGTTCTCCTTTGAAAATGAGCCCTCTTCATTTGTAAATGGCATAGTTAATTTAGGATATTAGTTTCAGAAATGCTAATTACATCGTATTAAGAGAACTAGATAGGACTTGAGGACTATATAGGCACTCAAGAACCTGGGGTGATACAAAGGGTGTATCTAAACTTATTCTGCTAAAATTATGAATAGGAGGCTAGAGAGAGAGCACCATTAACAGCACTTGCAGAGGACCTGAGTTCCGGGGGCTCTTGGGACACAAGCTCTGTTCACAGCATCTACTTACAACCACTTGTAACTCTACCTCCAGGAGAACCAACACTCTTTTAGCCTCTTTTCGTTACAGCATACACATATGTGCACATATGTACACACACAAACACACAAATAAAGAAATAATATTCATACTTGTCCTGTTAATTAATGTGCTTTTGATACTTAGAAATAAGCTCAGTTTCTTCTTTTACAAAATGGCAAAAATACTTCCTACCAAACAGATAAGACAATAATAAGGATTTATATACAAGATATTCACAAATTCATTTTTAGAGTCTAATTGTAGATTTAAAAATAAAATGCCGACAAGAGTAATCCACTGGGCTAATTCTGCTAGGACAGAGACTACTTAAATCAAAGATGATGAACGTGTATGTTTATTTGGACTACATATATATTAATAATCATTCATTGTTCAGGTTAATTTCATCTTTTAAGTTAGTAATTCTTCAATTGACCAAAATCACATGTGAACTTTATTTTTAGAGGAGGCAGGTAAGAGGAAAGTGTCGACATAGCCCAAGCTGACCCCAAACTCATTATGTAGCTGAGGATTACCCTGAACTCCTCATCTCCTGCCTCCACTCCCCACGTGATTAGATTATACATAGAAGCCACCATGCCCGGTACCTAAAAAAAAAAAAAAAAAAAAATCACCTGGTCTTGCTCCAGATGGCAATATCCAAGCATACATTTGGACATTGTCTGAGTGTATATATTTTTGGTAAAAGTTGGGTTTGGAATCACTAACTTAGAAAGTCAAGATAATTGGCTTTTTAAATTTCAATGAAAATATAAGTATATTATTTCACCTCCCATAAGCTGCCCTCCCCATCCCACTCCCTCCCAAATTCATGGGGTCTCCTGTTTTTTGACCTCTGTTGTTACAGATGCATATAAATGAAAAAAATATGTAAATACAATTTGAGTTGGTTTGATGTTGCATATATATTATATATAACACATATATTACATATATACATACAGATTCAGATACATACATACATATACATACAAACATTATATATGTGTGTATACACACACACACACACACATATATATATATATGTAGGTATGTATGTATGTATGTATGCTGAAAACTTGGTATTGGATAACCAATCAGGGGCTCATCCCTGGGAAGGACAAATTCTCTCTCTCTCTAGTTGTTAATAGCTCTTCATCTAGGGGTGGGGTCCAGTGTGATTTCCCCCATCCATGTTGGGATATCAACTGTTTAGAATTCACCCTTCATTTGTTGTGTCGGGTTGCTTTGCTTGTCTTAAAAATCAACATATTCATCATCTGGTGATCTGTAAAGTGTATCTCTCTATATGTGTCAATTATTTATGCAAAAATTCCTAAAATAGAATCTTGGAGCCATCCATTAATGGATCCCTATTTCTGAAATTCCGCATTAAATACGCCCTTCTCCACGCTCTCTTTAGTCTCAATCCGCTCGATTTACTCCCAGGACATAAGGAGAGTGAATACATGATATAAAAACGCACTGGAAAAGTTAAGGCAGCCTGTTCCCAGTCAGGCTAATGCTTCACCAGTTACTTCACAGGCTTTCTTCTAGCTGTGTTTTCTACCTTCTTCCTTGGTTTACTTGTTCAGATCTCCCTCCAGGATTTGTGAGTGATTGACTCCAGTATGGGAAACAGAAAAATGTTCTTTTATCCGTTTTCCAAAGGCCTGCTTCCTTAGGAGAAGGTAAGAAGGGACATTGATGTTGACAGAAGAAGCAGCAATCTGGAAAGTGAGACAGAAGAAAAAGACTAGCCCCTCCCCCAGACAGTAAAAATGCTCCCCGGGTGAGGAAAGAAGTGAGGCATTGGCCTCTTGTGCAGAATCCAGGAGTGCCAGAGCCTTACAGGTGGCCTCTTGGTTATATGCAACGAATTCAAGATGTGGGCTGAGATTCAGCTACAAAGGAATACCTAAGTACCGAGATCAGTACTCAGAAGCAGGAACTGCCAGGCCCCATATAGGGACCTCTTACCATTGACTTTGGAGCCAGAAACACAGAGAGCAGATACCTGTCATCCCATTTCACCTCTTGGTGTGGTCTCAGGCCCTGGGTTAGTCACCTGTGGCTGCTGTTTTAAAGAACCATGAACAGATTGGCTCAGAACAGCTGGTTCTTCTTGTCTTTAGCTTTAGAGTCAGAAAGTCCAAGGTCAAGGTGTCCATTGGACCGTGCCACAGGGGCTTTCCTAGCCACATCCATCTGCTAGTGACACTGACAGTTTTGGATGTCCCTTGATGTGCAGATGCGTCGCCTAATGTCCACCCACATCATCATATGGCTGTGTTCTCTCTTTGCGTCCCTCCCTTTTTTTATAAGGACAATGGTCACAAAGAATTAGAATCCCATGCTCCTCCATTGTAACTTCACCTTCACTAATTGTATATCCAAGGAGCTATTTGTCAGTAACATTACATTTTGTGCAACTGCATGTGAGACTTTCAACACATCTTTTAGGATCCAACAATTGAACTCATAACAGGCTTCAACATCTTGAGCTAATTCTGAAGTGACAAGGAGCCCCAATAATTCCCGAGATGAACTTTCCTATAAACTGGTAAGACTGAGACTGGAATGTCCTTAGGCTAATGGAACAGTAAAGAGCACACTTGAGATTGCAGCCTGAAAGTCATGAGCACCGTATTTTCATTCAGATGTTTAATATGTATGCAAGGTGCTCAGCACTTGAAGTCTGCTGTGGATGATAGTCTAGCCTTCCTCTGCACAGCAGCCTCGTTCTGTGTTTGTGTTAGCACAGTAGAAGTACCTGTCAAACTGAAAGTAAATGAATAAATAAGAGTATCATGGAGGATTCCAACAACAAACATACAATTTACTGGAAGCTTTTAAATAGACCCTGAATTCACAAAAGAGATTTATTTTAAAAGAAACTGTGTGTGTATGTGTGTGTGTTCCCATCAGTCTAAGGAACATAAAGACCCTGATCACTTTCCACAATGTTTTACTGTCCATATTTCCAAAATACTTATAAAATCAGTCGATTTGATTTCTGAACCTGATGCTAAGTGAAGAAAAATCTCCATTTTTCTTCCCTTTTACAACTTTGAGAGTTACTTCACTCATGATTTATTTGATGTTATTTTCCTCCCTGAGAAAGCAGATCACCAGAGAGTTGCAGTCTCTCCAGAAATTCTATATGCAGGTACAACATTTAAAACTCATTTGATTAAAATCATTCCTTAGAACAGTGGCTTTTTCAAAAGGTTAATTTTCTTCTAATGTAGTCAGATTTCCAAATCAGAACATCAGTGCTCCTGTAGCTATATTTATTTCGGAAATGTCAACCAAAAATTCAGACTCTTGTAACCAACCAAGAAAATAATAGTTACAGAGCCCACATTGCTTTTGAATCGTAGCTAAAAGAGGAGTTTATGTCTTATATAGAACCAATTTCTTTAAAGAAATGGGGCTTGAATTAACTGACATAATATATTTAGTGACCTTGTTTCATGGATAAAAATAGGCAAACTCTCCCCTCTGTCTTTCTCATCTTTTTGAGGAAAAATCATAAGGATGAAGTCAGATGTTTGCATTGTTGGGTTTGAGTTCCCCCACAGAGGCCATTTAAAGCTTTTTCGTAGATGCTGAATTCACAAAAGAGATATTTTAAGAATGTGTGTGTGTGTGTGTGTGTGAGAGAGAGAGAGAGAGAGAGAGAGAGAGAGAGAGAGAGGAGATCACATCAGAGTAAGGTATATAAAGTCCCTCATCTCTTCCCGC
Source organism: Cricetomys ansorgei (assembly GCA_026225945.1). NCBI lineage: Eukaryota > Metazoa > Chordata > Mammalia > Rodentia > Nesomyidae > Cricetomys > Cricetomys ansorgei. Next base: position 14,626,006 of record JAMJFZ010000716.1, on the reverse strand, counting down.
AGGGACTCACATCACTTTGATATTCCTGTAGATCTTCAGATATTCAAAGATAATTCAAGCCTACTAAGCTACTTTGAAAAGTCTACCTTTGTTTTTCATTTTGTTTTGTTTTTCTGGTTCACCAATAGATGTCAGTTTAATTTTTCTATCTCTACCTAACCCGTATTCATCTTGTCACTGCTGTCTGCAGGTTTGGCGTCATTATTTAGGACCCAAATATTTTGGAATCACAGAAAGGTAAATGTAAGGTGTTCATTTATTCCATTCTTCCTTTTTTAAATTGAATTCTTAAACCATCTTTAGCTACTGAGACCTGAGGGCTTTCTAGACCGTTGTGTATGGGTTTCTACTGAGTGTGCAAAGATTGGGGCTATCTTAGCATAATTCCCTACCTCTCGAATGTTGGCAGGTCAAGGAGTAAGAATCACCGGAACCCACCGCATTTGACCTTCTAACAAGCACTGGAAGAAATGCCAGTGCCTCAGTCTTGGTCCTAATTCCATTTGATTTAAAAACATGGAAAGAATTGAAAGAAAATACTTGGTGATCTCAAGGGGAAGAGAAGATTTTGTGAGGACTTAGAACATTTTCACAGGAGCTAAGTTCTTGCATCAGTGTTTCTCACTACTGCCATCAGCTTCCTCATCACAGAGACTTCAGATCCAATCTGGAAATACCTCCTTGGTCCAATCTCTCTCTTAGCAGTATCTGCGAACTTCATACAGTCAAAAAACCCTAATGAAGATATAAGTTACAAAGAAGGCGATGGTACACAGTATATTATTTCTGCTGTAAGGAGGAATTAAGAAAAACCTATACATAGAATTTTTTTTTTTCTTTTGGCCAAACCATCATCACAAGAATTCCGGTCATGACCAAATAAAAGTTTTGAAAGTAAGATTATGGGGCCAGGTAAGATGGCTCAGTGGGCAAGAACAATTGGCAACACCAGCCTGAGGGCCTGAGTTCAGTGCCCAGAACCTACAATAAGATAAGAGAAAAGAACCGGTTCCATTAAGTTGTTCTTGACTTCCATGTACACCCACACATATACATGTTACATACAATAATAATAATTAAAATTTTTTTTAAAGATTCTGTGGATAAGATTTTAAAAATTGGCTTAGGATTGGCCATCTATTTTAAACAAATATGCAATATATTACCAGTTGCTAAGAGTATTCTAGATGTTGGACACACGTAGAGGAAAACAGAAGCCTGTATTCAGAGCACTTGAAATTTCTCATAATTTGCTAATAAAAAGGAATTAAGTACAGGTAACTGCAACATGCATGAACCATGAAAGGAGGCAAAGTAAAAGAAATGAGCAACATCAGACTGCATGCTGTTTAATTCCAGGCATATGAAATGTCCAGAGAGGCAAATCTGTCAACTAGAAAGCAGACTACCAGATGCACATGACCATGGCAAAGAGGAACGACAAATGTCTGCTAATGGCATGGTTTCTTTGGACAAATAGAGGATGATGACGGTTGCAAACTGAGATGGATATTTTTTTAAATACTGAATTGGGTAAATAAACAGGTAAACTTAAGTGTATAAATTCAATCCCCAAAATTATGCTAAAAATTACTAGGGATAGGCACATTCTCAGAATGGTAAAAAAAATAAAATTTAAAAATTAAAATTAAAAAAGGTATGCTTGCTCTGTGCTGAAAGTGCTGAGCAAAAGAAATAGGGGTGCACAGAAAAGGCAAGGCACTTGAGGTTAGAACACTGGGTGACTAGTAACTGGTGATCCCAGAATGCTTCACCCTGGTTTATTCAAAACTGAGCTGTCCACAACGATGCAATGCAGTGTCTCAGAAATAGCCTGACATTGGAGTTTCCTGAGTCAAACTAGGTTTGAATTCACACAGCTATCTCCCACCATCCCCAAAACGAAAGTTAAATGTTTCAAAAAGCTAAGAACTTAGTTACAAAGTCAGAGAAAGACAAAACGAGCCGACAGCAGCTGAGTGATGCCAACAACTGGCAGCACTGACTAGCGACAGCACGGAATCAGAAGATAAGGAAACACGGCTTCCAATCCTCAATGAACAATCACGCTGAAATGGAGCTCTACAGCCAGCCAAGATTCCACTGAAGTTTGAAGCTAAAAAAAGATGTCTCAAAAGTGTATTCTCATGACCTCCTTCCCAGGAAACTAGCAAAGGATGTCCTCAAAATAACAAAAAACAAAAATAAACGAGTAAACCAAGAAAGAAGAAAACACGGAACCCAACTTAAGGGAAAGATAAAGGATTTCCCATGATGATAACTGCTCAGGAAACTCAGCTGCCAGCCCAGATGGGAAGACAAAAGCAGAGGCCAAAAGAGCTCTTGGGAGTGTGTGGAGGTGTGGTCAGAATCAAGCTAAGCATTATTCAACGTGTACATCCATGCTGGGAAGCATTTTATAGTTTTTTTTTTAATTAAAAGCTAAAACACCAATATTTTTTAAAATGAGACAATTATTAACTACTATACTAACAGCTGTATAACAAAGGAGTTATAATTCTAATACACCACATTATAAATGGTGAGCAGAATTGATATGAATGTAGTAATACAAACTCTGAGTGTTTACTCAAAAATAGGATGTGATTATTATTTTTAGTTTTCAAGAATTTCATATATTAGTACTGTATTCTCATCATTTTTCCCATTCCTCTCCTCCCTACACTCCTCCCATGTCCCTCCCTCTCTTTCTCGAAATCATGACCTCTTATTCTTTCATTATAATTGTTACAAACACACACACACACACACACACACACACACACACACACACACTTGCCTACCAGGGGCTCATCGCTGGAGGAAACTGATTCTCCTTCTCTCTGAAACCATTCATTGTCTGTGGAGCTTCTTCTAGGGGCGAAGCCTTGTGAGCAGCCCTTGTCCATGCTGGCATGTCAGCTGCTGTTGTCATTAAGCAGACTTCCTGGGTGTAGCTTGCCTGTCACATATGGAAGATACTGTCTTGAAGAAGATAAAATCTGGAACCTCCTCTTTCTAAAGAGGACACAGGGCTCAGAGTGCTGTACAGTCCTCTGTCTTGATTCAGAAAAGAATGGACAGCAACCAGAAGAAAACAGAAGCCAAACAGAATTACCATGTCAGAACTGTTAGTGTCATGTCTGCCACACCGCAGAGATTCCATCCACCAGTTCAACAGTATCTTTCTTAGAAGTCTACTCCCTTCGCATGTCTAATAAGCTGACAACACAACCTGTGCTTTTCTACTTCTTATGCTTTGAGGAGGGGTGGCATTACCTAGGATTTCAGGCATGTTGGTCAAACATCCTACCACAGAGCTACATTCCCCCGTAGGCCAGCTTTTTCCATATTTTCTATCTTCTAGAAATTTGCTGAAGAAGAGGCAAGACTTTCAGAGACTTTCATTGTTTTCTTTCAAATTAATTAACTTAGGATCTGTTTGCTCGATGTCCCAAAGATGTCTCATCCGTGAGGCTATGTCACTGTCACCACCACTCCTCCTTTCCCAAGGCAGCTGTTGCACCTAAATAACATTCTTTGGTACTGGAAATGGCATTACATTTTCAGGGACAAAGAGTTGATTGACTTAACCAGAATTGAACTTCATAGAGTGAGCAGTGGTACGTCAGCACAACAGGAACAATTAATACTAAGTCTTGGATCTATTTGCAGAATTAGAGCCTGATTTATTGATAGTAGGAACACTTTCTGAATGGAGAAGGAACTTTGCTAAACAATATTGGACTATTGTTGAGATTTCCTGGGTGCAACTTCCTTGTCATAAATAGAAGACTCTATCTCAAAGCAGTCACCCCTCCCTGGACCTCTGGCTCTTCCAATCTTTATTCCCTCTCTTCCTTGATGTTCCCTGAGCCTCTCCCGCAAGGAGGCTTTGACATTCTAGCTCTCAAGTCCTTCCAGAATTCATTCAGTGATAGTAAAAATGAAACATAGATAGAAATAGAAAGATGATAAAAGAAGAATGGAGAAACTTCATGAAATATAAACCTGAAGAGAAGACAAAATACTAATAATAGTTGTATCTTTTCAACGTGTATAATGGTGCCAGGATATGTTGTGTTAAGTCCTGTCCATGCAAATACTCACTGAAAGGTAGACTTTATTATCAGCACTATCATCTACCTTCTAATTGAGGAAACTGAGCCTTTATAAAGTAACTTGCCCAAAGTTCCACAACAGATAAATGCTTAGATCCAAAATTTAAACCCAACTGACCTGCTCCATAGAATGCACAACTATTGAGAGATTGGATATCCAAGAGGAACAGTGGGATGGTTTTATGTGATGTGATGGCTTATCATGGTTGTCAACTTGACTGCATTGGAATCAACTAAAAGCAACTATTTGGGGATGCCTATGAGAGATTTTCTTGATTGGATCATTTGAGGTAGAAAGACTCATCCTAAGTCTGTGTCCTACCTTTTGGCGGCAGCCTACATAAAAGGACATAGAAGAAGGAAGCGTTTTGCTTTTTGCCTGCTTGGCCTCACTCTCATTGGCAAGTTCAGCTATCCTACTGACAAGGCATTAGAACCTACTTCTTTGGGATTCTAATACAGACTAAAAGCCAGCAGCTCTCAGAATTCTTTGAGATTCCAGCACTAGATTGGGACTGCTGAGACATCCAGTCTGGAGGTCTGAACAACTACCAGATTCTTGGCCTTTTAGTCTGGAGACAGCCATTGTTGGTCTACCAGGACCACAGCCTATAAGACCATATAGTAAATAACATGGATGCATTCTATGAGCTCTGTTCCTTTAGAGAACCCTGACTAATACATGTGAGTTGAAACACTCATTCGGAATCACCACCATTATTATACAAGCATTAATCGGGGACCCTAAGGCAAAAAAGAAAGGCGTAAGTTAATAGTCAACAGAATAAAAGGGGAATCATCGAACATTGAAGAGCATTGAAGAGTTAAGAACTCTGTGCTGTATACACAGAGCCCCCCCTTTTTTTATTTAAAGGAAAAAGATACTCGAGAGCATCAAAGGCCCTACAAATAATGGACAAATAACTGAGAAAATCATAAGGGCTGATTTTTTTAAAAACACAGAGAAATTTATTCCAGTGTATTTTACCTAATCAGGAATTGTCAGGAAAAGGTAGCTGTATTAATGCCACACTTGAGAAGGCAATGGGTAAAGCAAATATTTATATTCCTGGGTAGGAAAAAAACAAAGTTAAAAGCAAAGAATAGACAGATGTTTCCATAACATTAACTGTAAAGAGTCCACATCAAAACACTGAGCGGATTACCCTTATCTCTGTAACTATACTAGTCAGCCAGATACTTCCTTCTTTTTATCCAGATTGCAGCCAGATAAAATGCCTTTTTCATTCTTAAGAAGAACACTAAGAACCGATGAGTTCCCTACTACTTGCCACTCCCCTATGAGAGAGATTGTAGTCAATGGGGTGTCTTGAACACACAGAATGAGTGGCTGGTTCTGCCAGAATGGTTCAATGCCAGAAGCCTTCCTCCTGGGCTTGGAGCAAAATCAGTGCCAGGGAACTGGACTGAAGGGGAAATCAACAAGAACAGTGAAGAGCCAGACATTTCCCAGATGTTTGAGTGGGTGTTCATGTCATCAGTTGGCAAATCTAAGGCAGAGTCAAGACCTGGTGATTCTGAGGTGGCAGTCTGTCTTCCCTGAGCAGGCAAGGGACTGCCCTGAATGATAAACAGCCCTGCTATAGATTCCTCTTATCCCCATTAAACCAGCTGGAACGAAAGGACAAAAGCTCAGATCAGCCTGAAGGCTGCTAGATGCTCAAGCTCCTGTTTTCTAGCCACGGGAACCTCCTACACACCTGTCAGGTAAAAGGCGAAACACATTTGCATTTCTCCTTGATCAAAGCTAGAGCTGAAGAAATCTGGGAAAATCAAAGTCTCCTATTCTGAGTCCCCAGCATGATCTTTGCAGAATGAGACTAGAATCCAGCATCCCTGGCTCTCCTGCTAGAGGTTGTCTCCTTAGCTATGCTAATGGTCTGCCCCTCTAATGAGTGACTCCCCCTCCCCACAATGCAACCAATTTGGTTATTTGACACTCATTGTACTTTCAATTTGAATCAGAAATTCCTAAAACAGAGTTAAATCCTTAGGCAATAAGTTTGTCCTTTCTGAGCATGGTGAGTAAAACCCCTCCTCCCGCTCAATGCCCAAGGCTAACAATTAACTTTCCATCTTTATGTCTATATCAAATCTGCCAAAAAGAAAAATAAAAAAATTTTCCCTGCAACTCAAAACTCGAAAGCTGAAAAACATCTTAAGAATTAATCTCTATGCCCTATTCTTTGGCTGACAGGTTAAAAACTAAATTTGCATAAATCCGTAGCAGTCAGTCCTCTCTTATTTGTAAGGATAGAAGAGGTCTGAAAACAAGAGAGAGAGAGAAAGTTTTTACATACCTAAGGAGTGAGAGCTGACCATGCTCTTACAAAGCCATGAGAAATGGTACAACAACGAGTTAAATTGAGTGCTTGAACTAGGGTCTAGAAGAACCTGCAAAACAAACTAAGGGTTCATAGGGAGTGAGATCAAGTTAAGCTACCCATTGCTTATGGATGTCTAAGACGTAGAGGAGGGAGCCAGGAGAAAGGAGGCTAAAATTCAGATGATAGTTTATTGGGGTTTTTTATTCTAGCTCAAGCCACAGACTATTTTGAACTTCCACTACTTGTCAACCAGCTTCCTGGAGTCCTGACTCCATTTATCAGTCCTGGGCCGATAGGTAAATGCCCACACAGCCAGTCACTGGTTGATCTCTCTGCTCCTTGCTTGATGTCATGTCATATCTCACCCAATATTTTAATATCACCATGGGTACACAAAAAACTATACTCGCTATTAATTATTTCTTAAAATTATTATTTTATTGTTACACATGTATAGGTGTTTTGCCTGCATGTATGTCTATGCACAATGTGTCTGCCCAGTGTCCTCAGAGACCAGAAGGTGGCATCGGTTCCCTTGGAACTGGACTTGTAGGTGGTTATGAGCTGCTGTGTGGGTGCTAGGACTCAGCCAGTGTGGAGCCAGTGTGCTTAAACATTGATCCCTATCTTTGGCCCCTTGTTATCAATTCTTAACTGCTGAACTTATTTTCTTCCTAAAAACATCTCTTCTTCTGTGCTTTCATTCCTCCATGACTCCTCTGTGTTCCGAATCCTTCTGTTAACCCGTTAATATCCAGTTCCTGCCCCATATTTGTCTGTCTTTCTCCCATATTCGAGCAGTTCCCAAATCAGTAGTTTGTCTGATGTATATTGAAATTCTACAAGACACCACCAGTCCTACACTAGACAGGCAGGTGATCAGAGAAGGCATTACTCACATCTGCTAGTAGATAGAGAGAGAAGATCTCGTGGAGGTATAGTTGCTGGTGACCGATGTTGGCCTTGTGACAAGTATGAGGTCAGGGGCACAGAGCTATCCAGATATCAACCCAGGAATCTGTAGGAATGAGTAAGAGACGGGCCTTCAGGTGTCTGATAAATTAGGTGTCTCTTGTTTTCCAGCAAGTGAAACTTAGAACCATTCACATGGCTGGTCAGATGTTGGTTTCATGGTTAATTTGCTGAGAAGGGACAAGGCTGACAATGGCATAGAGATCAGTAAATATCCCATCAGTGGTTGGGGAGAGGAGCTGTAAGACAGCACGCGTAGGGAAAAGACTGTGTTACTGTGCAGTTAGTACAGGAGAAACTTCAAGGGATGAAGAAAGGAGGTTAGTAGTGAGAACTACAGTACATATCAGGGCAATAGGGCTTAAGACTAAAGCAGAAGCTTTGATTCTTGCAATTTTAATACTCAATATGTGTTTGCCAACTCTCCAAGGAGACAGAGCCACTCTGTGCGGTATCTTTGTGGCTTCTGTCACATGGTGCCCTCTAGAGCAGTGCATTACGCTTCACTTGCTTGAGGACTTAGGTCTTCCATTTTCTAAATTTAATGGCCAGTTACTATCATGATATTTTCCATGGCAAATGTGTTATTCATTCATTTACATGTATATTTATTTGTCGTTATACAGGTAGAAGTGAAATATATCTTGCTTATAAATTTCACAAACACATGAAAATGCATTGTGAAAATCAAGATGATGAAAAGGAAGAACCAAAGGGGTCAGCCATTGTTCTTACTATCTGGAACTAATGTGATTTTAGGTTAACAAGGTTGAGGAATTTCTAACTCTACAGTCTGCTGTGTCTCCCCAGATGTTCACTGCCATACATTCAAACAGAACTATAATGATATGTGATGGTAAAAAGTCAAAATTTATCTCTGTGATGAGTATCAGTCTGTTTTAAATATTATTGATTTGTTTTTTAATTTAATTTTATGTGTATGGGTATTCTGTCTGTACACATGTCTGTGTACCATGTGTGCCTGGTACCCAAGAAGACAAGAAGATGACATTGGATCCCCTGGGACTGGAGTTACAGATAGTTCTGAGCCACTAAGGGGTGCTAGGAATCAAACCCAGGTCCTCTGGAAGTGTAGCCAGTGTTTGTAACTGCTGAACCATCTCTTCAGACTCCATAATCTATTTTTTAAAATCAACTTTTGGTGTTATTTAATCAAGAGGAAGTAGGACATGTCAGATAAAAGTACATTTTAATTTGTTTTTACAAGTGACTCTTATAAGTTGCCAAAGACATTATTGTATCACTCCATAGTTAACATTTTATTCATAAATGTATGTATCACTCCCATCACACTCCAATCTGAGGGTCTGGGCTCAATTTCAGTTAACAAGGCATAAACAACTCTGTCTGTTAATAGTCTACTTTTAAATTCTATTCCTTTCGTATGACTGAAGAGATTATAATTTATAGGCCATATTTGAACTTCCTCAAACATCTGTCTATCCATAAAACTAAAAACTCTGAAAACCACCATTGGCTGAGACTTTGTTACGAATGACACCTGGAATTTGGCACAGGGATGGAAGCAAGGTCAGCCTGCCTGGTCAGGGCTGGCAGAGCAAATTCCTATGACTTCCATTAGCTGGAGTCTGCTTCCAAGTGCAGTCACCCACAGCTGTGCTCCCACGACCTGAGAGTGTAAAGGCATAGTTTTACTCTGCAACAGAGAAGTCCAACTTTCCAAGGCTCCCTTCTTGAGACCTAGAGCACATTGGGCTTCAGGATAAACAAGGGCAACTAATAGAAACCAAGACAAATGAGACCATCTGGAAAGCCAGGGCAGACCCACCACTGAAGCCCAAACTTCAGTACGCTGACGATGACTATTCTCATTTGATCTCAGTTGCTGTGACAAGTGCCATGAACAAAACCAACCAGAAAGAGGAGAGGATGCATTTGGTTTACACTTCCAGGTCACAACCCATCATTGAGAGAAGCTGAGTCTCAGTCCACTTGGGCAGCACCATCATAAAGCAGGTAGACTGGACTATATAAGAAAGCAAGCTGACCATGAGCTGGGGAGCAAGCTAGTAAGCAGCGTTCCTCCATGGCTTCTGCTTGAGCTTCTGCCCTTCGCTTCATTGTCTTTCATACTTGTTTGTGACCAAACAGAAGTGGTAGAAGCAGCTCAGAGCAGAAGTAGCTACAGGGTGCAATTTGGTAGCATCCTTGCCACCGACAGAAACAAACTGCTTCTAATGTTACCTCTTTTTGAGCCTAACATTTAATAATGAGCTCATTTGCACTAACATACAACACTGTTTCTGATAATGCGCTGCTATGTTGGTCATACATCTAGGAAGCACATTCACCTTATAGGGGGAAGGCCTGCTGGTGGAGGGTGCATAAGAAACAGACTGTAGCAAATTTTTCTAAGTAATGATCAATATAACTAGGGATTTCTGAAAGATTGATACTTTCTCCATTAGATAACAGTTATTTAGGATGTTAGCCACGTATTCAAGACTTATGACTCAACATCTTCATATAAAAAAAACATTATATAATATTGTAAGGAAGGCTATTGATACTTTTGATTAACAAAATGGATTTCTTTTCTGAGAACTTTTTCTAAACTTGGAAAGTAAGAACTGATTATGTAGATTATTGGATCTCTCCCCAAGGGCAAAGTGCCTGAGGGTTGCCATGGGAGGGCCCCAGTTGGTCTGTGGGAGAAAGGATATGATAATCATCAGGCAATTTCGCTAGGCTTTGTCAATATTTGTTTTATTTCCCAAAGCTACGGGACTGCCTATTAACAGCTCAATTACACACAAAGCTAATCAACATCTTCTACAGGAAATACTGCGCTGGCATTCATAAGCTACTTTTAGGATGAAAGATAGGCTCATAAAAGAAAAGAATTCATTAGCCTGTTTTAGGAATGGGAAGTTGTGGTAAATTATGTGTGCCTGATGCATAGACCTATGCCATAAATTGTCACTGCAGCTTGTGACTTTCCAGCACCTAAAAGCTTTCTTCCCATCCCAACTTCACTATTACATCCTTCCACTCTCATGCACGTTGTCCTTCCTACAGCTGCTTATGGGGCAGCAGAGATGTGAAGCCAGAGGGATAGGAAACCATGGTTACAATGCAAGTTTCTTACCTAGGAAAATCACCCACTCATGAGGTTTTTGGTTATTACAGTAACAGAAAGCAAGAACTGAATGAACGAGACTAGGTGAGGAGATAATAGGACAGGAAGGAAGGTGGGAGGAAAGATAGGCCTTGCTGTGAGACTCTATGGAGATTTGCTGGCTCCGAGAGACTCCACACTGCCTAGTTAGAAGAGCAGAATCCCTGGGCTGGGAGTATAGCTCAGACAGTAGGATGCTAGCCAGGCAAATACAGTGCTTGGGTTTGGTCGCCAGTAGTGCATAAACTGGGTATGGGGGAAGGTCACATCCCAGCAAGCAGCGGGAGGAGGCTGGAGAATTAAGCTCATCCTTTGCTACGTAGCAGTAAGGCTATATTTCAAAGCAACTGCATTTTAACACTGCCCCCTTACAGGGGATCCCTATACCACAGGTTAAAATGTGAGAAGCCCAGCCCTAGGTTTAGCAGTGGTACCACCAAGTATAAACTTCGGCAAGAGTGTGGGAGCTCAGTGCACTGACAGCTGGATGCGGCCTGTGCTATGCATGGAAGGTTAGGGGATGTGGACAGTCAATCTAGGTGTCTGTTATGGAACGCTGCCCTCTGGTCATGACAGTTGCTGTGTTGAAATCAGAACAGCTGAGGAGACCCTCAGAAAATTGAACCCGCTGACATTCCCTCGTAAAATGGAGCGAGGGATCGCCAGGTGCAGGAAACAGAGTAGGAGGCAAGACACAAGGGGTTATGAGAGGCAAAAGAGTATTTGTATTTGTATCTATATTTGTATTTGCATATTATTCTATCTATATGCATTCAACAAGAATAGAGTTTATATATCACTACTAGCGCTTCCATGGAAGAGATTTTCTAAGGCAAAGAAACTTTGTATATTCTCCTGTTGGCCCTGTTTCCACACATTGGCTTGGAAGAGAACACAGTGAGAGGTATAGAACTACAAACTATGTGCTGTGTTGTCTTGGACCTTTATCCAGCATCTACTATGCCTACCCCCGACCATTTACCTGGTCAACTGAGAGGTTCTTGAATTTATGGAAGTTTAACCATTATTTTAATTATCCCAACATTTAAATTCTTGAACCAATGGGGCTTTGGCTTAAAAATAAAGAAAGGTTCATTGTGTACAAATACAAAATTCTATAAAGGAAGGTGTCCTAGTTATCCAGTTATCAACTTGATATGATCTACAGCCATCTGAAAGGAAAGCCTTGATTGAAGAATTGGCTAAATCAGATTGGTCTGTGAGTGGTGGTCTTGATTATTAACTGATGCGGGAGACCCAACCCATTGTGGGCTGCACATGCCTAGGAAGGTGGTCCTGGGTCGTATAAGAAAGCTAGCTAAGCATGAGTCTATGAGTGAGAAAAGTCAGAAAACAGTGTACCTATGTGGTTTCTGCTTCAGATTTCTGCATGAGTTCTTGCCTCAATTTCCCTCAATGATCGAGTGCGACCTGGTTGTGTAAGTCAAATAGACCCTTTCTGCTAGCAAGGTGCCTTTTGTCAGGATGCTTTATTACAGCAACAGAAGGAAACCTGGAGCGGAAAGCTAGGATAGGGCTGCTGGCTTATAATCAAAACTGGTTACAGGATATGGGCTGACAAACTGCTTTTTATCTCTTTTTGGTAGATAGAACATATTTGTATCTCAACCACACTTCTAAGCACGATAAAAAGGCTAATTTCTTGCTTTCCCAGCCGTAATACTTTCTTCTCAGCACTGTTAAAGTTAGAACAGATGATGCTGGGTTTCATAATAGTATTTTCAAATGTACCCTGTTTGTATTGATCTCTCACCTTAGTCTTCCCCTCCTCGCCTGCCCATCCTCCTTCATTCTTCCATCTCTAGAAGCCTCTGTCTCACTTTCCAGTCACAGATATTCTGTTGCCCTCCCCACTCTTCCTCAACACCTCTTTCCCCCCCTCCGTGGCCCCCTTTCTAGTTTCACACCCCCTACACATACACACGGCTAGAATATGGCTGTTTGGGAGACGGCTCAGTGGGTAAAGCCCTTCCCATGTCAGCATAAAGACTGAAGTTCATGTCCCCTGCATCAGTCTAAAGGGTGGGCAGGCATGGTGGCCCTTCTGTACTCCCAGATTGCTTGAAAGAGATCCCTAGAAGAAGCTGACTAGCTAGACTAGCCTAATTGTCCAGCTCCATATTCAAGTAAGAGACTTTGCCTCAAAATATAAGATAGGGAGAAACTGAGAAAAACACTTGACATGAACCTCTAGCTTCCCTGTGCACAGGCACACACATGAACAAATACACACATGTATGCATACCACGTACATGTGCATGCAACAAAACACAAGCTAGGATCCACACATGTGGGAGAACACTCAGTGTTTGTCTTTCTGAGTCTGGGTTTCCTTGCTGAATATAATAACTTCCAGATTTATTTATGAAAAATTTATTTTTCTCTAAGCAGAATAAAATTTCATTGTATGTACATGCCACATTTTAGTTGTCTGTTCATCTACTAATGAACATGTAGGCTGGTTACACTTCTTTGCTGTTGTGCATAGAGCAGCGATGAACACTGATGTGCAGGTATCTTTGTGGTAGGATATGGAGTCCTTTGGATAAATGCCCAGCCACGGTACACCTCGGTCATTTTCGCCTTAATGCTTCCCAAAGGTCAGAACAAAACTGGTTTTAATTCTTCTATATCCTTTGGACTTCCCTTCTTATAATATTCTTAAAAGTCAAAATGTGAGTGTAGAGAAATACAGAAATACAGAGAAATAGAGGTTAGCCTGCAAGTGATAAGATTTGGTCCTCATCACTCAATGGAATCCAATAACTGGGGCGACATTCCAAACATCACTTTCTTCTCTGAATATCAACTTCCTCACCTGAAGATGAGATTGACTAGTTGGCCTGTAAGGAAACAAATCTCTAAATTCTGTGACCACTAGTGTTAGGACAGGAGAGGCGAACAGTGCAGATTCCCAGACCTGTACTTAGAGCTTCTGAAACAAATCCAAACTGTACTCAAACAAGACCAAGCTTTTTGCAGTTGGTGTGTTCATCTCCATGGCACACTTCTACGTGAATGTAGAAGACACTGAAAGCCCTGGTTGAGATGGCTCCTCCAGCCCTCCCCATGCACCACTTAGGAGCCCACACCAGGAGAGCAGAGGCCTGCCTGCATCAAATCACCTGCTCATTCTCTCAGCACAGAGCGTGAATGGAGACGTCACCTGTTTCCCTGCAGAGACTGTGAGAATGTTTAGTGCTCCTGGAATGATGCTCAGTTATCACAGATAAATCATTCTGGGAAGTTTTTAGATTTTGTGCTTTGAGCTACAATTGGTTGCCTTACCTATATGAGATCTGTGTGATAAGTTGGTATATATGTTGTTTAACTACATTGTTTTCCTTGACAATATAATGAAAGGGATTTTTGAGAATGCTAATGAACTGAGAATATATGATTGTCTGAGAGCTAAAATCATAAATTGTCTTGAATGGGATTGCCTTTGATTGATGGTTATATTTCTAAATTGACTCTTCTAATGTAGCATTTGGGTTACATAAGTATATATTAACAACATATAACCATCAGTATTAGACTCCAATAAGCGTATATTTATGTACTATGAGAAAACAAGTTTATACATGTCATTCTTTGTTTCCACAAGAAGTTAGTAATGACTTTCAGGGTACTTATCTAAGTAGACGCAAGATTCAAATCGAGAATGAAATCAAACAAGCTTCAAATTTTACCTTAGATACACTGAGAACTGTGATCAAAAGGAAGGAATAGAGAGGAAATACCTTGTTGGCAGAGTACATGTGAACACACATCTATATACACATCCCTGAATCACACATACCCGAAAGATACGTGAAATTTTAATCAAGGAAATGGATGTTAATGGTGAACATTCATCAGATTCTTAAATATTAGGAAATTTTATTTTTCAGTAGAATTTGGAGTTTTTTTTTTTTTTTGGAGTCTTATTAGCACTTCATTCTATAGTTTAAAACAAAACAACAACAAACAAAAACAGGAGAACCTGGAAAGTCAACCTAACAGAGCAAGCAAATTGGCTCACCATCTCCTTGGGAAGACTCCATCAGTCCTTTGTATGGAGATGAACAATCAATTAATGTCAAAATCCAAATTCAGGCTATCTACCTCTCACCCACCCACATATGATTAGTGGGTTTAACCACCTTTAAAGAAACGTCTTCATTCCCCACCACTAGGGGCCTCTCTATCTAATGACAAACCAGCTCCAATGACTGTGTAAGAGATTTATTGCTTACTGGAACTTCTGGCAGAGCTTTAACTTTACCGAGAGAAGTTCAGTCAAACCTTGCCTTCCAAACAACAGCAACCTACCAGTCATCAGGACTCCCCTCTTTCTGCTTCTCACACCCTCATCCTTTGATTTGTCCACGCACAGGGGCTCTTGGTGAAGAACTTTTGCCATCTGTTGCCTATTCTTATTTGCAGATTCTCCTATACAACAAGTTAGCTAGTAGGTTCATTATAGCTGCATGCACATGGTGTGTGTGTGTGTGTGTGTATGTGTGTGCGTCTGTGTGTGTGTAGGCCATAAGTCGATGTCTGGTATCTTCTGTCTTTACTCACCACCTTATTTGCTGGGACATGTTGATTCACCAGAACAGGAGCTTACCTGATCAGCTAGGCTGATTGACAAGTGAGCTTCCAGAGGTTCTCCTGTGTTTTTTATTGCCCCCAACACAGTTAGACATGCTAGCTCCTGCTTTTACAGGGGTGCTGGGGATCAAACTTGGGTCCTCACATTTGTTCCACAAGCACTTTGCCAAAGGAGTCATCTTCCTGGCTCCTCCTTACAGTCTTTTAAAGCAAAGCTCGTGTAAAAGTATAGCCAGGAGTAAAAAGCAGCACAAGCTCAAATGTACAAAGGGAACATACCAACATATTCAGTACCAGATCAAGGAGCAGACACTGAGCACAGCCAGGTCATGTCAGTCATTGACTTGGAAGCTTTCATTACATCTTATAATGCTTAGTAGTTCTGATGGTTTGAAACTTACATAAATGAAATAGTATACTACATACTCTTCCCATTGAAAGCTCTAGTTCAACATTACGCTTCTGAGTTTCATTCATGTTCATTTTTACTGCTATATATGTTGTGCCATTTTAAAACACAGCAGAGATTATTTATTCAGCATTTTTTTGATGGACATTTAGTTTATTTCTACTATGGTACCATTATGAATTGGGTGCTATGAAACACAATCTTGTACATATTTTTTTGGTAAGCATATAAATAGATTTTTGTTACATATAAAACCAGGAGTAGAATTTCCCAATCAGGCTTAATAGGAACTCCCAAATGGTCTTTGAAGATAGTTACAATCTACTTTTACTCTCATATCCACTTTTCCCCACCTCATCTGGGTGCATAATAGCTATCATTATGGTTTTAATTTGCATTCCTCATAGTTCAATAAAATTGAGGGCCTTCTCATAGATTACCAGCAATTTTGGTATCTTCCTTCATGAAGTACCTCCATAAACTCACCTATTTTCTGTTAAGCTTCTTGAATCTTTTCTTTAAGATCTATATTCTCACAAGAAACTCCACTTGCTTCTAGTGAACTATTCTTTGTGTACATTGCTCAATGTGATTTATTTTTGGATTGAGGAGGTTTGCTTCTACATTCATGAAGGAAATTAGCTTTGATTTTTCTGTCCCTATAACTCCTTGGAGGTTTTAATGGCAGGATTATACAGGCTTCGTGTGACAGACTGAGAAGTGCCCTTCCTTCTGTATGCTAGGAGAGTTTATACAGTTTGAGGTTAGTATTATTTCCACTTTAAATGTCTGGAATAACAGCAATGAAGCCTTAAAACTGTCTCTGTGGAAAAGTTTTAAATGCTGGGTTCAATTTCTTACCAAATAAAAAGGCTTTTATTAACAAAATTAATTGTTAACTTTGCCCCTTCTACTCCAGGAATGTCTGTGTCTTAGGTTTCTACTGTTGAGATAAAACATCATGACTGCGGTGGTTTGAATTAGAGTGCCCTCCATAGGCTCGTATATTTGAATGCTTAGCCACCAGGGAGTTGTTCTATTTGAAAGGATTAGAAGGATTAAGAGGCGCGGCCTTGTTGGAGGAAGTGTGTCACTAGGAGTGGGCTTTGAGGTTTCAAAAGCTGAAGCCGGACCCATGACCCTCTCTTTTTCCCTGAGAACCAAGATGTAGCTCTCAGCTGCTGCTCTAGTGTTATGCATGCTGCTGTGCTCCCCACCATGATGATATGGACTAAACCTCTGAAAGTATAAGCAAGCTCCCAATTAATGGTTTGTTTCCTAAGAGACGCATTGGTCATGGTGTCTTCATAGCAATAGACAGTGATTAACACCATGGCCAGGAGGAAAGAGAGAGCTTGTTTCACTTTATAGCTTACAGTCCATCATGCAGTGAATTCAGGGCAGGAACTCAGGGCCGAAAACTGGAGGCAAAAATTGAAGCAGAGGCCATGAAGAAACACCGCTTGATGGCGTGTTCCTCTACGGCTTCCTCGGCCCACTTTCTTATATAAATCAGGATTTTATATCTAGGGGTGGCGCCACCCATAGTGAGCTGGACTCTTCCACATCAACTATTAATGAAGAAAAGCCCACGAGCTTGGCTACAGCCTAATCCGGTGGGGCATTTTCTCAATGGATGCTGCTTCTTTTCAGGTAACTCTAGCTTGTATCGAAATGAATCAAACAATGAATCAAAAAAATGAATCAGCAAATTCATTGAGTGAAGTGGTCTACAATATTCTGAATTCGTATCTTAAATACAAACATGGTCTACAATACTGTCTGTTTTTCATGCCTAACACTATATATATATAATCTTCTTCATAAGTAGACCTGCTAGGGATTTCTTGGCTTTATTAACATTTTCAAAGAACAAGATTTAGCTTTGTTGCTCTTGTTTACTTTTGAGTTTGTTTTCTTGCTTCACTTATGCTGTTTCTACGGTTCCTTCCTCCTTCCTGATTGTTGTTCTCGTCCTGGTTTCCTGAAATGAAAGTCGGGATTATACCTTTAACTTCAGATGTGCGGCACAAGTTTTAATGAATTATACCTTCTTCATCATCCTGTACACATTTCTGAATTTCTGTGCGTGACTTACCTTAGAAGTAGATCAATGGTAAAAGTCAGCAGTTTTTAAGTTAACTCATGTAAAGCTCAGCTCCACCGCATATTCAAAGAGCAGAGTCTGAATGATTGCATCTTTGAAACTGATTGAAGCTTGCTTTATGAACCACCATATGGACAGTCTCAGAAAATGTTCCATTTGTACTTGAAAAACATAGAACTTTGACATTGCTAAGCGTTGTGCTATAAATATAAATTGGCTCAAGATGGGCAATTCTATCATTCAGAACTTCTGTAGCCTCACTGATCACTGTGTCCTCTCTGCAAATGATGAGTTAAAGCGCCCTACTAGGATTGTGGATTTGTCTGTTCCATCTTTTATTTCTAATAATTTTGCCTTATATATTTTGAACTATATTATTGGGTGGCCATAAGCCTGAAATGACGATATCTTCCTGGTGCAATTACCCTTCTGAAGTATCTTTTTGTGCATTTGAACACTTCTTCAAGTCTCATTTGTTTGAAACAGAACATTCTTTTGTTAAATGTTCACATCAATTATCTTTTCCCCCCTTTCAATGTGATCTCTCTGCATCCTTAATTCAAGGAAACCTCTTCATTAGAGCTTTATTTCTAATGCAGTCTGAAATTCTCAGTTTTAATGTTGATACTTACTATTTCATTTAAAGCTATTACATTTACTTGGAGTTTCTCATTTCCACTTTCTGTTTGTTTCATATTTCACTATATTTAATGCTTTCTCCCAATTCTTGTTTTCTTTCTAACTAGTCAAATTTCCTTCTTGCTACTTCCTTTTCTCTGGGCACCTGTAGTCAGACTTCCTTCTTTTCTTCAGTAGTTGTCCCAGAGACTCCAGATTGCACTGGGACAATGTCTCGTGACTTTCGTAGTGGCAGGGGATTAGAACAGTTCACATCACAGGGCCCCTCTTCCTTTCACACTATTGTCAGTATGCATTTAATTTATATATTACTGTATACCCAACTTACAGCAATACTGATGCTTTTTACAGACAAAATTTGCTATATATTTATTCAAATATTTGCCTTTTCTATACTGGTGCGTTTGTTCGTGTGTTTTTGGCTGTCTATCTGGGTTAATTTTTATTCTAAATGAAATGCTATATTTAGTCTTTTTGTTTGTTTTTCTTCTGGTTTTTAATTGTTTATTGGTAAAAGTATATTACCAAGAATTTTATTTGTTCTTTAAAATATATGACTTTACTAAAGTTTTTTTTTATTTTTAGGATTTATTTTTATTATCTGTATGAGTGTTTTGGCTACGTGTATGTCTTTGCACCACATGTGTGCAGTGCCCTGGAGGACATCAGATTCCCTGAAACTGGAGTTATGGACACTGTACTCTGGCACGCTGGAAGAGCGATCTTTGCTCTCATCCACTGAAACACCTCTCCAGCGCTCTCCTTCAGATTATTCTTGAAGGTTATTTTTACTAAGCATAAAATTCTAGATTAGCTAGTATTTTGTTTTCTCCATCCCTTTAAAGATGTCATTCTGTGAGTTCCTAGCTTCCAGTTCTGTGAAGAGTTGGGTATAATTCTTTATTTGTGGTTTCTTTCAAGAAAATGAACGTATTTGGGATATTTTAATCTTTTTTCATTTTCTTTGGTTTTCAACAACTTTTATTTGGTTGCTGTTGTTTGACTGTTTGACTGACTGTTTTTCAAGATAGGGTCTCTGGATATACCCAGACTGGCACTTAACTGATTATGTAGCTTAGGCTGATCTTGAATTTGCAATCCTCTTGTCTCATCCTCCCAGGTCCTAGGATTACAATCTTGAACCATCACACTTGGCTGCAGCAGTTTTTAGTGTATCAAGGACACACAGTTTAGATACAGAATGCGTCCATGGAGTCTCGCACAGTGAAGGCTGGTGCCCTATGTGCCAGTGTTCAGAGAGATAGGGCTTCGGGAAGTGGTTGGATTATTGATCGATTCACAGGTGAATGGACTATTGGGACATGATGGAAGCTTTGAGAGTCAGGGCTTAATTGAAGGATGTAGGTCACTAGAGAAATGCCCTTCAAAGGTCCCCTGGGGCCCCGTCCACCTCCTCGCGTTCCATTGCTGCTTCCTGGCTCTAGAAGGTGAGCAGCGCTCGCTCCTCGTTGTGCTATCTCAGAACTGACGGGCACAAGTGACCGCAGATGGAGTCATCTGAAACTGGGTCAAATAACCTTTTCTCCTTTGTTTTCCTCAAGAACTTCCTCACACTGACAGGAAGCTGCCTGACACATGTGGTTTGTCTGGTTTTCCTTTTAATTATCTGCTGAGCTTGGGATATAACTTAAATGTGTAGCTCAGCAGCTTAGAGGAAACCTTGGTAATGAAATATCTCTTAAACTGTTGCGTGAGCTCGCCCTTTATTTCTTTAATGATTTAAATTGGCATATACCATAAAATGTTTTGGGTTTTTTTTTTCCATGTATTGCTTGTGCATTCAGCACTTTATTCTCATTCTCTCCTATAACCTATTTTGCTGTGAAACCAATCTGCTGAACTCCTAATTGGTTTTTCAGTCCCAAATTTTTCATCTAATTCTTCTATTAATAGATTTTAAACCTTTGGTGAAATATTTCAACTTGCCTTTTTTTCCACTCTTTTTTTCCTTTTATGTTTTTGAGACAAGGTCTCCTTATATCACCCAGGCTAGTCTGGAACTCCTGGGCCCAGGGTGACCCTCCTGCCTCAGCTTCCCCTGTAGCTGGGATTATTCACACCTGCCAACGGTCTTTGTAGGCTAATTATCTTTATCTGTATATCTGGAAATGCATTCTTCAGCCATTTTTTCCTCTTAATTTTGATCATATTATTCTAGCTTTTGGCATAACCAATGGTTTTTTAACAGAACACTAGACTATATATAGATGTCTACATAAATTTGCCTATACATGCTCACATACGTTAGAAGCTTCACACAATACAAACTCCATCCAGAAAGAATTCACTTACACACACACACACACACACACACACACACACACACACACCATGGAGACAGACACAGGGATAACTGACCAACCCAATCAGATTAGTTCAAGGGGACTCAAGGTGAGTGGCAATGTTTCAGCACGGCACGCCTACTCAGCATTCTCTCTGGATCCTGTAGACTTTGTGTTAGCTTTAGATTGTCAGGTGTCTTTGGCTCTGTGCTTGGCTGTTATCACTCCCATTATTCTATCTACCTTTACCTAGCAACACCACCATCTCCCCTCCCACTACAAAGCTCTGTGCCTGGATTTTCTGTCACCTAGCGTCAGCTCTCCCTTCAGGGACCAAATTCCAGATCCCAAATTCCTCTTTTCTCATGCAAGGATTTAACAATGCCCCAAGAACAAAAATAAAACAAAACAAAAACAGATGCACATTATTGGTTGAAATCTCTCTCTTTGACCCTCCCTCCCCCCCCAGATATTCCTCCCCTTCTCAGTCCTTATTGTTTCTGTACCTCTACCATGTTTTAAACTGTTTATTTTGGTTTGGCTTATCTAGTTTTTCTGTTTCAGGATAAAAATGGTCTGCTCTATGCTACTGCAACAGAACGAGAAGCAAAAGTCCATATTGTTTCTTCAAATAAGTTGGGGAACCCTTGCTATGGAACATAAAAGGAGCAACAGGAAAATGAATCCTCTGGCAGGGATATCTTTGAGTTATTTTGTGCCTCAATTATCCAAGAATCAGAACAACTAGATATCACTAAACTGTTCATTAGCATGCTGTGAAGGATAAACCACCATCCAATTTTCCCCACTTTAAAAAAATATGTGATTTTATTATCCTCTCTTATTTCACAGAGTCATAATGAGAAACAAAATATTCAAGTGTTTTATAAAGACAAATATGATTCACGTTGTGAATGCAGACAATTCTGTTATCTAGTTTGTGTTTGTTTCTCTGACAGCTCAACAAACTGATGTCTTTCCCCCCCAACTAAACAGTTGGGATGTTTAAGGATGGTGCCTATGTCTTCTAACTCCACCTTATTTCCTTCAGTCCCACATTTTGTGAAACTCATAGAGAAAGATTTGTATAAAAGTGTGACTGGAAAACATGTCACCTCATCCTGTGTCCATCCATGATAAAGCATTCAGAAGTGCAGGTTGTCAGCCTTGCTACTGTCTGTAAGCTAACCCTATTTAAAACTATACACTAAGAACGGATCCCTTAAGGTGGCACTATTAGGAAGTAGGGTCTTTGGGAGATGCCTGAGTCAAGAGAGCAGGGCCCTCATGATTAGGGTGTGTACCCTTATAAAAGACACACATGAGACCTACCACATCAGGAAAAATGGCATCATCTATGAACCAGAAAGCAGGTCCTCACCAGCCTGCCCAGTTTTCAGAGCTGTGAGAAATTTCTTGTTTACAAGTTCTCTGGTTTATAGTGTTTTATTATGGCAGCCTAAATGGACTAAACCGAGATTTATTTTGACAGCTTAGGAGCATAATTATAAGGTTCTAATACAGTGGACAATTTTTAGTAAAAAAAAAAATTTCTCTTTCATACTTTATGTTCATAAAGTCTTAGGATAAGGAACTTTCTATTGCATGGAAGAGCAGATGACTCCACTGGATGATAATTCTGAGAGCTAACTTCTTTTTATAGTAATTATTAGCATGTGGTAGAAATGGCTCAGCCCTCACAAAGACAGAGCAATTTAGAGAAGCGCTTTGCTGTACCCATCAGCTCCCACCTCCCTGACCTTTCCTTTCGTCCCAAGCAAAAGGAATTGGTGCTTGTTTCAAGATAGTCTTGAAAATCATTTAGGCATAATTAAAGATTGCAATATCCTGTAAGCAAGTATTATATTCTACTATTTTCTGCCAAGAATTGAATTTGCTAGGCATGACACATTTATTGCTGGCAGTAGATGTACCAAAACCTACCGACACTAGGGAATTAATAAATACCACAGCCCTCCTATGGAGCAAGTTGCATGAATATTTAATAGGAAATGCATGATGAATTTCTTGCATGATTATGCAGAAAAACATTTGGGAATGGTTGCAGCTGTTACACTACTAGCTCAGTCTCTTTCTCCCATATCTTTCGATCTTTGTCGATCTCAATATTGTACTTTAACTTCAGCAGTAAGCTATCTCCGAAGATGAGGGCTGCAGACACCTGTCAACATTTTAGGAAACGTGTGACTCTTTGCACATGCTTTGTGCATGTGAACCTTACAACTTTCGGTGGTGCTGCATTGTAAGGGCCTCTCGGAGAAGAAAGGGAGCATTAGGGAAACCTGAGTCAAAAGAGGAGGCGAAGGAAGCTAAAGGGTTACAGCTGTGCCCTCATGAGTGTGGCAACTTTTTTTTTTCCTGAGAGGAACCTGCACCTCCACCTAAGCCACGTGAAGATAGTCTGTTCTAATCTGAGTGGGGTTTCCTTGTTCGTTTCAGAACTACAAAGATTTGTGGGTTTGTTCTTTTTATTTGTGCTAGGAATTCCTTAACATTCCCTTTTAAGCAGGTGAACTATTCCTTCTTTAATATTTTTTGAAGTTTTCATCGCATTCATTAGGCTGAAAGGGCATAACAGAAAAGGATTTTTTTAAAAAAAAATATAAATCAAGAATTAAGATTTTCATCACAGTTGTTTGAGCAGTGAGGTCAGATCAGCACACACTGAAAGCCAGTTGGTCGGAGTCCTCCGGAGCTCTAAAGGGCATCTCTCTAAAACAGAAGCCACTCTTCAATTCATTCAAATTCCGCAATTTATGCAGGTCCTCTGCACAGTGTCACCAGGGATTAGGAATTCCAGAAAAATCTCAAATTCTGGACGCTCCATGGACACAGCACAATGTTATCAAATCGTTGCAGGGAGCTCAGATGTGCTGGACTCTTGACAACGGTCTGTGACCTCATGAATTGCAGGTGGCACACTGTCCATACCCTCCAAAGCAACTTAGTGTTTACTAGACGCCGCTAGAGGACCGCCACCCTTAAATTCCCAAGTTGTAATGATGTTTTGGCTTCAACACAGGAAGAAAAAACCTCCTTAGTCCTCCTTGTTACTTACTCAAATGTGGCAGAGAAATGAGCTGTGTCTCCTAAGATGGTGACTACTTACAGTCTTCACATTTTGGGATCTATTTTGGGAAAGAAATAGAGGCTCTGTAAACTCAAGAACTGGTGAATCTTCACTAAATCCATTGTTGGGGCCATAATACAGGTAAGATCTCAAAGCTCCCAGACAGGAACCCAGAAAGGCAAGCACAAGGCTAGAGAGCAAATCTCTCTTTTAAAAAGCTGAGATGTCACATAAGCAAAACGGCTCATATGCTGACGTCCCTCCCCTCCTCACATTTTTAGTGGAATACGCACCTAATGTGAAGTCACACTTTGAAATGCCACAGAAAAAATGTGAGGAGAGTTTCCGCGTCTCCCACTTTAGAGTATGTTCAAGGTGGCACTGAAAATCTCAGAATAGGTAATAACTGGAATGCCCTGGGCCACTCAGGACTTTCGTGGCAGTGAGTGAGTATCTACCGCAGAAGCCTTTCTAGCAGCCGAGTACCTTAGGGCACCATTCCAAATGAAGTAACCTTGCATCACCTCTATCCCCATCTTGCTCAAGTCTAAAATTACAACTAATTCTCCTACATTAAAAGGACAACTCATCACGTGTTAGCTTAGCCTAAATCATTTATTTCTGGGAGATCCACTGGCACTTAGTATTCATTTTTTTTATTTGATTTTTGAGACAAGTCTCACTAAGTAGCCCTGGCTGGTCTGGATCTCCTGATGTTGACTGGGTTGGCCTTGAATTTACAGAGATCTACTTGCTTCTGCCTCACCAGAACTGGGCTTAAAGGCATGCACCACCATGCCCTATCAACATTTAGAGAATTTCTATGTAAGTAGAAATATGTCCAAGGAGAGACCTAAAGGGGTTTTGCTATAGTACAAAAGGACGAGTGAAGTACATGCCTATCTAGAATAATATTTACACTGTTCCATCTACGCTTCAGCTTGCAATGACAATGGAAACCTCAACTGGAGTGTAATTGTGAGGTTGGTAGAAATTTTAGTTCTAATGGCCCCCAAAGGCCTCTTTTAAAAAAACTTTACATTATCAGTTATATGGTTAAAATGGTCAAAATATTTATACAAGCCCACAAAGGATAAAGCATTGTAAGGACATTGTCTCTGCTCTTTGTGCCTTGTAATTAATTCAGTGTTAGCTTCCATATGAATGAAAACAATGTAAATTTCTTTCTAAAAATGCTAGTTCTGGGACTAACCTTTAATATTTTAAATTTCATATTTGGAGATTCAGAGTTGTTCTAAAGGAGTCTGAGTTCAAGTCACCCATTGGGAAGAAGCCAGAGTGTAGCTACCAGCTTCCTGTTGCCTGGGTATTTTATTACATTGACTCATTAAAAATCCTTGTTTGTGTTTGCATTTTACTCTTGGGCAATTTTACAACATAGAATAGTGATAAGCTTGCAGTCTGATCCTACTCATTATGTTTAATCATAGCGGCAATAAGGGAGCTCGCTGTATCATGCCTCTACCTCCAGCACACTGTAGTGATTTTCAGATAGACTCGGTGCCTCACAATAGCCTTGGAACATGCTTTCCCTATCTCTCTTTTCTTTTGAGAGACGCTCTTGAAATATAAAATAAGAGGCATACGATAGGCTTAGAGAGATCCCCATTTGTAATTAGAACGTCTGATTAAAACTGGAGAAAAGGTTTGTCTCAAAGCAAATGGATGCAGAAAGGAGAGCTGAAGAGAGGGCAAGAGTGGGTATCATTAGAGTTAGTCCATCCTCGGCTGCCCCACACATCCTTGCCTTGAGACATTCGTCTTCAGTTGGCTCAGGAAGACCCCCATGTCGTCTTGGGCTGCTCTCTTGCAGGTTATGACTTATATTACAGTTTCACAGAGCTAATGCTTCAGATTCTGGCATAAGTTACTAATTTTCTTATGTTAATGAAAAACACACACCAGCTCCTTGAAATTCCCCAAGGCAGTATCGGTTTGCCACTAATTGCAATACTTTTGGGGTGGTAGAGGGGGAAAGAAGGGTTCCAACAGAAACAGTTGAGAATGGGCTCTCTGCCTCCAAGTGGCCCTCTAACTGAAAACACTTGAGACTTGCTCCTCCTGATCGTGAGTTCTCATGAATTTTAAGAAATTGGAAGCTCCCAGGATGCGCCAGAGCACCGTGAAATAACGAAGCCCTGGCCCAGGAGGTATGAGGAAGAACGTCTGGCTCCGACCTCAAACTGGCAGAGGAGAATTTGAAATATATCCGTTTGATCTTCCACTTTAACCTGACAAGATATTTCCTCTTTAGGGCCAAATACACTCAAACTGTATTTGCTAACAACTGATACTTTATGGATGAGAATATTTTAAAGACTGACAAGATAAATAACAAATTGACTTCCCATGAAATAACTTTAAAGCAACCAGAGGACATGTTATACTAAAATTTTTCCCCAAAACTTTGGTGAGGGGAATCCCCAGGGGTGTGTGTCTTCGGGTTTCCACTGCTTTGATAAAACACCATGACCAAAAAGCAACATGGGGAGGAAAGAGTTTATTTCACCTCACAGTTCTCAGATCACACTCCATCACTTAGGAAAGTCAGGGTGGGAAGTCAAGGTTGGAACCCGGGGCAGAAAGTGAAGCAGAGGCCATGGAGGAACTCTGCTTACTGGCTTGCTCCTCGTGGCTTGCTCAGCCTACATTCATATAGCACCCAGGACCACCAGCCTAAGGGTGGCCTCACGTTCCCGTATCAATCACTAATCAAGAAAATGCACCACAGGTTTGCCCACACATCAGCACATCGGTCTGGTGGGACTTCTTTCTCAACTGAGGTTCCTGCTTCTCTAGCTTGTGTCAAGTTGACATAAATTCAGTGCTGTTCCTCTCCCTCCCCCCCTCTCTCAAGTTGACATAAAACCACTGTGGTTCCTCTCCCCGGCTTCCCTCCCTCTCTCCCTCCTGAAGCTCATTCATACAGCCTCTCTATTCATAGCTATCAATGAAAAAAGAAAGTTTTGCTCAATAAAATATGTCCGATGGATAAAACCAGAAATCTCACCAAAAGGTTGAAGACCACATTAAACACTATATCTCAACTTGTATATATTCAAAGCACACATGCTCTGCATATACTTTACTAAAATTATTTTCTGTAAACCATGAGCCAAGAAGGAAGCCTATGCACAATGAATTGATTTCCAAGTCTTATTTGTGGCTGATTTGAGGTTAGAGAGCATTTCTGTGCTGGGTGGAGTGGTACAGTGTGTGTTTATCGTTTAGGATTTGAACGGCCCATTATCATGCAGACTCAGGAAGGTTCTGCTCCACAGAACTGAGTACCAAGCCAGCAGGCAACTGATTCAAGTGCCAAGAGGTGAGCTGTGACAGCCCTTCCATGTTAATAAAACACATCCTACAACTCAAAAGGAATCCCAGCTCAGTAAGAGAGCAGATCAAATGTATTCATCAGAACTACTGTTAACTCTAATTATAGACTTCCTTGAAGTTACAAAATAAATGGGTGCTGTGGCAATAAGACAAGGGTTTGCGTTTTGAATCCCACATTTCCACGCATTCCTTTTGCTATAACTACAGTAACTTTTGATTTATTTTTTAAATCTAATCTCATTAATAGGTACAGTCAGGTAGCCCCTATCCAATTTCCTGCCTTAACTTTGTAATTTCTAATTCTGTCTGAAACCCATCTCAGGAAGTCAGAAACAAGGATGCTGTTGGTGGCTCTGCCAGTCATTAGATGTGGGGCTTAACTTAGTTTCTTCATCTGCCCAGATAAAAGTACAGCTAAGGGTAATGTAATGACTAGGAATCTACGGACACCATCACACCACGAGAATCTTATGCAAACCATGGACCCTCTCTTCTCTCCAGAGAAATGTATGAACAGAACATGTTCATTAGAAGAATAATTATATATCATTAGAAGAATTCCCAAGAATTCCAAGTGAAGGAAAAATAGGTGAGGGGGCTAAAGCACTTGCCACCAAGCACGAAGACCTAACCCTAACCCTAACCCTAACCCTAACCCTAACCCTAACCCTAACCCTAACCCTAACCACATGGTGGAAGGAGAGAACAGACCCACAAGTTGTCCTCTGACCACCACATGTGCATCATCATACACACATGCCCCCCCAACACCTGCCGAATAAATAAACTTTTAAAAAAATTAGACACATGAAACCCTGAACAAGAACACTCAAGCTTTCAAACTGTCCGTACTTCTCATTTCTTGACTATCTTCTGAGTGGAAATAATGCGTTACAGACATTAGATTGTGCTGCATTTCCAGGTCTACTCTTGACGGGCTAAGACGGCTGTCTATGCGGCTTCATACCAACAATCTGTACGGGGCATGATCAGGAGAAAGTAACACTTATTCTGCTACATCAAGTACCAGTCTGTAGGGCCATAAAATAAGACTGTATAGGTAAAATGGAATGTCAAAGAATGTAAGCGCAGACAGATTATGTCTAAGGAAGGGCCTGTGGAGCCATGCCAGTAGGCAATGGTGTCACATGGACACTGCATACTACAGTCAGAAGTAGGTTGTTCAGCATTCTCTCCCCACTGAGTACTTATGTCACGGTCCATGCAATACTCCAAGGCTGTCGTCACCAGGAACAGCTACAAGTTTAGAGAAGAGTTCTTTCTACCACCGTTTTGAAACATGAAAGTAAAACATTTATCAATATGCAAAAAGACATTCCTCTTTCAACGTTTATAATTATCAAGTAACATATGAAAACCTTCATGATGACTACCGACACTCCTGCCCTACCAGGAACGGAGGTAAAATGAAATACAAATACAGATGATGCTGATGGGGTAAAATGAGGTCACTGGATCCAGTTTCCCTTCTTTTTTTTTTTTTTTTTACCAAAACGTGAATTTATGGGAGTATCTTTCAGTCCTTTGAAGTGCATATGTGAAGTGCATTGACCCCTCTCCCACAAACACAATAAACCTCTAGGAAATAAACCTCTGCCTAGTAATAATTTGCTAAAGAAGCAGTCATGCTGAGTCAGCTTGCGCCTGCCTGACATTGCAGCACTGAGATTAATCCCAGCAGTGACGTCACCAGCCAAGTGACACAGTCACAATGTTGCAATAAGTAAAGGTAGACGGTGAATGACCAAATCCACCCAGACTTTATAGAAAGTCTATGTAAATATAAAACCAAGACACTTAACATACTTCAAGAAAGAGCTAAGCAACGGCCGATGAAAATAAAAAGTGCCCACTCTCACAAAGTACCAAGAAAATGCAAACTGACCTCCACTTAAATACCGCTGCCCACTAGAAATCATAAAAGAGAAAGGCTGGAAGTATGAATCATAGGGCAGATGGGAAGTGGCCAGGACTTTCATGCTTTGTTCATGTAAGCCAAAGTTGAGGACACATTTGGACTGAGCAGCTTCACCGTTTTGATACGCCTATATGAATGGTACACGTGCACCAAAATCACTTACGAGTTGTACGCAAAAATTTTTGTGGCACTAATCACACTGCGCCAATCTGAGAGAACGTAAGTGCCGATCTTGTAGAAAACCTGAGCCTGGTTCTCAATACCCCTGTCAGGTGACTCAGAATCACCTATAAACTCAGTGATCTGGCTGTCTTCTGCCTTCCTCAGGCTCCCATACACAGATACATATGCACAGAAGACCTTTAAAAAATAGAATAGACAAACATATTGCGATATATTCACTCAGTGGAAAACTTCACGACAAACTACACTTATATACAATGAAATTGGTAATATCACTACCATTATGTTGGGCAAAAGAACCAGACACAAAGAATATAATTGTGAGACTCCATTCCTGTGAATTTCAAAAGGCCCTGAGAAGGCCAGCATCTGTGGGTCTGCAAGGTCGCAGACAGCAAAGCATCAGAAACACATGGTTTGGACAGTGCTCTGAAATACAGAGAGCAGAGGATCAGATAGGAGCTACCGGCCATCACTAAAGCTAGAATACTTACCAAGTAAAGGACCAGACAGGCATCTGAAATTTTCCTAAGCTAGTTTTTTATTTTTTTATTTCTCAAATTTTTGTCATTAGGCATCAATGCAAAATTGACTCTCCCACGCAGGAGCCGACACCCTACAGATGGAAACGAAATTACCTTTTGTGACTAGGCACAATACTGCACCCCTAAATGAATGCGATGCGCGTTTGTTTCTGTACATATTCGTGCTCCTCAGTCACATGTTTCACTTTCTGCAGTTTCTGTTACCCATGGTGACTGTAGTCTAAAAATATTAAATGGAAACTTTCTCAGATAAAGAACTCACAAAGTTTATATTGCATGCAGCTTTCAGTTGTGTGATGAAAACTTGTGAGATCTCACTCCATTCCACCCAGCTATCAATCATCCTTTAGTCCAGTGAATCCACGTGGTATAGGCCTGTGCCCGTTAGTCATTCTATGGCAGGCCATAGCCATCTGAAACTCCAGTTCCAGGTTATCAGGATCCTCTTTTGGCCTCCACAAACACAAGGCATGCACATAGTATATAGATATACAAACAGTAGAACACTCATACACATAAAATTAAACAATATAAAAGTATAAGCTTTGATGCTATTTCTACGGACCAACTCCTGCATCATTGTCTCCGTAGGTAAGGGCTACCACTGAACTTGTATAACGTGGAAATTGCTCAGTCAGAAATAAACTTTTAAGTCATCATTCTGCGAGGACAGCTGCTTGCCCAACCCCTAAATTCTATGTGCTTAATGATCTCCTGATCAGGGCAGCACCTCCTGGGCAGGACCCACACACATCTGTGACTGTGTGGAGATACAGTGTGGCGACAGTACAGTGTATTATTACATAGCTTACTGTACATGGTCCTAACGAATGAACAGCCATGCTTATGCAAGGAATCTGGCCAAGACTGATTTTTCCTGACAGTTGAACAATTATCCTTCACTGAGGTGGTAAAGAGAACATTTCCGATCTGGGTCTGTGGTCAGTGTCCTGCACTCTTCACACTAACAAATCACAGCTGTTGGATAGTGGTAGTATGGACCTTGATGAGCCCAGGAAGGCCAGACAGAGCACAAGCAGAAAGTAGCAAAATAGCAAGCAAGAGTTATCGATGATTAATGCAAACAGTACACGACGAGAAGGAAAACACTTCGGCAAACGTTTTTAAAACACAGCTACTTTGCACATAATCAAAGCAATAATCACGACCTGTTCTAAGCACACAGCACTTCTGGGTAGATGGCAGCAGAGACTGGGGAGCTTTAAGAGGCCCCAGAGTGGTTAATGGGAGAATTAGCACAATTTAGAAAAGACATTAATTAGGTCAATCTGCAGTTCTGAAAAACTTTAGCACCTCTCCAATGCTATTAGTGAATTAATGACCCCAGTTGTTGAACAATAGGCAAAGATTAGCACAAAACTTTGGATGGTGAAAGCCAACTTTAGAAGGAGAAGTGTAAAGAGAGCTAGCAAAGTTGGAAATTTACAATAAGAATTAATGGACGTGTGTTTATGAATTATAAAAGCAGACAATGAGAAAGTGGGTCTCTTTAAAGAACTCTTCAACACCAATCTTACAGCTGAAATGAAAAGACTGGAAATGCCCAGTGACATTGAGTCTATGCCCTGTAACTTCTCCAAAGAAGAGGGTTTTCCTTAGATAGAAAGCTTAGATTGGCTCAACAATGCACGGAACTAAACAGTGCTCCAATTATTTTTATATTAGTCATTCATTTTTAGACAGGCTCTTACCCTGAGGTCCAGGGTAGCCAAAATATGTGGCCCAACCTCAGCAATCCTCCTGCCTCAACCTCCCAGGTGCTAGGATTTTAAGTGTGAACCACCAAGCTCAGTTAATTTTCTGAGTATTAAATTAGTTCCAACATGAAACCACCAACATAAAGGTAGAGTGTCAAGTCTCAGCAGCCTCTTTGGGGGCGTTACACAATGCCCCTGTATATAATGCCCTAAAAGGAAATGTCCTTTTTAATTCGAAGGTCATTCCCAAGCTGCTGCTCCTGCCGCTGGGTACTATTATTGTTCCTTGTTCTCTACTTTCTATAAGCCAGTGCTGGCTACACACAGTGGCACAAGCCTTTAATCCCAGAACTCTGAGGCAGAGGCATGTGGATCTCTGGGAGTTCAAGGCCAGCCTGGCCTACAGAGCAAGTTCCAGGACAGCCAGGGCTATAGAGAGAGCTCCTATCTCAAACAATCAAATAAAGGAAAAAGGCAGAGCTACCCTTCCCTGCCATCAAAATGACCACTGATATCTTCAGGAATTCCTCAATGCCCACTCTAGGGTGAGCTAACATAAGAACACAGCCTTAATTATATGGTATATGTTTATGATCCACATGCTGCATGTACTGAGTATCAGTGGCCCTGGGGCAGGATTATATAATTTGACATGCTACTTGTTTCAAACTATAAGACATCATAATCAACAAATTCTTCTCCTGAAAAAAATATGTTCAACAATCAATATTAAACCAAATATCAAGATTTTGTGCTCATTTTTTTATTTAAAAATAATGTTAATATTAATAACTAATTCATGCATGTGTTTTCTTTTATTATGCTATAAAAATCAGGATTTATTTTCAAGAGTTAAAACCTCTGCCTTCACAAAAATGGTTATAGATGTCTTATAATTAGAAAAAAAGCAGTGATTCTTTTCCAGAATAACTGTCAAGTCATCAAAAAGGAGATCTTTTCATGAATAACAAATCATGTTAAGTGCTTTAAATTCCTCGTTCTGGTTTCCAGATCTGTTTGTAAGATTTTTTTTTCTTAATGTAGGCTTTTATACAATTAATCAAGGGCAGTGTTCATCAGCTTTAATACATGGGACCCCACTGCCATTTCTATGAAAACTAAGACAACATGATCTGGGATCTGCAGGGACAGGGGTCCAAGACATGTGGTGCCATTCTCTAGATTTGCAGACAGGCTTCCAGCGACAGATTGCACAAAAGATTCTACCTTTCTTAAATAATGATACCTAAAGAGCTTAGCCCTTTCCTAGGAGGAAAGCTGGAGGAGACTCATAGTAGGCACAGGGCACGGGGCACACTGAGTGGCAACTGTGGGAACACTCCAGAGCAAGAGCTTTATCAATTTCTGTGCAGGTCTCCTCTGTGAGCCTGTGAGTATGTTTCACCCAACACGGAGGAGAGAGGTAAGAAATAAGAAGTGGTGGGTTCGGATCCTCTCGATATACTAGTAATATATTAACATGGAAATATGCCCCACAAATGAGTCAACCTGTCAAGGTGTCTTGAGTTTGCTTATCCTGGACGCCGAAATAGGGAGTCTGCAGAAATAAAGGGAATTTTCTCCTCCAGTCTCGCACGGTCCTCTGGAATCAATTGACAATGCTCAGATTAATCAGGAGAAATATCCATATATTAATGTGCATGGGGAAATAAATAGTGCAGGCTAAGAGTTATACATAAGGTATAAAATGCCCAATGGACCAGAAAGTTGAGGCATAGATGAATTCTGCAACTTTAGGAAGACAGAGGCCTGGACAGGGAGAGTCTTGAGGTATGCTGGGAGGTACTGAAGACAAGCTAGGGGTGGGGGAGAAAAGCCCACAGAACAAGGTTGTCTTCTATTGTGGTTAAATACCATATATTAATGTGCATGGGGAAATAAATAGTGCAGGCTAAGAGTTATACATAAGGTATAAAATGCCCAATGGACCAGAAAGTTGAGGCATAGATGAATTCTGCAACTTTAGGAAGACAGAGGCCTGGACAGGGAGAGTCTTGAGGTATGCTGGGAGGTACTGAAGACAAGCTAGGGGTGGGGGAGAAAAGCCCACAGAACAAGGTTGTCTTCTATTGTGGTTAAATTCTCTCAAGTATTCCTAGCCCTGCCACAGAATAGATGTGAAATCTAGCCAGGGTAGTCTGGGTGTGGAGACATTCCCAATCTTTCCCTACAGTTAATATTTCCTAACAGTTGCATTTCTCCCAGAAGAATGCTTTAGAGGAAGCCCTTTCCTGTACTTGAGGAGAGAGAAGGATTAAGACTCAGGGCCGAAAGGTCAAAGATCAGAGAGAAATTCTGAGGTTGCTCCTTTGATTTGAAGTTATCATACTTCAGGGTTTGACGCATGCTTCTTTGCTTGCTTACTTTGATCCCCAACACATCAAGTAGGTGAGCAACAATTCGGGAGCAGAAGCGACAACCTCTAGATGGTCCCTCGACTTGACGATGCATAAAGACAGAGGACCTACTGAGAATGGCCAGCAACATTGGATAGAAGAACTCCAGTCATTTACTTTACATATTTATAAACAGAAGAACTAGAAGCGAAGGAGGGACACAGAGAGGGGAGAGGGAGAAAAGAGGAGGGAGGGAAGAGAAGGAAAAGAAACAGAGGTTCTAGTGGTTCTAGAATCAGTTTCCAGATACAGGTATAGTCTGGCCCATATGAGTCTGAGAGTCCAAAGCCATGAGCAAGGCGCCTAACAGGTCTTCTTACTAAAAGTGAGCCATGAAAAATAGAAATACAACAAAAAGAGAAAGGGGAGGAGCTGAGTCCTTAGAGTCTCCAGGCTGCAGTGTGCGAACAGTAAGCTCCGGTCTCTCATCTATCATCTCTGCTCTAAGAGTAGTCCAGGGATTTGCAAGTGACCAGTCTGTACACACACACACACACACACACACACACACACACACACACACACTTGAGGAGCAGAATCTATTCATTGTTTTATCTCGTTCCTACCAAATATTGCTTTGTAATCTGTATTCTCTATGCTAGGAAAATAGTCTCTGCTTTGAATTGCAACAATAGCAAATATTCAGACTCGTCTGTGTTGAAAGGGAAAAGGATGCCATGCCACTTTAGATGGCACTTGAACAGCCCTCCATAGCAAGACCATCTTCAGGCATTCCCTGTGGGTCATCTCTCACCCTGAATCTGTCAAAGAAACAATAACATTGGCTCAAAAACAATTTTTTAAATATTTCTGAAAATTATGTTTATCTTTGCCAATCCAAACTGACAGGTTTCTTTCGATTCATACAATTGGGCAGTGGCAGCAGTGTAGTTTCTCACCTTATTCGCAGTCTGGGCCCGTCTCAGGTTCCATTTTCTCTTTCTTGACTAGTATCATGGTGTCTGTGAAGGTGTTTTTGAAGAGAACACTGCGTGTACTTGATCACTTTTTCTGCAGCCTATTATCCTAATGATGCGGCTGTACCATCGTATCTACCTGTAAGTCTGTCCTCAATAAACCAAAACCTAAGGAATCACCCAGATAAAACGATCCCTCTGCGTCCTAGAAATCAGTGACGACTCCAGCACTTTTAGCATTAGATACGTGGACTAGACAGTTTTTGTCAACCTAACACAAACTGGGAAGAGGCAATGTCAATGGGGGAGTTTCCTCCATCAGACTGGCCTATGGGCATGTCTGTGAGCTGATTGATGTGGCAGGGACCAGCCCACTGTGGATGGAACCATAATCACTTGGCCAGCAGTCCTGGATTGAACCAGAAAACAAGTTGAGCAAGCCAGGGCGTGGGAGCAAGCCACTAAGCAGCACTCCTCCATGGCCCCCGCTTCAGTTCTTGCCTCCAGGTTCCTGCCCTGACTTCCCTCAGCGATGGACTGTTACCTGGAAATATTAGGGCGAATAAACCCTTTCCTCCCCAAATTGCTTTTGGTCAGTGTTTTATTACAGTGATAGAGAAATGGATAAAGATATATGCAATAACTATTTACCACATGCTAAGTACTTTGCTAAGCATTTCCCAAACATTTTGCTATTTAATCCTTAATCATACCTAAGAAAACGTGCCTGACATTCAAGATACATGCCAATAATTACAGTACTGGCCCTGACAAATTAACTTAATGAATACTTAAATCATCCTTAACCCCTCTGGCCTTTGTGGAATACCAGTGTATACCTGGATCAGTATTAACATTCCCTGTATGGGAAAACTGGGCATAGAAGGATTAAATAGCATGTCGAAGGTATCTAGCTAGAAATGGAAGAGTTAGGATTTGAACACAGATCTGTTTTGTTCCAAAGCATCAAATACCTTCCTGTTCACAGCACACACAATGTTCTTTTCCATTGGAATGATCAGTTCCTTATCAAGAGGCTTTTGTGGACACTAATGATGAGGTTGTTATTCACAAGATGAGCATGCTACACAGCCGTGCCATCTCTTGTATGAGCACTGTGACTTGAGCGGGAACAGGCATCCTCAAGGCCGTCCCTGGTCAGCAATCTCTAGACACTCTTCCTCTGGCCTCATAAATTAGTAATCCACGAGCCACGTGGCCATTATGAAAATGCCACGAGCCCCATAAATCTGACACTGTAATCACTCTAGCTGTCTAATTGCTCCCCAGATATACTTGGACATTCCTCTTTTCTTTCCTTTGCCCATACATGGTCTCCTTTAGCATCAGTTTGAAATCTAATATCTCTTTTAAAAAAACAAGTAAAAGTTGTCTCCCTTCCTCAAATACCTGCAGGAGGCAGCCCAATGCTCATATGTCCATGCGTCGTTTTACAAGATCATGCCCCTCAGCAATGGCAGGTCCAAGGACAGTCTGTGTCAGATGTCCAGCAACCGATTTCCTCCCTATAAAGACTTAGTCAAGTGGTGCTGACTGTGAGACCCGCAGGTCGTTTCTGACTAGGGCTGACAACTGTGTGGGACTGCATGGAAACTGTACCTGAAGCCAGGAGAAACAAAGTGGACCGATGAGAAAGTAGAAAAAAAGAGTGATCAGAGACTGCCTCTATCCTAGACTGTTTTCCATGAGGTCTGGACTGTATTTAGGTTTTAGATAACCACATGTTTCCACAATTTCTCCTTTACCTGAATTAACTGAGGTAGGTCTCTTTCTGAAAGGCAAAGGACCTTGATAGAGATCAGTTTCCTCGGCTCTGTGGCGAGAATGCACAACTTCCTGATTGCTCTTCCAACTGCTCTTTTAACTTGGACTGTAGTTTTAGCACTTTTACTTCTCCTTCAATCAGTGTTAATTATGCATATGTCCACCTCCCACTTTTCCTTTGGATAAAGTCTATCTTTCTGTCTTAGCACCCAGCGGAACCTGGCACACATCAAGAGTTTAAACAAATGGTTTTCGAACTGAGTATCAATAACAATGGCATTAAATTGACCGTGTAGAACTATAATAATGACATCCCATAATAGGATTGTTTTCAGTATCATCTATGCACTTGAGGGTCTGCTCTAAAAGGCTACAGAGAAAGAAAAGGAAGTAGTGGTGTCTAGCCAGTCACTCCATACTGTGCAGCCCTTTCTGCAGTGGGGAGCTGCCTCAGCTCCCCCACAGAAACCAGCCCCTTTACATTTAGCTAGGGTTAATATATAGCTTTTCTCCATAGAACTGAAATCAAAAAATGAAAGCCTCTTCCACACCAAAGTGCTCAATAAGTACTTATGATGACCATACAATGTGTTAGGAACCTAGGTCCTGCTAAAATCCCAGTGATACAGTTTGAATCCCAAATGTTCTCCAAAAGTCCACATAGAAAAAATTGGTTGCAAGCAGGACACTATTATAGAGGTAGTGGAGTCTCTGGGGAGTGGGAATAGTGGAAAATCATTCAGTTAACAGCATTGTGCCCTTAATGAGATTGTGGCAGCTCAGTCTCTTCCTCTTCCTGTCTTTGGTCCCCGGATATATGATGTGCTACCTCACCACAGACCCAAGGCAATGAGGTCAATAAGTCGAGGACAAAGACTCTGAAAGTGTGAACCCAAATAAACCCTTTCTATTTAGTAGCTGATTGTGTTAGATACTTGTTTCAGTAACTGCAGGCTGACAAACATACCCAGACAAGGCTGCTGACTAGGAAGTCTTGGTGGGCTATGACAGAAGTGAGAATTCTTGCATGCTCTGGCCTGTGCTTGAGTCCCACAGTAATTAGAAGCAGGGTCAGCCCTTACTTGGTTCTCATCTTAGACATAACCAATGGCCCTTTGCTCAAGAAGCAAAGGAATATGATTCACTGATATCATACAATGGAGAATGCTTTAATATGACCCGAGCACAGGGCTTGTTGGTTAAATGGACAGAAGAGGATCTACTGTCACTCGGGAATTCTGAGCTGGTCATCTTTGAACACTTTGTTCACTTGGTTTTTGTGTTTTTGAGACAGGGTCTCTCTACACCTTAGTGCTGTCCTGGAACTTTCTAGATAGGCCAAACTGACCTCAAGTCACAATAGTCCACCTGCCTCTGCCCCAAAATCACTTGTAGTAAGGTGTGTGCCACTATATCTGGCTTCTTTAACCATGACAGTCCTGCAGAATGAAAAAGGAAGCCAAATCCTGTGGAAAGCAAAGACCGGAGATGGAAATTTCTATCACTGATTTATTTCCATGTTTTGCTTGTAGTCTCTTCCTAACCCTGAAGTGTGCGACAGATCCCCAAATACTTATAATAATGAATCTTTTACTTATGTTTCTGATACTTTAAAGTAAATAGAGCAGTAAAAGTCATTAAGCCTACCGGAAATATAAATACATACACACATATATCTCAGTCTCTAATATGATAACACACGGTTAATATTACAACATCTTTTACAACTCTTTACTGGGGTTGTTATATTTTCAGCTTACCTAGTAAAGAGTCAGATAACAAAGATGACACAAGCTAATAGGCTAATCTCAAAAATATTTAAGTTGACACAATTTTTATCGAAAAGATAATTTTATATAACATAAAGAACCAAAATATAGAAAGATGTTCTAAGATTAGAAAGATGTTCAACATTATCACTTAAGAATTAAGAAACACAGAATTCCCAATACTTCATATAGTATATTTCATATAGTGTATTTCATCTAGTAGAATGATGCCTTTTAACAAGCCATCTGAAAGGTAAATAGAGAATATTAATGTTTCATGAGTTGTCATCAAGGCCAAGAACAAGGTTTTAAAGTTTTTTTTTTTTTAAAAGAAGCAGAATGGTAATAATTTAAGAAAGGCACTTATTAAGAATGTCAAATTCAGGGGGCTGGAGAGATAGCTCAGTGGTCAAAAGCACTGGCGGCTGCTCTTCCAGAAGACCCAGATTCAACTCTCTGCAGCCACACTGTGGCTTACAGCTCACCCTCACACGAAGCCTAAACATCAATCAACGCACATGAAATAAAAATAAGTACCTGTAGGGTCATGATGGCGTGTGGGCTTACCAAAGAAAACATGGGGGCCCAGTCACAGGCGCAAGCCCTGCCAGACCTCATCAGAGGGGGCCACTATCATATTACTGCACAGTGGAACCCTGAGCATCTGAGCTCAGGTGTTTTTATTTAACTCCTCTGGTGTTCTACTGATAGCATATGCAGATAATACGCAATCAAACATTCCCCACATAAACCCAATACATGCAGAGAATACAAAATGCCAAGACCTAGGAAGCCCCTCACCCAACAGTACACAGAACAATATTTTAAACACAACTAAAAATAAACTTCTACAACAATTTCCCTTTTCTGAATAAGCCAATCAAAAAAAATGCTTTATCTCTATAACACAACATAAACTACACCAGAAAAACTATTTATAAAAGGAACAATCACAGGGGTTGCTAATGCACAGGACCAGATAAACCAAGCATCTATCAAGCTTTTCACAATATCTTTGGACAACAGAAAAACATCAACGTCTAATTATCTGGAATTTACTCACGATCTTCTAGGCTCCTCCAAATGGCTTGGGTCACTTCTTTGGCTCTGATCTCTGCAGCACACACAGCTTGTCTTCCAGGCTCTGGCTGGCTCCACTCCTCTGCTGCTGCTGTTCTTGGTGGTTGTCCCATGGTACTGGCATCTCCAAATATCTGGGGTTTTGCCTTGCTGCAACTGGGCTGCACTTTCAACAATAGTCTCTTCTGGGCTCTCTTTATGGTGCCAAACCTGAAGTTCTTTACATGACCCCTTCAATCTGGTCCTTCAATTACTACTGAAGCTGCACCCTCACCAATGGCCTCTTCTGGCCTCTCGTAGTGCCTAGCCTCAGCTGCTCTCCAAAGACCTCTTCATGCCTTCAAAAGCAGTAACACCTGGATGACTCTTACAGTACCAAGTTAGGCTACCAGCACAAGATACAAGATACAACCTTGGCCAGTTCTGGAAGACAGCTTCTGTGTGTAGACCCTGAGGAAAACGCTTTCCGGATTTTAAGCTAGAATCTGGTTTGCAGGAAAAGCATCTGGTAACCTTGTCTTCAGGAAGGGTTCTCTCATGGAGTGGAGTTCTTTCTCATCACTAGCAGTTGTGTCTTGTCAGGACTGCCTTACCTCACCAGTATCTGAATAGGTCTGTAGAAACAAAAACAAAACAAAACAAAACAAAACAACAATTTAAAAAAAAAAACAGACTTTGAGAGGTCTGGATTTGTCTTCATGTTGGATTAGCTGGTGTGAAGTCACGCCCCATGTTGCAGGCACCATTTGTAGTAGTTAGCCACTGTGTGGACTCAGCAAGGAAGAGACAGAGGCATTTTCATAGGTGCAAGCCCTACCAGACCTTAGCAGAGGGAACCACCATTCCGACCAGCACCATTCTGGAGAGTGGAACCCTGAGTGTCAGAGTTCAGGTGTTTTTATTGATTCAGAACTCCTCAGGTATTCTACTGAACAGCACATGCTGTTCATTAGCAATTAAACATCTCCCACATAAATCCAACACCTGCAGACAATACAAAATGTCAGCGCCTAGGCAGCCCCTCAACCAACAATGCAAAAACAATTATTTTATACATAACTAAAAGTAAATGTCTACAACAAATAAATGTAAAAAAATAATACCAAATTCATAAGTAAACATGTAACGCAGACGCAAAATAAATCAAGCAAATTACAACAGAGATTCACAGGGTCACGATGTTATTAACTGGACCTATATCTACAACACTTTCAAATTTGGGGGAGCTAAGTACTTTATCTCATCTACCAAAGCATTGTTCACAGCATACTCACCAAGGAACGATTGTGCAAAGAGGGAATTTTCAGACGCAAAAGCTCTAAGCATACATAATAAATGCTTTTTTTTTTTTTATTTTTACTATCACAATTTAATTACAGTCCCAAAAGCCTTGGGAGAATATATGAATTACTAACAATAAATAGGATGAAGAAGCCAAATTATATTTCGGGAAGTTATTCAAAGGTTTGTAACCGTAATTCTGGATAAAATGTTATGTAAACATATGAGAGATAACATCCAAATTCAAGAAAGAAGTTGGTAGCAAATTCACCCACGTGGTCTCTCCTTCTCAACTGCATTCCTAAACATCTGCTTCCTCTCCACGTATGTTCACTATATATGTATGTAGATACACATTCCCTCAAGGTAATTATAAACAAAGTAGGCCAATATTTTCATCCATGTAAAAAAAAAAAAAAAAACGATACCAAGAGTCAATAGTGTGAAAGGGGAATACTCAAGACACTGGGGTTGCGGATGTGAGCTAAACACACCAAATCCCTGCTCTTGGGAGCTCTGGAGTTGAAAGGAGGGGAGGCATCTAAGGATTACTACCTAATAATCCAGTAAAAAGAAGCATCCTTGTCTGCCACATGGTAACACAAACTATGAAGGCAGGAAGGTACAGGAAGCAGGCAGAGCGGTGAAAAGAAACACTTAGCTCCCTGAGCTAAGCACACAAGAGAGTTCTCCGGGATGGGGTGACCTTTGAGCAGGGATGTGAGAGTTAAAGGGCTGTGTGACTGTCAGTAAGAACACCCTTCCAGGCAGAGTGAGCTCACAGGCCCTGAGGTAGGGACATGCCTGTCATGATTTAGGAATAGCAAAGGAAAAAGTGCTGTAGTACCGCATGGAATGAGGAAACAGAAAGAAAATGAGACCAGAGAAGTATCTGAGGAAGAGGTTGTGGTGGTTTTACATCTGCGAGTTTTACAACAACCCTCTTTTCAAAAGGTAGAGGCCTATTTTTTCCCTCCTAAAATATGAGTCAGATTTAAAAATTTGGTTCGTGAACATGATAGTGGGGTGCTATGAACTCCAACACGAGATTACTAAAGAGGACAGCTTCTACCCTCTTCAGGTATCATTCATATTCTAGAGAAATCCAGGTGCAACACTGTGAAGACACCCAAACAGTCACTATGGGTGCGTGTGTATGTGTGTATGGGGTTCTACCAAGAACTAGCACTCACGTATCAAGCGTGAGAACCAACCTCCTTGAAAGATGCCTTAGGGTCTTCCATCCTCAATCAAGCCCTCTGATTCCACAGCCCAACGCTGGGGCTATCTCAGATTTTGCTGTTGTCATTTTATTTCCTAACTCAAAGAAAATCTAAAGAGAATGAATTTTTATTACTTCTTTGAAATCATTATTTTGGAATAACTTGTCAGACAATAACAAGCGGCCACATTATGGATTTTATAGAATATAGCACTCACTGGTAAAGACTGTTAATTTTATTCTACGAGCAATGGTGACACTAAAATGTTTCGTGAGAAACTGTATAACTTGACTTCCTCAAAACATCGCCCTGGCTGCTCCATGAATAAACTGAGAATGAAACTGGGAATGGTGGTAACCTCAGGAGTCCCGACTGAGGAATGCCTTGGCTTTTATAAGAGCATGGGAATTGAA
The DNA here is from genome assembly GCA_026225945.1 of Cricetomys ansorgei. NCBI lineage: Eukaryota > Metazoa > Chordata > Mammalia > Rodentia > Nesomyidae > Cricetomys > Cricetomys ansorgei. The sequence goes on along the minus strand of JAMJFZ010000716.1, from coordinate 14,583,609 downwards.
GAAGTGTTTGAGTTGTAGATAAATCTGAAAGTAGACAGATGACAAGGTTTTCTAATATCCTGGCTGAGGAGTGAGAGGCGGGGGACTGACAAGAGTCAGGATTTTCAGCCTGAGCATCCTGAAGAAAATGGCCCAGTACTTACGGTGTTAACTCGGGCATGGCAGGCTTGGCAGTTTATCCCCGACCATGGCAAAATGTAGATGTCTATTAAGCATCAAGTGGGGATGCTAAGAAGGTAAATTTGCTATGGAGTTTCAAGTTCAGAGAAAGTAAGAGACAGTATTGCATGAACTGAAATAACTAATGACTAATGATGGAGAGGAAAAGAGAACCAGCCCAAGGGCTGGGCCTTCACTATATCTTGATATCTGGAAAATGAGAAGGAACTGTGATAGAAGGCAGACACAAGGGTACGTGATTGCGTGAGGGAGAGCGTGAGGGAGCACTGTCTGCAAACCACTTGAGACAAGATTCAAAAGAGCAATTAACAAGATCAACCACTAGCTGAGTAAAAGGAAGACTGGAAAATCTGTTATTGGGTTTAAAATCTGTTAAAATCTGTTTCTTTGCTGAGTACTTTCACTGGCAGGATGGACACAGAACCCAACTGAGGGAAGAGAGGGACGGTTAAGCTGTAACTATGACAATCCCCAGAGAATAACTCTAAATATATTTTGAAAGAATTGTTAAAGTAATTAAAATATTGCACTAGAAAAATATTCATTTAATGGCGAAGAACTTAATAAAGGAGGAGTAGAAGAACAACAAGTAGATACAAGACATACATAAAATAAAACAAAAACAAGACGTATATAAAACGAAAATCTAAGAAAGCAACAGTATATCCAACTATATGTAGCAAAAGCAACGATACATGTGAATGGAACCAACAGTCAAATGAAAAGACAGACTGCCAATCTGGACTTTTTTTTTTTTAAGGTCCAGTTGTTTTTTTTTTTTTTCTTTCCTTTTTTATTGAAAAAAACATTCTTTCATACAATACGTCCAGACCTCAGTTTCCCCCCTCCCACTCCTCCTATCTCCTCCCCGCCTGTCCTCCCCCCCAGATCCACTTTCCCTCCTTCTCCCTTCAGAAAAAAGCAGGCCTCCAAAAGATATCAGCCAAACACCAAACATGACACAATAAGATACAGTACCACAAGGCTCAAACCCTCTTTTCGAGGCTGGACAAGGCTCAGTTGTTTGCAGGAGATAAATTAGATTCAAATGTAAAGGATAGATTCAAGTGTAAAAGATAGAAAATGTAAAGACTTTCTGTTGGCACAGTAAATATCGTATACATTTAAATACATAAATAATAGAAATACAGAGTGATGTACTAACGTCAGATGAAACAAACTAGCACACAATACGTTTCCAGATCCTAGGGAGAAATTTTATTTTTAAAAAGGGGTCAAATTACTAAGAAATTAAAGTAACTGTAGATATGTACATATTAACCACACATACATCCAAAATGTGGCAGGAACTGACAACTCACAATGAGAGAAATGGACACTTCAACAACAGTAGCTAGAGACTTGATATTCTACTTTCATTAACAGATTAAAAGACACAGCAAGAACATTTCCAAGGAAACGTGAGATCTCAACCATGCTACAAGCCCACTTTGACTACTGGGTCCTATGGGACTCCCCAGCAGCAGCACGGCCACATACTACCACAGGCCCTTCACAGATGCCCGCAGCACTCTCTCCAAGATGAGTTTGGACTGCAATCCTGAAAGACACACTCCCAGAGACCTTAATTCATTGAGGGTGTAACTCAGTGATAGAGTGTTTGCCTGACATATACAAAACCCTGACTTTAATCCAAGTACCACTCGGAAACCAGCCAAAGACCGTGACTCAAAATGCTGAAATATAAACTGATCAAAATGCCTGAAGTTTAAAAGTCCTGAGAAGTCAAAATCTGAAAAATAGCAATTGTAGAATAACTCAAAGTAATTCTTTGAAAGACAGTTGGAGATGGGAATATAGCTCAGTGCTTAAGTGCTTGCCTAGTACATGCAAGGCACTAGGTTTGATCCCCAGCAATACACACACACACACACAGACACACACACAGACACACACACACACACGCAGACACACACATGCACACACACATACACACACACACACACACATATACACACGCAGACACATGCGCAGATACACACATGCACACACACATATACACACATATACACACACACACACAGACACACGCGCAGACACGCGCAGACACACACATGCACACACACATACACACACACACACATATACACACACAGACACATGCGCAGATACACACATGCACACACACATATACACACATATACACACACACAGACACACACACACATACGCACACACATACACACAGACACACACACACATCTACACTATTTTAATAGGATACATTTGAGAAGCTTAAGTCTTTGTAGACTACTTTGTACAACAAAGTAGCCAATAACATTTTTTGCAAGTCTAAACACATATACCAACAGCAATCATAATAGCTTTGAACAAACAGATTATATTCCGTAAGGGAATAGATAAACAAAAGTTACCTGTTTACATGTAAAACTCTGTGCTTGGTGATTGAATGCATGCAGCTTTAGAACTGTCATCATCAAAATTTGATGGCTGAAATCTAATTATTTTCACAAGATTGTTTCTTTAAGACCACAATATAAAAAAATTATTTTCAACTTTACAAAGGTAAAAGAAAATCTCAACGGGTCAGCATTGTTACCATCACCCAAAGAGCCAGGGTCTTGAGAAACTTGATAGCGTGTGTATGCAGATATACCAAAAGGGCACCTTGTCATTTCTTACGGGCCCTGAAGTGACTTGACACATACTCCCAATGCTCACATATGAGTTTAATACTGTGGTAGTACAGTTTTGCTAATCAAATCTGAAAATGATGCATAAAGTGAATTACGAATATTTGAAAGTCTTTATAAAATTTATACTTCTGGTATTGAAAATGACAGGAAGGTGAAATACATGGTATAGAAAATTATAAATGTAACACTGAGGATTTAAAACAATGCAGGGAGGACTAGAGATGTAGCCTAGTGGTAGAGTACCTGCCTATCATGAGTGAGGTTCTAGGTTCAACCCACAGTACTGCCAAAATAACAAACAAGCATATTAATACAGCCAGGAAATTGGATGGTAAAAATCTAAAGAAAAACTATCTGAGGGGGGAAAAGAATGGAAAAAGCACATTGTAGACAGAAGCTGGACAATTGCATAAGAGGCAGTCAAGAGAGCTGGCTAAACATCTATCATTAATTGTGACTTCAAGTCTCAGGTCACGATGAATGGCCACTCCTTTCTTTCAGATGCCATCCATATCCATTCTGTACATGACAGATGTCTACATCATCCACTTAGGCTCATACCATAATTCTTCTGGAAATACCCTCAGAGACACACCCCAAATACTACTTTACCCAGCTTCTAGGCATGCATTCACGTGGTGCAGCTGTGTGGCACACAACCAGAAGCACATTAATCCCTTCGAAGGATTTGGCTTTCTGTCGCTCTCACACAACTTTTCATTCCTGTAATTGGAGCTGCCATTCTCAGGATTTCAATGTGCAAGCACTTAAAGCTTTTGGGAAAATGATTTTGGCCTTTAGAACATTTTAACTTTGGAGAGTTTGGAATCTCAAGCTTTTGGTATTTGGGGGCTTCAACATTTGAGAGTATGGCATTGGGTCTATAATTTTTAGACTTGGCACTATTCTAGGATAGATTACATATTAAGCTCTTGGGCAAGCCTCAACGTGCTTAAAACAAGGATCAAAAACACATAAAAATGTTCTCCAACTATTTTGTTGTGAAATCAGAAGTCAATAAAAGAGAAGCATGGAAAACCTACAATGTTTGTAAAGTAATTAAGACATGCTTACACAATCAATAGATCAAGAAGAAACCACACAGGAAATTTCACAGAATATCACACAGAAAATCACACAGAGATACTTTGATATGAGGGGGAACTACGTCCTCACACTAAAATGTTTGGGATATGGACAAGCAGTGCTAGAGGGAAGGTTACCCTGTGAAAAATGGATTTCAAATCAGTAATTTAACCATCTACTTGAGTACACCAAGGAATGAGAGAAAACTAAACTCAAAGGAAAAGGGAAAAAGGAGGAAGAGAGAGAAGGAGAGAGAGAGAGAGAGGGAAGAGAGAGACCAAATTAGAAAAGACAGCAGGGAAATAAAGAATAGGAAAATAATAGAAATAACAAAACCTAAGGTTGATCTTTGAAAAGAGCAACATGATTGACAGATATTTATCTAGACCAACTAAGCAAAGAGAAGATGCAAATTATTAGACTTGAGAGCAATAGTATGGCTATTTTATAACTGTGAAAACTTACAGAATTTAAAAGCATCTATAGGAATTAACAGGAACACTATACAAAAACAGGTAATTCATAAAAAAATGAACAATTTCTAGAAACATAGAAAAGTATTCATGAAGAAATAGAAATTCTGGAGTTATAAAAGTTAAGAAATTGAATTAGTAACAAAAGAATGTTAAGAAAAAGGCAAGGTCAATATGTCTTCAGTAGAAAGTTTTACCAGACATTTAAAGAATTCCCATCAAACTCTACACAAGCTCTTTCAAAGAACTAAAGAAGAAACACTTGTGTCATTCTATCAAGTCTGTAATACTCTAATTCTAAATTCAGACAAGGTCATCACAAGAAAAGTAGAAGGTATTCTGACTAGGAAGAAAAAGTAAAATGAACTCTATTTGAGGATAACGCGATCCTGTATACAGACCTAAGGATCATATATAGAAAAGTCTCATGAATCTCATGAAAAAAATGTCTATGAGAACCAATAAATAAGTCCTGCAAAAATGCAGTATCATTATCCCTGTGCAATGGCCAATGGCATCTCTACACAACTACTGAAGGCTATGAAAATGAGATCCACGAAACATTGTCTTACAAAGCAGCACTAACAACAACAAAATATTTGGAAAACGTCCACTAAAAGAACTTTAAAACATAAACTCTGAAAGCTACACTTTTTTTAATAGTGGAGAAAATTTCGGTAAATGGAAAGGTATCCGATATTCACGGACTTACTGCTGCTGCCTTACAAAAATCCTCCACCTGATCTACAGGTTGACTGCGCTACTGGTCAAAATCTCAACTGCTTTCTTTTCAGGTATTTGTGAATTGGTACTACAAGACATGTGAAAATTTAAGAGACATAGACTAGCCAAGATAATCTTGAGCAACAAAACATAGTTGGAAATTCTGCACCCTACAAAACAGTGTGGTACTCATAAAAAATATACATGTAAGTTATTGGGATAAGATTGAGGCTTCAGAAATAGCACATATATCTGTGATCAATAGATTTTTCACTGAAGTGCTGAAACAATTCTGTAGTCTTTTCAATAAATGGTGTTGGGACAACTGGATAGCTACATGAAAAAGAACGGAGTTGGAACCTTACCTCGTTCGACATGAAAGAATCAACTCAAAAAGGAACAAAACCTAGACAACTCCCCAAAGAAAACATGCTGCATAGATCAAACAATGGCACTTTGGCTTTGATACCAAAAGTATGAGTAACAAAGGAAAAAGTAGATAAGCTAGACTTCATTAAATTAAAAAGTCTGTGCTTCAGACAGTACGGTTGTGAAAAGGCAGCACATGGCATGCCAGCAAATAATTACAAGCATGCATCTGATAAGGGACTTGTATCTACAATATGTAAGTCATCCCTACATGCTACAAAAGATCAAATAACCCAATTAAAAACTGGGCAAAGGGTATGAAGAGACAGTTCCCTAATAAAATAAATACATAAAAAGTATTCAATATCATTAGCCATAAGGGAAATACAAATCAACCACAATGAGATACTATTTCTTGCCCATTGGGATGGCTGTAATAGAAAGACAAAACAGCACTAAGTTACAGAGAAAATGAAACCTTCACATACCGTCGGTCAGAATTTATAAAATGCTGCAGCCACTTTGGAAAATAGTCTTAGTTTTTAATGTTAAGCATAGCCAGAAACTAGGTAAATAAATTGCTTGTCCACACTAATCTTTTGGAAATGAAAATGTATTAGCACACACAATTTACTCGTGGATGTTCGTGAAGCCACTGGCCGTAGTCACCGTTAGCTACTACAATTGTTCAAACCCATTTTAAAGGGGAGAGGAATTTTAGAGAAAATCATCTTAGGAATCTCATAAAGAACTTTTCAGGTAAGTGATTAGCTTGTAAATAGCTTTGTTGACCAAAGAGGAAACCTGTTCATTCCCAGACTCTTCAGGAGACAAGACTTGCTAGAGCACAAAGATCTTGGACTGGGAATAGAAGTTCGGGGGTGGGCTTGCCAAGCATGAGCAAAGATGGCCAGGATTCGGTTACAGGAGTGTTTTACAACTTATTTTTTATTATTGCCACCCTGCAGATTCTTTGAGGCATTTGCATGATTGTCCCCATGAAAATTTAATACTAAAGACCTATGCTTTATGCATAAGAACCAGATTTGTCCCTAATTGAGAAATCACATATGAGAGCAATAAATCTAAAGGAATATACAGAGAAGAGATTAAAAGTAAATGAAATTCCAGACATCAGGTCCACTCACTCACACCACTAAAGTCTTTACATAGCCTATGTTGAATTAGTTAACAAGAGGAAGAAGAGAAGAAAAGCAGTTAAAATAAAATAGAACAATTACAGCCAGTGTCTGGCTCCATGATGGTGGGCTCTAAGCCACTGTATGTGCTAGATTTTAGAACACCCATCCTAGGTAACTGTTGAGTATCTTTAAAATGTCTCTATTCAGAAGAACAAAAATAGTCATTTGTTATGAATCTGTGTTTGAGAAATAATCCATAGATAGCTCTATGCTCTTGCCAAATGAGATGCTCATATCCTCCCTGTCATCATTAGAAAGCACACAGACTTCCTACTTGTATGCATTGTGTGAGGTGACCACTCGACAAGCACTTTCTGTAAAGAAATGCAAACCTTTACTTTAAAGTGACAATGCACAAGTAGTTGTGGTATTGCTACCATATTACAATGAGGAAGGAGGAGGGAAAATTAGTTTAGAATCAATGAACTAAGGACAAGGGAGGACAACCACTGAGGGAGGTATGCCTGTGGGAGCCACAGCTGGTCCTCGAGAGAAACTTGACCCAGATGCTAGGAAGCATCCAGTCTAAGCACTTCTCTCTGGACCATCCTTTAGGAGTCAGCTACGTTTGGTAACCAGAGTTAAGATACTCAAAGCTCATGAGAAGTCCTCCTAGTACAGAGTAAGCAATAGGTTTTGCAGTCAAGGGGAGGAGGAGAGGAGAAGGAGGAGAAGGAGGAGGAGGAGGAGGAGGAGGAGGAGGAGGAGGAGTTCAGATCTTCACATTGCTTCTCCTTTCTTTTCCTCTTTTCTTTCTTTCTTTTTTTAATCTCATTAGATGAACACCAAAGATTGTTCTGTAACTTGGCTATTGTGCATAACTTTTAAGAAGGTTTTTGTTTCTTTTTTGATTTGGATGCCAGGGAAAGGACAAGAGGAATAGTTTGTTTTGGTCTTTGGGGGAGCTTTGGGACGTTTGTTTGCAATGGTGGAGATCAATCACAGTGGCCTTAGCACCCATATTTTTAAAAGCCTAGCACAAATCTGTAATCCCAGTGCTGGGGAGACAGAGTCAGGGAGATACACAGGGCTGACTGACCAGCAAGTTCCAGGTTCAATGAGAGCTCCTGTCCTCAAAACAAGGTGGAGAACAACAGAAGAAGACACCTGATATAGGCTTTTGGCCTCCACATTTGGATAAAGGGAAGTATACCTCTCCCACACAGATGTGCATACAGAAATCTCTCTCTCTCTCTCTCTCTCTCACACACACACACACACACTCACACACGCAGATAGAACAAAACAGTAAGTCTCAAGTTCTAAGACTTGAAATATGAGTACATCGCACCGCCCACTTAGCACACCCACTTAGGCATCTTGCCTTGAAAGGGGTTGTAGGGCATCCCCAGATCACATATTCAGAAAGCACAGTGGCAGTCTACAGGCAGGCCCAGAACACACATCACAAATGACATATTCCACATGGGAGGGGCCTCCTCTTGGAAATGGAGCAAAGGAGTGAAAGAATTTTAGGAGTTGTATTTGGTCATAAGCCCCACTATTTAAGTATACCATGCAAGAGATCCATTTAAATGGCAGGCTTTTTCAATGCTTAGCCACACCTCTTACACGAAACCTTGTTCACCAGGATATATATCTTTCTGTTATGATTTTTATTCCTTGAGGTAGCTTTAAAGAAGCTGATAGTGATTGTTGGGGACCAAAATCCCCTCATCTCACTGACACCACTTGAACGCATTTCTGAGAGAGTAAAAGTGAGGTAGAGTCTCTCACCCCTGCCTGTCCCATCCTGCAGCTCCTTCACAGCTGTCTTCCTGTGTCTGGCTTCTGACCCCAGCCTGTCCTGGCCTTGGGCTGCCATTCCCATCCTGGCTTTGACAACTGCTGGTGATCTCACCCCACTGCTGAGCCTAGATAGGACAGTTGTATTCTAAAAGGTCACCAGTCAATGGAGTGTTTGGAACTCAAAGAATTTCCCCATAGAAAGCTATCGTTATAAAGAATGATGATTGCCAGGCTCATCCACAAAGGCCCCTTTAACTCACTATGGTACTACTGCAGATGTCCTAAGCCACCTTCTCTCCTAAGTCTATGAAGTTGGCCTGGGGGCACAGAGCAAAGAGAATGGGAGCCCCTCGAAATTTAATAGTCCCCATGGAAGCATGGCAGGGGAAACTCCAGTGGCACAGGGGACCAGAAAGACGCTGATTGGTATCTCTCAGAGGAGATACCTTCTCTGCCTGCATCCTTCTGTGTGAGATCTCAAGGTTTTGGCAAAATGCTCATTTCACTTTTAATCGAGTCAGAGGGACATGATTCCTGGTGACAGGAACAATAGATAACAGTTCTCTACCCCACGAATTAGTGGGCAAAACTTAAAGTTACCTACTTGTGCCTATTTCAGTCCATTCGGGGTGGTGGTGAAGTGAGAGGATGTGTGCTCATTGATAAAATTATGGTTACATTCAGGAAAAGACATGCATCTCCTCAATCCTGATCATCTTATTAGAACAGAGCCACATGCACACAATGAGCTAATAACCAACCTGATAGGGGGAAGCAGAAGCCTGGGCTGGTATGCATTTGTTACATTAAATATTCACTAAAAAAACTGGATGCGATGGTGTGCATCTTTGACCCTGGCACTGGGGAGGTATAGGCAGGATCTTGATTTAAGATCAACCTGGGCTATCTAGCAATCCTCAAGCCAGTCTTGTCTCAAACAACAACAAAAACTATCCCGGTACTTTATGCCTGAAAGGGAGGGTCCAGCATCAAAGGCAGGAAGAGGAGGTGATGGCATAGCACAAAAGGGTTTTCTAGCCCCCCCTCTGCCCTTCTGTGCAATGGAAAACAGTGGAAATGTTGGCAGCAAGACAGAACAAGTGATTTCAGATTTGGAAAAGTATAACATCATGTGAAGTTCTTAATGATATCTAGTATTAATCTCTAACACCAGAAGCCAACAAGAGGGCTTGCGATTATGAAATGAGACAACATTCCAAATGCCTGGGAAGAGACCTCTTTGCCGCAGAGGTGGCCCAGAGAGCCACTAAGCTTGCTTTTCTTCGTTTTAACATTTTCCTCCTCGGCTTCCTATCACTCTCTTCTCTACGGGAGAAAGGGGCTAGGGGAAAAGATCCTTTTGGTAAGAGCTGCTCCAGTTTCTGCCCCGAGAAATCCGCTCTATTTATTAACCACTCCTCTCAGTGAAGAAATTCCACTAAAATCCCTCCAGGGCCTGGCTGCCTTTCAGCTTCTCTCTGCACATTCCTGCCTCTATGTATGTCACATCTTAAATAGCTGCGCCTTCTGCGCTTTAATAAGGTCTCTCCTAGAATCTTTTTTTTTTTTTTAAGAACGCAGACCTAGTTTTTCTAAGTTTCTGAATACCTCAGATTGTAAAGCTTCTATATACTAATTAATTTCTTCTCCACCTTGTCTGTGTCCTCACCGGTCGGCTAATAACATAAGGACCAGCGCTGACCTCATTACAATAACTTCTTGCATGGAAATGGAAATGATGGCTCCAGGCTGGTATTTGAATTCCACCTCCTCCCATCCTGCCTCCTCCCACAGGCACCACGTTAAAGATTTAGGTGTGCATTTATCATAGGTTCCCATTCTTTCTAGGTCCCAAATTTGGTCTACTAAAATTTTTAAGAAGATATATTGTTTCTTGGCTGAGTTCACAACGTGACCGAGCATTGCACTGTCTGCATAAAAAGCCCTAAACAATGTAAAGCGAGCTCTGAGTTATTGTCAGCCAGACTTACCCAAAAGAATACAAAAAGAAAAGAATGAAAACTGTAAACATCCTATTGTCTTTCTCATGACAGGAGCTTGCTTGAAAAGCTTTTAGAAGCTCTTAGGAAGAGCATCCCGCCCTTAGGGTATAGGCAGTCAGCAAACATTTCATCTTGATTTTACCCAGATGGATGCTTTTGAGGTGTGGTCCTATGAGAAATCCCAGAACTCTCTCCACAAAGTCAGATTAGTGAAGTGTTTTATAAATGCATTCTCCCCATTCTCCATCCTTACTCCTTTTGCCTGCTTAAATTACATCCAGACTCTTGGTCACTAATTGCAGCAAAACCAAGCACTGAAATAAAGAATTTATGGGCTCTTCTTGCAGATGACTAAACAGGGTAAAAAGTACCCCTGTTAACATGTTGGACCCTTTCAGCATCTACTATTGTGGCCTTCTGACATTTCCCATGTGCATCTGTGAACTCTCAAGGCAAGAGCGCTTTGGGTATCCTACTATCTTACACAGTAATAGTGAAGTGTTAATTCGGGACTCATGCTGGCCCTCCTAAACTTCATTCTTGCTCTGACTTCCAGCTTTCTCCTAGGGATGAGACTGTCTTTACCTAAACAGATGTTGACTTTGTAGGTTTGCCTACCACCCTAGGTTATGCCTTCGGTGGCACAGTGATGTGGCTGAACCCTGCTCCATGGTTTACAACCGGACACACTAATCCTGTTAGTCATCTCATACACGTGAAGATGAATGCTGGGAGAGAGTTGGAACCCTCACCAGAAGCTCTATTAGAGAATCTCTGCTACCCTTGGCTGTACACCAAGAGATTTTTGCCCAGTTTGATCTGGCATCCCCTGTGAAGCAGAGTCCCTTTCTCCTCCAGATCTTCAGTTCTGTTCCTGGTTTGGCTGGGCTAGCCTCTGGGTCTCATATCTACTCTTCTATGCCCTGTGAATCCTTACTGCCACTGCTGTGGCGGCTCACCAAGGAAGAGACTGGAAGCATATTCATAGGTGCAGTCCCTGCCAGACCTCAGTAGAGGGAACCTCTATTCTGGTCAGTGCCATACTGGACAGTGGAACTCTGAGTGTCTTAGATCAGGTGTTTTTATTAATACAGAACTCCTCAGGTGTTCTACTGATAACACAAGCATATCATGAGGAATCAAACATCCCCCGCATAAATCCAACACCTGCAGACAATACAAAATGCCAAGACCTAGGCAGCCCCTCACCCAACAGTGTACAAAACAATTATTTTATACATAACTAAAAACAAACTTCCACAACACTTTTCCCTGAGAGGGATGCCTCTATCTTGGGCAAAAGAAGTTTTTGGAGGTAGAGGTGGATAAGATGAGATGAAGTAGATTTGGAGCTGCTGATGTCTCTCTCGCTGCCATAAGGAGAGGGTAGAGGAAGTCAGGCTGCACAAGGAGGGCCTACAGAGGCAAGAGGCAAGAGAGGTGTCCACTACCCTCAACTCTGAGACACTGGTACCTAAAGGTCTTCCTTTAACTGCTTAAATGAGCTCACTTCTGGAAGCCTCCGTCTTCCTAAAACCCACAAACACCGATTCATTGGCTTATACTTCAGGCCACTGTCTTAGGCTTTCGTCACTTGAGACCCAAACTACCCAAACTAGAGCCTCTTCCCTATGAATGATAAACACATTCTAGGGAGTGCATTATCTATAAAGAAATAATTGGAAGATGCCCACATGCTAATATAAGGAATATGAGCATGGCCCAGACTGAGGAGACATTTTGGAGACATTAGAAAGTATTTCGAAGCTTCCAGGTGAGGAAGTTACCATAAGATTAGTGAAGGAATACGATGGGGGATTCAGAGAAAAGAAGAGAGTGGGAAGCTACAGCACTGAAAAGCAAGGTCAAAGGAGCAGCCAGGAGAAGCAGAAGATTAAAGGCAGCTACAAGTTGAACCACAGAAGACAAGTAAGAGATGTCACCTCAGAGGGAACAGGTCTAAGGAAGTTCCATCTAGAAACATGTGTTTCAAAGAGAATCGGGACATACTTCAATCTCAAAGCTATACAACCAGGGCTCAAAGTCAGGCCAACCACATGCCAGCTCTGCTATGGCCTGGGCCCCAAACCATTGCCAGGAGTCAGAGGTGCCCATTATGTCTACCTAATGCCAGTCTCAGTCTCTCTCTCTCTGTCCCTTCCTACCTCCCTTTCTCTTCTCCCATAATCAAGTGGGACATTAGTGGCCCCTAATCTTTAGCTTCATGCTGGCCACCATTTTGTTTTTGAAATGCTTCTAGTTTGTAGGAAATTGTGCTAGTAGAGAAAAGAAATGTGCAAGTTAAAAGACAATCAAGATATAGTTAATCCAAGCTGGAAGTATAGCTCAATGGTAAAGCGCAAACACTCCACATGCATGAGGTTCTGAGTTCTATGACCAGGGTAGAACAAAACCATATAGTCAGTCTTATCCAAAGAGGCCTAATCTCCAAGATGTATATGTGTGTGTGTGTGTGTGTGTGTGTGTGTGTGTGTGCGTGTGTGTGTGTGTTACTTCTTTTCTATTACTGTGATAATATACCACTACCAATGACAATTTAAGAAAGATAGATTTGTTTGGGCTTACAGTTTAGAGTGGAGAGTCCATAATGGCAGACAAACATGGCAGCAGACAGCCTGAGCAGGAAGCAGAGAGATCACATCTCTAACCGTAAACACAAGGCAGAGAGCAAACTGGAAGTGAGGCAAAGCAACTAATTCCTAGAGCCTACCTCCAGCAAGGCTCTACCTCCTAACCTCTCTTCACACCCTCTCCAAACAGCACCTCCAGGAGCAATGTATTCAAATCTGTTAGTCTGTGGGGACATTCCTCATTCAAACCACCACAGTAAGAAACTCACTGAAAAGGAAAGCACATGGTTCACCCGTGGCAGGGAGCTGCCTGGTATTCACCAGCCTCAGGATAAACTTTTAAAAGCATCCCAGCAAGACAGTGCCACTTAGTGGAGAAGGTCAAGTTCTCCCAGGGCACATGCCCAAATGCAAAGCTATGCTGCTCCTCTTGGTGAACGATCCTGAGCAAGCTGTTTAACCTTCCTGACCCTCAGTGCTCTCTTGTAAAATGGAGAGAGGAATGGTACACAGAGTATATATAAAACTGAGTTAGTACAAACAAAGAGCTCCAACCAATACCTGCTATACAGCGACTGCTGTGAAAGACAGGTCGGAAATTCCAGATACCAAGAAGGTCAGGCCAGATTCTTTCCCAGAATCCCCTTTTTATGGCACCACGGGTTGAGAGAACAGGTTAAACCAAGACACAGCCAGGAAATACCAAGTCCATCTTTCATTGCCTCTCCCTTCCTGCCGCTGTACATGCCACCCTCCCTTCCTCTTCCTCTTCAACAGCTATTTCTGCAATTTTGAACCTTCTGACAGTGGATTTTGTTTGTCTGTTCCATTTGAAATGTAATTCCTGCCAAACTAAATGCAGAGAGGAGTATTTTATCCTCCTCCACATGCATGCTGTTTGCAGGCTGTGTTGGGCTGATTGGTTGGTTTTGTTGATTTGTTGACTCATTCTTTCATTGGTTTTTATATTGTCAAGGATGCTCAGTGGCTGGGTTGTAGCCTAGCATGTGTGAAGCCTTGGGTTCAATCTGAATCACTGCAAAGAAAGATGAAAGAGCAAGACAGGGGAAGAAGAAGCAAGAAAGAAAATCCAGATTCCCAGAAAAACAAACAAACAAATAAACAAACACTGCAGTAGATCGTTTTTATTTTTATGTTAAATTTTTTCATATAATAAATTTTGGTCATGTTTTCTCCCTCCCCCAACTCCTCCCAGAATCCCCCCCATCTCCCTCCACACCCTAACTTTATGTTCTTACTCTCTTTTAGTAAGAGCCAGAGGTGGTGAACAACTCTGTGGTGGTTTGAAGGAAACTGGCCCCCACAGGCTCATATATCTGTGTGCTCAGTTCCCAGTTAAAGGAAGTCAGGGAAGGATCAGGAGGTGTGGGCTTTTTGGAGTAGGTGTGTCACTAGGGGTGGCTTTGAGGTTTAAAAAACCCGCACCAGGCACTGTGTCTCAAGCTCTCTCTGTCTGCTGCCTGATGATCAGGGTATTAAAACTCTCAGCAACTTCTCCAGCACCAGGCAGGCACGCTCTGTGCCATCAGGATAACTGACTAAGCCACTAAAACTATAAGCAAGCCCCCATTTAATGCTTTCTTTTATCAGAGTTGCCTTGGTCATGGTGTCTCTCCACAGCAATAGAACAGTGACTAAGCTAGACTGCGAGGATATAGTAACTTCCAGACACAGCAGGACTGATGCACATAAGAACTCACAGACACTGGCAGCACACAGAAAACCTGCACCAGTTCCCAGCGCTGAGAAGAAGTAGACATGGGGCTCCACCTGATGCTATCTGCAGTTAATACCCCCTGGCAAAGGAAAAAATTAGTTTTCTCCAACGAAGTGTCACCGGGTAAAACAAACACACTCCAGGGCAGATACCATGCCCAGGAGTAACTGGCCTACAAAACAAACTTCATGTTTTTGTTTTGGTTTGTGTTTTGGGTGTGCATGTGAACTTGTTCAGCTTTCTTTCATTTTAGCAATTTTTGACTTATTAGTCTTTTGCTTGTTTGTTTTGATTTTTGTTTTTGTTTTGAGACACACACACACACACACACACACACAGTGGAAGGGAGTGCACTAGACTAGAGAAATGGTTCAGTAGTTAAGAGCACTTACTGCTCTTTCAGAGGACCAGAGTTCGGTTTTCAGTTCCCAGAACCCGTGTCAGGTGGCTCCCAACCACCTGTATCTCCAGCTCTCCGATCTGCTGTCTTTATTTTCCATGTGCTCACAAGTACATATCCACATGCACCTGCACACACACGTATAATTAAAAATAAGCTCTCAAAACGCTTACCTAGTATTCTTAGAAAACCTGAAGTAAACATTGATGGCAAAAGAAACTTTCTGCGGAAATCAACGCAAAGCTACTACAACATATTCTGAGACTATACTGTAGAGACATTTGAGAGTTTCAATCTGCTTAGTAAACATTTTAAATAAATCCTAATCCAACTAATTTACCTCCTGTCACCTTGTGTTAGGAGAATTCCCCAGATGCCCCTAAACACTGATATATCCCCATGTACACACTCCTGATCTCCTCCTGTTGAATGTGGACGGAACCCGTGACCGCGAGGAGCAGTCGCTTTCAGAATCACGCTAAAAAGTTAATTAAGGAAGAGGGCTAAAAACAAACCATCTTTTGATTTCGCATGTTAAAATAAATTAAGAGATCAAAGAAAGTTTTCGGTGGACAGCGAAGAAAACATTTTAAAGGACATATTGTTACTATAGTTTCACCATATGTGCTTGGAGTCAAGCACTCCTGTTTCGTGTGTCTTCTTTTGTTTTCGTTTGTTTTGTTTGAGACAGGGCATCACTACATACATAGCCTGGGGTAGCTTCCAACTCTGGCTCCTTGCCTCTGACTCATGGTTGCTAGGGTTACAGATGGCACGCTCTGTCCTTTTGTTTTCTTTAATCAGACACTGATATCCTTGTTTATTGCATTTTTCCATTGGCATCACTTCTTAAAAGCAAATACTCCAGAAGATGAACTGAACTGAGTCCACACTCCGTCTCGCGGCATGAGCACGCAGTGATTTACTTAACTGGCCTCCTATTACCAGCAGTTAAAGCTTTTCTTGATTTAAAACTATGCAATCTGGCCGGGTGATGGTAGCATGTGCCCTTCCCACTCGGGAAGCAGAGGCAGGCGGATCTCTGTGAGTTCGAGGCCAGCCTGGCCTACAGAGTGAGCTCCAGGACAGCTGAGTTACAACAGAGAAACCCTGTCTTGAAAAACCAAAAACTTAAAATAAAAAATAAAAATTATGTATCCAAACCTGGCCTAAACCTTCAAGCACCAAAACATGCAGGAAATGCTATGTGCTCCTGGCACTTCTTACCCTGGCTTTGGACATCGCTCACCATGTTCAACGAGTCTGAAATCAACCGGGTAGTGGTTCACACTCTGCAAAAGCCCTTCTTACCCCCACCACTTCCTCTGCCCACGGGTACTCTTCTTGTTCAAACATGCTCCGGCTCTGTCCAGAGTATTTGTTCTCAAGTATTTGTTCTCGCTGCACTTTCCTCCCCTGGGAAATCTGTTCTTTCCTGCCGTTTCCCTTTGCCTCCTTTTTAAACAGTAGGTATCATCCAAGACTTACCCTGGCGATGTTGACTTTCTCCTTACAGAAAGGCCTGGTCAATCTACAAAGCCACTGTTACTGTCCCTCTTTTCTGAGCACTAGCAAACTGAGCCTGTGACTTGCTGTCCTGATACTCTCTCCAGTTGACTTTGTCATCTCTCCAGTTAGCCCGTCACATGTTAGCTCTCAGCATGGAGAGGCCACATGGGAATTGTGAAGGCAGGCCTTGACGTCCGGCCTACCCTTGATGGGGGATGGGCATGCAGGTGGGAAGAGGTCCCTTCTCCAGTACCTCTACCAATGTCTTTGGCAGTACTGTGTGACAACATGGCTATTTGTAGATACACCTGCAGGCATGTGCCAGTAGTTCTGAGCCCAAAGACAAGTCACTTTACCATTTGCTTTAGTTTATTCATCTGCAAGATGTGATTCATAATGTTCTTATGACTGTTGAGTTATAGAGTGGATTAATATAGCAATGTGTGGCCCTTAGTATAGGTTTTGGCACTCAGTGATAAGGTCAAAAAACCATGACTATGTATGTGTAGGTTGTTCCTAACGGAGGATGTTAATGAAAGCTTCCTGAAATGAGAAAGGAATACTTTGAGATTTCAAAGTTAAGATACAGAAGGTAGACCCAGCAGGAAGATATTTCCATTTGAAGAGAACAGAATATGCAAGGACCTTGTGCCGAGAAGGAATTCAACTCATGAGTAGCAGTAGAAGGAAGGACAGCAGGTATGGAGAACTGGTTGGCTCCCTCTCCAGAACTACGTCTGCCTGCGTGCCGCCATGCTGACAATGAACTAAACCTCTGAGGTGTAAGCTAGACCCATTAAATATTTTCCTTTATAAGACTTGCTGTGGTCGCGGTGTCTCTTCACAGCAACAGAACACCGACTATGACCTCCATCCATCCATTATCCTCCCTCCCTTTACCCTACCTCTCTCTCCCATCCACTTTTATCCTCCTCCTCCTCCTCATTTACTCCTGATTGAGTAAATAGGCAAGTCCTCTACCTAAGCTGACAGCCCTCTAGACTCTTCACACAGGGATCCAATCTTTTCCTGTACCTCTCCTCCGCAGTGTGGCTTCACACAGCCACGTCATTTGAAATTATGGGTGAGAGAGCGTCCCTATGGCCTTGTAAAAAGTTCCGGAGTACCAATTTGTTAGCAGATCTCATTTCAGTCCAAGTCTAGTGGAACGTTAGATTCACCTGGAAAACACAAAGTTGGGGGAGAAGGAGGAGGATGAGGAAGGACGGGGAAGTAAGGGAGGAAGGCAGGCAGGCCCAATTCTCCAAGTCTAAAGCCCCGGAAACTGTTTTTCAGTAATTCTTAGGTAGATCTGCTTTTATGATTCCCCCGACCCTTTCAAAATTAATTTCTCCTAGTCTTGAATTTATTTTGTATATAATGATAGATTCCCGTGCAGTTTTAAAGTTTGGTTTGTTTGGCTTTGTTTTTGGTGTGCTAGAGATTGAAGAGAGAGCCCTGGCCACGCTGGGCAAGTGCTGATAAATAAGCTACACCTCAGCCCCACAGGGAAGTTTCAGAGATAGTCAGAGTGGTTCTATGATAGCAAGTTGCCTTTCATGGTAACAGAGGCTCCAGTTCATTCATCTTCTCCCAGGTGTACCATTTATTCAATTAAGCAAGAGCAGAGATTGAGTCATATAGTATTCCACACTTTGGATTTTTGTCAGACACTGTAATGCTATGAAATCTTTATCCATATTGTTGTGTGTGTGTCACCTATGAAGATTTGGTTCCTTCTTACTGCAGAGCCGTGTTACGTGGTAGATGTTTGTTTAATCAAAGACTTCTAGGATGTTTGAAGTGTTTTACTATTATGAATAAAGCCACTTTGAACCATTGTTGTTGCAAATCCAAGTGTCTATTTCTCTGGGATAAATGCTTAATAGTGTGGTCCCTGGTCATGTGGCGCTTGCA
This sequence comes from Cricetomys ansorgei, assembly GCA_026225945.1. Taxonomy (NCBI): domain Eukaryota; kingdom Metazoa; phylum Chordata; class Mammalia; order Rodentia; family Nesomyidae; genus Cricetomys; species Cricetomys ansorgei. The sequence goes on along the minus strand of JAMJFZ010000716.1, from coordinate 14,564,991 downwards.
TGTTTTAGAAGGAATTGTGTTGCCTCGTGATAAGCAGTAAGTGTGCTTTTGATACTATTATAATCTGAATGCCAGATGACAGGAAGGAGGAAAAGCAATTGCATTTCATATGCAACCTTCACCTGCTACACATATTTCCGCTAGAATTTGCTGCTGACATTTGCCTGACGATGCCTAGCTACAAAGGACCCGGAAAATGTTCTCTCTCCTGAGTGCATTGCTATTCTAAATGAAGCTGAGTACTATCATTCAGAATAAACTGGGTTATGATGCAATAACAAAACAAAAAAAAAACCAAATCTCAGAGGTGTAACATGACAAAAAGTGTTTTCTCCTCTGATTACTTGGCCATCTGTCACTGGTTAGGTTTCTCTGGTCTGTGTTGTATTCACTCTGAAACGAAGAACTTACATCAAGATGCTAGTCACCATGGCATGTAGGAAGAGTGGGGAGATCATGCTAAAATTCACTGTTTCTGAAAATCTGTATCTTATTGGCCCAAGCATGTCACATGACACATGGCATCTCACAAGGATACAGGGAAACGTAATTCTATCCTGCACCAGAAAGGGAAGACGTAGAAACGTTTGGTACAATGGCTAGTTTTAAATGTCATCTTTCTACAGCTTAGAATCACCTGGGCAGAGAGCTGCTCTAGAGAAACTGTCTTTACTGCCTTAATTGACGTGGAAGACCCAAATTTGGGGGAAGACTGCCAAATTCTGGTGGCACCGTCTGGTAGTAGCACAGAAGTAATAGCACTACTTCTGGTTGTAAAAGGTCACAGACGAACAGGACAGAAGGTCATCGTTTTTGCTCCTTTGACCTTCCCTCTTGCCGCTGAGTTCATTTGTCCTCTTAAAGCTGCTGGTAATCCGCTGCTATTCGAAATAATGTTTCTAGGTTTTCAATGCTGACTGAGGACCAGTGACTCTCCAGGGACCCGCCATGTCTTTGGAACCAGACTGGGGCTCCTGAGACACCCCACTTGCTGTACTGAGCAACTATGGATGCTTGGCTTCTCTGGTGTGAGACACCATTGGGCTACTCTGACTGCTGAGGCACTCACCCTTGAGGACAGAGCAACTATCAGGTAGGTTCTCAGTCTCTCAGCTGTGGGATGCTGCTGATACTATTGCTATATTGTACAAATGACTTAATAATTCATGATATTTATTTTATTGGTTCTGTTCCTCCAGAGAAATCTGACTAATGAATTTAGAAACTATGGCTAGGAATTTAAGAGAGTTAAGGAGCAGGGATTAATGGATGTTGGAATAGGATGGGATGTGTCACAATCTCAAGCTTCCACGTGCTCTTTCTGTTCTGTCTTTGCCCTGACTGGCTTCTATGTATTGAGGATTCTCAGATTTTTATCTTGACCTACATGCACCGTGGTATTTTTTCACTGAGTCCTTTTGTTTTGGTTTTGGTTTTTGTTTTCTAAGACAGGGTTTCTCTGTTGTAACTCTGGCTGTCCTGGAACTCACTCTGTAGACCAGGCTGGCCTCGAACTCACAGAGATCCACCTGCCTCTGCTCCCCAAGTGCTAGGATTCAAGGCATGTGCCACCATCACCCAGGATTCACTGAGTCCATTTATTAATGGAGTTTATTTCCCAGAAAAGTCTTTCCCCATTGAATGCCATTGTCTTAAGGATCCAGCTTAGATCATCTTAACCCCTGGCCAGTGTTTCACAGTATGTTCCCTCTGATGGAGCAGCGCCTAAGCAACAGCCCAGAACCAGCAGGACACATCACAGGACAGTTCTCTCTGCTCGTCTTAGATTCACATGAATCCCTACTGTGAACGGTAAACAAGACAGACATGGCCCCTGGATTAATGCAGCTTCCAAACACTGGATAATGACAACCAGGAATTTATAATTGCAAATTCTGATTAGTACAACAAGGGACAGTTCTGCCAGAGAGAGGCTGATGGATTGTAGGAGGTTAGATGGAAGAAGAGATCGGAAGTCCTGAATTCAGAGGGTGATGGGAGAAGGATGACTGGGAAAGGAAGCACAGATCAGTTGGCAGTGTACTTGGACCATTCTAGGAAAGTGGGGACATACCTGCCAAGCCCCTGACAGAAAAGCAGCAGGGCAGCCAGCGGGTGACCCCTGGTAAGGAGAGGATGAGTGTCAGCCACCGTCTGGACATGTGCGGGCAGGGGCTTTGTAGCTCATGCTAAAGGTGCATCGAGAAGGCATTGGAGAGGTCCAGGGAAAGGAGTGCCCACCACATATAAGGAAGCTGGAAATCATGGTTTCTCTTTTTTTTTTTTAACCATGTATTATATTTTTTTTCTCTGTATGACCTTGCTATTTCCATCATTCGTTTTATAATCATTTTTCTTTGAGAAATTTTCCTTCCCTTATTCAGGTGCACACAATAGTGTTTGCCTTCTTCTGAACTGCCCATGTTAAGATTCATCACCGGTGGTTTTCTTTCCTTCGTAGGTCCTTGTTTATTATGGTTCTGTTTTCCAGAAGAGGCAGAAAACCATAGGGTGGTTCATTAAGGGGAAATGAATAGTCATTTAATATTGAGGCATCCTAGACCAGTCCCCAGTGTTCCTTCTGATGCAACTATTACTCTTGTGTTATGGCTCACAGGGTGGGTACAAAGCATATACTGCTAGAGTCCCCATTGGCCTTCACAGCTCTGCAGACAGCATGCAAGGAGGGGCACTGGGGACTTCCTATGCCTGCTATAGCTCACCTTCTGATTCATAATTGGTCTTTCACTCCTGATAACATTCTCAAATCTGATCGAGCTGTGACTTTACTAGACTTTCTAGTATGTCTGCCAAATCAGCCCAGTGCAAATCTCAGGACCTTTGCTTCAAATTTTGAGTCTTTATTTTTTTTAAAAAATATATCTTGGTATTTGATATCTTTATAAAAACATTGTCATGACAAGTCTAGGCAACACAGGAAATTTTTGCTAAGAGGGAGAGCCTAAGAGAATGAGAGATAATTCAGAGAGTTAAAGAGATCCAGCATAACCTTTGGAGGATTACAGGAGAAGTGACTGAGTACCCCCTTAAATTAAAAGAGATAGAGGGACATGTATCAGTCACCTCTTATGTAAACAGTGTGGTTGGTGCTAGTATTCAAGTCTGCATTGCCAGAGAGCCAAGAGAGGAGTCACGTAAAGACATTTCTTCAGCTGAGTCTTGAGGAATGATCAGATGGCCATCAGGAGACTATGGCTTAGAAGAAGAGTCCAAGAAAGACAAAGAGCGTGGTCATAGCTAGGTAGCTAGGAAGACAAGCTGATGTGACCTGACAGGGGGCAGGATGACAGAGCATCAAGATGTGAGACTGCAGAGGCTGCAGCCTGCAAGCCTTGGAGAGCCACTGGAAGACTTTAAGCAGAAGATCAAGATATAGAAACAGGCAGAAAAGGAGCCTCCTAACAGTGGCATGGGAGAGCGATCAGACAGAGAGAACCTGGAGACAGGAAAGCTGACCTCTGAAGTAATCTACTCGAGAGTCAGTGGAAAATGGACCTTGAATTCAGTGAGGAGATTGGAGTTCTTGAGGAAGGCATGGTCAGAGAGAAGCAGAAAGAGTACACCTTGGGGAGAAAATTGGATAAGAGGTGTGATCAACAGTTTGGGATCTAAAATGAATTACAAGCTGGTGACTGATGCTAAAGAGTGACACAGATCAAAGAGTTAAGCAATACAGGGAGGAGAGCAAGTTTGAGCCAGCTGACTTGAGGGGTGGAAGATAAGTTGACTTTAATTGCAGTCCATTCCCATTTCAGTGTTTTCTTACTGGATGCAAAAACTAAGAGTGAGAGAGATTAGAAGAGAGTGGGTGTAGCTAGGACAGATGAGCAAAGATTCACATTGCTGTATGTCAATGGCAGACCAGTCAATTCATGAGCACTGGGAGACTAAACACAGTCCCCACAGTAGTGATCTACAGACATCATAAAAATCATTAAACTATATAACAGTCAATTAATTCAAGGCCAGAAGAATGTCGAGAATGCAAACATGAATGATGACAACAAAAATCACTAGTATTAAGATGATCTGGTGGTCACAGCCTTCTCTAAGTGGCCAAAGGCATTATCACTGGAGGTGGGACGGGCTAGCGAGCTGTATTCCTTGGTGTCACGCTCTATGACACGAACAGAATCTATGAAAGATTCTTGCAAAGACGTTTAGCCTGAATTTAATTAGGTTTTATATCCAAAATCCACATTACTAAAAATGCACAGAGTATAGAAAGGCATCCAAGATCACCAAGAAAAAATATCATCAAGAAATTTAAGGACGTTCTAGGAAAAGCAAAACAACAACAACAACAAAAAAAAAAACTGATCCAGTCCCCTCAATGAGTCAATATCATGGATCTGATAGGAACTGAAAGAGACCGAAGACACAACAGGTACATGGAACCAGTGAACTTGGGTTGGAGTAGTTTAAAAAGCCATTTGGGGAACAAGTTCAGAGTTGGCTGTGATGCCAATAGGGAACGTTAGAGTGGTATTATTAATTTTCTTAGATTGCCAGGGGTTTGAGATTTCTAGAAGAGCAACCTACTTTTTTGGGGAAACATGCTAAATAATTTAAACATTGTGTAATTCAGAATTGAGAAAACAGAACTGGCATATCCCACCACCACCTGCAGACAGATACATGTGTGTGCATGCACACGCCACACAGAGTGTTCAAAAGAGAGGATGTAGACGGAGCTTAATATCTCCTTCCCAGCCACCAGCTGTCAGAAGCTCACCAGCATGGATGATGGATGAAAATTTCATAATTCCTATGAGAAGCACAGAAGAAGTCCTATGGCCACAGAAGTTGCTGCCGATGTTCTTCATGAAGAGAGGAAGGGTATGAATCGGCGATGGGAATACAAACAAGGCTTTCCCAGGACACAAGGCATCTTGCCCCATGACAGTGTGCCTGCTGGTGAGTAAGAGGCATCCTTGTTACAGACAGAAAGAACTGGAAGAAGGGCAGTGTAAGTTTGTTCACAAACGCATGTCAGATGCTAAACCTGAGTGTCCTCAGTGTTCTCAACTTGGTTATGGGGAGAGAGAGGGAGGGAGAGAGAGAGAAGGATAGTCCTGGACCGATAGATACTACTGTGTCTCCGCAGTTGGGATCTTAAAGAGCTAACAGAACCCCCAAAGGTTTTCATTCTCTCTAAATGAGAAGATGTCCACAATATATTCTCTGAAAGCCCTTAAACAGAGACGCTCAGAAGCCCAGGACCAAGGCATCAGTGTCTTGCTACTTCACAACAGTATCCTGCAACACAAATGCTGACCTAGTGCTCTGAGGAAACAAGGAATTAAGAAAAATGAGGAGACTGCAAAATATGCTAACCTTTTAGTCAAGAGAATAATGGAAGCCAAAGAAAAATGCTAGGAGCAGATGGCCAAGAGACACAGGCCTTCCTTGCTGAGAGCTCCTAAATCTAAGTGGAAACTAGAAACTTAAAGAATCTTTAAGAGTAACAAATAAATAAGAGAGAAAATAAGAGAGAGAGAGAGAGAGAAGGAGGAGGAGGAAGAGGAGGAGGAGAGGGAGGGGGAGGAGGAAGAAGAAGAAGAACAAGAAGAAGACGATGGAGGAGGAGGAAGAGGAGGAGGAGGAGAAGAAGAAGTGATTCAATCCAGAATACAGATAAATAGATAAAAGGGTTATAAAGAGCTAAAAGGGACAGAAAGACCACTCAGTTGCAAAAGCTAATCGACAGGGGTAGTGTAGGAGGTTGCATTGCAGAGCCCCTGGCCTGTGGAGGAGGGGCTCACAGAAATCAGCAGAGGCAATTCAGGAACACAAATTTGATGGGAGGAAAAACAACAAAACATCAAAACCTAAATGGCTTGCTGATCATGAGAGCCATAGAGACAGAGACGGAGAGAAAGAGAATACCCACAGACCTGGGAAATATAGCTGTAGCCAGCAGCTCTCTAAGGAGCTGTAGGGAAGAGCAGGTAGGGATCAATCACATAGACAAATGACCAGCACTGGGGAACACTGTCTGGATGGCTGCAATGTTTTCCAACGATTCAGGAAAAAACAAAAAAAATGTATCAATATGCAAATACAGATGAAGCAAACTTGGTGAAATGTTGACTCTAGGTGGGTATTTGGGTGTTCTTTATAATAGTCTTTCTTTTAGCTTTTCTGTATGTTTGAAATTTTCACAAAATAGTAAAAAGTGCATTCTACCGCTCCATGAAAGACCATAGGAAACCAACATGATTACGACCGTGAAAACAGTAAGATACACAGGTTGAATTTACAGAGTTTTTTCAATAAATCCCTGTAACTAAGAAAGGGGAAAATGTGGACCAAAGTACCACTTATCATTTTATGTCTGCCTCTATAAGTTCCGTGGTTGATTTGTTTATTTGCCACTCTCCCAGGGATGTCTCTGTTGTTCGTCCCTCAACACTCATCTTACCTCCCAACTTCAAGAAAGCTAGGAAGAGAAACTGAGAGAGAGCGTCCAATAAAGCACTTGCTGCACAAACATGAAGACCTGAGTTTGAATCCCCAACACCCGTACGAAAAGCCAAATGTGACAGTGCTCACTTATAATCCCTGTGTTGGGGAGGCAGAGACTGACAGATCCCTGGTGTCCACTGGCTGGCCAGCCTGGGCTAATCTTTCAGTCCAAATCAAGCGAAAGACCCTGTCTCAAAAAAAACCCAAAGAAGATGGCTCCTGAGGAGAGAACCGTGAGGTTGTCCTCTGGTCTACACACACATCTGCACAGGTTCAAACACGTGCACATATACTATACAGACATACACACACAGAGAGGGGTGGGCAGCAATTGAAGATGGCCAATGGCAACCTCTGACCTCCACACTCATGACCATAGGTGCTCGAACACCTGCGCCTGCCTACCGCACACAAAATTTGGAAATAATGAACTTGAATGGCTTTAAATTGGTGTTAATCTTTCATCTGCTCTACTTTTTCAAAGAAAAACAATTTAGTTAGGAAACATTTTGCAGTCGCTTACCACACGCCAATGTATTGTGACACTAGAATTGAGAAACCTTCAGCTAGAAAGATAGCTTTATAATTACAGAGCCTCATCCATGAGGAGCTCTTCTCCCCAAGCTGATGATTAATGCACAAGTGTCAAATGGGAGGATGGCTCCTGGTGACGCTTGAGAGCGTTTGGCCTCACGTTGGCTCTATCCAGTGTTAATGCTTCAACAAAAGTTGGGATGGGTGTGGGATGCTGTACACATACAATCAGACAACTTAAATTCACAAAGCCCACTAATGACCTGCATACAAGTCTGCAGGACACTTTGTCTCTTATTAAGGGCCTCTGTTTCTAGTCCATTGTTAAATGAGTTATAGCAGCTAAGTAAGTCCATATATGGAAAGCAGTTGAATCATATTTTTTACAGAGCAACATAAAAAATGCTGCTTACTATATTATTGTACATTATAATATACATGGTATTATGCAACTGATACACATTCAAAAGATTGCACTTGAGGCTCAGAGTTGCAAAGGAGTCTGTTGTTATCAAACGAACACAAAATTTACCCTCTTAGACACTCTAAGTGCTCACTTCACTAGTGGTAAATACATTCTGTTATTTTTGCTACTCATGATTACCTATCTCCGGAACTCTTCCCACCTAATGAAACTGATTCTCTATACCTATTGAGCAATAACTTCTGCTGCCTCCTGCCATAACAACTACCATTCTACTTTCTGTTTCTATGATTCTGAATGTTTCAAGTACCTCACACAGGTACTTTTGTGGCTGAGACTCGGGCTTATTGCACTTCAGATAATTTCCTCCAGAGTCATCTATGTTGTAGCATGTAGTTGTTAGGCTGATGTGTGGGCTCAGCAGAGAAGGACACGGCGGCATATTCATAGGCTCAAACCCTGCCAGACCTCAGCAGAAAGAGCCACTGTCATGGCCCATGCCATCCTGGACAGTGGAACCCCAAGCATCTGAGCTCAGGTGTTTTTATTCATTCAGAACTCCTCAGGTGCAGGTCATAAGCAATCAAACATCCCCCCACAGAAATCCAGCACCTGCAGACAATACAAAATGCCAAGGCCTATGCATCCCTTTTCCCAAGAATGCACAAAAACAATTATTTTAAACACAACCAAAAAAAAAAAAACCAAAAAAACTTCCACAACAGTAGGAAATGTCCGAATCACCCCTTTTTAAAGACTGAATAATACTCCATTGCATGAATATACCACGTTTGCTTATCCACTTCTCCGTCAATGGTCACCTGGATGGCTTTCACATTTTAACTATCTGAATGCCGCAACAAGCATAGATATTCAAATATCCCAAATGAGATCTCCGTTCTAATTATTTTGAGCGCACATCCAGAGTGAAAATGGTGGATCATGTGGTAAATTGTAATTCTTAAGGAAGTGCTAATGTTTTCCACAAAGACTATATACCATTTTACATTCCCACCAATAGCATGAATAGGTGTTGCAATCACCCCACGGGTTCTCAAGCACCTCACTGATTTTTCTGTGACGTGGGATCTCACTGTCTCATTGCGGTCTTAAACTGTGTTACATGTACATACTGAATGTGGGCCAGTTGTTTATCTTCTTCAGAGAATTAAGTCGTGAAGTCTCTAGCCATTTCTGGATTCGGTTGCTTTTGCTGTTGAGAAGGCTGTTTTGACGGAACATTCCTTGGGATGAGGTTGACGGACACTGCATTACTCTGCTGTAACTACAGCCTGAGCAGCAGCGACTCCATGGTACAGTCTCAAAGACCACAGACAAATTAAAATCTGTTTTAATTAAATTAAAAACACAGCTGGAGATGCAGGAACTACTGACAGACTTTGACAAACCAGGCTGTCTAAAAACTAAAGAAGCTGTACGATAGAGTTTTTCACTTGTTTTTTAAGATGCCTATTGCTTCTTTAGGAAAATGAGTACATTTTAACAGTCTGTATAATAAAAGCGTGTGTACTGTTTGAGAGCCACGGAAGCGGCTCATCTGCCAAGGGCACCTGCCGCTGTGCCTGACAGCCTGAGTTCTAAAGAATTGACTTTCACAGGTTGCCACACCACACACACACACACACACACACACACACATACACACACACACAAACCACATACAAATAAATAAAGAAACAAATAGAAAAATGTAAGTGTTCCTGGTGTAATTGTGAGCAGGCTTGGGGAGAACTGTACTGATGTATGCGAAATTCCCTGATCTTACAACTATAAAATATAAAATAAAAAACCCTCAAGATGAGCACATGGCAAGTGTGTGATGTCTATTAACCCTCAGATACGCTTGGATTAAGTGTCTTTTAAGATTAAACCTCAGAGAGCCTAAGATTTTGATCTAATAAAATTCTAAGAATTCTGGATCCCCCCCTAATTAACATACTTAACTCTTTCCCAGATTGCCACCTCTTATTGGCTTTTTTTCAGGCTCTGGGACATTTCTCTTTTTCTTCCTTACCAAATAAGTTAAATACTCAGTGTGTTCATTTTTTTTTTTAAGGGAATGAAGTTGAAATGATTAAACAGGAAATGTGCACTTAGCTCCTGATGTTGGCTACCTCAAGACAAAATCAATTCCATTTCAAATGGAACGCTATTGGAGAGCTGTTTAGAAATGTGTTGATAGGAAAGAAATATTGAAGATGAATGCTCCAGAGACAGGAAATGAGAAACTTAAAGATATCCTTTAACACTAAAAGGCACTCTCAGTCTTTCTTGTCCTAAGGAAAAAAAAAATCTTTAAAATACTGTGCACATTTGAGACACTAATACACTGGGCTGAGAGCCAATGACACCTGGATAAAGAACCAAACTGTTCTCTCCCGGGTCCCCTGAGGAAATTCAGAAGTTTACATTTTGCAGATGCTCAAATCACTGACCCCACCTGCCTCCACTAATATCAGCCAAGGGGAAGAGAGAGAGAAGTCCCTTTAGTTCTGGAGCCTTTCCGTGGACCCTTGCTCTGTTTTCAGTGGATAAGCATCTTCTGGCTCGAGGAGCAGCTCTCAGGTTACACAGAGCAGGGCCTCTCTTCCTTTCAGTGACTCAGCTGCAAGGAAAAGGAAACATTTCTAAGGTCTCCAATGCAGTTCAATGCTTTCCACCAGACTACAAGTTTTCAGAGTCGGCCTTGTCCATTGCACCTTGCTTGTGGGTTGTTTTAAGTTTAAATTTATTTTTTTTTGATAATTTTTATATTTACATCATTTCCTTCCTTTTCTCTCCTCCTTCACCTCCTCCTGTGTCCTCCCACTCCTTCTCAAGTTCACGATCTCTTTTAATCATTACTAATGATCAAAAAGTATATTCTGAATCACTGACATTCAGAAAGAGGATAGAAGCATGGTCTGTGAGTTGAATATACCCTCTCTGTGTTGGCTATATATTTTATCTATGGGTGTTGGGGGGGCGGGGTTATCATATGTACACACACACACAATTGTGACTGGTGTCACCCCTAGGTAAGAAAGAAGGAAAGAAGGAAGGAAGGAAGAGAAAGAAAGAGAGCTAAGAGAATGGACGGAAGAAAAAAGAAGTACTGTTGAAAACGATAATTCTCATAATGTAATTGTGATGATTAGTAAGAACAAAGTGATACTGTAATTTTACAGCATTTAATTTTTTAGTACGTTTTCAGATTTTCCTGTAAGTACATGCCCGACAAGCCCTCACTCACCTGCAAATGTGCAAAATCCATAGTTAAAAGACTGGATGGCCTTGCGCAAGAAACTTAAGCCCCTTGAGACTTCAGTCTGTTCATCCGCAAAATAGGAGTGACAAAGGCAGCAGCAGAGCTAGATATTTGGGGTACACAGAGTGCTTAGAACAGAGGCCAGCCTGCATTAAACAATAATTATTAAAGCTGTGATTATCCACTTGCTCTGCAAACCTATTAGGGGCAAGGGAAGTAATAAACTATCTTCAAAAGAGTTTTTTGAAATCATGTTCTTCTGTATCAATGATTTTAGTTTGTCTAAAACTGGAATACACAACAATGGGGAAGTTAGCATCCATGTGTTGTACAGAAATCCCCTCTGCCATACAGACCACCATGCAGTCACAGACCTAAGGCAAGATCTGTTGGTAAATTATTAGAAAGGACCAGTGTCTGAGAGAACAACTTCTATCCTTTCTTTGAATTGGCCTCACTAAGCTTTGTTCATGAATTCAGCTTCTAAAAATCTTCTCTAGAAACATCAAGAATTTCAGTTCCATGCTGGAGAAGGCTAAGACTGTCCTTTTAGTAATTAGCAAAAGGAATTATAAAAACTGGAAGTAGACCCAGAAAGGTCAAGTACATGGCTGACCCCAAGTGAGACATTTCATGACGAAGATGTTTATCAAAGAAAATAACCCTGAGGGCCAGGGGACCCCACTTTTCACATCTGTAAGGGAGGCATGAGAGAGATCCATCTCTGGTGAGAGGAGGCCAGCGGACCTTACCAGCCTTGGTGTAAAAACAACACCTTGCCAATGCCCAGTGAGACTTTATTGTGCCTGCAAGGATCAGATCACTAAAGGTATCCTTGAAGCAACCCCATGGAGGGAAGACAGTACGAACCGCACTTAAGGGATGAGGGTACTGAGTCATGGAAGGGTTTGAAATGTGCCCAGAATCATAGCTAGCAAGTGGCAAATGTAGGATTTAAGTCAGGGAAGCAGATTCCAAATAATGCTTAAACAGTGTGTAGCACTGTCCTGACTAAATTTGTGCCATCTTCTGCACTGGGGCTGAACATACAGGCTTAGATGAGGTAGGCTTATCTGGCTGTGCCAAGGGTTAAATAAAAACTAAGCAAAGGATTTGTTGTCTACAAGTTCTGGTTTTTGTCCATCTCCAAGACCAGAGGGAGGAAAAAAGGTTCAAAAGTAAAAGGGAGACTGATAACAAACAGGGAAGTAAAAGAAAAAAAAAAAGAAGGAGGAGGAGAAGAAGGAGAAGAAACTTTTTGGAATGAGAACTATTCAAAGAAAAGGTGGTTCACTTGGACAAGTCTTACTGAGATAAATAGGAGAGAATTCCGACGATTCCCTAAACAGAGTTCAAGAGAGCAAACGGGAGCCAGTTGTACACTGCTCACGATAGCTGCTGAGCCTATCAACTCCACCCATTAGCTCTGTGGGTCAAGAACAAAACCTGTTTCTAAATTTTTTTTAACTTGGCTTTCTGCCATTTCCAACAGAATGCAGACAAGTATATTGAATTATGGAAAAAGCCCAATGATGATCATTTCATTTAATCAGACATCTTTACTATTTTATTTTGTCCACACAAAGAAATGTCTAAAAAGATAGTTTTATTTAGGGCTTCAGTTCCCTGATCTCTTTATTCCTTTAAATTCTAAAATGTCTTTCTTCTACATTCTTCTTTGATGGTGTTCTTAAGACCCTAGTTCTCACATATCAAAACAACAATTGTATAGTGTGTTAAATATTTACCCATACAGCTGTCTTTTTAAGCTGCCACTACTAAATAAAGAAAAAGAACTTAATACAGTACAGTTCCTTAGGCAGCACATGAGATGACTTAGGAAATTTCTTTAAAAAAAATACTATAACCAATGGAAATCTGAAAGTAATGAATTTAGGTAGAATAGCATTCCTCCAGTTTTAATAACAATCTCCTAGAAAGCTTATGATATTAAGTACACCAATTTGTGTCTGGGTGGTGGTGACAGGGCATGTCTTTAATTCTAACACCTGGGAGGCAGAGGCAGTCAGAGTGTTCTGATCTAGAAACTGAGCTTCAGGACAGCCAGGGTTACAGAGAGAAACCCTATTTTAAAACAAAACAAACAAACAGAAAAGTAAAGGAAGGAAGGAAAGAAGGAGGAAGGAAGGAAGGAAGGAAGGAAAGAAGAAGGAAGAAAGGAAGGAAGGAAGGAAGGAAGGAAGGAAGGAAGGAAGGAAGGAAGGAAGGCAGGCAGGCAGGCAACTTTGGAAAATTTGGCACCAAACAAGTTTTCACTAAACTCTTTAGGTAATTTCAGTATAGTTTCAGACTTACTTAAGGAAGTCTCAAAGTCTTGTTGGACATTAGCAAATATACTGGTTTAAGGTTGCAGCTTGTGGATCTATGTTTACAGAGATAGTCAAGGATGGATCTTTAAAGATAACCATGAACCCTCCCACTGCATTTTCTTCTCATTGGTCAGGATTAAGTGAGGTGATGCTCGTGAAGGATATTTTACAATTAGCATGTGTTAAGAGTAATTATTTTTGATACATTCATTAAAATAGGGCTAGAAGACAACAGGCAGACGCATCCTGGTAGACGCACATAAAGTCTGCCTCTTGTGTCTCTCTAAAAAGTGCAAAGATTGAAAAAGACTAATCACTATTGATTTTAATTCTGTGATTCCAAACCTTCTGGGCATTTTGGATTTAAGGAGAGCTAGATACCACACTTGTGTGTGCTGCTCTGACCCATTTTCCAAGTGACTTGAAGGCTACAAACTTAACGCCGGCCTCAGAGGAGAAGGGGATCCGCAGTGCAAGCTGGTTTGACACTTCTGCTTGGTGTTCAGTATAATCTAGTGTTCAAATCCATGATCTCATCCAGGATTGTCAGAGAAGGGCCCCACATGTCCCAAGACTCCCACCCACTTCCTCTCACTTCTCTGCCTATTTTCTGTATATTGATTCTTTTTCTCTTGGTTATTTTCTTTCTTCTCAGTTGATTTAAGGTTCTAAATTGTTCACAAGCAGTCCTGATCTTTAAGATCAGTACCCCTGATAGTCACTAGATATGGAGCTGATTATGCAGACAGTGGCAAAGTTAAGTAATCCGTATCTGAATTAAGAAGAAAGTCGCTTGCTGATCTAAAATATTCAGAGGATGAGACTTGTCTTGATGGCTCAGATTTGAAGTCTAGTATTTTGTTTTGAAGTACCTTGTAAACTTTTACAGTAACCCTTGTCTGCTTATTTATCAGTGTTGGGGAAAGGCAAATGTGTGATCTGCAGAGTCCTGATTGTTACCCACATAGCTGCTGTCATGCTACATACTTCAACAAGTGATCATTCAACAGAGAGAACAGAAAGGCCCGTTGATTAAAGAGATAAAACCATCACCACAGAAAACTCACTTCAAACGTATGGCCTCTCAAAGAGCAGCACAGATCCAGAGAGGCCAAATCCAGCCAACATAAGAGTCTATCCCACAGGAAGGGTGTCTGATGAAGCAAAGCAACAATAGAGCCCCCTTGCTGAGGGCTGTGGTGGGAATCTGGGAATTCAAATCAAGGCCGTAACCTGCAACATTGTACCTAGACTCTCAAAGCATGAACGGTGACCTGAAGAGAAGCAAGGTAAGTACATGTTCTGTCGACACAGCTCATTCTGACACACGTGTCCCAAGATAAGACACTGATGAACAGATGCAATGGCAGCTCTGCTGGACCCTGTGCAAGAGCTAGAACTAGTGACTAGAACAGTTTGTCTGGTTTAAGATGCTGACAAATCCCATAGCGGCAAGACCAACCTCTGACCAACTCATGCTCCCCATCCATGTACTCTTCATTGATTCGTCTATTCTGAGACAGTCCGTCATTCTCCAGCATGTAAGTCCGTCATTCTCTTTGGACACAGCAAGGAAATAAATCTAACTTTGCATTTCTAGTAGGACCTAATACCAACTACTTCATCACCCAAATGCGATTACCATGAGCAAATAGTGCAATGACCTACTAATGATTTGACTACACTCAGTAACTACTATAGTACTGTCTTTCCCATAGCCAGAATACAAAAGTTTCCGAATCACCCAGGGATAAGAGTGGAATGATTCCTTTCCATATTACTTAACATTTCATCTCCTAATTTTGAATTCTGCAGGTCTGGAGGTCTTTTGCATCCACCAAAGGCCACAACTATGACTCCACTGAACTGAAAACTGAGATTTTTCCCTGGCCATTTTGAGCTTCTCTTGCCACTAAATCAGCGGCCAAGGCAAGGGTCGCTCTATTGGCTTGGGAATTAAGCCTGATTACTGTAAGGAATCGCGGCTGCTAGGTATTAGAGGGAGGGAATGTATGGAGTCCATACTCTTTCAGTAGCAAAGCTTGCTGCAAAATAATCAAAACTAAAGGAAGGGCGTGGCCACTGAAGATCTGGACACTTCATAATATTAAAGAACTGGGTCACCCACCACATGGTAAAGGAATTAGGCCAGCTGAGCAGCTGGCCCAGCATGAAGGAAACATGAAATGCTTCAGAAGTTATTAGTATCACTAAACCTAAGACAGTGATGTGTGTTTCATTAATTCTTTATTATGCATACATATTATGTTTTATTTTTTACTACTTCTTCATTTTATTTATTTTATTACTTCTTTATTATATATACATATTATGTTGTTTGATAGGATACTATCATATTTTATTTTACTCTAAATCTGGGTATATATAATTGCATATATATATATATATATATAATTGTATATTATATATAATAAGGTATGTATCATTGCCAATATACTACATATTAAAATATATTTAGATATATTAATAAGTTTATTTTCCATTCTTCTTTTTCCCAATTATTTTGAAAGGATTATTGGTAACGATTAATTTTATAATCTTGTCATTATATCACAGAATAGTCATATGTCACTGGAAAATCAATTTAAAGAGTAATACCTAACCTAGAGATAGACACTCTGTCACTCATATTAAATATGTGAAGATAATATTTAGTTTGACTGCAGTAACTATTTCTCCCTTTGACGGGGAAGTGGTAGGGTGAAAAGAGCTTCCATAAGAGGATTTGTTCCCTGTATTTGTTACTGCTGCGGTGAGAACAGGCAAGTGTGTTCACGAGGCTGTAGACGGATGGTGGACTGTGCTCATTTTTAAACTTTTGCCTTTCAGGTCTAATCCCATTTCTTTCTAGACTCTGCTTTGGAAACCTGATGCCAATAACCTGCAAGCTGTCTTTCTCCTCAGCCAGTCTGATAGGCGGTATTAGCAGGGTTTGACAGAGGGAGGCTGTCTGGAGCCAGAGTATGAAGAAAGAACCTTTGTGAGTGCAGCCCCAGCTGCCCTTCATTCTGTCCATGGCAGCTGGATGTACCTGATCATTTTCTGGTACTCCCAGAACCGACCACACAGTACGGCCTCATACCAGATCTGACCATGAAGTGTCTCCCCGTCAGGGGCTGGGTCCCAGCCCTTCAGCATTTTCTAGGTTGTAAAATTCCTACTCGTTTCTTTTTGTTCTTGCAGCCTAAGTGGTGTTTTTTCCTGGTGTTAATACAAACTGTATTGATATTAACTGCGTCCCTGTCATAGTCTCTCTTCCTATTGCTGTGATGAAAATCCTCTTTCAAAAGCAACTTAAGGTAGAATGTTCTTGATGACACTTCAATGGCACAGGTTATCAGGGCAGGGAAGTCAAGACTGTCAGTCACATGACATCTACAGTCAAGAAAACAGAGAGATGAGTTCACCCTACAGCTCAGCACACCTTTCTCCATTTTATACAGCCCAGGATCCTCTGCCCAGGCAATGGTCCCACCCACGACTGGGACTGGTCTTTCCTCATCAATTAGAATAATCAAGATGATCCCTTACAGGCATGCCCTGAGGCCCATCTCCCATGCAGTTCTAGATTCTGTCAAGCTGACACTTAACAGTAGCCATCACAGGCCTGTTCTGCTTTTTCATTTTCTATCATCCGTTTTACCAATGACTCTATATTAAAATGACAAGGATGGGTTGTGTTTTTTGATTGGACCCTGTGGTGGTTTGGATAAGAACAGCCCCCACAGGCTCATATATTTGAATGTTTCATCACTAGGAAATAGCACTATTTGGAAAGATGAAAACTGTTAGGAGATGTGGCTTTGTTAGAGGAAGTATACCACTTGGGGTGGGTTTTGAGGTTTCAAACTCTGTTGCCAAGCCCAGTTTCTTTCTTTCTCTCTCTCTCTCTTCGCCACCCCCCTCCCTCTCTGCCATTGGATCAGGATATAGAACTTTCAGCTACTTCTCCAGCATGATTCTGCCTGTGTGCCACCATGCTCCCCGCCATGACAGTAACAGAGTAAACCTCTGGACTGTGAGCCAGCCCCAATTAAATGCTTTCTTTTATGAGACTTGCCTTGGTCATGGATTTTCCTCACAGAAATAGAATTAAGACAGACACCAACAGACAAAAACAACACTGTTCGCCTTATGTGGCGAGGAGTCAACAGGTGCACCTTCATAATCAATCAGCAAATTCCAGCACTACCATTTCAATACTCGGGTACTGGACAGCAATACCCTGACCAGTTTTCGAGGCCAAAAATGTTCCTAAATTCTTCAGATAGTAGAAAGACAACAGTGCAGGTATATGAAATCACCTGAGAGTCCAGCTGGGTATGGTATAGAGCCTTTCAGGCTTCGATGGAACACTTCAGAGAGTAAATGTTGCTGCAGGTCAATTCAACACCAAACAAGCTTTTAAAAAATGCTTTTAGAGTACTCTAACCTTGGAATTGTTGATGGGGGCATTTTGAACCTGCATTGGGAAAAATTATCAAAGATTCATCAAAGAGTTCAGTTGTTTGGCTATTTGTTTTTGTCTCACACTAAGCCAAGATGACCTGGAACTCCCAGCAATCCCCCTGCCTCAGCCATCTGAATATTGGTATTATAGAATCCTATTTCAAAAAAGAAAAGTCTAAGGTAGAATTCAGATTTTTTCCAAACATCACTCAGTGACTCTGAGTGTGGATACAGAGTCTGACATCAACACAGGGGGCTAAAAGCAGGCACCCTAACCTGAGCCTCTTGCAGACCCTTTTGGTTGTCTTCAGGGGAAATTACCCCCCTTTACCTGTGAATGAACGGACTGGTCCTACGCTGACAGGGAAAATCTACTCTGACAACCTGACAGCAGATGATAGGGAGCCCTTATTTGAGACAGGGCTAATGAAGTTGTGTGCAGAAGTCAGCCATCCAACTCTACAAAGAAGATGATGACCATGCCACATGGGATATGTCCTAACATGCCAATTTGTTATTTGGGACTTTGATAGTTGCAGAATTAACAAGAAAAAATATGTATAAATGCCTTACTGGTGATCTAAATACATCCAGCTAGCTGCCAGAATAACTAGAAAGAAAACCAGATAACAATTATTTCCTTTGGGAATTACGGCTGAGGAAATGGAAAATGGGAAAACAGCCGACAGCTCTATGCACCAGCTTTTCTGTATAATTTGATGTGTGACTAGGTGACTGTATTAATTCAAAACATTTTAACTACTATTCTAAAATGTCTGTGCTGGAAATGCAACATGTCTCTGTGAGTTGTGAAAAGCAAGAGCTTATCTTGGAGAAAATAAATGCAGTTTTGTACTTTCTGAATAGCAATTTAAAATTTGATGCAATAACACTCATTTAAATCAAATTTAGTCAACTTGCACTTCTAGGTAACCCAGAAAAGATTCTTCCTGAAAACAACCTGAACAGTGAGAATGGTCTTTTTGTGAGCTGAGGAGATGTCGCAGTCAGTAAAGTACCTAAGTGTAAATCTCCAGTGTCCAAGTAAAAAGCCAGGTGCTGTAGTTCACATCTGTCACCCAGTGCTGCGGGAGGGGCAGAGACAGGAGGATCCCAGGAGCTCGCTGGGCAGTCAGCCAACCAAGCAGAATCACTGAGCTCAAGGTCATCGAGAGACCCTGTCTCAAAAAAAATTAAATGGAGAGCAATTGGGGAAGTCATCTGACATTGGCCTCTGACCCCCCCTCCCACACACAAACACAAATGCAAATACACACACAAACACAGACTCTCTCTCTCTTTCTCTCTCACACACACACAAACACATACACACACACAGAGAGAGGAAAAGTGTTTTTTTTTGTTGTTTTGTTTTTTGTTTTTTTTTAAGTAACAAAACTTCATGTTCATTGAAGCTGGAAAGTAATTGCAATCTAAACCACAAACTACTGAAGACAGAAGGTTCTGGCACAAATTGAAAGTTTGGGAGAAAAGGCAGCCAATGACAGAGCTCTTGCACAGGTCACCTTCTCCAATGGTCACCAGGTCGCTCAGTGGAGACAGTGAATCCTCGGGGTTGGCTCTGGAATAGCTGGCAGCCTGCTCCACCCCGCAGAGAGCAGAATGTGTGGTGCTGAGTGAAAAACGCTGAGACAGAATGCTTTTACTGGTGGAGAGAAAAGAAGGGATCCGATTGTACGTAGGAGATTGGTCACACCAGCTGGGTTAAGTCGGTAACTGTTCAAAGTCCTTCAAAAAATGTAACTCTATGCAAATCCACTTGAGGTCGGTGCTGTTGTGGCCATGCAATGTTACAGGTGAGGTGCCAGAGGCATTTGGATTCTAAGTGACTTGCCGGAGGCTACTGCTTGCAACTGCAGAACTTCAACACCAGCCAGAATTCGCCCAGAGTTCACCCTCACAACTAAGTAGGTTATAGTGCTCTTTAAAGAGAACAGTGAATGAAAGGAGGGGGAAGGAAAAAAGGAAGGAAACTTCACACAAAACCCACTGTTTAGTAACAATAGCTAACCAGAACATCCAAGCACCGTACATAGTGTGCTGAAAAACATGGGAAAGAGATATTCTGAGAAAATTAAAAGAGTCAATTGTATGATTGCGGAAATTGTAGGGAGAAATAAAAAAAATATATATATAGCTAATTAAAATTAGTAGACAGGTCTGTGGAAATGACAATAAATTAGTTTTTTATTCACAATAGTCAATAGAGGTCATTAAAAGTTGACAAATCAAAATATGCAAGATTAAGAATATTCTTTTTTGCAAGATATGTTTCATTGTTTATTTATATGTACACGGGCACTCAAGTGAGTTTGGGTACCCAAGGTGTCAGGTCCCCTAGAACTAAAGTTACAGGCTGTTGTGAGTTGCTCAATGTAGGTGCTGAGACTTGAACTTGGGTCCTCTGCAGGAGAATACATGCTCTTAAGCACTGATCCATCATCTCTCCAGACCCATTAAGTGTATTCTTAAAAGTTCTAAAATAACCAGCAAAGGGCTTAGAAATACATGATTCTCTAACTATCAGAAAGAAAATACAGGCCAGGAATACTGACACATGCTTGTAATGGCCAGCGCTTGGGAGGCTGAGGTAAGTTGGCTCAGGCTACTATAAGAAACATAGCAAGAACCTATCTCAAGAAACCAAGTTTAGGTGGGTGGGGGAGAAAAATATTTATATTAGTGACTTTTCTGTTGCTGTGATAAAACACCAGGAATTCTCAAAGCCCTCCCCCGTTGTTCTCCCTCCATCAAGGCTGTACTCCCTCCCTGAGCAGCACTACCAAGTATCCCAACACTTTAGCCCATGGGGGGCATTCCTCATCTAAACCATCGCACTTAATTCTTGATGTGTTTGCAGAACAAAAAACAAGGACGACAATAATGGTTAAAATCACAGACGAGACGTGAAATCTAACATATCATCGTGTACAGATGAGATAATGCTACCTACTAAAAACATGAAGATTTCAGGAAAGCTTAGAAAACCAAGCAATTATTCATTGCATACAAAAAAAATAGATTCATAGAAAAAACAAATACAAAACATACGACAGGTAATTACAAAAAAAAAAAAAAAAAGAGGCTAAGAGATTGATTGCATTATTAACATCCAAGTCGAATTCCCTGAGGAAGTATAAAAGGAGTAAGCTCAATTGATAATGATAAAAGAGTCAGCTGTTAATGAATTATGTCATGGGATACTAAGGGCCCCAGCATAGAAGTTACGTTTTCAAATAGAAAACAACAGCCCAAATTAAAATAAAATTAGCGCTATTAAAATTTTTGTATTAAGAACATTAGAATGCGAAATTCTAGGAAAATTTAGATAAGAACAATGAGAAGACTATGCATCGGAATGCCTGTGTTAGCCCTAAAATTAGTGCTTCAAATTCAAAGCCTTGCTAAAATTAGTTTTTAAATAAAACCACCCTGAGTTCATATTTAAAACAAGGGCTAAGAAGTAGTGAGAGGTAATTAAAGACAAAAGCAGGTATTAATGACTTGAGAGCAAATTATGTAAAAATAACAAATATGAAAGGGGTTCATTTGAGGGAAATCATAGGAAATGAGTAGAAGTCAGCTTATCTCCCTTTCAAAATAAAGTATGAAGAAAATGTAAACATACAGAGTCAGCAATTAGAATGGACTAAAAGCAACTAAAATAATTGTGTGCCAATATTCTGCAAATGCACTTGAAAACTGAGATAAAACGTATCTGTTTCTAGGGAAAAATGACCCTACAAAAGCGTTCTGAAGACAAACACCAATTACCAGTGTCGATGTTGAGAAAGTTGTCAAAGATAGCACCTCACAAAAACACCAGACGCCAGTCTAACTAATGACTTCATTCAAAACACCAAGGAGCAAATCACACCAATCCTAAGTGATCTCTGTGTGTGTTTAGGGGTGGGGGAGGAAGAAGAGACTGACATTGGTTCTGAAAAATAGAGTGCAAAAGAGAAACTACAGACCAGTATGCAATTCATAAATAGTCCAGGAGTGTTACAAAACGAAAGAAGTTAGTAAGTTAATGTACAATGACAGAATGGAGCTCATCCTGGAGATACAAGGAATACTTCAAAATTAGATTATCTAGTCATTTATAATTAAAAGGTTAAAGGAGAAACCCCACTAATTATCTCAATAAATAGTAAGAGCTCATCTTGTAAAGTTGAACAGTAGCATATACCTATAATTACTGCAGTAAGGAGGCTGGGGCAGGAGAATCGAAGGCTCATCAGACAGAGCAAGCCCTTGTCAAAAACAAACAAATATGAATGCTTCAAATATCAGCAACAACAAAAGGCTGAGCTACTGCACAACCCAGATTAAACAGGCAAATTTGTTTATATGTAAACAGATACAGCTTCGCCTCCAAAGGTATACATTGCACATGCACATAAACAAAATCTAGCATCATGCGCAAAGAAAGCTCGTTGTAATTGGTTTCATTGCCATAAGGAGCAAGATGGATAAAGACAGCCTTTGCGAGAAAAAGGCATGAGACATCAGGGCAGGCCCAGTGGCAGCTGCTAATTATGAGAAAAGCTTCAGAATGAGAGGAGGGACACTTCGGTGTCAGTTGGCTCTGTGTCCCACTCAAGGACAATATCAGAATGGGTGGCAGGAATAGTCTGACAGACTCAGGAAATTAGCTTCACTCAGGTGACTGCACGAATAAAGTCAACTGTCTAAGGATAATGAGAGACAGGCTTTTCACTAATGAAGAAGAGAAATGAGTTTTAGTGAAACTACATTTGATAAAGGATTGACAACCAGATTCCTTCATTGTGAAAGCACGTTCATCTTTCTCTTAGCAGTTAGCAATGAGGATATGTAGGCACCATGAGATAGCCCTTCTCGGTAGCTAACTTTCACCTAATGACGTTAGCCCTTAGCATCCAAAGACCATCCTGGTAGAAGTCGATAACTTCATTACTTCACTGATGATTACAAAATGATGATTTCTAATGCTCCCGTTTCCTATCCATGTGTTAGCTGCTGTCCTTCTGTAAGAACAGTCCCTACCCCCTGAAAAGATGGAATCAATTACAACTTTTCCCTTTAATTACAGATTTACAGAGTGAACATTTGCTGTAAAAGTCACCTTCAAGGTGGGAAATGAGGCGTGTGCGTTTCCTCTCCTCCCTTCTCCCTCTCTGGATTTAAAGGTTATCTTTTACAGTTGGTTGGTTATCTTTTACGTATTAAAATGGCCTCAGATTTGACCAGTGGGAAGATGCTCACCTCCTCAAGCTCATTTGTAGGTACTCCCGTCATGGGCTCAGTGATCTCTCCATTGCTCTTGGCAACAGTGAGGCATCTTAAGCCCTACTTCATACTTGCTCTGCTCTGCCACACACCTGGGATTCGGCCATTGTTTCTTTCAGTTCCAAAATATTTAGAAAACAAGACAAAAATTGCTAAATGCAAAGGTTGTCCCTGGGGTGCCATTGGTCTTACACAGTTTAATGTATAAAGTGTGATATGAAAGCCAGATGTATTTATATTTCAATTTACATTTAAATATCATAGGGCTTTCTGCCTTAGTATCTTTGTCTATGTGTATCTTTTTTTTCTTATGTTTTCAAATATTGATTAGCAGTCTTATTGGCTAGTGTATATCAATTGTTCCACACTTACAGTGATAGTATTAACTATGAACAGTAAAATCAAATTACCTTTGTCCTTTGTGGGGGTTTTCTGTGTGTGTGTATGTGTGTGTGTATGTGTGTGTGTGTGTGTGTATGTATGTGTGTATGTGTGTATGTGTGTATGTATGTGTGTGTGTGTATGTGTGTGTGTATGTGTGTGTGTATGTGTGTATGTGTGTGTGTGTGTGTGTGTATGTGTATGTGTGTGTGTGTATGTGTGTGTGTGTATGTGTGTGTGTGTGTATGTGTGTGTGTATGTGTGTGTGTGTATGTGTGTGTGTGTATGTGTGTGTGTGTATGTGTATGTGTGTGTGTGTGTGTGTATGTGTGTGTGTGTATGCGTGTGTGTGTGTGTGTATGTGTGTGTGTGTGTGTGCGCGTGTGTGTGTGTGTGTATGTGTGTGTGTGTGTGTGTGTGCGCGTGTGTGTGTGTGTGTATGTGTGTGTGTGTGTGTGTGTGTGTGTGTGCGCGTGTGTGTGTGTAGGCCAGAGTAGAATTGCGAGGTTCTATGACAAACCTATACATAGTATTTTAGGAACTCTAAGCCTGCTCACAAGGCAGCTGAAGCCTTTTCAGCTGCTCCCTTGACAGGTGAGGGTTCCGGTTCCTCCATGTCCCAGTCAGCAGTCATTACTATCTTTGCTTTGATCACAACAGTGTTGTGGGTATGATGGTCTCTCTTTGCGGTTTGGATTTGTATTTCCCTCATAAGATCCTTAGTGTGGTAGTCTAAAGACACAACGAACTAGAAACAGCTGGAAAAATGGCTCAGTAGATAAAGTGGTTGCCACACAAATGTGAAGACAGATTTCAGATCCCTAGATCCCACATAAAAAACTGGACCGGTCACCCACCCACAATCCCAGCACTCAGGAGGTAGAGAAGTAACCCTTGTGGTAAGATGAAGATCTAACCTGTAGAATTAGCAAGCTCTGATTTAGTGACAGACCCAATGCCTTGTTAAATGAAATGGAGAGTAATCAAAAAAGATACTTGATACAATGTCTGGCCTCCATGCACAGACCCTCTACACACATAGACAAGAGAAAGGCACTGTTAAGAAATAAAAATGGGCTGGTTCGCTGTCCTAGCAAGTTAACTGGCTTGCTGCCAAGCTTCACAGCTTGAATTCCATCCCCAGGAACTACACTGTAGAAAGAGAAAAGTGACTCCTGCAGGTTGCCCTCTGACCTATACATACAAAACAAAGATGCAAAAATGTAAAGAAATGTTAAAGAGTATGAAAAAAGGAATGAAAAGATAAGAAAAAATATTTGTCAGCTATCTGGCAAAGATCTTCCATGTGAAATATATGAGGAAAATCTTACAGTTAAAAAATAATTTTTGTAAATAGCAACCCAATTTTTAAAAAGATTTGAATGGCCACTTCATACATAAATGGTCATTAAGCTCATGAATAGACAGTCAACAACACTATTTCCCAAGGAACTGTAAATTAAAATCACAGTGAAACATCACAACACATCCAAATCAAAATTACTAAAATTAAAAGGGCCAAAAAGAACAAGCATTGGCTTATAACTCTCATTCTTTTCTGTTTAGACAGGAAAATGCTACTTCCACTTGGAAAGGCTTTGGCAGTTTCTTACAGCATCCAAGATGCTCTTAGCAAAAGTCCCAACAATTCTACTTCACAATGTGTATGCAAGAGGAATCTTAATGCTCAGCAGTGTGCATGGCATCCGCCTATATCTCCTTTGGGGTGAAGTGCTCAAAAGTTAGAATATATATGATTCAGAGGCAGTAGAAGATACCATAGATTTTGGTCAAAAGTTGGAGGTCTAAATGATCAAATGGTCAAGAGTTTGAAACAACAAAAAAATTAGGTGTACACGCACACACACACACACACACACATCCAAAACAGAATCATGTAAACAGACAACTATAAGTGAACACAAGGTATGAAGATCTGTATATCTCTTATCAGCAACCCTGGACACTGTTCATATACAAGAGACACCAACCAACCAAGAAGACAAAATGGCTTGGTCAGCAGATGTCAGTAATCTCACTTAGTAAAGATCTGGGCCCCTTCCATCCTGGAAGGGCCAGATATGGAACTCTCAAAATAGATACATACTCCAGGAATAAGCTTGCCTTTCTTGCTTACATGTTTTCAGCCTGTATCATGATCTGAGGGTAACAGTTTTTAATACACTAGTATAGGGTTCTCCACATGCGTGGGGTGTCCAATTCAGATCAAAGACTGTGCCAGAACCTTCTTTGGTTCTAGGTTCCACTGTTACAAATCATGTATATATACAAATCATGTATAACCACAGTCGATAGCTTGCTCACTGGAAGATTTTGCTTTTATAATATTATCAAGCTTACATGTGAGTCCTTGATTTGTGTTTGTAAGTTTTATGGATTTACCCATAAATCTTTTCTATCAACTGGTTTAGGATCCCGCCATAGTTAAGGTGTTTCTCCAGACAGGAGTTTTGCATTTTCTGCACACGTAGTAGACTTGTCCTCTTTGGTCTTGCTTGCGCTCAATGCCAGATGTCTCTCCACCACCTCTTAGAGACGGTTCCTGGCCAGTCTGACCAAATTACTTTGATAGAACCCAGATGATGAGGCAGGTTTCAAAATGCATGGACATTTGGCCAAACACTTCCCCAACCAGGGCTTATTTGTACCTGTAGAAAGACATTTTAGATCATCTCTACTTTCTCAAGGAGCAGTTTTGCTATACAGTGTCCAATTCCTATACATAAATTCCCGAAACAGCGCGCACGGAAGTTCAGAAGCTGAAAGTGGAGCAGCTGCAGACTTACACATGCAAATGGTGCTGATTTTCAACACTGAGACGGAACTCCTCATCTTGATGTTTGAATTATAAACTTGTGCCTTGTTCTTGGTATTGATTTTGCTTTTGAAACTCAAAACAAAGCCTCAGTTCAAATATGACTAAAAAATTCCAGTGCTTTGGCATGATCTCTAGCTTGCAGCTTTGTCTTTATTTTATTAAGCATATTAAAGGCCCTATGATTAATATTAGCAGTTTACTTTTCATTAAAATATGTGCAAGAGTAAAAATAAGAGAGTCAACTTTTTACGTGATTCAACTAATTGTCAAAGATCTCAGTGCTGCCAATACTGCCAATCTCTGGCTCCTAATATCTGCATAGAAAAGTTGAGTATTCATCTATCAACTAATGTTCAAAAGATAAATTCAGTTACATAGAAAGGTTTTAAGCATTTGAAAGGTTGTCCAAAAGTCAAACACAAAGATCTATTACTGCCTGTATTAAATTTAATTTAAAATTTAAATTGAATTACTGCCTTAATAAAAATGGTATTTGACAAGCTGTGACTTGAAACCCACACATGCAAACCATTCCAGGGGAAAGTGGCTGCTGTAGTTTGACTAAGTGTCCCCTAAAGGCAAGTGTGTCTAAGGGCTTTGTCATCAGCCTGTGGTGTTATGGGAAGTTGGGGGCAGGGAGGGTAACCTTTAAGAGGTGGGGACAGGTAAAAGGAAGTAAGGTCAATGAAGGCACATCCTGGCAGAGGATATTGGGACCTTGCCACCCCCTTCTCCCTGGATGCCATGGGACAAACAGGCCTTCTCAACACACGTTCTTGCCATTCTATACTGCCTCACCATAGGCCCAAAGGCAATGGAGCCAACAGACCATCAAGTAAAACCTCAGAAATTATGAAGCAAAAGAAATCTTCCTTCTGTACAAGCTGACCACCCCAAGCATTTGTGAGTGCAACGGAAAGCTAACAAACACAGTGGCTATGACTGATTTCATGTGGGTATGTACCATTACCATATACAGCAAATGCTATAGCATCCAACCCAGGTTCTTTCTGGGCTGAATTATAAACTTGTGCCATCTTATAACTACTTCTATATAACCTTCTTATACAACAGTTATAACACTTCTTATAACCACTTCAAACCATCTCTGTGAGCTCCAAAACTTTCAAAATGCCTTGCCTAAAGTGCTGAACATTGGCAGAGAATGAGCACTCCTCTTCTGCTTCCCTCCCAGCAGCCTTTAGTGACTAAGGAGAGTCTGTGTATGAAGGTTCCAGCTTCCTAGGAATCTGACTGGGAGACATGCTTCAGATCATTTTTCAGGCTCTACCTTGTGGACTGAAATAAAGCCAGTCACTTGATGAGGCCTCTTCTGTGACTGCCTGACCTTTCTGAACCTCTTCCCCCTCACCTCCAAGTTCTTCCACATTTCCTTCACACAGTGCTTCTGTGTAAATCCTCCTCCTGGGATGTGCCTCACATCATTTGACACCCCTACTATAGCCACTAATTGGTAAGGGAATTAGCTGTCCAATAACCTCTGTAGTGACCTATTTTGAGACCCAGAAGGACACTGAATGCTGAACAAACTAATAAACTCAACAAATTCATTCTTGGGGCATCTACATGTGGAATACTTGGGGACAGGGCTGACTTGTGGCTTAGAGACAGTGGTCGGGAAAGAGGAAAGCACAGGGATACAAAGGGTGTCACAAAGCATTGGCCACAGTTATGGGGCTCAAGTTTTTCCTGTGGCTCAAGATTCCATTTTTGAATGAGTGAATCCACAATTAAAACCCTTACCTTCCCACTGCCTTCATGGTGCCCAGGTGTCTGCAGGATTCCCTGGAGCTTGGGACAAGTCCTGGTGCCTATGGGATGTTCAGGCACATGTGGGAAGCCCTGGTGCTGCAGGAGGTCCTGGTGCCCCTAGAAGGCCCTGGTGCTGGTAGGATGTCTGGGCACCTGTGGGATATCCAAATGCCTGTGGGACACCCTGATGCCTGTGTAGGTCCAGGTGACTGCCAGATCACTGGGTGCCTGTGTGATGTCTGTGTGTCTACAGGATGTCTGGATGCCTGTGAGATGTCCAGGTGTCTTTGGGTTGTCCCAGTGCCTGTGGGATTCACTGGAGCCTGGGGGATGTCCTGGTGCCTGTGGGATGTCTCTGTTCCTGTGGGAAGTCCTGGTACCCACAGGAGGTCCTGATGCCTGCAGGAAGCCCTGATGCCTATGGAATATCCAGGTGCCTGTGGGAGGCCCTAGTGATTGCTGGATGACTGAGTACCTATGTGATGTGTGGGTATCTGTGTGATGCCTGTGTACCTGCAAGATGTAGAGGTACCTGTGGGATGTCCAGGCCTTTGTGAGTTGACCCAGTACCTGTGTGATGCCTGGGTGTCTGCAGGAATTCCTGGAGCCCAGGGGATGACCTGGTGCCCGTGGGAAATCCTGGTACCTGGGAGATATCAGATGCCTGAGGGATATCCAGGTGCTTACAGGAGACACTGGCACCTGTGGGAAGGCTTAGTGTCTGCAGGATGCCCTGCTACCTATAGGAGGCCTGGTGTCTGCAGGATATCCAGGTGCCTGTGGGAAGTATCTGTGCCTGGGGATGACCCGATGCCCCCCGGATGTCCTGGTGCCTGTGGAAGACACTGATTCCTGCAGGATGTATGAGGACCTGTGGGATACCCTGGTGCTCTCAGGATATTAGGATGCCTGCTCAGTATCTAGATGCCTAGGTAATGTGTGGGTGCTTGTGGGCTTGTTCAACTTCAGGTTGAACTTCATAGTACTTGGTCTTAGGCTGGCATGGATCTAGTGAATGGGCATCAACAGAGCAGCCTGCTACCTCCAGGATCTGCAGTGAAGCCCATGATCCACACTCCTGCCACACTAATTGGACTTAATTTTCATTTTTCATTTTTTCTTTTTTCTCTCTTTATTTTTTCTTTTTCTTGTGTGCCTGTGCGTGTGCATGTGAGTGTGTGCACACTTAAGGGCACAGAGACAAGATAGGGATACAAGGAGGAATGGGAAGAAGGTGTTATCAAGATACAATGTATGAAACTCAAATTATTAAAGTATTTTAAAAAACACCTTCTTTACCTTCCACCTTTAGTGAAACTCAATGCTCCATTTTCTGTTTGAGATTCCATCAATAGTTTACATGTTTCAAATATATTATTTCAAGTATTGTTGCATACCTGGGAAACTTCGTTCTGTACCTGACATTTCAAAGGGTCAATAAAATGCCTCAGATTGTCAATTGCTCCAAATTGCTCTGAATGGAATTTATCATCTTTCTAGCTTTAAAGAATAAAATGTGTCTTCCTTCTGCAATCTGTTTCCCTCCATAGTTTGGGTGTCAGTTAAAAAAAAGAAAAAAGAAAGTCTTTCAACAGCGTTGGTTTGCCTCTTGTTAAAGGACGTATGGAATATGTCTTCCTTTATCAAAGCCCAGACTGTACCTAAGAACATGCTGCTGCCCTTGGAGACTAGAAAGAGATTTGGGGGCATTAAAAAAAAAAAACTTTAATAGCCTGGCAAAGCTATTTTAAAGGAAACGCACAGCCATTTGCAGCTTCTTGGAACCCAGAGCAGGATAACACAGTATGTTAGAGGTGGTCGGAATATTTCTATACATTATTGTGCTTCTGGCTCGGGAATTTGTGAGGCAAGCAGGGTATTTATTACCAGAGCATGTGAAAATGGAGATATGAAGTATTCAGTCAACTCAACAAGGTTTAGATTAACAGCTGGGAGATCAAGGAGGCCGCTGGCAGAGAGTCTTCCTGTCTTCCAGAACTAGGATGTTGGGTTTCTATAATCCGTGATATTAATACTGAGGTATTAATACTTTGAGGGCAGGGGTTGTACTTTCCAAATTAGAGACATGAGAATACAAAGAATAGACATCTATCTTCTAATGTGATCAAAATATGTTAAAGAGTGATTTCAAGCAAGAAATAATTTCTGAGACTCAAATCAATTTTGAAATAGCATGGCGTTTAGAGTTCGATCTTTTTTAAAAGTCAGAAATATCCTAGAGGTCACCTTCCTCTTTGTGCATTCAATCTAACATTTTCCTTTGAAAAATCAAAAGAAAAAAAACCAACAAGAATTTGCATAATTTTTTATCCTGTAAAGGAAACAAAGATTTTCAAATGTATCTAAATTTCACTTCTAGCTAATTCCAGCAACACTGTGTCACATTTTGTCCCATGATGCTGTTTGGCTACTGATGGTTATAATGACTGATAAGTGCTATTTTAGAATTTATATTAGAGAAATAGGCATCACAGTTTATGTGACTTTATCATTTAGAGTCAATATGTTGTTTTGAAAGTAAGCTTGAGATTTTCTTTTGGTGCTTTAAAATATCTGCATTTTATTTCTCTATTCATTGAACAATCTAGAAGAGAATGAGAGATTTCTACAAGTGCTTCTTTTTAAGGAATAAGTTGGTGAATTGAAGCTAAAGGCTCCTCTCCTCTTGATCCTTCATACTTAACTGAGGACAGAGGCTTCCAGCTGAACTGTCAGGTGACCTTTATTTCTAGCTAACAGTGGCATGGAACCTCAGGAATCTCATAATTAGACCTTATGGACCAACTCCATACCCAGCTTCTAAGGAAGCTTTGGAGAGGCACTTCAGTCTCCAGGGAAGCAGGAACTATCCTGCCTGGGACACTAGTGGGATCCTTTCCTTACTCTCAAAGGTCTGTGGGCAGGTGCTGCTTTGTGGTATCCACCTTCCAAATCCTCCAAGATGTCTGCAAAGAGGCCATGTATGCAAAACACACGAAGATGTATTTCCAAAAGCCTGAAATCACAACTAGGTAAAATCTACCATTGTTTTCTCCTTATGTCTTTCCAGGCAGTTTCTTACCCTCTCTCCAGCAAGTAAAGATTGCTCCCCCCACCCAAGGTCACCTAGAAAGCCCCTGTGGAGATTTTTGAATGTGTTTTGGAATCAGGATGTCAAAACACATTCTTTGGATCACAAATCATTCCCTTCTCCCTCCCCTGCACTGAATCCAGAGCTCAGAACAAGCTGCATTTTGAGATGAGAACTCTTGAATTAACATTGATCTCCAGAATGGGTTTAGAATCCTGATAGCCCGGAACAAATCCATCTGTGAAGGTTATGTGCTATTCCTGACAATACTGTTTTATGGAAAAGGTACACGATAGCATATTTACAGGAATCTGATTCATAATACTTTGAACTCTTTGCTGTATGTATATTTACTTAACTTGAATGAAATATACTGGGTTGACAGAAGTGAAGTCTAAAGAATACATTCAGCATAACTTAGTCAATGATTCTTGTTTGATAGCTGATCCAGACAAAGAGAGATCAATAAATGAATGAGCAAATAATTACATGATTAAGAACTCATTTAACTCTGTCATTTTTTAAGTCTATTGTGTATTATGGTAAATATTCACAACATAATAGGGGGTAAGCTTTAAGATATCATTATAGATAGTGTATACAGAGGACACTGGTCATTGTGTGTGAGTGCGTGTGTGGGTGTGTGTGCACATGTGTGCACGCCGTTGGCCGAAGACAACCTGAGAATGTGTTTTACAAGATCTGTATAAGTTTTTGGAGACAAGGTCTCCTCTGGCCTGGAACTTAACCAAGAGGGCTAGGCATGCTGAGCAGTGAGCACCAGGGGTTTGCTTGTCTTCATTTCTGCAGTGCTGGGATAGCAAGCACATACCACCACTCCTGCTTTTTTTTCTTTTTTCTTTTTTCTTTTCTTTTCTTTTCTTTTCTCTTCTCTTCTCTTCTCTTCTCTTCTCTTCTCTTCTCTTCTCTTCTCTTCTCTTCTCTTCTCTTCTCTCTCTCCTCTCCTCTCCTCTCCTCTCCTCCTCTCCTCTCCTCTCCTCTCCTCTCCTCTCCTCTCCTCTCCTCTCCTCTCCTCTCCTCTCTCTCTCTCTCTCTCTCTCATCTTGTGAATTATGTGTATCAAGCTCAGGGCCTTGTACTTCAAGGCAAAGCACTTTAGCACCTGAGCTTTCTGCCCAGTCCTGGCACTTGTTATTTCTGACTATTTGGGATCCATTTCTACTTCTTATCTGGCAAATTGTTTATGAATACTTGTTATTTCAGAAGCCAAATGTTCCACAGCCTCTATGACCTCTCCCAAACTTGTTTAGGAAAAGCACCAAATCTGGCCACTCCATGAACTTTGCATGTTGTATCAGGCCCAAAATGGTTTTGAGGAAGGTTCATGAGCATTCCCACGGTGTAAACTCTATAATGGTCTCTGTAGTGAGCAACACTGCACTAGCTCCTGCTCAGCCTTAAGCCTTGTGCTCAGGCTTTCCATTCATTCTCTGTCTCCTTATACACACACACACACACACACACACACATAAGCTGGAAGGGTTTTTCTGTTGTTTATTTTTTAAAAGGAACAAACCCAGAAACAGTGCACTGCATTGGATCAGTTAAGATCCAAGGAGAAAACAGAACACTACTTGGAAAAGTCCTCTGAAGAAACAACATAGTGTCCCTGAGGGCAGAGCTCTATCAGAAGTGCGATGGCATCTTGATTGCCAATTTTACTGGATTGAGAGATGATTAAAATATTAGTGAACTACACTATCCGAATTTCTGTGAACACATTTCTATAGACCATTGGAACATGGGCCAGTGAACTAAGGGGAGAAGATCTACCTTGAGTGTGGACCACACTGCCCACTAGGCTGGGGACCTCCATAGCACAAAACAATAAGAAGGCCAGAAGGCACAAGCATGCTCTGCTCTCATTCAGTGTACACAGATGTTTCTGCTGCCACTGCCCTTGGGTATCTTTTCCAGTGTATGAAGATGGACTCCCATTAGAAATTCTTCAGAGAGGTTCAGGTCTTCAGTCTTGGACAAGGATAACATCACTTTGTTCTTTGTTCTGAGGCTTCCAAATTCTTGAAATGAACAACCTTGGTTTTCCCAGCTCTGAGTTTGTGGGATCATCCAACATGCGAGTGAATCAAATAAATTCTTTTCATAATTTTATGTGCATTCGCTTAGTTCTTTTCCTCAAGAGAACCTTGATTGGCACAAGAAGCCTGCCAAGAAGGGCACTGATGACTTTGCACATGGAGGGCAGCCTCCCAGAGCAGAGTGTAAGCCAGAAAGGGAAGGGAAGCTGTCTGAGTGAAGGAATTCCAGAGACAGGATAGTCAGTACTATAATCCTGGAGACGTTTGAGCCCTATAAAATGTTTGCCATTCCCTAGTAATTAACTATAGACAAATTATTAGCAAGATTCTTATGTTATCACTAATGATCTTTATTTTATTTGACACAGAATCTGTGAAAGTCATTCCAAAAAGAAATTAAAGGCCACATTTATAGGTCTCTACCACTAAAACTTTAGGTTATGAAATTCAGTTAAAGTTAATCTCAAATTTTCCTATTTACTTTCCCTGTCTTCCACTCTGATTCCTCATTTCGTGCTTGTTGGTTAGCCACAGTGTGAGCAGCCACGCCTCCCACTCGCACCTGCTGCCTCTGATGGGGCTACTCCTGCATTCCTGCCTTCTCCAGCATGATGGATGGACGCTTGAGAAACCAGGAGGCAAAATACGCCTTCTCTTTCATTGTTTTTTTGGGCATATAGTGATGAGAAATGTAATTAACACAAAGAGATATCTTGAGATCATGTTATATGACATATACATTTTGTAACACTCTGAAAATGCAAATTGTTATGTATGCAGTATAACATAATTTTAGAGCAAAAAAAAAAAGGATATTTATCAATGTCAACCCATCCCCATTGATTCATAATTAAGCTAATATTCAATGATGCACCCAGATGACGAGGCCTTACACATATGTGAAACTCTATCAGAAAAAAATTAAATACCAAAAGAAGACAGCGAGTGCAAGATTAATATCAGTCAAATGAAATCCAAAGCAAAACTACATTAAAGGGATTACCATATAATAACAAAGATCTATCTTATATAAACGAGTTACAAAATCAATAAAGACATTAAGTCATAAAACTGTGTTTCAAAATATATAAATCAGAAACAGTTACACAACCCAAAAACCATGAGTGACATAGTATATCTCTACTTCTTGACATATTAACAAAAATTTACAGAACTGAAGTAGTAGTTCAGACAGAAAACCTCAGTGGAGTCCAGCAAAGCAGAAATCAGGCAAAGCGGAGACTTCGACCATAGGTCATTACAACTAGAAATTAACTTCAACATTGTGAGCTGGAAAACAACAGGTGGTTAAAAAGAAGCCATTAACAGCTCTTGGGACAAATCTGAAAGCCCAAGTATTTAGAAAACAACAGCAGCGAGAACCTAATGTCATCACCAACGGGACACAGCCAACCGCATTTGTCTGGGGCACATTCAGAGCACAAGGAAACAAAATGGACTAAGCGTTTGCTTCAAGGAGTCAGGACAGAACAACAAAATAAATGCAAGGGAAGTATAAATGAAGAAATAATTTTATAAGAAACTGAATGACACAAGCAATAGAAAAATGGTAAATAAATAAATTTAAGAGCTACGGATTGGAAACATACATCAAAATGGTGATCCTACTACCTAGACAAATAAATAAAAAGATGACAAAGCACAAATGCATAAAGATAATAAAATAATGAGGATATAGACAAAACACAAAAAGAAATGTTAAATTATGACACTAGATACCACTCAAAGCAATTAATTGCTTAAGTCTCATAGAAATGGGCTACTTTCTAGAAAGATGTAAATGACTAGTAACAGCTCAGGAAAGACAGATGATAGAAGATAAATAAAAAGTTATCAAGGCCTTTTCTTTGAGAAAAGCATCAGGCAGAGTGGTGGTGGTGCACGCCTTTAATCCTAGCCCTTGGGAGGCACAGGCAGGCAGATCTCTGAGTTCGAGGCCAGCCTGGCCTACAGAGTGAGTTCCAGGACAGTCAGAGTTCCAGCAGAGAAACCCTGTCTCAAAAACAAAACAAATCAAATCGAAACGAAAAAAGAACCAAAGAAAAAAGAAAGAAAAGCATCAGGGCCCAGGGGCCATGTGAACAAAGTACCACAAAGCCCCAAAAACATTTTTATGCTAGTTCAGCTATTCTGACACACAGAAACTATACAAATATTTTCCAAATCAAAATTCTGATATTTAAAATTTACAATAGTAGCCAGTAAGATGTCTCACTTGCCACTAACCCTGACAACCTGTGTTCAGTTCCCAGACCCACGTGATGAAAGGAGAGAACTGCAAGCCATTCTCTGACCTCTACATATTCTCAGTGGTATGAAGGCATGCACGCACGTGCACACACACACACACACACACACACACACACACAAATAATAACATCGAAGGGCATGGAGAGATGACTTGGTGGTTAGGAACACTTGCTGTTCTTGCAAAGGACCTGGGTTCAGTTCCCAGCACCTGCATCCAGAGGCTTACAGCCACCTGTAACTCCTGTTCCAGTGGATTCAAAGCCCACTTCTGGCCTTTGTGGACAACTTCACGCACATGGTACACATACATCAAGGCACACACACACATAAAATAAAAATAACTCCAAAACAAACAACAAGAACAAAAAATGATTTAAAATTATAATTTACAATAGGATGACTGTTCATTAATGAACTGAACAGATGTCAGACAGATGGCAGGGCAATGGACAGATGTTTGGGTAGGTGGGTACATAACTCTCTCTTAAATATAGATGTAATCCTTGGCTACATAGTTACATGAGATCAACCTATGCTACGTGAGACCATTTATCAAAAAAGCAAAAAAAGTGAAAATAATAAACATAGATACAAAATATATCCAGAATCTGGCCACTTCTAACTATTTTCCTAATGATCAGTCTGATTCAGCCACGACAGTCTATGTCTTCACCTACTGAATGATCTCCTAACTGATGTTTTATACTTCTGCCCGTGTCCCCTGTAGATTATTGCTCACCTAGCCACCGGAGAACTCCTTTTAACGTATAAGTTATGGCATGGCATTTCTCTGTTTATATCCCTCCAATTACATTCCATTTTCTTTCAGAGTAAAAGTCAAAGCTATCACAATGGCTCGTCTCTGAGCTCTTGGCATGGTCTGCTTGGTACTCAGAGACGGCACCGAGCTGGCTGTTCCTTCTCATACACTCCTTTCTTGCTCAGGCCCACCCACCCTGTTCTTCTTGAAATTCCTTAATGAGGGAAAGCACAGGTCTTTGTCCTTGCTGATTCCTTTGCCTGGGAGCTCTTAGCTCAGATAAAGGCACACTGGCTCCCAAGTCCACCAACTGTGGTCTGCTTTACTTTCCCTCTGACCTGGTGAATACTTTATTATATATCTGCACCCTCACTAACATATAAACTCCACAGGAAGTTGACTGCTCCACCTACTCTTGCATACCCCATTCTTAGAATGGGGCCCAGCACATACAACGTTCCCAACCAAAACCAATCACAAGAGTAGAGCAAAAGAACTTTCGTAAAGAGTGGACACTACAAAATCAAACAATTTGTTATATAAAAGAAAACACACACACACACACAGAGAGAGAGAGATATCTATTTAAATTGTTTTTAAATTAACTTTCTTCATTATTGAAGAAATATAAAGTGAGATTATACTTATTGGTTTTCATACTTCAAAAAAAATTTAAATCATAGTTGTTAGTACTGAAAGTAAGAGCACAATATAGCACTGCTAGTCCTCCTTAAATTGATACTAGTGAACCAGAGGGTAGCTTGGTCATATGTTTAAAAACCATTTTTAAATTGTTCTTTTCCTTTGGCTCTGTTCCTGAAAAAAAAATCTATTGCAAGGATGTTGATGGAGAATGTTTGAGAGGAACAGGCTGCAGGCATTGCTACCATTGCCTGGTTTGTAGTAATCTAAAACATAAACAGAGGAAAGCCCTCTCCTTCGCTGCCTGCAGTCAGGAGAGTCTGTGTCAGCTTGAATGCGGGATTTTGGTGTTGCCTAATCTGTAAAATATGGGTAGACTCTTAACTGAAGAAGAGAACGTGATGAGATAGACAGACAGGCAGACAGACAGACAGATACTGGAGGCTAGCACTAATTATCTGGTGCGAAGGGGTGACAGCTTACTCTTAGAGAAAGCTTTTTTTTTCACAATTTCTCTGCACTAGGTATGATTTTAAAATAAATATTAACAAAATTAACTTTTTTCTAACGGGGAAGCTGTGGGAGGGGTGGAGAGACGCTGGATATAGCACGTATCATGCACGTGTGACCTGAGCTGGAGTTCCCCCGAACCCCCCAACCAGGGTGGCACAGTGTGCCATCTGTAATCTGAGTGCTCCTGTGCTGAGATAGGAGGCAAAGATGGAGGAATACCTTTGAAGGCCTGAGGACCAACTCACGTGAGCCATCAAATAGCAAACGACCAACAAAAAAGAAATATAGTCTCAAACAAGGTGGAAAACAGAGATCAACATCTGGGGCTGTCCTCTACCTCCATGAGTGCAATCTACTCACACACGAGAATGTCTGAGCGCGCACACACACACACACACACACACACACACACACACACACACACACACACACGAGCGCGCGCATGCGCACACGCACACACAGACGATAAACGCCACTGATAATGTAAAACAGTACGAAGACTTGCAATACGCTTTTCTAGAAAGATTATAGAGTTACTGGTGATATCAATAAAATGCTTTTTTCAATTAAGCTAGGATTCAGGCTGCAAAAATCTTCTCAGTATTTTGGGCATTTGGGCTCAAAAAACTACCTCAGTGCATGGATTTTCCTCTTTACCATCTTGAAATGGAAAAGAAGGATGCTTTGTTAGATAAGCAAGTATAATTCCACATGAAGGAGAAAGGCTAGGGAGATTTTTTTAGCTAATAAGTCATTTCTTCAAATTTCTGGAAAATCAGAAATTGAGTAAAAGGTATATGTTGAGAAATGGGGGAGGGGAAGGAGAAACAGCCTCAGATATGCGTGCAAGGGGCCAACAATTAGAAAAGTGGCACATAGTGGGATCCAGGAGAGATGTGGACCCACAGGGACCGAGAGCAATGCAGATTCATCGGTCACACAAGGAAAGCTTGCAGCATTAAGGGAAAGCTACTAATCACATCTTACCTTTACTGGAGATTCACTAGGTGTGGGTTAATTGTGTTCATAAAGAGATCTCTGAATGTTTACCAGATGTGCCAGCTGAGCAGGAGTGTTATGTTCCAGAAGACAGAAGCAGAGATGCACTAATAGTCTGTCCAAAGTCACACGGTGCATCTGCATTTCGGGGGGGGGGGGGGAGTTGAACTTTCACCCGTCGGCACAGATAAACCACTACTTCATATCGCCTGTCGCAGATAGACAGAAAATCAGGCCTTGAAGAGGTAACTTAGACAGACGGGATTTTATTTGGAGTTCCAACAAATATTGCACCTTTAAAAAATGAAAAGCAGTGGTTACAGGATATGAGTTCTTGAGATTTTCAAATAAAATTTCAAAAATGTCCACCCACACTAGAACAATAAACCATGCAACTTCTTTTTTAAAAAAAAAATACAAGAAATCAGAGAGCAGGGAATGTAAAAGATCACCAAAAAGCCAAACACCTGTCTAACAGGCACAGGAGACCTAGAAAATTCTGAAAACAGTGGAGGGAAGACGACAAAGCGAGCCGCCTCACTACCTTTCAGAACCAGAACAAGAGATGTGTCTCCACACCAGTAAAACCGATGCCCTGATGAGGACCACAACTCAGACAACTGTGGTTCTAACCTCTGAACCAACTGTAAGATGAGTCCAAAAGCCTCCATGGAGAAAGAAAGAATTTACAGAAGCACGAACACCAGGCAGGCACCATAATTCTCATCAGCAAAACTCTTAAGATTAAAATTAGGAGAATGCCTTCAACTGTTTAAGAGAATGATCTTAAAGTGCTGTATCAAATCAAGATTTCCCATAAAAAGTAAAATCTTTAGAAGATGCGTGGATGCTTAGATGATATACAGATAAATATATGGACACACAGACACACACATAGATATATAGATACATAGATGACACATAGATAAAGAGATAATAAGATACATACATAGATGATTATAGACATACATGCATACATAGATGACAGAGATACACACACACACACACATATATATACATGCATGCACATATGACAGAGGAATACAAGCAATAGGTTGAGGTCAGTGAGGTGGCTCAGTGGGTAAAGGTGCTTTCTGGCAAACTTGATGAATGACCTGAATTTGATTCCCAAAAACCCATATGGTGAAGGAGAGAACTGACCCCTTCAAGTTGTCTTCTAACCTCTACATGTCGTATGTTGCACACTCATCCACACACATGCACACACAATAAGCAAATAAATACAACTGATGTTAGTTGAAAGGCCAAGAAGCAATTAGATAAAAGATGAGAGATGATAGATAGATAGATAGATAGATAGATAGATAGATAGATAGATGATAGATAGATAGATAGATGATAGATAGATAGATAGATGATAGATAGATAGATAGATGATAGATAGATAGATAGATAGATAGATAGATAGATAGATAGATAGAAAGATGATAGATAGATAGATAGATGATAGATAGATAGATAGATGATAGATAGATAGATAGATAGATGATAGATAGATAGATAGATAGATAGATAGATAGATAGATAGATAGATAGATATAAAAATTGTAAAATTGGCACAGGCACTATGGGAAACAGCAAGTCTAAAACATAAGAACAGGATCAGCAGATTGGAAAACGAGACCATACTTGAAGATGCAGCTGTCTTGAAGTAGACTGGTTTTGCTCCCAAAGCCTTTCCGCTGACTTCATGAAAGCCACCAGATTGCTGAGAGTAAACCCCTCAAGTGAAAACAATGTCTCCACAATGCTTTCAAGGCAACCTGTTTGTTGATATTTATGCTGTATTAAAGCCTCAACAAGCTGTAGAGGCCACCATAGGAACTCTAGCCTTCGTCTTCCATTAATTTTTGTTGTTTAAGATGAACACAGGATAGGGGCTGGAGAGGTGGATCAGGGATTAAGAGCACTTGTTCTTGCAAAGGACCCAGGTTTGGTTCACACAACACATGGTGGCTTTGAACATTTTGAGGAATATTTTTGGGATTACCTATATATAAGATCAAGTCATGTGTAAATAGGTTTAGTTCTTCCCCTGTCTTTTGTGTGGCTTTATTTCATCTTCTTGCTTACTTTCTCTGGCTAAAACATCAGTACAGATTTGAACAGAAGTACCAAAGCCAGTCTTTAAACATTGAGTACGATGTTAGTGGTGTGGAGATATAGTCTTTTTATCATGTTAGGAAGTTCTAAGAGATTTTTTTTTCAACCTAGACATCTACACTCAGCCAAGCTCTCAATCAGAAGTGAGAAGAGAATAAAAGACATTTCAAACTTGTAAAGTCTCAGAACCTTTCATGCCATACATCTTTTCAGGGGCAGTTGCTTGAAAGTGAAGTACGGCAAAACAAAGGGGCACAGTAATCAAAGGAAAGATGAAGGTTCTAAGAAGCAATAGATCCATCCAGTCCAGGAGTACAGTAAACGGAGCCTGAAGATGACAGGGAGTCTAGAAAACAACACTAAATTATAATACCGGCTTAGACAAAATGATCCCGAGGAGATATGGGATAAAAGTTGGGAGAGGCATAAGAAGGAAAATAATATTCTGCAGAAGAAACTAGGCAAATACGAGCAGGAATTCAGGACCCTTAGGAAATAGTAAAAACAGATTCTACATAATTAAAAAAAAAGTAAGAAAGAGCTGTGTAACTATAGTGGAGCATGCAGCATAAGAAAACTGTCTGAGCTATTAGGAAATTAAACTACGAAATGATTTGAAGGTTAGCATAAAAAAGACACCTTCTCAGAATCTACCACAGGAAATAGTCCTTGATGGCACCCAGGCCACTGGGCAGCCTCTAGGTAGTCAGCATTCTTACCACCAGAGTAATGTTAGAGCCACTTGCTGCCTTGCAACGCTCACAGATCTGCAGTGAGAGATGTAATTATGGTTAGAGAACACAATGAACATGTAAGCCATCTGATGGGAAGACAAAACACATGTTCTAGACGATCATTTGGATAAGGGTTTGTTATCCATATTAGGTACTTCACGGCAATAGACTCAACCAATTAGACCTTCCAGATGTGTGGGGGAAGTGATAGGTTTGCAGGGGAATGTGAAGACTGGCCTCATGACATCCTAAAAAGGATGGTGGGAGGAAACTTTTCAAAAGTGTTGCTCTGAAAACAAGTGGGTTATTCTTTCATGTCCCAGAGAAGAATGAAGAGCTGGTGCTAAGAATACTTGAGGTGCATGAGAAGAAAATTCCCAGGGATTTTTTTCTCTGAAAATCCTATCACTATTTAACGAGTTTCTAACTTTTGCCTGAAAACTGAGAATGAAATATTGCATCCAATTCATTTTCGGCATAAATTTGAATCCATGAATAAAGTTTTTCATTTTTATAGACACCACACCCTTTCCCGGTTCTCTAGTTCTTTTCAATTTTGTTCTATAAGACAATCGTGCCATTATGCTCCATGGAAACCATTCCATGCATTCTTGGCATCAGTTTTTGGTCCTCTTGGTATCTTTAATTCCTATTATTATGAATAGGCATGACATCAGTATCAAAAGGTCATGTAACTTGGCACCCAACAAAAGATATGCTCATAATGGATTATTTTCTGTACACGTAATATATACAGATTCCAAGCTTGCCCAGAATATAAATAGTTCTTGAACATATTCTGTCCTTTTTGAAAAGCGATGCTGTATTTATACGCATAAACCCCATGATTCCTCCTAGCCATTTTGGACATATGATATGTGACTTCACCAGAAAAGGAAAGTGGAAAGTTAAGCGATGATCCAGTGAGCGTATTGAATGGAGACAGTCAGTCTGGACCATGTAAGTGGTAAGACATTTTCTCAGAATCTCTTTTTGAAACTGGAATTATCAATACAGATACCTCAACCTTTCAGTTATTTGTGTATGTGCCACAAATTTCTTGGAATGGAGATGCTAAGCGGTAATATTCACCTGTTTTCATATAAAGAGAAGAAAGGTCTTAAGCAAATGTTAAAACCTCTGAGGAGGATACAGTTGAGATTATTATTTTTTCAGTGTGGTAAATGCCGTAGCATAAACGTAACCTTAATTCTGAAGACTGGGCGATTTCTCACTAGAATTTGACCTAACATTTTAGAGGTGGAAGAGCAGGAGGGAAACAGATCCTCCTAGACATTTCAGTGAGTCGTCGTAAAGGGTCCTCTACAAGTGCATTCACATGTGATGAGGAACTTTGGGGGTAAGAGTGCAAATTAAGAAAAACGAATGAATCATCACCTTGAATCAAAAGTCAAGCTGTGTCTTTTAAGCTCTATAGAATGCAAGTTCTCCCTACCGCTCTTCTGACACCTTAAAATGACCTCACGGGAAGTGAAGGGAAGAGTTTCATCTTCCATTTCCCCCATCCCTGCAGGTCTGTCCCAGGCAAAGGTACTAGAGATGTCAGAGCAGGCCTGTTAATGTCTGAGACTGTGCAGGCAGACGCTTCAGCCAGACTTTGTTTCTTGTTTTCTAGAGCACGGTGTAGAGACTATGAATATTGAGTGGCATCAGCTATACAAGAAAAATGAACTCAGAATTAACTATAAGGCATGGCCAAGAAGTTATTAGTCTGGTTAGAGACCTATCAGCTATTTTCTGTATTGTTTGGCCAAATATAATATTATTGAGAAATTTCTGCAGCATACCTGCATTTCTGGGGATTTCAGTCTTCTTCTGCATGTGTAAGCATCTTCATGGCCAACCCTCAGTATCTCCCTTTTTAAAATGAACCCCATCCTCCCTCAGTCAACTAATGTGTGATGTCATCTACTTGCACTCTGTGATACTCATGAGCTCATGTACACAACCTCCAAATTCTCTACCTCAAAAATCCCAACTCTAAAAGTCCCCCTGTAACTGGGAGGATTTCCATTTGACATCACTCCATCCATCCATCCATCCGCCCATCCATCCCCATCCATCCATTCATCCTCCCATCCATCCATCCATCCATCCACCCATCCATCCACCCATCCATCCACCCATCCATCCACCCATCCATCCACCCATCCACCCATCCACCCATCCACCCATCCATCCATCCTCCCATTCAACTCCATTTTCATTTGCCTATCAACACACTTCCGGTGTCCAGTACACATTTTTAGCTTTTCTATTTCACTGTTTGATCCACCTTGACAGTCTCTTTAAAACTGTCACTTAAGCATGAGCCCCCCTTTTCTCAACTTGCAAAATAAAACGTGTTCATCAGCACACATCTTCCTTTAAGTTCTGACTACCCATCATATAGATACATATTAACCAGTTGACCATTTCATCAGTGTGTGTTCACCTGAAATTCCTTAGGTAGTTGCTGTTTCTGCCAACCACTGGCTCCTCTTGGCTAGCTGTGCTCTGCTTTTGCCCTTTCATTCTTCCAGCCTCCTAAACATCTTACAGCGCGCAGCCACGGATGCAGTTCTACAGATGCCGTTTCTAATTCATGCCGCTCTTGCCAAGTGGATATTTTAGCCGTTCCTGCCATTTTTCCTTTTCCTTCACTCCCAGTCTAGCCCATCTATGAGATATTCCCCACAGACTCATGTGCTGGGAGCTTGGATGCCAACTGAGGGCCTCTGAGGAAAGGATTCGACCATGAAGACCCTGCCTTGACTGACGGGTTAGTTATTTGTGGAGGGAGCTGTAACCTGTGGGGGCGGGGGCAGGTTTGTGAAGGATATCTCACACTGACCCCTTTCTGTCTTTTGCCTTCCCCCTCTCCTCCCTTTTCTTCTCCCTCTCCCCATCTGCTTCCTCGTTAGTATGCTGTAAGCAGCCTCAGTGGCCTTCTACTACTGTCCTAATGTCTCCCACACTGTACCCCTCTTAATGGATCCAGACACCCCCAGACTGAAGCTTCTGAAACTGAGTTGAGGTAAGCCCTTCCTCAACTCAGTTTTTAGTGTCGGTTATTTTTGCCAAAGCAATGCAAAACCTCACACAGTCCACAACTCTGCCTTTTATTTTCTCTTTCTGGGAGAAGACTTTAGCAACACAGCCCACTAAAGCAGTAAGCGTCATCTGAGCTGACACATCTGGCAAGATTCCTGTGGTCTTTGCTTCTGTTGTGTTTTATTTGTTGCAAAGCTGAAGGTTTTGATTTTTGTTTTGTTCAGTTTTTTTTACCTTATGTCTTATTACCTCCCTTGGGTCCTTGCCTTGCTCTCTGCTCTGCTCTGCTATAGAGAAGCCCAATAACTTGCCCATAATCACACAGCTGGTAAGTGACAGAGCTGGCCTTCAAACCCAAGCAGCCTCGGGAAGCTGCGTGTCTACCCACTGTGAACACTGCCTCACCCTCGGTTGGTGCCTTCTCTCTTCTG
This sequence comes from Cricetomys ansorgei, assembly GCA_026225945.1. Lineage (NCBI taxonomy): Eukaryota > Metazoa > Chordata > Mammalia > Rodentia > Nesomyidae > Cricetomys > Cricetomys ansorgei. The sequence goes on along the minus strand of JAMJFZ010000716.1, from coordinate 14,520,509 downwards.
TCCTCTCCCGGTTTCCTGAAAGAATGCTCTGTCCTTGATTCAATCCGTACGGTTCACTTTTTAATCCTGTCCAGTTTTTCCTGTCTGTTATGTGAAATGATTTCTTCCGATATGCCTTCTTCTGCTTTCTCTTGTTTACATCATCCTCAACCATTCTAGGGGATTCGAATCTATTGGTAGCACAGAAATATGAAACAATAACTCACATTTACTATGTAATTGTTAGCTTTCGGGACCTTTGCACGTGACACAATCTAATTTTCTTCTTACATCTCTGTGAAATAAGTGATATTTCTTTTCCATAGTTGAGATGAAATATTTGCAAAATAAATATGCTAAAGGAGTCATTAAAACAAGAATTTATCTTAAACCAAAGAGATTTATTATAAATCAACAATAAAAGACAAACCCCAAATTTTTAAATAATCCAAAGCTTTGAGCATTCCTTTACCAAAGAGTGGCAAATAAGTCATAAAATAAAAAACCACCATTAGTTATTAGAGAACCACGGATGTATGTACCCTCTTCCTCCAACACACTTGAATGGCCCAAACCTGTAAGTAACCTTGATAAAACTCATTGGTTTTAAAACTTCACTGGATAAAACTCCAAGCTGCTTTGGAGGTATCCATACTTTGGACTGTGATTGGCTCCCTATCTGGAGTGAGTAGACATGCATAGTGTGTCTCCACAAGAATTTGCTTTATTGTCACACAACACCTTAATCTTTCCATTTTTATTCCCATATGGGGTTAGCGCTGCAAATACTTTCTAGTTTTTAATCATAGGAACTGACTGAAATGAACAGGATGGACTATATGGAGTCCTGTGTCACAGAGTGTCTCATGACTAGATGAGCACAGCTCTGTTAGAGAGAGGCAGAGCACAGCTACGCTATCATCAAGTCGGCAACTCGGAAGCACCAGCCAAAACGGAGCCTGCTGCCCAGTCACTTAGCACTCAAGGTTGACGTATCTGGTTCCTTGTCATTTCCACAGCTGAAGTTTCCGTTTCTACTTCTCTGTCCTTAACACACATCTCTGCTTCATGAGCCACCCGTATATATACTGGGGGATGAATGAATGGAAAACAAGTAAAGGAGGTGAGATTATAATAATGCTGATGATGCTTACGATCATGCTGCTAGTCCTACATATGGGAAAGATTGTGATAGTTTATACTCCATTTATAGTTCTTTTCCCAAAGCACAGAGGTAATTAGTATTTCCCAGTACCAGTGTGTAATGCTCTGAAATTACAGAAAAAAAAAGAAGAGATCTTCTCACTGGCTTTTTTACATACAGAATGAAGTTAAGCTTACTTCTGCACTTGAGAATGCAGCCTTGTTTGACCCTTTAATTTGAGCACTTCCCTGCTCCTCTTCAGGAGCAGCAATGGCCTGATGCACAGTACACTGTCTGGCAGCCGCTCTAGATCCTCGATAGGCCTCTCCTTGGACTGCTCCGAGAGGCATCTTTTTCTTTAGCGTCCATTCTAATAGAGCCATGAAGGATGGAAAGAGAGTGAAGTTAGGGTTTTATCCCCTGGCTCTCCTTATGCCAGTCTGCAAGTTAACAACAGAAGTCACACTGCTGTGAGGTCCCTCCGTCCCAGTCCTGCACGGAAGTGATTGTTTCTAGCTTCCACAGAGTGCCCCCTTCCCTTTCCAGGCCTGGGCATGGTGAGGATAAACACCACAGTGTCTTATTATCACTTGTCTGTTCCCTCCAGACACGCTATAGTGTGCTGAATGGTGGCCGCAAGGCAATATGCGCACATGTCACACAGAACCTAACCACAGAACCTGTGGCCGTCACCTAATTGGGGAAAAGGAATCTTTGCGAGCACGATTAAATGGAGGATCTTGAAATGAGGAAATAACTCTTAGCTCTGGGAGGGCCTTAAAGTCAATGACAAGGGACCCTGTAAGAAAAAGACTAAAGAGATTTGATGTGGTGGAAGAGAAGACATGGAGAGGGCAGAGGGTACCATGAAGAAAGAGGCTGCAGGGATGTGGCCACGAGCCAAGGACGCCCCAGGATTCCAAAGGTCACTAAAAGTTGGCAGAGACCAAGAAAGGATTTCCCCTTGATCTTCCAGAGGTGGTGTAATCCTAGTGAAGCTTTAACTCCTAACTTCTTGTCTTCAACAAAGGAGAGGATACACGTCTCTTTTTGTTTATCAGTCTTGAGAAATACATACACCTACCCATACCTCTCTTTATACATAGATCCTCTTAAAACCCTTGCCAGTTGCAGTTTGTGCTGCACCGTTCTCCTGACAAGAACGTCTTGATGTGTCTGTCAATGAGTGGGTGTCTCCACTACAACTCTAAACTCTAACAGTGTCCTAGTAACACAAAAGGCAAAGTTTGTGTTTATAATACTTGTTATTAAATAGCCTTTAACCTTATATATGTTAATAACTTTCTTCTCAGAATGTATTAGGTCTTAACAAATAAGATGAGCTTCAACCCAATCACAGGGGGGGATCATGGGGATAGCTCCATAGTAAAGAATTACCATTTTCAAAATGTTCCCTGAAAGTTACCACACAGTGGGAGTTGGTATTTGAAAACAAAACTATCAGTTTCATGAATAACAATTTTTATGGCTAATTTCCACAACAATGGTTCTCATAAAGAATACAATCACTGGGTGGCCTTGTAAAAACAATCATCACCAGAGAGGTCCTAACAAGACAGTGGAATGAAAATTGCTTATTTTCAGAAAGATCCAGGGCACAGTCCAGAGGAGAGAAGAGCATTAAGACCAATCATGGGAGCTCATGGTGAGTAGAAGGTGGAAGAAGAAGCAGAGGATGGCAGGCAGCATGGGAGGGAGCTAGGTGAGTGGGGAGTGTCATGGTACCTGAAAGCGCTCAAGTGTTTCTAAACAAGCCACAGAGTTCAGAGCAGTAAGCACTAATAAAAGAGCTCTGGCCTGGAGACTTTTAGGACAGTGCCTGGGACACAAGCCAGATCAGGAGGGTCTGCTGACTACTGATAAGGGTCTACAGTGCCTGGTCAATTTCCTAATATACAAACGCCACCTTTTTTCAGAGCAGTGGTTTTGATGCTGGCTCTGCAGTTTAACTCCTGGGAGCTTTTACATTGCCAGCACGGGAAAGACCATCCTAGGCCAAGCAAGTCAGGGTTTGAAGGAATGGAGTCTAGGCAGTATCAATGTTAAAATGGTCCTAGGTTTTTCTAATGCATATCTACAACTGAAAGTCACTGTGGATGGGGTCCACCAACCCAGCCCAGGCTCAAATCCAACACACTGTTTTCACAAAAGGAGCTTCCTGGAAAACAGCTGCACCCATTCACCAGCCAGGATGCTGTCAATGCTACCCTGAAGCTTCAATGGTAGGGTTGAGTGTCTGTGCTGGAGAAGCAGTAAGGCTCTGAACCTTTCTAGAATTAGTTCCCCAACACTTCATGGAGAGAATTGCTACTACTCAGCCTCACTGCATTCAACATTTCTTAAGGAATGCTTCTTTATAGTTAGAAACTGTCTTGCATGTTATAAGATACTTAATTGCACTCTTGACCTTTGCACTATATCCCAGGAGCACCCAGCTTTGATTATGAAGATGCCAATATCCCATGGTATACAAATTACCCCAATAGATAAACACATTGGGTAATACAGAGCAAATGGATAGTCACTTCTTATTGTTCCTGGTAGATAGTTCTAGAAAGTCACTGCACACAGAATTGTGAAAACTGGTGCATGGTTCCTTAGGGAAATACAGCATCAGAACATCCCTCATCCTCATACATTCTGCAATGGATCAATTCACACTCTTGTTTTCTGTATTATTTAAAGATACCATATTTAACATGCATTTTTTAAAAGATAATTAGACACAACACTTCTTTACAATGACATCTTATTCTAGGGGAGAATAGTATTTTCTTAACCCAGCCAAATGTGACTGTAGATTTCTTTAGTTTTTAGCTTCACAATTTATTATTCCTCAAATGCACAAATTCAGTCACTCTCCATAGCTGCATCTCTTACCAGGGATGTCACTTGAGTCCCTCTTAGCAGAGTCCCATGTGCAGATTGACAGGTTTCCTCTTCATTTTTCCAAAAATGCACTATGCTTGACTCATTAGCACCTCACTCACAAGTACAGCACATGCTTGGATGAAGCTTGCAGCATGCGGATTTTCTCCAGACCACACAACACAGCTTTCTTGCCACTAGGAACTCCAGACAGCCTTTCAGCAGTATATTTCGTTTTGAACAGTAATATCACCAATTAAAAGCAGAAACAGGAAAAACGAGAGAAAAAAATCAAAGAAGAAGATAAAAAGGCAGTAAACAGACTTCAAAAGGGCAGCGCCCACAGTATGAAGCGAGCAGGCAGAGCGTGCTTTGTTCGACTGAACACATTAGTGACTCGTGGCCCTCGGCACTCTTCAGGTGTCTGCAATGATGCAGAAGGGCCCCGATGTTGATTTTGGAGTTACAGAGAAACTTTGAGTGGATCAAATGATAGAGGCTAACTCCAAACTATCAAAGTTTCTTCACGAAGTTCTTATACGTAGAGTGTTCAGTAAATGACTGTGCAATAGATTAATAAATAGTGAAAACAGGTGTTCACATCTGCTATGGTCCTTTAAACTTAACGATTATTAGGTGTGACATGAAGAATAAGAAGATGTTCTTAGAGTCCTACTGATTTTTAAAAAAAGAGATCTTACTTATTTTTATTTATGGGTATGTTTGCCTGCATGTGTGTTTATACACCATGTGTGTGCCTTGTGCCCTTGAGACCAGAAAAGGGCATCAGATCCCAGGAACTGGAGGGATAGATAGCTATGAGCCTGGGACTGGGAATTGGACCTGGATCCTCTGCAAGACAGAAAATGCTCATGACTGCTGAGCCACCTCTCTAGACCAGGTCCTTGACAGCTTCATGCTATCCAAAGACGTTTCCAACTTAGCAACTTGTGAGCAAGTGGGGGACACAGATGAAACTTTAGAGGCACGTGGAGAAAGAACAACAAGGGACAGTTGAGCAGCATGCAGGCTTGCTTTTGCTCAAGAAAGTTTAGAGGATGGGAAGCCATCACCCATCCTGATCTACACAGGTCTCTCCAGACCAAGCTAGCTCTTTCCTCCTCAAGAAGAACAAGAACAGCTTCTGAGACTTCATGACAGGTAACTGAACCTGACACCACAAAACAAAGGGTAAATTCCTCTTTCCTACATGTCACTCAAGGCTTTCTTTACTACCTAGAATACAGATATTATATGAAGATTTCTTATTCTTTTGACAATTACTTTCAATCGCTACAGTTTTTATTAACATCCAAGATTGTGGTGGTAGCCATGACATTGAGGTCTACCCTCTTAAAATTAGTTATCACAGCTAATAAAGAGGGTCTTATTACTCTTCCAGGTGATTATTACATATAAATTAATTTGACAATTCATGAGGAAGAATGTTATTATCCTTCTTACCTTGTCGTGGGGAAACTGAGGCACAACAAAGGATAAGTAGGTCTGCTCTGCGACTTAGAGCAGACTCAGCAATAACAACATGTGGGTTATGATAAATGTGCTTATTAGCACAATTGTGTTAACCACTTCAAAGGAAGACAGATCAAAAGTCACATAGCACAGCTAAAACGCACGTCATTGTCATTTGCCTATTACACCTCAATAAAACCAGAAGAAGTAAATAACTAGGTAAGAACAGAGTCAGGGTTCAAACCCAAGACTGACTCCAGAACCGAATCCACCGAGAGCAGGTATATATACAGCATCAAGAGACTGGGCTACAATGTCACGTGATCAGGAAATTAATCTTTTATTAAATTTCCCAAGTCTGCAAACCTGTTAACCACTTAGTAGTATCTGGAGATCATCTGATTCCTGAATACTTGAAAAATCCAAGATTCCATTGCCCTTGGGGAGTTTGTAGACATTTTACCAGAGCCTAATGAGAAAGATTTACTATTTTCTGTTTTGTCCTCGTTTCTATTATGCCATCAGATTCAGACATGTGTCTTCTTTCGCTCTGCTTCACTAATGTTACCTCTCAAAAGTTTGTTAGAGCAAGTCCCGTAAGATCTGACTTTGTTATAAGTATTCTATAAGTCAAGAGACTAGATCAAGACAAGTTGAAGCGATGCTCACCCTTTCCTTAGGATAAAAATGTCATTCTGGAAAGCGCAGAAGGCGCCGTGGCATGAATGGAGAAACCAATTGTTTCAACCAAGACATGCTTTATTACACAGAAACAGATGATTTAGGAGCAGGAATCGCTTCCTACTGCAGCTGCCAGAAGAGCCCAGAAAACAGATTCTATTTTGCTCACAACAACATTAATCACGTGCAGAATGGTTAGATCTGATAGACATTTCTTATCTAGTGCTTGTGGCTGCATATCAGTTTCTGTCCAAAAACACACAGACGAGAAGGCTGGCGTGAAGGGGATGTCTACATTTTTTTCATAGTCTTTAAGACAGAAATTTGATGAGAAAAAGAAATGAGGAAACCAGGCCTATCAGAATGTTGGTACTAGAGGGAAGTAATCTACTTTGCCGGATGATTTATTAAGTGAACTAGTCTAAATGAAAGCAATTAATGCAAGGTGCTGTGCGAAGGCATGTCTGGTGAGAAAGATTTTCATCAAAAAGCACTTGGATAGTGTCCTGGGCTGCGTGGAGAGCACAGATGATGACAATGAGGAATGTTCATCAGGTGTGGGTTAAATCGCCACTTCAGTCCTTTACTAACCTTTATACTTTTAAGCTTTCTCTAATTTTCGGTTTTATGATTATCTATCTATCTGTCTATCTATCTATCCATCCACCCATGTAGGACCCATGTGTATGTATGTGTGTGTGTAACATGTAGAGACCATCCGACAGACATGGCTGTCATTCCTCATGTCTCTCCAATATCAAGATTATAAACATCAACCATCACAATTGGCTTAAATACAAACAAACAAAAACAAGCAACAACAACAAGAAACAAAACAAGGGTTCTGGGGATCAAACTCTGATCCTCATGCTTGCAAGGCAATCACTTCATTGATTGAAATATTTCTCCAGTCCAATTTTCTTATATTTAAAGGAAATAAAATAAAAGTCAATGGGAGGCACTTAGAAAATGAGCAGAATGGTAGGTAGTGTTTTGTTTTCTCTCTAGAGCCATCTGACCTCATTGGACAACAAAACTAAACTCTGTATGTGGAAAGGGCAGGGGTTTGTCACTACTGTGTATCTAAGATATAATTTAATCTTATTCAAGCAAGAAGGAAATCATTTGGATGAGTAAAAACATATCATTATCTTTTCTCTTAAACACAATCACTTCTTTTTAGTCAAATGTCTTCAGACACATAACATCTATATTTACACTTTTAAAATTTGAGATTATTCATAGAAAATATTGATAATGCATGTTGTAATGTTATGACACGACATTACACTAGGATACCTAGTGCCATAAAAAATATAGAGCATAGAAAATCTCTATTTAAGATTCCTTTAAATTTAAATTAATGAAAGATGTCTACAACATTAACTAGATTTGAAAGTTTTAAGAGATATGCAGAGGTCACTCATCCGTAGTGTAAAAATTAAACTAGATGTGTGGCTAGGTTCTGAAATGGGGTTGCTGAGCAAATAAGGGACACTCCCAAGCTCTGCATCATGTTAAAAATAGACTCTCATCTGCCTGGCCTGGCTTGGGTGTGGCCTCAACTAGAGGCAGAAGGATAGACTAGAATAGATGGCTGCACACTGTCCTGACTTCTGAGGACACCAGGACTCTAGCAGTGTTTGGACCAGGACACTTGCAAATGGATGAGAGAAAACCCCTTCTGAAACTTCACTGAGCCACCAGAATCTATAAAGTAATGCATTCTTCACCCCTGTGGGTTTCTGTAACTGAACAACACTTAGAACATGTGACCAGCATTGTTTGACACAATCATTGTAGTAGCCCCGATCATGCTACAAAGGATTACAGATCTTCAAATGCAGGTCAGAGTAACTCTTAGTTTTGAGAAAGTGAATCTTCTGAAGCTCTAAGGATGTATTGCTTTGAAAGGGAATTCATTTTCCTTAAAGTAATTACTTAGCTTTTCCTTTGCTCTCTTTATTTGACTATATGCTAATTTCATAAGTAAGATGTATTTGTGCTATTTAAACCTCACTGACACATTTAAATATTTTTAAGTGATTGAACATTTAGTAAGCATATTTATCATACCATTACTAAAATTGTAACTGTAAAAACTCTACCATGTGGGAAAAGCAAATTTAAAAGAAAAAAAAAAAAAATGAGCTGAGAGCATGGCTTAGCAGTAGTGTTTGAGTCTGACTTTGATCCCAGTACCACAAAATAAAAAAGGAGAAAAGAAAAGAAAAAATCTGATGAGAGGAATATTACATGAGAATGAGAGCGCCTGGGGCTCTGAGATTATGTATTTTTTATCATTACAACCATGTAAACCTGTAATTATATGCGAATTAAGATCAGGAGAAGCTTTGTAAAGATAAGAGTGGCTAAAAACATAATGTTACAGAAAGTTTACATAAGGGTGCTTACTAAATTCCAAAGTAATTATAAACTGAACAGTCGTGTCTTCTGGCTCTTTCCTTACAGTGAAACAAGGCATGATGCATAGAGTATGAATTTAATTCAAGCTCTGATTTCGCTACCCCAAAACCTTGGCAAGATGTAACCTTACACAGATATATCTTGTCATCCGCAAATGGAAGCACAGTAACCTACTGAACAGGGAGATTGTGGGGATTGAGCGAGATAATGTTTGGTAAGTGGCTGACATTGTGTGAGAGACACCAAGTGTAAGATGTGGGAGTCAACTTGAGAATGACTGACCAGGAACTAGATGGGCACACTTTGACCGTTCTCTGCCAGCACTTATTACCAAGGGCTTAGTAAGTGACCAAACAAGGTGGTAACCCAGAAATTTACAGCCACCCTGGTCTTCCTACACAGCACACAGAGGTGCTAGCTCTTCCCTCCGAGAATAGACAAGATCAGCCTTTCAAAGAGTGGGGGTACCCCAATCACTGCACTAACTTACTTCCTGCTAAACATCAGGTTGCAGGGACTGTTCTTCTGAATGCTAGATTAGATTTTCCCCTCCCCTTCAGGCCAAGCATCCTCCGTGTACAAAAAGCTCCATCACAGGCATCTCAACAGTGCAGGATCACTTGCATTTCATTATCGCTGCTGTGTCAATCAGGGAATATACCAAGTACAGAGAGTTCTGACGAGGATTGGATGTTTACAATCACTGCAGTTTGCATGGTGCATACAGGAAATGGAAACGATTGAGGTTCATACGGGATGGAATTTAGCCTTCTAGACAGATTTACAGTCTTGCTTATGCTCCAATATCCATTAGAGGGAGAGGGCTACAGACACAGAAAGGTTCATGCAATCCCAGGAACATAATTCGATGGAGAATAATGTCCCCCAAAGTGCAGGTGAATAGCTTAATGTCAATCTAATTGAAAGCCACCACAGTAGGGTGAATTTTAGGTCCCCGTTGTTGTTCAATATGTCCTTTCAGTGTCAAACTGAAATCGGGAAAATTCTAAGTTCTGCGAAGACAGAAAATGTGACATGATTACCAATACTTAAAAATGCAGAGAGGAAATTCAAACTTTTCCTTGCAGTATGTGTGAAACAAAGCATTTTAATAGAAAAATGAGAAGGCAACATTAATGTTTGCTCAGAAATTACAATAGTGCCTACTGATACAATAGGAGGAATGATAAGGTAGGCAGAAAGACAAATAAGTGAGCTTGAATTCACGGTGAAACAAGTTAAAGATACTGATATATCAACAGAGATCTGTCTTACACTTTTTAAAAATTGTAATACAACATGATAGTCCTTTAGAGGAAGGTAGACTACAGGAACTTGGTGGAACATGTGAGACAACGCCACACAGGATTCTCCAGCTGAATCACAATGCAGTCAATTACAGGAGACCTAGAAAGCACATCTCACTATTAGAAAATATTTAAAAGGTGAAAGTCCTGGGTTATTTAGTCAATGGAAAATGTGTCAGAGGAGTTGTTCGTCTCCTGGAGCACAGACTAGCATCATCCATGGTCTACAAGGCTGAAGGTATGTTCTTTATGCCACGAATTACATTCTGAGCACTAAGAAAGGAGAGATTTATTGATAATTAAAGTTATTTTAAAACATATAGCTTATTGACAGAAAACATAATTCTACAAAGTCTAGAGGTCAATGACAACTGAGATTATCTGCCTTATGTGTGATAGTTTGATATTAAATCTGAGCATATGTAGACATTTAACCCAATTCTTGAATATTATGAACACAGACTTTACTCCTTCCTTTGGTCCACTGTTTTTTTTTAATGTGAGCATTCTTTCCTGAGATGATCCCATCCCCTCTCTTACTGTCTATTATAAAACCATGCTGACTCCCAAGTCTCACTCCATCTCTGTTCTTTCCTCTCAACTGCAGGCTCCCAGATACCAATTCCTACTATGCACATTCACTAAGATGTGCATTGGTATCTCAGAATCACTAATAACAAGTACAGATGTACTTATGTAGCCAGAGATGCAACCAGCTGAAATACTCATCAACAAATAAATGCACAGATAAAATGTGATGTATGCATGTACGTACATATAACAAAAGGCTATTCAGCCATTATTAAAAGGAACAAAGCACTGCCACTACTGTGGATGAATGAGCAAAACAGAACGCAAAGAGAAAGGAAATTGACACAAAGGTCATGTGATATGTGATTGCATTTAAATGAAATATCCATAATTAGTAAATCAAAACGGGAGAACAGACTTCTGATTTTCAGAGGCCAGGAATAGAGGGGCGTGAGGAACAACTGCTTAACGAGCAACCTTTTGAATTAGCATCCCCGTGGCATACGGTGTTTATTATATGAACAGGTAGAGGAAGTAAAGTAGTTAGAAGTATGTTCAGTCCATTGTTGTGGTATCTGATAACCGGCCTCCTTCATGTTTAGTCAGCCCCCTGCCACATTATTTCTCATAGAATAAGGCAGAATTGAACGAATTTCACCTCTGAGGTGAGACTATAAGAGACATGACAGCTTCTGTCATGGTTAGCAGTGTGCTTAGCTTCCTCCCGCACCACCACATTCGTTTTTGAAGCCAGCTAGCTATCTTGTCTTGGGTATCTCCACAAATGTGCACACATAAAACAGGCTATCAGCAAACAGCCTGGGATCTGAATACTTTGTCTCCAGACAAACTTTCAGGAGACTTTTTCAAGGGATAGCTTTATCTCATGAGAGGCCATGAGCCAGAACCACACAGCTAAGTCACCCCCAAATTCCTGACCTTCAAAAACTATATGAAGGAATGCATGTTGAGTGGCTAAATTCAGGAAGCAATTATCAAACAACAATGGACAGGTAATATAATTAGGATACAACCCTTATGATTTTATTACACCTCTTTATACCACCACAAATGGGATTAAATTTCAACACATAAATCTGAGGAACATTCAGCCCATAGCAGCGTATGCTTGCCATTGTAAAACATAATGAACTATTTGTAATTTTCCAGTTATACTTACAGAAGCATATAACACATACACAGATTATTCTTTTTGCCCGGAATTCTCTAACTTTTAACTTTTCCTTCCCCTACTCTGTTCCAATCCTATCCCTATCTTCTAAGTGGGTTCATATGATTCAACTTTCAGAGGTGAGCTCACACGGGAGTCATGGGGGGGTGGGAGGAGACAATGTCCAACCTGAAGGAAGTCTGAAGAAGTTTGAGGTTAAAGACAAAGTAAAAGTGAGCCATGTGAAGAAGTTGGAAAGGTGCACAGAAGTCTGGCTGGAGTTGTACAATAGGAAGGTTGAAAAAGAAGCAGGTATCAATGAGAAAAGAGAGCTATAAGACAAGAAGTAACTGGAATCTTAGAAATGGAAGGCTTGCAAAGGCTTGAGACATGAGTAGCGCTCAGAAGTGTGAACCATCGGTACATCTCATCTCAACACTGTAAGAATTCTTCTTTTAAAATATATGTTAACATTTACAAACAGACTACTTTTCCTTAGCAATAACACCTAGTGTTTGGGGGATCTTTTGATGTTTAGTTTTTGTAGATGGCTCTGTTTTGAGACGATGTCTTGTTTTACGAAGCTTGAATGGCCTCAAAATCACCATCCTCCTGCCCTCAGTTTTCTAAGGTGCTAAGATTGTAGACCAGGTAATAACCCAGGTGACACGCAAAGTTTGACGTATCTAACTGAAGCCTTTACAGAATTAAGTCTGAGTATAAGCATATGCAAACACCAGACCAGAAAGATTTCCGGACAACCTCTGTAGAGACGGTGGAACGGCTCCCTATTCACGACAAAATATCAAGAGTGACTCAGCGCACTGCGTCCTCGAATCAGCACCATCATTTGTGTGGTCCTCTAAGAACTCCAACATCTGTTTAAGATGGGTGTATTTTTGTCTTATGCAAACTTTTCAAGCATTTTCCACGTGTATTGCAGACGTCCCTCATCACGGAGTATGGAAGGAAGACAACCGATCAATCAGTAATTCCTACTTTTTAGCATACAGTTTTTTTCCGATGGGCTTAAATCCCGCAGACAACCCACTGATGCTTGAGCACAGGGGCTTTTTATAGAAAAAAATGATTAATTTTACCCTTCACTTATTTCAATACTCTTATACAAATTGCATCATAGAAAGGCACTGATCAAAAACAATTTGTTTAGTCCACTTCTGATTTACTATCATAAAAATGTTTATGCTTATAAAAGAAACCAGATCGAAGAGCCCAGAGAAACCAGTTTCTTCCTCCAGGCTGTCTCATGCAGGAACACAGCCTTCAATTTTTCACACATGCAAACTTCTTTCTGATGACCCATTCTTACTATATACCCCTAAGGGACTTTCCCTCCATGACTTAAAATTTCTATCCCGGATCTCAGTCTCCTTCCATTCGTCTCTAGCTTTCCTCATAGATTTTAACTGTGCTTTGTCATTATCTCCTCTCTGTCACTATCCTTGACCCTTCATGAGACCCATGTATCTCATCAAGCACAGACCAATTCCACTGTCGGCCCAACTTCCTGCTCATAGAAAATTCTTGTTCTACATTGACTACAGTGTAGACACAACACCTTCTCATGGAAAAGCACTCCGTGGCTGGTTCTTCAAGAGGTCATCTACGCACCAAATTTCACCAGGAAGCTTTCACTAGCTCTTTGCTCCAAACACGGCAAGCACACGGAAGACTTTGTTATTATTGTAACTTAATTTTTAATAAACAACTTAAATAAAAAAGTTTTTTTTTTAAGCAAGGCATGATTTCCTTCACAAATGACTGCTTAAAATCTGAACAAAATTGCATGAAAACCCGGAACAGCCTTAATATGCTAAAAAAAGAAAAGAAAAGAAAAGCTATAAAAGACTGTTAGGATCTCATTATTAAAAAAGGACCAGGAGCTAATTTAAAGGGCTCCCATTGGTCAAAGATGGGGCAATTTAGTGGTTGAAGTCCATGAAATCAAGATTTTGATGGTCAACAAGAAATCAAATCAAGAAATGATGGTCTTTAGCATTTCTTATGGAAACAAAAACTTATCATTCTGTACTTGTCAAAAAAAAAAAAAAAGGAAAATTGTTTAAAGTTAATCAAAGAGTTGTAGAAAGAACTCCCCCGTAGGTAATTCACAAGTAAGTACAGGCAGGGCGCTGAGGGTAGAAAACCGCACGTTTGTAACTCCTACTGAAATAATGCTTGGTTAATTTCTGACTACGAAAACTAGCCTACGAATGGTTGGTGGACATTTTTATAGTGGGTGAGCAGACAGATAAAACTGCACTTTCAGTAAATGCTAACACCATCACTAAGAATGAAACAGCCAGATATCACGTCTTCGGTTGTCACCCAGGACACATACCCCATGTCTGATTAGCACCAGTTTAAAAGCGTCTAGTCAAACTTGCAGGGCAGCGGTTCTCAGCCTTCCTGATGCTGCGACCCTTTAATACCGTTCCTCATGCTGTGGTGACCCCAACCATAAAACCATTTTTGTTGCTACTTCATAACTATAATTTTGTTACTTTTGTGAATCATGCTATAAATATCTGATCTTAGGTGACCCCTGTGAAAGGGTCAGTTGATCCCTTTGGGGGTCTGACCCACCAGTTGGGAACTACTGTTTTAGAGCTTAGCCATCACTTGAAATATTACTACGATGTTGCAGTTAGCCAGGTGGGAAATTCTATAGGTCAAATGTTCCATATCCTTCAACAAATAACCATCGATTTAAAAAGTGGGGGTGAGATTTAGATGTTGAAAGATGCCCAGGAGCATATAAACCCAATTTTATATGCAACACCATTTTATTGAGTCTTAAATAAGCAAACAACAAAAAGGGCTTTTTGACAGTGTAAGAAAAATGAGCAATCACTGGTCATTAACTGATGTTAACAAATTATTGTTAAATTTATTAGGTGTCATAACATTAAAGAATATTCTTATTTGTTAATGGGTGATACTTAAAATCACCTGTGAACTGCTGATGCTAGAGATTTCCTTTTAGTTACTCCAGGAAAATAAAAATGGCATGTGTGTGTCATGTGTGCAAACATGCTTGCATACAAGATTGACAAGATAATAAAATTTGAAACTAGGTGTTAGGAAAAGAAAAAAAAGGAAAAGGAAGGAAAAGAAAGGAAAAGAAATTCTGCTGTCTGTACTTTTGCATCTATTTGGAAACAATCATGCTTAGTTGATTTTTGTTTTAGGAATGTCTTAGGGTAAGATGCAACAACACATACACACACACACACATCACTCAAAGGGAATATATTGAAATATATTCCTATACATCCATAAAATCCAGGATCATTTTTGGTTCCTTCCTGAGTACTCACAACTGTCTGTTCCTGTGGAGAGAATCATTATTCTGAATTCTATGTTTATATTACCTATGTTTTTTACTTATGATTTAAAAATTATCATATGCTTATTCTTATATACTGTTTATTTGTTCTACTTTTTTGAAGTTCATAAAAATGGAATCATGTCTTATATGCTGTTGACTTGCTTCTTTTAAAATAGATTAAAAATGACTGTGTGCCTCTGTGTGTATATCTCTGCATGTGTGTGTGTGTGTGTGTGTGTGTGTGTGTGTGTGAGTCTGTGTCTGTATAAGTATCTGTGTGTGTGTGTGTGTATCTGTGTGGGGGTATGCACACTTGAGTACAGGAGTTTGTGGAGGTCAGGAAAAGAAAATGCATCTCTTGAAGTTGGAGTTCCAGGTTGTTGGAAATCAGAACTTGTATTCTGGGAATCAAACTTGGGTCCTCTGAAAGAGCAATATGCACTCTTAAGCACTGAGCCAACTTTCCACCCCCTTGATTTGTTTTTTTTCCAGCAAACTTGAAGCGATGTGAACCGATGCTTTTAACTGTGGTTACTTATTTTTCTGTTGTAGTGTCCCTTTGTGCCTATAAACCAAGGACTTTTTAACCATTGTATGGTCGGTGGACATTTGAGTTATTTTTAATGTTATATGAATATTCCTATGCACACCTCCTGGAGCACCTATAGAAGACTCTTTAATGTGTATTCCCCCATAACTGCATTGTAGGATACATGCAAATAAAGTTGGATAATGCCAAACTATATTCTGTATGGATGGCTGTACTAACTTATGCTTCTTCTGATAATCAATGCTCTGGAGCATTTCCATTTTCTCCCTGTCACCTGCTCTCATTATTCTCATAGTTCTTTTGTTTTGTTTTGCTACCCTGGCAAAAAGAGTAAAATGGCCCCTTATTGTAATTACCATATTACTAATCGAATGTTAGCATCTTTTACTAGGTCCTTTGTTCTTCCTTTGTAAATACATATTCTTAAAGAAAAACTTTCTTATTTATTTGTTTGTTTGTTTATTTTCTTCTCTTGTATAATACATCCCAACCCCCCTTTAAAAAAAATCTTTCATTGTAATAAGTTGTTTCTTTTTCTTACTGATCCCAAGGAGTTCTCTATATATTATGCATATTAACCTTTGGTAGCTATTTGTAAACATGATTATTTTGTGGCTCATTTTCTTACTGTTCATAAGCTCATTCTACCAATCAAGAGTCTCAATAATCTTGTGCTCTCCTATCCTGTGTTAATATTTCCCCACATCAGGATCCAGTAGCTATCCCTCCTTATGGTCTCCTAACAGCTTCGTGATTTGGGTTTCCACAAGTAATCTTTAATGCATCTTTGATATTTGTTAGGCAGGACTCTGATTCCTTTGTTCCACGTGGATAGCCAATAGACCCTGAATCATTTATTGAAAAGTTCATTCTTTGCCCACCGCCCTGTAATACTGACTCAGCCATAAATCAAACCTCTATGTAAGTCTGGGTCTGCTTTTGGGCTTTGGAAAATGGACTGGATTTTCATCATCTAGGAGAAAAAAATCATAAGTAGAACAGTCTAACTTTGGCAATTTCCTGTGTCTTTCAAACCTAGACCTGCTCAGTTCTTTCTTGACTTATTTCTTTCCAGACAGACATCCCTCAAAAACCATTATTCCTAGTCTGTCTGGGTTCCCAAACACAATCAGTTCAGTGAGTTCTTTACTTAAAAACCAAAGTGTTCTTTCTCATAGTGAAACAATGTGAGGAACATTTTCAGTTCACCTGGTTAAACAGTGCACCACTCCAACCCGCAGGCTGGCATTAATCCCCACAGTGCCCAGCTTGTGACAGACACTAAGGAAATCTAGTTTCCTTATGAGATTTTATATGGATGAATGAGGTACAGGAGCTGCCTCCTGACATGCCCAAGTTATGTTCACATGAACTGTATTTTATTTTTGTCAAAAAATGCATGGCCTAGAAACTTATCTAAATCATATAAAGACAAGGGTTCCAGCTCACTGTTTTATCATTTTCAAAGCCTGTCTTAAAACATATTCATATAAAGATCTAGCTCGAAGAAAATCATGCATCCCTGTTCTGCTGGATTTACCTTGTGCTCAGAAACGATTCAAAAAGCCAAAAAGCCAAAACAAAGCGATTGAGTTGTGTTCAGTGAGTGTTTTCTCTCTGTCTTCTATCAGCTGTGCAAGGACACCAACTGAGGGACATTTTCTTCCCGATCCTATTGTACATTTCATATTGTCTCTTTTTTGAGCTAGAATACAAAAGTCTTCTGCAGGCAACTTCAGGGACCAATTAACTCCATTAAATTATATCCAGTTATGTAGTGAACTGAACCGCTGCTCGTCGGGGCTGTCTAGAGCTGAGACAATTAGGGAATGGAAAGAAGCAGAAAGAGAGATTGATTTTATGTGTCACCGAAGCACACTGCAACAATATGCTACCATGACTTTCAAAATGGCCTTAAAATATTCCAAACTCGGGGAGTTTCCCTTGCTCCTAAGTGGGAGTTGACAGACTGTCTGGCAGCATTAGAAAAAGGCAGGGAAAAGCTGATGTCTATATTGTGTCCTCTAATAACATTCTGCCTCTTTTAGGCATCTTCCCCTTAGAAAAATCCGGCAGTTTGTGAGATGGTGTGTGTGTGTGTGTGTGTGTGTGTGTGTGTGTGTGTGTGTGTGTGTGTGTTTTTGTCTCTATACAGAGCATGATTTCACATCTGGGAAAACCAAATCGAAGGACACTAACCTTCCCAAGGTCACTTAGAAAATTAGTCCTGTGACCTGGTGTGTGGGTGGAACAGAACCCAGGTGTCCAGGCTCCAGTTTTGTGGTTGGGCATTAAATCATTTTCCTTTGTGGAAGGGGCGAAATCACCGGTCGGGGGATTTGGGGGAAGTGAGAAATCAATCAGATTTCCTTTCCTCCCCTTACCTCCCTTCCCCCTTACGAAGATTAAAAACTCGGGAAAGCTAGAGGTGCCCTCTCGGCAGTTCTTAAGCAGGGTCCACCAAACCGACTCCCACCCCCAACACAAAGCGATCGCCGCTCCCAGGGATTCTGCGTGTCTTCTCGAGAGCCTGGGAGGTGAGGAGTGGTGGAAAGTCAGCCCTCACCTCCAGCGGGTCCCGGGCTCGGCGGCGCCCAAGCCCCGCCCCCGGCCGCCCTTCCCCCGCGGCCTCGGCAGCCAGCCCCTCTCCCCTCTCGCTGTCGGGCGCACCCACCCCAGATGCTGCCTGGCACCGAGTGCAGCCGCCGCCGCCGCCGCCGTACTTTCCACTTGTATTGATCACTCCTAGCTCGGCTCAGCCTGCTCCGGGAGCGCAGCGCGACCCGCGCGCCAGCCCTTGGCAGCTCGGCACAGTCGGGCTCCCAGAGGAAACTCCTTGGGAGCGCCCTGTCCGGGGTGTCCTCTGCGCTCTGCAGTGTCTTTCTGTCTGCCTGGAAGGAGGAGGAGGAGGAGGAGGAGAGGGAGGAGGAGGAAGAGCAGAAGGAGGAGGAGGAGGTGGAGGAGGAGGACGTCTTCTGGTCCCGGTTGGGAGGTGGAGCAGCGGCAGCAGCAGCCGCCGAGGCAGCAGCCGCCGCCGCCTCCGGAAAGGGAGAGGCAGGAGAGATCGGGACTTGGAAACCCCAAAGTGTCGGCGACCCTGCACGGCAGGCTTCCTTCCAGCTTCATGGGCAAAGTGTGGAAACAGCAGATGTACCCTCAGTACGCCACCTACTACTACCCCCAGTATCTGCAAGCAAAGGTAAGGAGGTGCGGGGAAGGGTCGCCGGAGGAAGGGAGCGCGGAGGCGCGCGTGGGGCCGGGCCGGGGAGGGGCGCGCGGCGACCCCGCCGCCCCCGGGCGCAATTGCTGGGGTTGCTAACTATAGCGCTGGCCTGGGCAGAGCCGGGCAGCGCGGGGCGGCGGCTTCCCGGGGAGCCGATCGCGGCGATCGGGTTACAGAGAGTCGCGGGGGGAGCGACTAGACAGGAAAGGACCGCCGGCCCCTTCCTGGCCGGCGAGGAGGGGAGGGTCTCGCGGCCTCGCGGCGCCCCTTGTCCAACCCGGGCTGGCGACCGGCCGACGCCAGGGGCCCGCGGCAGGACCTGCTGGTGGCACGGCTTTCCGACCTCTCCAGGGCCTCGCCCTGCGGGCAGTAACTCTGGGGTCCCCGGGAGTGGCGCGCAGCCCCCCCCCCCCCGCCCCGCGGGACTCCCCTCGGGCTCCCGCGCGCGCGGACGACTGTGGCTGGAGGGGGCCGGGACTGTCTCCTCCCCGCCTAGGGGCCTGCGCGCCCGCCCCTCGCCTCTGATCTTTGTGCGGTGTGGCACTTCACCTGGTTACTGATTTCCACTTTTACGCTGGTGTTTTGGGTAGCAAAGTGGCCAAAGTTCACTCCGTATTCACTGATGTTCCTCTTAATCTTCTCTGTAGCTTTTACATAGGAGGGACAATGGGCAGATTTCGATGCAGAAAGAGAACTTAATATTTACTTTTTTTAAATTTTTTTTTAAACTATCTTATATGTTTACCACAGAGTGATTTTTCAATTTGCTCAAAAGTGGCCTCAGCACACTCTTGGGTAAGGACAGCTGATGACATACAGCCATACAAATTATGCCTGGCTTTCCAGGGACCCCGGATACTTTGTTAATGGGCCTATGCTAATTTTACAACAACAGTTTGAAGCCTCCTAAACTAATTTTAAAAATTATCTGGGTTCACGAAAAGTGCATTTTACGGCCCTGAAAACATCTGCCACACACAACTAGGAAAGGCTGATGGTGGATCACAAAAGAATCAGGTACGGTTGCCGTGTTTGAACTTTCTTTAGGGGATTGCTTGCGGGCAGATAGGCATTTCTGACCTGCTACTAAGAATCTATGATTCAACCTTGAAAGCTTTTCTTCCTTTCAATGTGTGTGGTCCATGTTGTCCTGAACCTACAACATAGCCCAGTGTTTGTCCATGTAAAAAGGACCTGTCAGCAGAGGCCAGAAATTTCTCAGCACTCAAAGGCCTTTTTGCTGCTCTCTCATAATTCCCCTCTTACCTTAAATCGCCAGGGAGCTGAAAGGTGCTAGCCACGTGAGAGCACCACTGTTCCGTCTCCATGTGGTTGTCCTGTCATTGTTTTAGGAACTTGAGGGAGATGCTTGGTGTGTGTATGTGTGTGTGTGTATGTGTGTGTGTGTGTGTGTGTGTGTCTATGTGTGGGTGTGCTACACTGAAGGTGTTCGAAGAAATTTTGTAACTTAATCAATGCACTACCTTTTAGATGTGTTATATATTTAATGCACTTATTTAAATTATGCAGCATTTGGGTGCCTGAAGAACAGCCTATTCAAGGATTAGCTTCATGAATAATAAATACACACATTCAGGTGAAGAAAGGGGGGGAGCCATGTTTCTATGAAACATTTACCTTAGTAATTTTTATGTACCATTAGTAAGTTAGAAACCAAGTACATAGCGTTTAATATAGCTAATGCAATGCCATTTGGCTTTTTTTGCCCTGTAAATAATTGAAGAGAGAGACAAACGGCAAGAGCCTGCTGGAGTAATTAGGGTTGGATCCCAGGAAGCTTTAGGGCCCATTTTCTGAAAGTGTGCTTCCTGCACAAAGCATTTAATATTGATTTGTATTACGGTAAATGACAGTCTCCAAACATATTTTGCTGTTTCTCCTATGAAATCTGAAATCCTATTCCTCTGAATTCCTTTGTTTCAAGAGAAAGGTGCATCCTCACTTGACCTATATAATGCAGTGTTTTAAAAGTTTGGTAATTAAATCTAAACTCCCTATTGTAAAGGTGTCATAATTAGTTCAGAAAGGAGAGCCTCCGAAAATACAAAGGGACCAGATGCAGATTTTAGATAGCAGAGGCAGAGTCAGGGGCACACAGCCCTCTTTCTCCTTTTTTGTACTCATTGGTAGGATGGTGGTAATGTAAGTCATTGAGTAATATGGAGACTTCTTTGATTTCTAGTTTAATTGCAAGCATAATTTACCTGGAGTTAATAAACTCACCGAGAATCTGTTGTCTACTGGGCTGATGCCTGCCTGTGTGTGTTCTGACCTTCCTAAGATAGAATACGTCACACTCTCTGAAGTATGCTGGTCTGTTTGCCTAGCTGTTGTGAACTTCTGTTTGAAAGCTGTGTCAAAAACTAAGGAGTGGTTTGGTCATTCAAAACCCGATTTTAACCTGCGATTATGACATAGATGTGATTTTGTTAAGATAATGAAGGAATATCTTTCATCAGAGGAATAGGTGGTACAGATTTCAAAAGAACTGTAAAATGAATTTTTTTACCACCACACTTTTGAAAGTTGCATGTGTCGAGTGTTTCTTGTGTTAATCCAATCACAGCCTGTTTTGGAAAATTTATTTTGAAAGATGCTCCCCTGGAACATATCAACTTTCTCTTTTGCAATCAAGAAAATAACACTTAGAGCCACCAACTACATTGGTGTACTTCGTGCTTGACAGAAAGAGAACGTAATGACATCCATGAGGAGCATCAGGTACATGCGAGGTTGCTAAGAAGAGCAGGCATGGAGGCATGAGACATAAAATTTCCATCATGCCTTAGCCTACAGTAACATGGAACTCAACTATTGGTTTTGTTGTTTTTATTTTTTTTAATTTCCCAGTTAGTACAGTTTTATTTCGACAGGTCTACTTTATCACCTGGCACATTCAGCCAGAAATATTTTTTGATGTAGGTTCGTAAACACAAGCACACATTGTTCTAAAGAATATTTCAGATGTTAAAATGACTTATGTGATATCATGAAAAGTAAATCTGTGCTTCACTTTTTAGCTGTTCAGGAAAAAAAGAAAATTTGATTAGCATTATAACTCAAAGTCTTAAATGTACAAGTTGTCAGCCCGTGGCAATAGGAATTTCACTTCTGCACAGGCAGCCCTGGAATGAATCATAGCCAGTGTAGTTAAGAGACACTATAACATACATTTTTATGTTTATATATGTTTATAAACATACATATTTAAATGTTTATGAGGATACGATACTTAATTTTTCTCTTTTGGAGAAAGAGAAGTCCAGGTTTTTCTTTATATTACCTGCTGGATATTTTGTACTAGCTGAAGGCAACTTCAATCTTCATGGATATTCTTTTGGTATAGATTCTCTAAAATACATCAAAGGCTTCCATTTTGTGAATATAACATGGTTTTCTGGGCTAAAGAAATGTTTTATACTAAAAAAAAAAAGTTTGTTTCCAAAGTAAAACATAATTTTGCTTTAAGGTAATTTTTACATAAATGGATACCAAAGAATACATTTGAACTCAGTCAGCTTCAAAAATCTGAGAAATAATAAAGTAATTTGGAATTCCCTAATACAGGCTGCGCTCAATGTCTTTCGTACACTTAACCATTCGTTGGATTTTTAAAAGTACTTATCCATAGTCAACAAATGCTGATTCTTCTAGAGAGTAAGGTCATGATTCCACCCAAAAGAGCAGTTATAACAAAGTAGATAGGATGTCTAAAGGCACAAGCTGTGGGTGCTCAGCATTTTAAGATGTGCCTACCTTTACCAGGTGAGTAAAAGTTGCTTAAATGTATCAGTTTGGCAATACATTTAGTATTTTATACTGCTGCGTGAACTGGATTTTCTTAGTAGGATATTTTGAATGTCTAGACAGGGCATGAAGGCTCAAGGTTATGGAAATGTTAAAAATAAAGCTGCGTTATAAGCCAAGTGATTGCGTCACACAGCTTTAATCCCAGCACTCGGGAGGCAGAGTCAGGTGGATCTCTGTGAGTTCGAGGCCAGCCTGGTCTCAAGCAAGCAAGCAGAGCAAGTCCAAGACAGCCAGGGCTTCAAACGGAAACTCTGTCTCAAATCCCCCCTCAAATAAAAATAAAAATAAAAATAAGGTTACCTTATAAAGTGCTATTGTAGTAGTCCCTTTTCAGGTATCTCTAGAGTTTTGCAGAATGCAAAATAAATAGAGACTCCTCTTGCCTCTGACTGTGCTGCGAGTTTAACTTTACGCTACTGGGAGAGAATAGGGAGAGAGAAACCTGTGAGGGAGGAGTATATGCTTTTGCACCACTGCTCTGGATATACCTCGGTTGGCAGTGATGACTTGGAGTTTAAATATAAAGGATGCTCATGTAATACGTTTCAGGGGGAATCCTTTACTAGTGTGTTACTGTGACTTTAGTTTCCTTAGTGGTTTATCGAGACTCTGAAGTTATCCCAGCTAACTTGATGGGTAATTGAATTTTAAGTGATAGATCTTTTAGCTAAGTACAAAATACCTCTTTTCCTCTTTCTTATTACTTAATAAAGAATTTCCAGGGAAGCAAATCATACATTTTTTTCCTGCATCACATTATCTAATAAAGATACATGAAAAAGATCTGTCTGGAATGGGGACGTACATGTTTTATAAAAATGACCTGAACAGCTAAAAGTTAGTTCATTCTCGTAAAGAAGAGTGCTTTTCTTATCTAGTTTGTTTTCTACTGGGCAGTCACAGTTTAACTGGTTTGTTTTCTCCAAGCACAGTGTCACAACCCCCCTAGAAGCCTATCTTCAAAGACACCATCACTCCCTGGTTCAGTGCCTGCTTTCCAAAACAGTAGGTGTCAGCACCTACCAAAGTGCTTGCTAGCGAACTAGTATTATTCTCGGAAAAAGGATGCAAAGTTATTTTAGGCCGGAGTAATTTTGTGAGACACAGATCTACAAACATAACAACTCAGCCCGACTTTCAAGTCAAATCTGAACACAGTGTGCTTTGTATTTTCATTTAGTTTGTTCCTATAGTGAAATTTTCAAATGATTTGTGAGTTTGGTAAGAACCCTAAAAAGAAGTATGCATCTATTGGTCAATAATTTATACAATCCAAAGTGCCCTTCCCTCCCTCTTTCCCTCTCTTTCTCTCTTTCTGGGTGTGTGTGCCCGAGATCTACAATAGAGACTATGGATTCTAGCAAACATGCCCCTGTGGTTCATAAGGAGAAATGTCTCATGGCCTACCTGGACGTCTCTTATCAGCCCACCCCTCCTACCAACCCTTCTTGAATGTTTTCTGCTTAATCTCACAGAAAATTTCTTTTTGGAATATATTTCAGACTTGGTGAAAACATTCACTCACCTAGAATAACAACGATCCTACAGACTAAGGCTGACACACTGGGAAACGTAGCTGGTTCTCACCGTGCGATCCTCACTCGGCATTTGCCCACCTAGCCCTTCAAGCTAGAGAATATAATTTTTTTTAATCTCATCTGTTATGATAGTTAAATAAAAATACCTGGAGAATGTATTGAGTTGTCCTCAAGTATGAAAGCTTTATTCAGTGAGAGATAGCTTATTTAAACAGACATAGAATGATGCCAGTTGTTTAAAAGCGGCACCATAATATTTGGTGTAACGTCAAGGTAAATATTCAAAAGTCGAACATTGGACTTAGGGATGTTGCGTGGGGTCGGTTGAAGCGCTCTTGTTCCTCTGCTATCTCATTTTAATGAATAAATAGTGGAGACCGTAGAACTTGGCGGGGCTTCGTGAAAACATTCTTTAGATGATACACCTGGGAGTTTCATCAGGTGATACACAGAAAATAGCCTTTTAGAACCACATGTCTCTCTGTCTCTCTGTCTCTGTCTCTCTCTCTCTCTCTCTCTCACACACACACACACACACACACACACACGATACTGGAAACTAAATACGCCTGAATTTAGTAGGTATGCAAGGGACAGTGAAAAGGAGATGTGGTAGACATGCCAACAACCAAATGAATAGATCCAAAATTTAATTGCCATGCCGACAACCGACCAAACATAATCCAAAATTTAATTACTTACATTCGCTTAATGTAGCTAGTCTCCTTACCATAATTATATGAATATTTTAATTTTCAACCAATCACAGAAGCATGTTGAAATTATGAGAGAGAAGCAAAAAGGGATAAAAAGGAGAAAGTGATGTTTTGGCCTCTTGGCACAGCAAATCTAGAATAGTGAGCACTGGTGTTTCCCCTGTATTATTGTTCAGCAAATTCTTAGATGGGCTCATCTGTCATTTTAGAAGATGATGGGTAAGGAGACTCTTCTGGATAATGACTAAAAATACAAGTTCTCAGAGAGAGATCGAATGCTAATACGCAGCTAACTGGCACTGTAAGCATGCAAAATCATCATCTGGTACAGGATGCCCTACAGTGGCCATAATATATGCATGTTGAAATTAGGTTAAGTTCTCAGCTGGTTGCCTGTTGGCAGTTGTGAAGCCCACAAAAGAGTAAAACACTTTACCCATCATCGTGTTCCTGAGTGAACCCAGTATACATCCTCTGCCCTGGACGTTGGGATGGGCCAGAGAGTGAAATATCTGCTCCCTGATTCTAGCGTGCTGCAAAACACCAGGGAGGACAGAATAGACACAGTGTAAGAAATAGAAGGATAGTTATAAAGCAGAACATCTGGACAGCAGCATTCCAGCCAAGGGTCTGAGTGACAGAGAAGGTACTCAGAGATACGTGGGATTAAAAATTCATGTAGATTTTGTGAGAAAAAGTAGAGTTCCAAAAGAAGCTACAACTAATCTGAGAATTTTAGAAAGAAACTGGGCTTTAAATAAATGAATGGAAATTTCTTGAATTAATAATGATCTTTATTTTATTTTGTTCCTTTGCTTTATAATTCTCTTGAGAGCATATTGAATTGTACTTTATGTTAACCCCTTCCCTTAAAATCCCATACTCAATCGCTTTACTTCATATTATTTCCAGTTTTATGCTTACGAATTTGCTGTTAAGCCAGCCTATTAGTGTTGTGGCAGGCTGGTAATATAATCTTTAAATGATGACATAATGGGAGTACAGAAATGTTATTTGTGTTGTTATATTTTATTTAAAGTAATGTTTATTTCTTCTAACCCATTAGCCATACTTATGGAAAAAGGAAGAAAACAAATTTGGGGTTTTAAATGTTTCTAACTAGATCTTTGCCTGCATTGTGAGCACTGATGATGTTCAATGTGAGCTGGCATTGTTGAAAGGTTTTTCAAAATTATTCCCAGTCTTCTGTGAACATCCATTTACGGGGTCATTATCTAACTTCATTTAAAATGAGCTGTTATTCACCTCTG
This sequence comes from Cricetomys ansorgei, assembly GCA_026225945.1. Classification (NCBI taxonomy): domain Eukaryota; kingdom Metazoa; phylum Chordata; class Mammalia; order Rodentia; family Nesomyidae; genus Cricetomys; species Cricetomys ansorgei. Next base: position 14,494,426 of record JAMJFZ010000716.1, on the reverse strand, counting down.
CAAATAGAACCAAATGCTGTAGGAGTCATATGGTCTCCTACTCCCCTCTGTATGGAATCCAGAATCCATCCTCCCTCTGGCTGCTCCCTGGACATGTGTTACACAGTTGGGGCTAATGGGTCCTGGACAAAGTGATTTCAGGGAAACGTTTTATGCAACAAAATGAGATCATTTCATAGATGTCATAAGTCATTTCACTGTTCTTGAAGGACAAATGTACCAGTTTCTCCGCTCTGCAAGAGTGGGCTCATTTCACAAAATACCAGTTTTATTTCTGATGAGTCGAAAAGTTGAATATTCAGAATGGCACAGTTGGGTAGGTGCCTTCACTGAATACTGACTGTGTCTTTAACCTGAGGTTCCTGAGGGGAAAATAAAGTTACCAAAAATGAATTTCATGTCATAAGCTTATACCTATATTAGCTTCTAGTAACAATACACCATTTCCCACTGCTAGCTGTGTTTTCAGTTGTATTAATTTTTGAGTTGACAATAAAAGTAAGTTTGTATAGGAGATCCTCTGGTAAGCTTTTGCTTACCCATAGAATCACAAGAAATAGTTTCATAGTTTGCATTAGAGGGTCTCAGTTAAAATATTTCATTATAGAAATAAGTACATTTCTTTTAGAAATTTGTAATACCATCAACGTTACTCTTCTCAACAGTGCTTTGGTTTGTCATCAAACAAAAATGAAGATAATATTTGTGAAAATAAAAATTAGCCAGAAAAAAATATTTTCAAGTTATTAACTACCATTCTCTCAAAACCCTCTTGGCCTCCTATATAGCAAAGCTCTGATTAATTTCCTTGTTTTAAACATGCAAGTCTTAAAAAAATTATGTGCATGTGATCATTTGCATACTTCCGGTTTTTGTTTTTTGTTTTTGTTTTGTTTTGGACTTTTCGAGACAAGGTTTCTCTGTTGTAACTCTGCTGTCCTGGAACTCTCTCTGTAGTCCAAGCTGGCCTTGAACTCACAGAGATCTGCCTGTCTCTGCCTCCTGAGTGCTGGGATTAAAGATGTGTGCCACCACCACCTGTCTTTTCTTTTTTTCTTTTAAGACATAGAAAGAATAGGCTCCTAGAGAATTGATGGATACTTTCCCCATTCTCTATGTGATTTGTTTGGCAATTAGATACACCCTAATTTAAAAGTGAGTTGGATTTCTAGTGTGTGTGTGTGTGTGTGTGTGTGTGTGTGCACACGTGCGTGTACTGCACACCAAGTTCAGAGGATGACCTCACATGTTGTTTCTTCACAGGTGTCCACCTTGTGTTTTGAAACAGGCTCTGTCATTGACTTAGGCTTGCTGACTAGGGTTAGCTGACTGACCAGGAAGCCTAAAGGATTCAACTGTCTCTTCCTTCCCAGGCCTAGGCTTACAATGCATGCCACTATGGCCAGTATTTATTTGTGTTCTGCATATTAAACTTGCAGGGTCCTCCTGTTTGTGCACCAAGTACTTTCTCTTCTGAGCTATCTCTCCAGCCATCCAGTAAGCTTCATTCTACACAATTCACTTGTCAATTGGTGATCCAGAGCTGGAAACTCACTTCCTGTTCAAATTGTCATACTTAAAGGTAGAGTCCCCACCCAACCCATATGAGCCAATAGAAGTTATTCATGTTATAAGTCATTTATAGGTCTATACCAATTCCATCATAGAATCTACCCACCCACCAGAGGATGTTTCCTGGAGTTGGAATCCCTGAAGCTCATCTTTGCCTTCCTCGGGGAGTGGGGAGACCTTGCTTTAGAGGTCTGAAATAGGGCTTTGTTTGAGCTTTTAAGACTGGGGGATGGACTTCTAGAAGATGATCGATGTGGCTAATGACATCAGATGAGTAAGACATTTTCAAAAATAGCTGTTGATGCTGAAGCCTCCAGCTGTGGTCAGCCCCTGGGGCCCTCCTCACCCGTAGGCTCCCTAATCTTCATTTTTCTTTTCTTGTTCTAGGTTCAGGATATAATCTCTGGTTTGCTAATCAATTCTTCCCAATTGGGAAAAAAAAGGCAGCCCTAAGTGGTGGTACTATTGGCACTTTTCATCACCAACTCATACTGGTTTATTACTAAAGCCCTACTTTCATCTTTTAGTGCTCTTCATCCCTCAGCCAAGCAAGTCTGGCATGGCTGCAAACAAGGAAACAAAAGCACTCAGTCCTGAACTAGTTCCATGGCTCCCTTTGTTTTCATCCTGGTCCATGCAGGTCTTAGAACTCCCAGGGAACCCTGAACTTTCTTGAGACAATACGTATTTCTATTTGCTTTAAGTTTTTACCTAGAATCTCCCTCTCAAGCAGAGATTAAAAATCTGATCCTGAAAGGAGAACAAAGAATGAGCCAGCCCATGCTTAAGAAGACCCCTTGGGATTTTGTTGTGGACTGTGGCTCCTCCAGCTTCCAGTGTGAAGAGCTAGAGCTAGACAAACCAGAGACCTGCCACTTGGGAATGGTAGGAGGGAATTTCATAGCCAGTGGGGGCCTCACCAATCTTGGGGTGTTTCCTTCCTGCCGTTTCCTTCCTGCCTTTCCCCACACCCCTACCTTTAGCTTTTCTTTCTACACTAAGAGTTGAGCCACAGTGGCCTGACTGATGAGAACCATCAGGTGTGTGCACACTGGGTAGATCCCACAGTGACGTCCCAGGATCACAAGATCAAGAAGTCTCTCTTGATCGTCCCAGATCCGGGACCAACTGTGTCCCACTTATTTTGACCAAAAAAAACAAAAAACTACATTGCCTTTTAATGCTACAGATTATGACTAAGAGTTTGCTAATTACAGTTGCCCTTTTGAATTGGAGGGTTTTTTTTTTTTCTGATTTCTTATCCAATTTTATGTGGAAATTTAAAATACACCTTTATTTGGTAATGCGTAAGTTGCAGAGTATTGATGTGAGGCCATATTTTGAAAAAGATAAATAATTAGCATACTAGAAACTATTTTGATGACAAATGTGTATTCTTAATGAGATTATAACTAAAGTATGCATAGTCAAATGGTAGGTTTTTACGGTTTTTCTCAATCCACAGTAAATGTTATAGTCACGTGTAACCATGTTTTCTAATTCATAAATATTTCAGTATTTACTCAACAAATAATTATGCTAATTTTAATTTTGAGAAGACTAAAACAACATGTTTCTTACTTGGTAGCAGTTTCCCAGATTTAAATTTTAATAGCAGAAATCTTAAACACTGATATTGATTCTTAAGAAGGAGGTTTTTGGGTTTGTTTTGTTTTGTTTTGTTTTGTTTTTTTTCAGACACAAAAGGGTTTGAGATGATGTTGGGTAACACCTAGTCCCGGTCTGCGCCTGTCACAGCTTTCACGTGCACATCTCAGCGGCAGCACTGGGTGTTCCAGGGCGCATCCTTTGAGGCTGCAGAATTTGATTTGACTGGGGCTGAGGGTCGCCTGTGAGATGAGTGTGCTGTGATAGCGATCTGTGTCTGGGCCCTAATGAACATCTGCTTTCCAGGGCACAGCAACAGCACCTTCCTTTGTTTCTTGTTTCTTTGCCTCTTTGATATGAATCTTGTTAAATCCAGCAAATGGGGTTGTTATTGTTTGTCTTTTCAGTATGCAAATGCTCCCGTCTCCCTTTATGGGGGAAATAAAGCCAGATACTAAAAAAAAAATTAAATTAAAAAAAATGTATCAATGAATGAACGCACAGAGAATTGAAAAGCAGAGCGCAGGATACTGGAGCCCCAGCTCTTCTACACAACTCAAGCACGTTTTGTAAACATCATCTGGTTCAGATCATATACTTGGAACTACCTGGCCAATTTAATTAAGCTGGACAAACACGTATGAAGCAAGCTTTGTGTTATGCCCTGAAAAGTGTGAATGTGTAAGAGAGACATGCTTTGTATCACTATGCAACATGGTGAGGTAACGTAGTTAGTTGGTTAGGATTTGCCTTGAGGTAGCATATACTGCAGTGCGATAAAAAGCTACTCTAAACCAGTAGGTTTTTATAGTCACATGACATATCCCTAGGTGACAATATAACATTTCCAGCTCCCCAAAACATCATATGTACCAACCACCCATAGCCACTCATCCAGCTTCTATCTTGGAGGATTGTTTTTACCTGTTCTAATACTCCCCCCAAATGAAGTTCAACTGTATGTCTCCTCTTGAGTTTATCTTCTTTAGTTCATCATTGTTTTGGTTTGACTCATTGGTGCTATTATACATGAAGTGTTTTTTTTTTAATCCCATGTAGTAGTCTATCATGGATAGACTGTATTGTGTTCATCCATTCTGTTATTCACGGGTGTTTGGATTATTTCAATTTGGAGCTATTTTGCATAAAATTGCTATAATTATTGTTGTTCATATCATGTCTTCAATGCGTTACTTCTAATAGTGGAATTACAGGTTGTGGGACCGTGTGTGTTCAGCTCTGGTAGATATTAACAGCGTCTACTTTTGCCAGCAAAGCACAAGAAAACTAACCGCTCTGCATCCTCACAGATACTTGGTATTGTCAGTCTTTCAATGCTATCCTGCTGGTTAGTAGTCCCTAACTTCTTTCCTCCTGCCTTTCTTCCCTATCGCTCCTTCTCTTCCTTCCCCCTTTCTCCTCCTCCTCCTCCTCCTCTTCCCCTTTCCTCCTTCTCCTCCTCCTCTTCCCCTCTCCTCCTCTTCCTCCTCCAGCTTCATCTTGTATTTCTTGTCCCCTGCCCCCTTTGTCTGGTATAGTAGTGAACTTCTGGGTTTAGTCCTGTGTCACCTTGTCTAGCTTTTCATAAAACTTATTGGACAGCTAGTGTCCTTTTGTAAAGCCTGTTTCAAGTTTTCCATTCACTTTTTTAAATAGCAGGGTTTTTTTGTTATGATACACACAGCATACAACCACTTTTTACTTCCTTTATTATTGGGGTGACTTTTTTATTGCTTTGTGGACTTTTAAATACATATTCTGGAAGCCATCCTTCATCAGACACATATGAGGACATCTCCTAACTTTCAATTTTCCTGTTGTGTCTATCTGACATCTTTTAAGAAATGGAGTTCCTCGTTTTAATGATGTCCCATTTGTCAGCCTTTTATGATCATTGCCTTTGGTGTCTCTTAAGGTAATTTCTGCTGCTTTGAGCTCGTGGGGGTAGTTCCCTACTTCCTACTAGAAACAGTACTTTGTTCCCCAAATTCAGGTCTGCAAACCATTTCTAATTAGTTTCTGTGTATCATATGTATAAGCTCAAGATTTTTCCCATCTGGGTGCATAATGAATCCGCACCATTTGTTGAAAAGACTGTTTCCCTTTGTGAGTTTCGGTGTTGCTTTTTAAGTGGTGACCACATTTGTATGGGGTTTCTGTCTAGATTCTTGTTTGGTTCCACATTTAGCCTTGTGCCCACACTTCATTGTCTCAGTTACTGCAGCAATACAGAGCATGTATACTTTGTAACGTTGGACCCTTCCAGGCCTTTTACATTTCCTTACACGCTCCCGTATCAGTTTGTCAGGTGTGGTAGATTTTCACTTGATATTATTGCTTGAAGTGATTACTAAGAACAACAGGAAGCTATTCTTAAGATGTTTTTTGTTACCAGTGTATCAAGTTATTTCTTTAAAATGTACTCTATGATAGTTGCTGGCATATGCTATGACAAAAATAATTACTTTGAAGAAAGAGTGAATACTATTTATTGTTAGAGTCAAGATTAAATTGGAAAGGGAGCTGCCACAGACGCTTACCTCTGAGAACAATGACGCCCTTCTGGATCTGTCATGGACTCCGCTCGAAATGCGTTCTCCTTTCTGTTCCGTTTTCTCTTGGAGGCTTCCTCTGGTCTTGCCTCAAAACTCTGCTGCCACGTCGTATGTATGTATGTATAAACATAGTAATAAATTTAATTTAATTACTTGTGTTTGGAGAGTTTTCTGACATCTTTTACCGTTTTTAAAAATATGCATCTGCTGCTGTGAAAACTAAGGCTGGGGCCTTCTACTTCAGTAGTAACTTCGGACCAATAGATCATGTGCTCTCTGGACTTCACTTCCTTCCAAACTTTTCGTAGATGTTCCAAAAACTTTACATATATATTTTTCTTGCCATATAAAGTTTTAAGCTTTGATTATTGCCATATTCAGCTAGCCAAAAACAACTATGTAGAACCTTCAGAACTTAGTTCTGGCTAGGTTGGTCTAGGTTGAGTGGGTGGTTGAATAGATGATTTCTGAAGTTCCTCTCAACTTTAAAATTTATGATTCTGGGAATTTATAACATCCATGAACCACAGTGTTAGAATTGGAAGGAGCTTTAGGGTCATCTGGTCCAGGCCCTCCTTTTACAGATGAGATAGCTGTACAGAGTGGAGAGACTAGAGGGGCAGGAGTGGGGGGAGGGCAGGACAGCCAGAGTTGGGGGCTGGGGACTGAGTCTGATCTCGGGTGACCGCTCAGGGCTGTGGCCAGGAAGGAAGGAGGGGGACTTCATGTGAGCTTCAGAAATCACTCCAGGAAACCAATTGCAAGGTTGGATGGGACAAATGTCACCAGCTGGCGTCGACAGGAAATGGTAGTGGTCGCTCTCTGTCGTCACTCTGCAGGGAAGGCTGGCTGGACTGCCTCACTTCCTTCTACCAGTATGGCCGCTTCTCCTACTCTACCAGGGCCAGGCTCTAGGCTGGCTCTGATTTTCTCTCAGGTTTCTGTCCTATTACAGAGTGGTGGAGCAGCCCCTATTGGGGCCTGCTCACCTCTATAGGTCCTCGGCTCTCTGTGTCCTTGTTTTGTTTCTAGGTTCTCCTTTTATGGCGCTCCTAAATGGGCTTTTTTTCACAGTGGCAAGGCAGACTCCAAACTGCTTCATTCAGACTCCTGTGTCTCTCTCCCGCTATCATTGATTTACTTTAACACACCTGGTCCACAACAACCACAAACCCAGTGACGCTTTGATTAAACATCTCCTCTCTTTCCTTAAGTTTTCTTGCTCATCTTCCTAATGAGAACCACCTTCTTCCAAAGCCAACCACTACACAGTAGTCTCTAGTTTTCTCCCAAGATAAAGGTGTTTGGTCGGTAGGAAGGAGACCTGAGACACCTCATCTTGCAATCAGGCTTCAGGCTCTGTTTTGGTTAGTTGTACGCATAACCTCAGAATCACAAAGGCTCAGTGAATAGCATCAGCTGGCCCTTTGTACCAATGACACAGCTTTTCTCTTGTGTTCTTTGGATGTAAGTCTACCATCTGCAAAACTGGCTGTGTGCTGTGCAGTGGGGGAGTCAGATACAGAAGCTGGGCTCTATTAAGCAGACAGAATGTCCAAGAGATCCACCAAGGTAAATGCCTCCGTAGTTCATGTCCATGTGGCAAAGATTATTACAGGTCACTGACTCTGGCATAACAAATAATTTAAAGTTGGACCATCAGGAGGCATGATTATTAAAGGCTGACTAGAGATTAAGGAAAGTGAAAATTATTTTGAAATAATTGAAGTCCATCAGGAAAAGTGGCTTTATTATACTTGATTGATATTCAGCTTCTTAGGGTTACATGGTTGAGTCACCTGTGTGACTACTTCTACCTGCTTATTTTTACTGCTTTGAGTGTCGTCTGCCTCAAACCTTTTTGTCATCCTTGAAGTGTGTGCCGCAGTAACTGGCAAACTCTAGAAGCCACGGGAACTGTCAGAGAGGGCTGTTGGGCAATTTCAAATCCCGTTATCTGTAATAGAACCAAGCTGTGCAGACCACTGTTATTTGACACGTATCATGGGCAGGGAGACTGCAGTGTTTAAAGAATGTGGAAAAGCATACCCGTGTAGACAGTTGAGGGAACCTTTCATTATGGAGCAACTGACTGCTTGGGCTGAAGATCTTCTTAGTTAAAATGGAGGAAATTGTGTTAACATGTTGAATCAAAACATTTTGCTGTTAATTGTATTCATGTGTAAATAAATTGTTCTGAGTCTTTCCCAAACAGACCAGTAGTGGCCTTGCATTTGGATTTCTTTGTTTAATGTTTATTAGTGAAAGATGGGCATGCTTGCTACCTTAGAAGTTGGCTACTTTGTTTGTCTAAGTTAAAAAATGTACATAATCAATGAGGGGATTACAGTCCATGAGATTCTATTTAGTTTTATTTTATGTGTATTAACTTTTGCCTGTATGTATTACTGTGCACCAGTGAATGCAGTACCCACAGAGGCCAGAAGAGGGCTTAAGAGTCATCTGGAGCCGGAGTTTCAAAGGATAGTAAGCCACCTGGTTGTGGAAGCTGGGAATCCAACCTAGGTCCTCTGTAAGAGGAGCCTGTGCTCTTAACTGCTAAGCTATCTCTCCAGATCCTTCCTTGAATTACAAGACACCTCCAACTAAGTTGACTTCCTAACTTACAAGTTCCAGTATCTCACTTTTTCAATGTATTATGAAGCAAAGTTTACTTGCTTTTTAAGAAAGCACAGGCATACTACCTAAACAGTTCTCTGTGGGTGCCCAAATACTCATTCTTATGAAATATAAAATTGTGGGGTACGTGGAGTTTATTCATTGGATTTTTTTCTTTATTACGCTTTCACTTTAGATGGTATTTCATTTAGACCATATGTATGAAAATTTATTTACATTTGATGTTGGGGAAAACATAAATAAAACATTATGAAGTTATAAATATACCTGATAGGTTTAATATAGCATTTTTATATATTTAAGATTTTTTAAAATGTAACAAAGTCTTGTTAGGTGGCTGATGTTAATTAGTTCTGACCTCATGATGCTCCCTAGAGCTGAGGCGATAGGGGTACTACCGGTGTCCAGCAAGAATGTAAGATTCTTATAGATAACAAGTATTGTTTTGCACCTACTATAACACTTTGGTACTTAATAAACTTTATTTGATGGAATCCTCGTCTTTTATTTGCTCGAGAGAAGCAGGAGACACCCAGAGATTTCTTTAGGGTTGAGAGGCATTCACTTCAAATGCACATGTGATCAGACTAAACTAAACATGAGCTTCTGATCTAAATTCTACGCAGTGTAACCAGTACAGAGTTTCCCATTAGATCTGATCCTGTGTCCTCACAGAGGCGATCACCACTTTTGAGCTCCTCTGTTATTATCACATGAGTACTCTACAAATTACAAGAACAAAATGGTTGACGATTATTCTAAAATAAATGCAATTGGTCTGTCAGGGTGTAGTGGTGGCATCTGGAGTCCAGCTCTTACAAGGCCAAGGAGAGAATCTCACTTCAGGAATCTAAGACCCTGGTAGACAGCATTGCAGGAACACCTCTCAAGCAACAACAAAAACAACAAAACCAAACCAAGTGCAGTTGGCCTTTGGATTTCACAGAGAATAGGTTCCAGGCACCTCTCCCCAACAAATGTGCAAATCTGCAGCCTCTTCGCTTGCTTAAGTGGATAGATCGTATTTGCATTTGACCCACACACTTCTTCCTATATTTTTAAAGTCATCTCTGATTACTTATAGATTACCAAATAGAATGTGAACGATGCATAAGTTGTTACACCATATTGTTTTTGATTTGTATTCTTTATTATGTTTTATGCTGTTTTGCTCCCCAAATATTTTCAGTTATGTTTAACTGAATCTCAGGATGGAGAATCCTCAGATACAGATAGCCAACTGTGTGGTTTTTGCATATGTCATTGAGGGGTATTAAAATGCAAATGTTTATTATAATTTTTCAAACAACATAGATGAGGCATTATTATTTAAAAATTTAAGCAATCATTTTAAAAGTGAAAAAACAATAAGAACTACATTTCTTAAATCCGTTTCTTAGGATCAGCTATAGGTCATTAAATTAGATCCTCGCCTGACGAGAGTAAGATGCTGTGGACTAAGTTTTCATAGGAAATATAGAAAACCAGCTGTTGGTGGAGCTGTGCCTTGCTTCCCGTATTACAACCCTAAAGCCATCAAACAAGAGCTGGCATTAAGTATTTCGAGGTGACATTATAAAGTAATGTTGGGGAGCTTCCTATGTAATTAGTCATACAACCAATGCAGTTGTGTCTGGCAGAACTTCAGCGTGACGACACCACTCTGTGTCTGTGGCTGACCTCTGGAGACTGCTGAGCGTTTGAAGTTGGACGACTGTGACCCAGGAACAGAAGCTTTAAGTTTTAGCCACATGCAGCTTTTGCATGGGACATATGTGGCTAGAGTAAGCTTGTGTAAACCAGCACTCCCTGATTTAATTTTTTGCGAATCCATTTTGGAATAAGAAGGTGGATCTTTCAGTTTCAGGTTTTCATGTCATTAAGAACCCTAAACAGTCTGGTGACCAACATGCAAAAGGGAAAGAAAAAAAAACAATGAAGGTGGGAAAGATCCAAATCCATTGGCTAATTAATGCACAGGCCAAAAGTACAGGAGCCTTTTCCTGTATGTAGTACATGAGTATATTAGTGCTGGATTATAACTGAACCACTGTAAACAAGTTTATCATCATTTGAATTTCGATCCTTCCGTACTAGTTGCTCTTGAGTATAGACAGCTGGTTACGAAGAATGAAGAAAAGAAATTTACTAAGTTCACAACTAGAAGAAAACATGATAGACGTGATATAAATAATTATATAAAATACTAAAGTTATATTTGCCTTCCCTTCAAGATTTTGACATTTACTAATTTTAGCTCTCTTCTGTTTATTCATTTTCTTTCGCTTAATGATACGTTGAGTAGGTGAGTTTTATGGTGATGTTTTTGAATCTGATATGAATGTTCCACCTGCCCTTTCAAGAACATTTTATCTTCTCTTTTAAAGTCTTCAGAAATGTGAAAAAAGAATGACACGAAGTTCAGGGTTATTCCGTAAAGAGAAGCATGTCACCCTGTAAATGTGAAATAACGTCTGCATTGTGAAGAAAACTGTTTTGTGCACATTTAGTTCATGGATATTTTCTGATTGTTCGTCTTCTATTTGAGCCCCTCTTGCCAAACGCTTCCAACCATGGTTTATTTGGCCTGACTTCAATAGACCAAAGGGTTAGATCTGAGACTTTTGCCTCTGAAGGGATTATATTCAGGGCTGGAGAGATAGCTCAGAAGGTTAAGGTGCTTGCTTCTCCTGAGTTGGGTCTCCAGAACCTTCTTGATGGAAGGAAAAAACTTAACAAATACTCTAACTTCAATATGCACAAGTGCAATTGCACACACACACACACACACACACACGCACACACACGCACACACACACACTGAGTGAAACAGATCAAGTTCTAATTTTTATCATGACACATTATTAAAATGTCTCTTGCTGTACATACTTAAGAATTGTTTTTTATTGTGTGAAGCTGACATAAAGTTCACTACTTAAGCTACTTTCATGTATATGCTTGTGTGGCATTCAATATATTCTCCAGGCTGTGCAATTATGACAATTTGAGAATGCTTTTTTCATTCTTAATTTTATAAGGTGATGTTTTGGTTCTCTGGAATTTTTTTTTGTCTTTCAAAAAGAGCAGCAATGAAATTTCCCAAGTCCCTATTCATCTCAGTGTGAAATGCTAACATTCTATCAAACTACATTCGCAGTGTTCTTAAACAAGCTCACAAAGAGATCCCCCTGAAAATAACATTTAAAATAAGATGTCAGTTTAAGTATAAAGATGCTACTACTTTTCTTCTCTCCATTTCTCATTTGAAGGGATTATGTCAGAAGCATAGGCTGTGCTCATGCTTGTAATGCCTCTCTTTCTGACTCAAGTTCCTTTAATGTGTTAAGTGTGTATAATAGACTTCAGACATACGCTTGCTTTCTTTTGTTCATTTAATTGAGTTCTTGAGATGATAATAACATAACAATGCAATTTTTAACTTTTACATGTGGTAAAACGCGTAATTAACTACAGTGTTTTATAAAAATATAAAGGATGAAACCACCTTTCTTCCATAACACGGGCGCCGCTTACCTGTTGCTATGGAAACTATGTAAACACTAATATAGCTAGATGGGTATAAAATTATTACACAAATTGAGTTGGAAATTTTTCATAGGACCCTTTAAAATGGGTATGTGAGTAAAGAAAGAAAAGGCTCGTACTAGAAGGTGCCACACAGATTTCCAAGGGAGAGAAGCAAATAATTGTCTTACCCAGCTACAACGCCTACGAGCAACCACAGCACCAACCTGCAGAGCATGGAAGCACTAAGGGTGTAGTAGTGGCACATGCACTTGGTGGTAACCAACACCTAGGGCAAGTGAAGTCATGGATCTTGGAGGAGAGTCTCCACCACACTTCACTAAACTAGCATAACCTTCCCTACACTCTAAATATTTATCCTACACCCGCAGATTAATGGAGTTCTCATCCTTCTCAAACTTCTCTGTGCAACGAGACCACAACAGAAAACCACAGTGTATCAAAATACAGAGAACAAGACATTGTGTGGTGCCTGTTCTACCCGATGCATCTACAGTGTAACCCCTAAACCTCAGGCTCAGGGGTCATTGCAGGAGAGTGGCCAGAAGATTTTAAGAGCCAGAGAAACAGGAAGTTTGCTTTGAGATTGTGTCTCCTAGAAATGTCAGAGGGGCTATACCCATGAAATCTCATTAACATGGCTCCCTGAAGCATACCTGAACCATGATGACAACACATGGACATGCTAACATGGAAGGAGGAAAGCTCAGGTGGCCTCAACCCTAGACAATTAGGGGTAACTGGGGAATGATGAAAATGGGAAAATTGGTGTTCCTCAAGGAAGAACCTCCCAATTGGTTATCCAATAACAAATGGTCAACTCTGAGATCATATACATACAAGTAACATTATATATACTGAGAAGGCTGTGTTTATATATTTAGGAAAAATGTATATATACACATACACATACATACACACATACACACACATATACACATAATCAACAACTTTTTAAAAGCCATGAATTTGAGAGAGAGCAAGAAGGGTGGGGTTGAAGGGAGAAAAAAGGAGGAAATGATGTAATTATATTCTAATTTTTTTTTAAGAAGTCATTATAAAAGAGAAAGAAAGAAAAGACGCAAGCTCCGGAAGAAAAATAGTCAAACTGCTTGAATATTGGGAGAGAGCTGAGGGGGTGTAAATCTGTGTTGCTGAGAAAAAGAGTTTTCAGAGCAGACTGTTCTGGTATTTTATACCAATTATGTGCAGCTATTGCTTTGAATAATTTTGCTGCCCTGCTGAGATTTCCTTTTTACAAATCCTGGCGCAATTATAAGATGGGAGTCTGGAATGTATAAACAGTATCCTTTGAACAGTAAATGAGACACATTCTCCTAAGCTCAGGGGTAGGAATGTACTACCTCTTATCCTGTGGTTCTTTTCCTTCCCTTCCTTCTTAATCAAAAGCTCAGAAGCCAGTGTGGAGCTCAAGAGTGTATAGAAGCATGATTTTTTTTCTTCAAATACTTTAAAATCATAAATTCTATTAAGTGAACAAAATCTTGAGGTTGTTCTAACACAATAGCCAGTACACTTAATTCCATTTTGTGCAGTCAAAACTCAGAGATCCTCATTCAGTTTTGTTCTGTTTCCAACCTTAACACAAGAATCTGTAATAGATTACCTTCCTCTTTAGCTTTGAAACAAAACACTGCACCAAGTTGGTACACTTGGGGGGAAAATGACACCCTTAGAGCATAACATTAGGCTGAGTTTCCAAATGCCAGCTTGTTTTATGTGACAAAGCAATGTGTACTAATCATGGCCAACACTATATAAAACCCTAAAGAGAAGTGAACTGTCACTTGAAGTTAACTGTAAAAAGCCTGAACTCCATTATGGTGCGGAACTTACAAACCTCGAACAATGTTTACAATAAGGTTTGGACAGTTGCCTAGTGTTGGACTATACACAATTAAACAACGCAGTTGAACGGCCTTTTATGCTAACCCTGCCAGAAGACGACCAGCATTATCACGTGATTGTTCTTGGAACTCTTAACATAAACAGGAATGCAGAACATTGATTTGTAATTCCAAATGCACGCGGGACTTTATTTTTTCACATAAACCCCCATAGAAGCTAAAGATAGCAGTAATAAAGGGATCGCCAAAAGTGAATTATTTCTTTGACTGTCAAAGAATGCAACAGTTTTATTCTGTTTGCAACTGAACCTGCGCATTCAGTTCCCTGGATTTTTGTTTAAACTGGGATCAACGTGGGAGACTGCATTTAAATTAATTACAAAATTTTGTTCGAAATAACTCTGGAAAGTAGTACAAAAGCACATTTCCTGGGTCTGCCTTCCCCAGTTTCTCTAAGGAGAGCTGGATGAATATTACAGATAAAAATGAAACGAAACACGGGCCAGTTTCAGTCCACGCCACATTTAATACGTTAGTGTAGACCAATTTAACAGCTAAGTCTAGCCTAGAAGGGTTGATTTCTTAGCATCGATGGCAAGGATGGGAGGGGAAATGTACAATGAAGGTGATGCATTTTTCTTTTTTAAGGAAAGTGGAGATCCATAAGGAATTGATGTATGGTTCTGTCATTCAGAAATATAAATATATTTTTTCTATGCACCTATTGGGTTTTCCCTGAAGTATCTTTCCTGTCAGTTTCTCGGGGCTGTTTGACTTTGTAATTCTGAAAAAAAAAAAAATTGTTTATATTGACACCAAAATGAAGCATGGCTCTGTTGTCTGACACAGAAAGGCAAACGCCTGAGTCAATACTGGGATGATCCGAGCTCAATCTAGGCCCTGGAGCCAGTGTTTGCAGCTGTTTGTGCCTCTGGTTTCTATTCTGTTGTCTGAAATTAGGAAATCTGTTAAGCACCAGAACGGAGAGGTCTGAGCTGCGAGGTACAAAGTCCGCCTGTTGTGTATGTAAAACAAACGACCACTGCTCTGAAACGTGGGGAGTTTGTGACGTATTTGTTTGCCACGTGTCAAAGCACCTCTAACTAATAAGAGATTGTCTTGTGTGTGTAACTTTTCAATATTGAGTGTTTGCCTCCCTCTGTCCTGCTCTGAGACTCACAGCTTAGAATCTATATTATATGCTTTCTTCTTCAGTTTCTCTACATTATAAATCCCACTCCCCACTTCTCAGAATAGCTAATGGGCCACCACTTTTCATCACAAGATGTGAAAGTCTTTATTGAATTAAAAAAAAGGATTTCCTGGACAAGGGTTTGTAGATATTTGTTGGACGTGAAGGAGAGACTTTGGAGTGCTAGTTGTCAGTTAAAAGAAATCAATCGGTTGCTCCAAATATCCTTTAAGTAAATAATGGGTAAACTGTCTTTACGTGTGCTTGAACCGTGTTTGGACCTGTTTGTGTATTTAGGGTGTAGTATTGTAATCCACACATACTTGTGAATTCCTATTGGCTTAACTTTTCCCAACAAAGTAAGCATTTCAAGCACTGTTTTCTAGTATTAATTTTTTCATAATGTAGAAGAAAGCTGGTTGTGATTTTTACAAATTTTAAAAATATCTCCCTTAAATTAATATTTTCTCCTAGACTGAAGAATGCTAATTTAAAAATTGATGCTTTCGTAGAAGTCTCTCTTGATGGTTTATATGCATCTGAATTTTGTATCTAGCAACGTCATGGTTTCAACTTAGTTGCATTAAGTAACTTTTTCTCTGTGGTAAGTGTGTTCTTCTGAATAAGAGCTCATGTTGGGCTACGATCTTTCAGGAATGGCTCTGAATCACCCAACTAGTAACCCAGTTGTCACAGATAATGTAGCGGTCTGCCAGTCATCCCTTTTCATATACAGAAGACCATCTGCCACCTTTTGTATTCATGCTCCTATTGCTCCTCTGCACTGTCATCTGTGCAGATATTGAGACCACTGTGGGCCACTTTTTTCTAAGGCTATATTTATGTAGATGTCGAATGAAGTAGGCATAGATCTGAGAAAACCCACTATTGGGACTGAACATAACAATTATATCACACTTAAATTATGATAAAGCTCTTTGCAGGCATACTTTTAACAAGGTTTATAAGTAATTCCAAGTTCAGAAAGCATAGACCCCTGTGTGAGAGAGAGAGACAGCAATGCAGTCTGGTTGAGATATAACATAGCTATCCACACCAGTAATCCAAAGTGGGCGCCAAGGATGGCTTCAGGAGAGATGACTCTGGAAAAGCTGTGCAATAACGCTTACTTTTGCCCAAGGGAAATAAAACATCATCTGTGGGTAAGGTGACATTTGTGATCAGTTCTGAAAGATAACAGTGGTGCAGATTGGTGTTAGTTTGGGAGTGGGAGCAGTAGCAGGACAGGTGCTGTATGTCTTAGTCTGCTTAGACTGCCATAGCTAAATGCCACTGGCTGGGTGGCAAAGACAACAGAAATGCTTTCTCACAATTCTACAGGCTAAAACTCCCTGATGAAGGAAGGTATTAGGAGGATTAATAGGTGGAAGAGAGGGAAAAGGGCCTAATTCCTATATGGCTAGCCCACGTACCAGAGGAAGGCATCAATTACACTCATGAACCTTTGTCTCTGTGACTCTAAAACCTCCCACTTGGCTCCACTTCTCAGTACTGTATATTGGAAACTAAGCTTCACCAATTAGTTTTAATAGGGCACACTGTCTTCAAACCCATTCGGTAAACCAAAGTGAATATATGTATATATATATGTATATAGATATATGTATATATATATATGTATATAGATAGATAGATATAGATATATAGATATATATATACACGTGTGTGTATATATATATACACATACATACATACGTAGAGAATATTTTACTACTTAAATTTAGAATTCCAGCTTATAAGACTGAACACTAGAAATAAATCTTGCACAGCTGTGGGAACTTCCCAGCAGGTATAGAGTACGACACAATTAGAATTTATTAACTAAGGGACATTATTATTAAAAACAACGACGGCAATGATAAAGATTATAGTTAACATTTATTAAACATTTACATGTGGCAGGCTCTGACCCAGGAATTTATATGTATGCAAATCACTGTTAAAATATAGAGCTAGGCATAAGTGTATTTCCTGGTGGAATAAACAATAGAGAAGAACAGCGACGAGTTGATGTATTTGATAAACAGCATAAATTCCATCTATAAATATTACCCCTTTCTTGTAATCAGGAAGATACATATGTACTCTGAAGTGCAGGGAACGATGTTACTGTTTTATACTGACAAATTGAAATTGTTGATTAACATATGCTAGGAAGTAAAAATAAATTGGGCTGAGATAATAATATTTGGGGAGTGTGATATGAAACTATTCCAGGCAGAACAGCAGCTTGAATCTTCCTCTGCACCCGCACAACAGCCGTGTCTGTGCGGGCTTCCCGTTTTGGCTCTGGAGTGAGTTCTACACGCAGATGAAATCACACTTGTCATCATTTCATCATCCGGCTTCAGGTGCAGCCGGCGCTGGCCAAGCATCCTCTGCGAAGAATTTTCTTTGTCACTCTCGTGTTTCAGAAATGTGAAGTGTTTGCATGCAGTCCGGTTTTCATTGGTTTGTCAATGCACTGAGCGATCAACTTTGCGTCTCTTTGGCTTTTTTTTTTGAAAGGTGTTAATCACTTGAAGTGTTACACTGAGACGCGTGTATCCTGAAATTACACACGTTATCTTGTAGTAACTGGTGTCTCCGCAGGACCGTTCCTGAATTTGGGTGCTTGTGTAGGTTTGCCAGTGTAGGTCCTGAGAGAAAACAGAAGATGCTCATATAAATTCTTAAACTAATGACACTTTGAAGACAGAGGGTCTCTAGAAAGGTGGTAATCAGATGGGCGCCTACAAAGCCGTGGATGGTGACTCTGGTGAGTGATGTCTCCTCATGAAAAAACTACAGCCAGCTAGAGAAATGAGCTTAGAAGTCAGCCTGTTGATGTCTCAGTGTGCACAGTCTCCGCGTGGGGAGAGACCTCAGAGATGTAGGGTGAGATTCTGAAGCCATAGGAGCCTCAGCGTGGGAAATGGAGCTCTGAATTCTGCCTCTCTGGCAGATAGAGAAGAGGCTGCTTTGAGTTGGATCTGAGGATGAACTTGGACCTAAGCTGGCAAACACCACAAGAGAATGTGCTAGCGAGTGAGCCGGAGGAGGGCCACAAGGAATTTGAGAACCTGTCATATGTCTAAGATTTGTATAGTTCCCCTCCCTCCATTCTCTTTGTGTTCGTTTACAGTTATTAAGTCAGCCATTTTTCATAACTCAAATGAACTTTCTGAAGTGAATGCATAGAGCTGAGGGATGCCAGGTGAGTACGAAGATGTCGCTGTAAGAGCAGACCTGCATCCAAGTGCCTAAGGCTGAATGAAGTTTACCCAAAAGGGTTTCTTTAAGCCTATCAGGATGCCTGGTTACACTGTAGGTTTTTTTCTATTAAAAAAAATTCCATGAAATTTTCAGCCCTCCATCATAATTAAGCATGTCTGTGTAATCTATGTATTTAAACCAAAGGAATTGCCTGTCTCACTCAGGGTACGTAGTAATACCGTGTTGAATGGAAGCTAACAGAGTGATCTAAAAGTCCTTTACATGGTTTTGTTAAAATTGGAAGAATGCAAAGCAAGGTCATTTCTACCAAAGCTAACTTTAGATGGAGATCCTTTCCATTTTAGACCAAAGCCTCTGACCTGAGGTCAGAGCTGGGCGGTTTCTCGCCCTCAGCATCGGTGCTTACCAGCATCTCGGCAAAACAGTCTGAAAAGAAAACAGACGGAGGCATGAAGTCACATTCCAGGGATCCCTGTGAGCCAAACTTGCTCAGCATTCCTCATACTTTCAGATGACACTAACCAACACCTGCAGAACAGTCCAGACCGGTGTATAGCACCTCCTCATTCTCTGTAAACACGGGGTACTGTGTTTCTTTCTTTTTTGTTTGTCTTGTTTTTTGAGACAGGGTTTCTCTGTTGTAACTCTGGCTGCCTTGGAACTCACTCTGTAGACCAGGCTGGTCATTCGCTCTGTTGACCTAGAACTCACAGAGATCCTGTGCCTCCCGAGTGCTGGGATTAAAGGCGTGCACCACCACCCTGGCTGTGTATCTTTTAATTCTAATCCAAACACTTTGGTTCTAATTCTACGCCCCTGAAGTCTAGGTGTGTTTTAGGATTGATAGCTTGTTTGAATGACTGATCAGCCTGAATGTAGCTGAGGTCTTCGGTAGATCTGTGGATTTGTGTTTGCTTGGAATCCACCTAGGGAAACGAACAGTCTGATACCACTAAAAACTGGATTCTCTGTGAGGCTTCGTTAGACCATGCTGGTTGTGCAGTCTTAGCACCAGCTGGTAGTTCAGATTTTTAGGAAAGATTTCAGAAAACGTTCCTCAGCTGGTCACAAGCTTGAGACACGCACATTTCCTTGCTCTCTTTTGGTGTGGTTAAGTCTGCTTTTTGTTTCCTCTTCCCAGAAATTGGGACCTCTGCTAGCTTTGTGTCTGTGGCGGCTTTTTATAATATTATTTTTTGGGAAGCATTTTTTGCTTAGTAGAGCTAAGTGGAATAACAGCACATTCCTTCGTTGATGTCACTTTAGATTTGATGACATGTTGTCCTTGTTCAGGTTGCCATTACCCGAGGAATCTGAGGCCACGTCTTTCCAGGTTTCCAGAGTCTCAGATGCCCCAGGTAACGGCAACACGAACAAGGCATATTGTTATGGAAGAAATGGTTATAATGCTCTCGACGACTTGAAATTAGGATGTGCCTAGTTGATCGGCACTATCTCTGTAGTGAGGATGGGGGGAATGAGACATCTCTGCTTCTCCCGTTGATGTCCCCGGCCTCTCTAAGGTGAGCTTGAGATGGAGCTTCAGTGGTAACGTAAGGAGTGAGTCTTGCTTCTTCTGCTTGGTTCTTACTCGATGTTCTTTTCTTTTCCTTGTGGCTTGGCCAGAGCACCGTCAGCCGTTTCTTCTTGCTCTATCTGTGGATTACTGTCCCATCTCATTTGAGGAGGAGATGGCAGGAAGAGACTTTATTTCCTACTTTCGTATGGCAAGACACTTTATGAAATTGTTTAATTCGCACAATCAGCTATAGGAGATAATTATTATTGTCCCATTTTCATTAAGAGGAAACTGAGGTTCATGGTGTCTGTGTGTGTGTGTAGAGCCACTCAGTAGCTGAGCAACACAGCCAGCTTCCAACATGCAAATCAGACTTCTGCCCAACTTCAGGCTTAACTTCCAGTTTACCTCTCTGCTTCCCTGGAGGTTTGTGGGTTTTTTTCCCCACTTTTTAAAAGTTCTTATATGCTCATTTAAGTTATTTATACACAATAAAAACTCAAAACACAGAGACAAGTCAAACAGAAACTAATGTTATATCTGGCAGCGCTTGGATGCAGGCTCTGGATGTTGAGATGTGGCTTTAATTCTGCTTTGTTCTGTGTTTTTGTGCATACATACATGATAGCCGTTGGCTTCTGCTTTCACACTAGACAAAAGTGTGCTTCAAATAGAAAAGAATGCTGAGATCCTTCCTATTCTATTTCTCAACTTAAAAATGCTCATATTTAACCCAACATCCTCTTTGTCATCTAATTTTCCCAGGGATGTCCAATCCAGAGGGCTGCTGTTGTGCTTTCCCCTTTTTACCATGTTTTGGTGAGACAACAATTGAAAGCAAACAACGTCTTATATTTACTTTCAGTGATGTTCGGAGGAAGCTTTAGAATGTGTCACTACAGTGTACCTTATTGAATACATTTGATGCCATAGGAGAAAATAATGTCAGGAGACTTTTGCTCTTATGTCTGTGATCGACAGGCATGGGATAACTCTTTTTGGGAGGGCAATAAAGTGCAATAAAAGTGTAATAAAGACGATGAGTGCATACATAACATATGATAAGACACAGGAAGCCAATAGCTACTTTCTGGTAAGTGTTAGAAGTTTCTAGTTCGTGGGAGCTAGATGACATACTTTGTAGATAAAGATTGGAACTCTAGGTGTATAAATGTATGTGTGTCTGAAAGAGAGAAAGAAGAGACGAGAGAGACACGCACGCCTGCTGTACTTCCTTTAGCTAAGCTCTTCATTCTTGTTCCATTAGGCCAAGCACAGGTTTGGATTATGTTACTCATTTTTATAATCCGATTGATTATTGACCAATATACTCATGAGAAGGATTTGAGGAAGCAGAAAATTTTGCGCCCTCTACTCCTGAGACGTCATTTTTGGTTCCTGGGCTAAGCCGCTGTAATAATTACTTGCTCCTGAGTGGGTGTGAACTGCCTGTTTTCTTAACCACACACTTGTTCCTTGGCGGTGACATGCAGGGTAGCCTGCCATCAGAACTCAGGACTGATGTTTAATCACCTAAACGTGCACTCCTCTCATTGTTATCAAACCAACAAGTTGAGGAGAAAATATAGGAATACATTGAGCAGGAGTAACAGTGTTGGGATCAACCAACAATATTGGGCCTGATATTTTCTTTCAGTGTTGTTGATTCTGCAAAGAATACACATCACTAGCCTAGGGGAAGAAACAGGCAAGATGCATTTCTGGGAAACTGAGCATTAAGAAGTTGAACTGCTGTTGTAGTGCCCATGCCAAACTCAGGCTTTGTCCTGTCATATGCCACCGTCATTAATAGTGACGGGTTGGCCAATTAATCTGTCTCTTGGGAAAACCTTCAAAGAAGGACCAACTTATTTGACTTTGTTGTTACAATTGTCTGTTTGAACATCTCCAAAACTCATTTTCTTAGATGACCTTTAAAATCTCTTAGCAAGAAGATAGTTAAATACTGACAATTATATTTTTGGAAATACATTAGCATGATATTCTGTAAAGAAACACATCCTAGTTATTCTTAGACAACTTTAAAAGTAGAAATCCTTTCTTACTATATAAAAAAAACCAATATTGCACAGTATGAAAAAGATTCCCTGATAGGAATGAGTACACTGTTGAGTGGGTATTTACTTACTCTGTGGCTCAGAATTAAGGGCAGGTTCAACAAATATTTGTGGAGTGCATGAGGAAATGTGTAGTTGGATGAAAAGAAAAAGTGTGACTCTACTAAATAAAAACAAACCACATTACTTAAAAAGCAACAAGAAAGCTGCAGAGAATCATATAAAATTCTTATTGTTTGTCTGATAGCATTAAGTGAGCAAAGCATTGGCATTACATGTTTTACATTTTCTTTACATTTATTTATTTATTTTGTGTGCATTTGAACATTTGTGTGCAAAGGTACGTGTGTGGATGTCACAGGACGATTTGTGAGCTTTGGTTTTCTCTCTTTCCACCATATGGGTTCCCAGAAAGCAAGCATCTTTACCTACTGAGCCACCTCTCTGATGAGAATTTTTTATTTTTTATAAAATAAATCAAATATTTCTCTTGCTTCTTTCTCTGATTATGAAGTTTGAGTTCACTCTTCATAGTCACGCATTCCCTGCATTTTTGTATGTCAATAAAACAATATATCACACTCTGCTTTGTGTTTTAAATTCCTGATGTCATACTGTGTCCTGTACATTTTGCCCACTTGTTATTGTTTTTAAGAAATGTCCATCTCTCTCTCTTTCTCTCTCTCTCTCTCTCTGTGTGTGTGTGTGTGTGTGTGTGTGTGTGTGTGTGTGTGTGTGTAATTTTTTTGTGTAGATGCCAGAGGTCAACATTGGTTGTTATTCCTCAGATTCTGTCCACTTTTCTTGTTTGTTTGTTTTTTAAGACAGTTTCTCTGTGTAGCTCCTGCTGCTCAGTAACATACTCTGTAGATCAGGCTGGCCTCAAACTCAGAGATCCACTGCCTCGTTCCTGAGCCCTGGGATTAAAGGCCAACTTTGCTTGTTGAGACAAGGTTTCTCACTGGGATTTAGACCTCCAGAGTTAGGCTAGGCTGGTGAGACAGTGAATCCCAAAGATCCTTCTTGTCTCTGCCTCTTCAGAACTGGGATTACATGTGCACATCACATCGATACTGGAGATCAAACTCAGTTCCTTCTGGTTTGCAAGGCAAATACTAACCAGCTCATCTATCTCCCCAGTTTTCTGCTTTCAAAATCTTACGTAATTTACCCATTAACTTTTGTTGACTTTGAACAGGATGAGGACGTACGTAGGTTGTTACTAGCGTTTTCTAGTGACAGAAATGCAGGAAGTGAACATTGCTGTGTTTGTCTGTGCATATGCAGTAGCTCTGAGGTGCATCCGAAAGTGTGGTGTAGGGTTGTAATGTGGCATGTACTTTCTGCAGTGGCTGGCTCAGGTCTATCCCTATGCTAATGTGAAAGAGAATTCCTTAACTCAGCGCACATCAAAGAGGCTGCAGTGTTCACTTTGTAAAATGGTGGCCTTCAAAAGTGTTGAAGCACTGTTGAATTTCTTGAAATTCAAATTCCTTCCCATAACCTCAAAGAAAAACAAGGCAGCATAATAAACAAGCCACTGGTGAATGGGGAAGAAGAAGGAGGAGGAGGGAAAAAAAGGCAATGTAAGAGTCATTGAGTTAAAATGACGTTTGTTGCGCTACATAGAGGTCTCTGTTGAGCTCAAAGATGCTATCTCATGAAAGAGACGGCCTTGAATCTCCCAAGAGCAACCTGGTTGAAAAGATCACATAATAGTCATTTTTAAAGCTCTAAGTTCTTAGCTTTATATGGTCCTGAACTAGTATTTTGTTTGTTTGATTTGGGGGTGGGGGGAGGTATATTGCAAAATGAACGTAGAAATAGCATTGTAAGTTTCAGTATTAAATAACTCAGGATAATTAGAATCAGCTTCTATAGTTACTGGATTAATCTCCCTCCTGATAACTTTGAATTCATTTTTGTACCTTTATATCTAGAACAGATATCTTTTATTTTATGTGAAAACAAATCTTATTAGAAATAAAACTCTCTTGTCACAAAGGGATTAAAAAACAATATGACCGACTTTTGTAGATAACTGTTGTTTCCGTGCTTGTTTTGCTGTGTCTCCTGACAGCCACATGGTTCCATTTCTTCTTTCCCAGGTAGGAAAGCCTATTCCTTGCCCGGTTTCTCCTTTAATGTGTAAGTGGCAAACGCGCCCCTGTCTCAACCTTTAAATAAAAACTTCGGATTTTATTCCTAAAATGGAGTTGCTTGTCTCAATCTAGAAATTAATATGTTTGATATGAAGTTCTTATGTTTTGCTCATCGTCTCTATTCCTCCTACCAAATGTTTTTATTCTTGAAGATGCCATAATCAGTAGTAGAGTCTTAACCTGCTCACTGTCCTGGTCAACGGAACGCCCCCTTTCTGCCACGGGTTCCAACTCCTTCCTTTCCTACCTTACCCTGACCAGTGCTGTGCAATGAATTAAATAACAAGCCCGAAGAAGATCTCTTCAAGGCTACTGCTACCTAGAAATCCTAGACCAAAGAAATATGACTTTGTCAGGTCCCTGTGGTACTTCCCACATTCCCAAACTCAGTGACTAGGAAACACAAACTCTTGTGTGTCCACTTGCCACTTCCCTGTGATCAGTGACGGATTGATTTTCCTCACAATAGAACAAGATACTGAGCCGTTTCAAAGCCCTTCCCTATGAGTTACCTCCAGGTTTGGGCCCCGTTGTGCTAAGGTGAAGAGAGCTTGGGAAATGAATCAGTTGGGGAAAGCTAATATCAAGAACAGTAACGCTGATCTTATAAGGCTTTGTCACTTGCCTGCTTTAATCAGAGAAATCTGAAAATGGGTTGAAATTATTTAATCAAAAAGATGACGACGCCATTTCCATTCAGTTGTCTGCAGCCTTGAGAAATTCCTTCATAGCTTAAGCTAATGAGAGCATAGCCAGTGTGCTAGCAGACACGAGGGACTTTAAAATCTCCTTTCTGATACACTCTTTTCATTGTTCAGGGATATTTGTACTTGCGAACAATTTCTGAGTGGTTTGCTGTAGGCAAGAGCTTGTTTAAGCTTCGAGGGATACAGAGGAGTGGACACAGAGGTTGTAACTCAGGAAAGAAGGTATGTGTGGCACTGATGGATGGGCCAGGTAGGAATGTCTTCCGCAGTTTGTACAGTCCTGAGCACACACGGTGGCCCTGCACGGCTCACACAGCAGACGACAGAACCAGCCACCAGCTGTTCTTCCAGAGTGATGAGTGTCCAGGCTGTGGCCCCTCAGCAAACACCATGCTGACTGCACAGAAATAAAGTCAGAGGGACAGGAAGTCAAGCTCTGTCCCTCTGCTTACTTGCATGGGGATGAGGAAAGTTCTAGAACATTCGGCAAGGCCGCGACTACCCTGCCTGACTCTGATGCTGGTCATGCCACCGCGTGCTCTTTATTCTTGCTGTTATTAGCAGCCTTTATTTTCCACGAACACATTGTCTACTGAGACTAATACGAAGCTTTATTGCTCATGTAACTCTTATGGGAACTGGGTGAAGAATAGAGAGGGCAAGAAGATGCTGTATGTCTCCAGAGAGATAGACAAGGTCATAGGCAGAGCGCAGAAGAACAAAGCTACTCAGAGCAGAGATAAAACACACTTCCCTTCTCTCTGCCTCCTACCCACTCAATGAGACAGTTACACTAGTCTCAAGTTTTAAGTGCAGTATTAAAGTAAACCTATCCAAAAGGAAACCGTGACGACAGCACTCCAAGCTGTTGGGATAGCCTGCAGTAAAGAAAGGAGGGGGCTCTGTTGTGTAGAACCAGTTCCAGAATTCTCTTTCCTGGTGACTGGTAGTAGATAACCTTTGTGGTCAGCGTCCACACCCCACTGACCTCTGTCCAGATATCAGTAGTTCCACTGTCACCTTAGAGAGACTGGTAGTCTCTTGCCCCAGCGCCCTTATCTGCAAAGCTGAGGAGGCTGCCTACCTGCCAGAGCTGCTGCCAACACTGAATGAATTGCCATTTGCAATTGTTGGAGGTGTGCATGTGTGTCTGGTGTAGATTCACTTAGCCTTGGTGATGTGCCCAGGGAGGAAAGCTTACAGATCGGGCTACCACTTCTTCTTCCTGCTCCTCAGACTCGACACCTTTCAGAATCATTAAATGGTTTCAACTTCCTCTTCCTCCAAGAAAAGCAGATACCGCACACAACTGATGACCAGAAGCAAGGCACTGACCCCGACTGCACAGGGTCAGGTAAAGGTGGGGTCCTGGGGGAGGGGTGAAGTCATCCCTGGCTTCTGGGAGCACCTGCTTTCTCTGCACCTAGAAAATTTAACTTATCTACAAAGTTAATGGATTTAATTGTGTGTGGACTATAATTAGGAATTCTTCCCAATAATGTAACCGATGCAGGCAAAGCTGTAAATCCTCTCAGGACTTAGCAAGTCCAGGCCTACTCTAAAGGGCTGCTGGGAGGAAGTGACTGTCTTCTAATACATACTTCTGTGCGCACTGGTTCAATCAATATTGACGAACTGATCTCCTAGAAAGAA
Source organism: Cricetomys ansorgei (assembly GCA_026225945.1). Lineage (NCBI taxonomy): Eukaryota > Metazoa > Chordata > Mammalia > Rodentia > Nesomyidae > Cricetomys > Cricetomys ansorgei. The sequence continues at coordinate 14,468,089 of JAMJFZ010000716.1, read as the reverse complement.
GATATGTGCATTAGGCTTCAGAGCATTTGTTCCTGAGGCAGTGGAGGTGCTGTGAGTATTAGTGTCAGGCAGCCTATTCTGAAACATTGCTTTCTGAGTAATGGAAAAGTAGAATAAATTATTTATTAAGAACTTCGGTCATAAAATATCCACTGGTCACTGGAGGCAATGAGATTAGCCATATAAAATGTGAAATAATATACCATTTGGATTCACAGTTAATGAAGATACATGAGAGAAGAAAGCAGAAAACATTTTTCCCCCAAACAGGTCAGAAACAGAACGGTCATGTCGATTCTGACATCAGTCTGAAGCTTTAAAGGTTAGTGTGTATATCTTTTTCAGTTATTTGGAACATGCTATCAAGAGTTAATGATTCAGAAGTTTCTCTATGATCGATCTAATCTTTTAAACATTTGTGCCATTAGGAAGATCATGGAGGATCAGGGTAAAGCATTTTTAAATGGAAATCTCGGAAGCAGAAAGAATGGCATTGCTTTGTGTCGTGTCCTGTTTATTTTTTGAAAATGTAATTAAACCTCATCAATTTGAGAAGCCAATCAGACTTTTTCTCCAAGGAGGAAAATAACTTAGAAACAATGAGAAGAAGTAGGTACTTAGGCGACTTAGAATGCATGCGTCACTGTCAGGAAAGAGACAGTCTGCAGGAAAGGGACGTACCTACAGTGCCACAACACTCCATTAACAGAGCCCTTTAGAGCATGAGTAGGGGCAGACCCGGGGCCAAATGATCTCAACACATTGTGTCACACAAAAACCCAACTAGACCACCTGCGCGTGCCGGGTCTTTCCCCTAAGCAGAATCTTAAGGGTGCTGCTTAAGGAAAGACCTCTTTATTTGACATTTATGATTTGTGACCTAAGCAAGTTACAGCGCATGGAAAGGCTTAAAGGCTGGTCTAAAATGACTGTAGCGACAGGGTCTGTTCCCCGAGAGCCAGCCCCAGCGTTGTTCATGTAGTGTCCGTTGTTGGCCTCTGTGTTTAAGATGTTTCCCTACAGTTTTGTGTCTGAGTGTTCTGAGCCCAAGAGCCCAAGATGTGATTAGCAACTCTTTTTAGGGGTCCAAGGAAGATTTTTTTTGGTCTGTTTGGGCGAAGTGATTTACACAGGAAGCTACTTTATTTATATTTATATTTTATTTTTTGGTTTTTTGAGACAGAGTTTCTCTGTGGTAACTCTGGCTGTACTGGAATTCACTCTGTAGACCAGGCTGGCTTTGAACTCACAGAACACCACCTGCCTCTGCCTCCTGAGTGCTGGGATTAAAGGTGTGTGCCACCACTGCCTGGCATAGGAAGCTACTTTAAATGTGAGAACATTAGAATGAAATGCATTTTAATGTAATCTGACCTTTGAGATAACAGACAAAGTTCTGAATCTTGTTTTGTTTTTGAGGTGCTGGGGATGGAACACGGGGCCTTATGTATGCTAGGCAAGTGCTCTGTTACTGCTCTGTATCTTCAGCCCTCTGAATTTGCTTTTAAAAGATTGGTAATTGTAATGGTTTTTTAGAATGCAGATTCACATTAGTCCAGTTACTAACGAGCTAAACTTTTCTTGCTTAATGTCCACTTAGCTTTCCTTTCCTAGCACCAAGTAGTTACTTAACATACACAGAATAAATAAACGGAGGAACTCAGACAACCAGGTCATAGAGAAGACAAAACAGGATTTTTAAATAAGATGATCATGGAAACTTTTGTATAATGATATGAAAAAGTTGGTGTTAGCAGTATTGTTATCTCAAAAGTTATCTCATTTGTTTTAGAGAAGCATGTATTTCATTGTGTGCTTGTTTACTCCTAGCCAGTAATAGGCTTTGCAAGTAGTAAGCTGTACCCAGCAGCACCAAGAAATCACCGAGTGGGGGTCACTTGACATGAAGCAGTGTGGCCTTCTGTTATCAAACTGGTACCAGTTCAGACATAGGCAGCACTTTCCAGCTGGCTGTGTACGCTGGCCGTCTAGAGCGAATTCTGGCTATTTCTCGCAACCCTTAGCACAGCTAGGAAAGACTGCCTTCTTCTTCCGATCCAATGGCAGGAAGTGGACAGGCAGAAAGACCATGTTCACATCTCAGCTGGTTCTTCACTTGCTGTGAGGACCTGAGTTTCTTTTCTTTTGTTTTTGTGCTGGAGATCAAATTCACAGCTTCCTATGTGCCAAACATGTACTGGGCTACATTCCCAGCCAGTAGTTACGAGCCTCAGTGTAACTCTGCTGTGAAGTGATAAACACTGCCAATCCATGGACTGGGCAGTAATCTCCATCTCTACTAAGCTATACAAAACCCTCAGCTCTGGCGGGATGAGGTTTGTGGGAGGATGGTGCGTGGGTGTTTGAACTGGCATAGGATGTCTACCATTAGTGTTGACAAAGCAGCCCGTGGAGAAGAACCAGCCAAAGTGCACTTTATAAAATTGAGTTGAATTGAGCTGATTGGAATTTGATAGAGAGTAGAAGGTGCAGGAGGGGTTTGGAAAAGTGGCCAGTTTGGAGGAAGGGAAAGGCAGGTTCCTTCTAGAGCTGAGGACCTTGATGGCAGCCAGTGAGAGCCAGGAGCCTTGCAATGTAAACAGTCAGGGTAGACAAGCCAGCAGCAACCAACTCGTCATTCTGCTTCCATGGAGGATAAGAACAACAGACCTATGGATCTCGGTACATCTCGACAGGTCAGGTTTCAGTTATGCTTAGTCTACTGTGAATTATGAAGAGAGATTCAATTTTTGCTGAGGATCGTATGTTTAGGACATAGGGGAAATCTAAAATATGACTTTAAAGGATTAAGATAACCATCATTATCATATGTAATTTAGGTCCCCATTACCTAGATGAAAAACAACAGAGAAATGCATGTGACATTTGCTTGCAAAGGCTGCGGTCTGATGAAGCTGGCCTCACATTCACAGGCTAGCTTCCAGATTCTAGATTTAGCATTTGTTTCCTTATTGTCCAAATAGGAATAGCCTTACCCCCGCTGTACAGTTCCTAAGGAGTACGAATCAGATGAACCATGAAAGACTTTCAGAACAGGGCCAAACCAGCATGTGTTGAATGGCTTAGCTTTCATTCCTGGCAGTATTATTACTCGAGGTGTAACTAGTATTTTACCTTCTTATAAATTTTCCTCCCTCCATTTACATTCCTTGAAGGTGCCTGCTCTTTGTTCTTTTCTCTGGACTCTCCTTTTCTTTTGTTGATTTTCCCAATCATTGTTCTTAACATGGCTAACTCACTACTTCTAAAAGAATTGGGAAGGAAGCTCGCATGGCAGTGTTGGCATTGGCCCTGAGTTTTCTCTACTGTCCCTCTCTTGGCTGTTTGCTGGACACCTTGCTGTCCTCCCCGTGCATGTACAGTGTCCCTTCCCCAGTACTAGGCCTCGTGCAGAGTCCACACACTGAAGTGTGCGCTGACGTCCCTCCAGCCTTCATCAGATCTGAGAGTCACGGCTGCTTTTCTCTTGCCTCTCCCTCCTGTGACATGCCTTTTGGCTTAAGAAAATGTCACAAGAACATTCCAGCAACGATACTTCATTTTCGTCTTTTGTTGTGACATAACTGGAAGTGGAGTGAGTTTGTTCTCAAAGAGAGAAGGCTTGTGACATTTCAAAAAAACAAAAGTAACAGCTTTGGCTGTGCCGTGTCTACCACTCCCAGAGAGTCCTCTCAGGTGGGGAAGGCCGAGTTCTCGGCTGAAGTTAAAACGAACGTTTTGAGTTTCAGCCATCATCAGATGCCAGTCTTTAGCATCAGAGGAGCCTTTGGAGATGTTGGCACAATTAAAATTCCACGGCATGTTCAAGGTGGCCTTCAAGGAACCAGGGTCTATGCTGTATGAACTATGCTATTCAGAGAAACGAATACAGAGGTGGTTTAAGTTCCACTTCTGAGAGTGACTAGAGACAAAAATCCAATAGATGGGTTTATTTGACTGACAGGTGTCCAAATAACTAGCATTCCAAATGTATTGAAAAGCTGGAGAACTTTGTCCATTTCACTAGCAATCTACCTAATTCTTAATTTTTCACTTAATTTTTCTCACACACACACACACACACACAAACATATATATGTAAAATTTCTGGTTGAAAAGATAGCTCAGGAGGTAAAGTGCATGCCACACAAGCATGAGGACCTAAATTTGATCTCCAGAGCCCACATGAGAAGCTGGGTGTGGTAGCATGCATCTGTAATCTCAGAGCTAGGGAGGTGGAGACAGAAGGATCCCTGAGGTTTGCCCACCAGCCAGGTTAGGTGAATTGGTGAGTTCCAGGTTCAGCGAGAGTCCCTGTCTCAACAAATATAATGCTGAGAGATTGAGAGATTGAGGAAGACACCTGGAATCAATCTCTGGCCTCCACATGTGTGCTTACACATGTGCATGTGGACACAGTGCACACACATGTACACACATGGCCCCACATACACACACCATTGTAAATCCAATCGTACCCCCGCACCATGCACATAAAGTCTTTAGTGACTTGTAGATGCCCCAGAAGCTCAGCATCTGTCCCAGAAACAGCATACTTTAGAGGAGCCCTCACTGCCTGAAGGGGCCTCTGCTCTGCCAAAGCCAGGTTCTAGACAGGCCATCGTTCACTTTCTCAAACGGACACGCCATCTCCCTCTTCACTCCCTCAGGACCTTCGAGTGTATTCTCCGCAGTTTTGAATGCATTTTCTCCTTTTCTTTGTGTGGCTAATTTCTCCTTGTTCATTTTTTCCCATTATTACAGTGGTTCCCTCAACGACGCTCTCTTCCCTCATTTCCTGTTCTTTTCCTCTATTTACCACCGTTTACGGTTGTATTCATGTCTTTCCATCTCAGTCCTACATAATGATCAACCAAAGCTAGTTATGACGTTCCTAAATCCTCATATATAACGGTCTAACAAAAGAGTGAACAACTAGAATAGTGTGTTGTCCTTGGACCTTTTTGGTGTCTAACCTAAACCATCTACTTCTTAGGGAACTTCCTCAAAGAAACCACTCTGGTTCTGCTCCTCCTTTTTTGTTTGTTTTAAGGCAGCTTCTGCCTGTGTAGCCCAACCATCATCCTCTCGCTGTAGCTTTCCAAGTGCTGGGATTGCAGGCATGAGCGAGACGCTCAGCTTCCACTCTGGTATTTTCTTTATTTGAATAGCAACAACATAAACACTTATGATTTATGAGCTAGATGTAACCACAAACAAAGGTGATATAGACATAGATTTTTGTCTTGATAGGACTCGTAAACTGAGATGAGCATTTATCTAGCTCCCTGGAGAGCAACATGGTGAGTATTATACAGGAGAAGGCTCTCTCTGTTTTGTGGAGATCTGGCTTGAGAAAGAGATGAGGCTGCATCTCAGTGGGTTGGGAAGGAACCATGGAATTTTGCTGCACGATGAGGTTGGAAGGCTGCTCTTGACATAAAAATGAAAATGAGCCAAGATAGAGGGGCATCAGAGTGTGTGGTCTGTTTGGAAAATTGTGGGAAGTTCTGTGTGGCTGGAGTGGGTGTGAGACTGTCACAGAGAGTGACAGGAAATGACCTTGGAACAATAGAAGGCTTTGGGCCTGAGCCATTTGGGTGGTTTTGCTAAGAATCTTGGGTATGATGTTGTAGGGCAGAGGAGACCTTCACGTGCAATGATCTTGTGAGGGAGCACAGCTGAGTCAAAGGAATAGCAGGACCAGCTCTTTGTGAAGATCTTTCTTCTTGTCTTAGAGCCTTGGGGATGGGGCAGCCAGGGGAGTGGGAGGCGACAGATTACGAGGAGAGAAGCTGTATCCTGGGAGAGTTAGCTTCTTATAGGTCAAGAAATAGCGGAGCATCACCTTAAAAAGACTTCATTTTTAAAAAATTATGAAGGTAATATATGCTTAGTAGAGAAAACTTGGAAAATGTAAAACACGAAAAAGAAAATAAAGACTACAAGAGGAGACTGTTCTTGGGTATTTAGGGTAAGAATGACTTTTGGAAGGATCCACAGGATTTTTCAAATTTATTCCCTTTTTTTTTTTTTTTAAGATCCTAATTCTAGCCACCTAGGACACTAGGGGATTTGCATATAATTTGTATATAAATTTTGCATTTGCAAATAATTTTGTCTCTGTCTTCAATGTTTCTTCATACTGCCTCCCTCTCTCTTTTTGCCAGCCAGCTTTCATTTTCACCCAGATTAGTAATTAAAAGAATCACAATCATTGCTGTTACTTTAAGGTAATTGCAGGAACGCATATGGATCATTTATACAATGCTCGTCGCTGTCATTCATGATTCCGTCTGTCATCTGATCTAATCCTCATAAAAGTTCCACAAGGTAGGCTATTATTTCTCTGCTCTACAGGTAAAGATATTAAATATTATAAAATTAAGTAGTTTTAGCAAATATAAAAGATATCACTTTCTCAGGAAGCCGTGCTTCCCCCCACCCCCCAGATTAGGAACCCCTGTCATGGCATTTCACAGTTCCTATTTTTTCCTGAGAAAACTTTTCGCTTATGAGTACTTGTTTATGACCACCAGGGGTGTGTTCCCCGGAGACCGTGAACCCTGTGTCTGGTGTTCCTTGTTATTACAGCCAGTACTTAGCTTGGTGATTTCTGGCACACAATTTGTTCATGGTCACTACTCCTATCAGAAGGTCAGTGTATGCCCATCACACTGACAAAACACACACTGGAAGGGACTGTTGCTGGCTCGCTGGAACAGAGCTCCAGGAGGCTCGAGATAATGGCACTGGTATTTCCTAGGAGCAAGGAGACCTCCAGATCAAACTTTCTTTGCATAATCCCATGGAGCCTTCTCATCAGCCGGCTGACTTTGATTTCAACCCTACAGATCTCCAGGAGATGGGGCCTCCAGGCCAGTCCACAGCCACACATAGGTTCTACAGGAGTGTCCTTTATGGGTTCCTGAGCACTTCCACTCAGGCTTGATCCATCTGGGCTGCAGTGAGTGCTTGTAAATTGAAGACAAACTAGATGAAAATATAACAAATTAAATTTTATAAGATATCAGGGTATTAAAGTTTCCTTTTCTCATTTTGTCTGATGCAGTTGAGTTAAAGTTGATTTGGAAATTATTAATAAAAATGCTGAAATGAAAAAATTATTGGTGCTCGTATTTTAATTCAAACTTAAGCTCTGAAGCAAATACTGTTTGGATTAGCTCAGAACCTGTTGCTTCTTTATTCCATTTACCAAAGGAGGTAAAAACGGTGAAGTGGTAGAACGCTGTGCTCTTCTTCATCAGGATGCTTTGACTACCACATGGCCATCCAGAGAACAAACTCTTAAAGCAAATATATTTGAAGGATCTTATCTGCTTATCTTATCTTTAACAGTGAATATAAAGTATTAATAAATGGAGCATATTGTGATTTTTTTTCTCACTTTAGACATTTGAGGGTCCCCCCACCCTTAAGAAAAAAAAAAAAACAGACACAGTATTTAGAAAAGTACTTAAGACGGGTCAACACAAGTTGCAAAATACTGGCTCGGGAACATTCCACTCTTTATCCTTGCCTTCTTGTTTATTTTTAGAATGGGAAAGGAAGACAGCCTTTCCTGCCTTTTCAGTTTCCTAATGATATCTCAGCTCGCCCTGAGTGCTGAGGACTCAGCACAGAGTTTGACTCCGTGCAAAGGAAAAGCGTTTTCTGAATCTGCTCAGCTCGTGCCATCAGCTGCAACTAGTTGAGGGACTTATGCCATCTCACTTTATTTAAAAATCAATACAACTTTCTAAAAACTTCTCAGCCTAAGGTTTTCTAGACTCGATATTATGGGAATAATTGTGTGTGCTGATAGTATTGTAAAGGGATATAAAGATAATTATTGTAAGCCACGGTAAAAGGAACTCATTATATTATTTTGCTGGTCTTTCTATGAAGTGTTGTTGCTTTTTGCCTGAAATCAAATTACTAGTGCTATGATCTCATTAACTGACTTATAAAAATATTTGCGAGTGTTTACATTTATTCATCCAACAGATACTTTTCTCAGATTTCTGGGTGCTAAGGACTCTATGGTGAATAAGACTCAGCACACAGTCTCCAAAAGGAGCTGGCTTAGCCTCCCCATGCTTGCCACGGGCAATCCACTGTGAGAGAGCCTGCAGACTCTCTTGGCCCAGGGGTTCAGAGCAGTCATGCTCAAGCACATCTTCGTCTTCGGATCTTTAAATCCTGTCTCAGCTAGGTAGGAGTCCAAGAAGAACACAAGGAGACTTATTCTTTAATCATTCATTCCCAAGCATGAACTGACTCTGTGGCAGGAGTACCCTGTGCTCTGTGTGGGTAATATGAAAAATAAAGTCATTGCCAAGCCAGTCATGGTGGTGTGTACCTGCTAATCCCAGCACTCAAAAGGTTGAGGCAGGAAGATTATGAATTCAAAGTCAGCCTGGGCTACATAATTAGACCCTGTGTTGAGAAAAAGGGAAAGAAGAAAAGCGTCATACTGCTGCCTGCCAGGAACTCACATTTCAACTGGGAGCACAAATAAGTAGAATTTTACCATCCAGTATAGCAAATGGTTTTAAGCTTATATAACTACCCTTTTATAGTGGAGCAGTGTAGTGTTTTCTTACCCCTTCTTTATAATACCAGCCCTAATGAGATCAGTTAGCAAGGCCTTTCCTGGAAACCCCCTGTGGGGCAGCGGCCTTGTTAGCCTTTCCTCCTGCTGCTATCTTCCCCAGCTTCCTCTGTAGTCAGTCTGGGGCCCGTGATTCAGTATGGGCGGAAGTAGCAGACATCTTGCTCTAGGCATGGAAGGCTCTACCCAATCATTTCTGATCATTAACTTTTCCAGGTTGCTCTTGAAGGCCAGAGGGAGGACAGCCTTCTCAGACCGAGTTCTTACAGGTGATGTGCACTCATCCACACACCTTTAAAAATGTCTTAGCAACTCCAACAATACTGGGGTGCAGTGTAAGTGAGAAGTAAGCCATCGTGGCATCACTCGGCCTCAAAGGTTATTTTTATAGCATTTAGCCCATACTGAGAACATCTCTCCACTCCCAGGTCGCCTGCCCACAGGAAGCGTGAGTTGCCTTAAGAGAAGGAGGGACGATGTTCTAGGCTGAGTGGATCACAGGAGAGGGAGAAAGCTTGGAAATTTCCAGCTACAGTACATAGCTGAATCTAGTGGTCAGGGTACAGGGGGAGTGAGGGCAGGATTTACGGATGAGACTGGAGAGGTGAAAGTGAAAGAGGCCAAAGTGAAAATGTGGAAAGTTTTGTGATTCAGGCTACAAGGGGAGAATCCTGAGACCCAGGGAGTGGACAGTAAGAAGGCTGATTGTGAGTAGCTGACTTCACACTGGTAATGCATTGTATAATAGAAACAATTTCCTATGATGGGGATAGTTTTTAATAATGGATATGCCAGGGAATTTGATCACACACACAGTCTCCAGAAGTAAGTGACTGTGGTGGCAGAACATTAGAAAAGTGCTTAGCCAGGCACAGGAGACTCGGGAAATCCATATTCATCGCCTTCAACCATCAACTGAGGCTAGGGAGAGTTCTGCTTGACTGAGTGGCCCCCAAAGGTCATCGAATTCAGAGAAACCTGCGGAAGGGTGGGTTGGCAGAATTGGGCTCAGCCCGAGGAAGAGCTTGGTGCAAATTACCTAAAGAGCATTTGGTCTATTTTGGAGAAAGTAGCCAAGAACCCTGTGAAGAGGAAGAATTCAGGTGGACTGGTTTCACAGCCAACGAGGTACTTCAGCATTGGATAAGATAAGGACTTGGGATAACTTAGGGGACTACTGGTTACAAATCTCACATTATGGTACCGGTTCAAAGCTTAAAACTTCTTAAAGGTTGATGTTACTTTTGATTTTAGTGTTAAGAAAATGTTTCATATAAGATTGAAAAACACCACCACCATTCTTAAAAAAAAAAAAAAAGACAGAAAAGATTATGTTTGCCCAAATGTGTAACCATTTGGTTCTTGATTCATTTTCACTGGAATTAATGAATGTGCCTTTGGTTAACTTGACTGAATGACCTTGGAATGGTACTACTGACAAGCATCTCCGTGAGTGTTAGATCTCAGGCACCAGGCAGTGGGTGAGGGAAAGGCAGATAGTATCTTCCTCTGAGATCTGGGGGAGTAATCTCTCCCCTAACTCCCTTTTTTATCAACGCCAGATAGCTCAACCACTTCTTCTTCGCAACTGTCAGAATTTCACATCGATGCCTCTGAACTGATGGATGGGGCTCTCGGACTTGCTTACTAAATGTGCATTGTAGCAAGACACAACTTTATTTAAAATACCATTAAGATGCAAACACATTACAGCTACTCTGAAGGTCTCCTCTTGCAACATGAATTATTCAAATAGCTTCTTAATAACTGCATTGATTTCCACAGTTAAAAGCAGATCCGATTATGGAATCTGCTCAATAACACTTAAATGTTTACAGATGTTAGAGTTGACAAAGATCTTTTAGACACTGATAATTCGTTTCACAAGCTCAGAATGCCGGGGACTTGGCATCACTTGTGAATTTTGTGATTATTTTTAATAAATGGGACCACTCAAAGAGCCACCATTTAAGGTCTCCATTCTTATTCCATTTTAGCCGTGGGGCCATTGCTTGAAAATCTAGTTATGCTAAAAATACGGCCAGAAACTTTCACATTCATATTGATCAGAAGCTTTTATGCTTCTTTTGCAAAGATCAATGCAGGAAACACGCCTTAACCCACATGTATTGGGATGAATATTGAAAATATCTATGAATATTTATAATGCTAAAATGCAATAAGATTCCAGTTTCTCAGTCGCATGAAAGGATGGAAAGGGAAAGTTTGCTAAGATTAGGAGAATGTATGAGTGAAACAAAATTCATTTTTATGTTCTTTCTGATGGTGGAGGCTGCTGGGAAGAATGGTCTCCACAGTGTGTATTGGCTCAATCTGTTATAGACTGTGTTGCATAAGCAGAAGAAGTTTATTTTCTCTAAGTTCTGGAATTAAAAGTTCAAGATCAGGTTGACAGCAGGGGCTGTTGAGAGCTATCTTCCTGGCTTGCAGATGGTTCCTGCTAGCTGTGTCTATAGTGGGAGAGAGAGGAAGAGCCAAAGGTTTCTTCTCTCCCTTCTCCCTCCTAAAAGTCTCCCGATCCTTCAGGATTAAGATACAACTCGAGTGACCTCATTTGACCTCAGTGCAGCTCCACAGGCCTAGTTCTAAACACAACCACTTTGGAGATAAGGGCTTGAAGATGTGAATGCTGGGAGAAACCACTTAGTGCATAACGTGAAGGTCAGAGCTCTAGAGATGGACTGCCTGGGTTGGAAGTAACTTGGGTCAAGTTATTTGGTCTCTCTCTTTCTCAGTTTTCTGTGTATTGAAAGTAAAGATATTGTTTGTAGCCATTTTATGTCGAATAATAAGGCAAGACATGCAGTGGTATTCAGAATGGTGTATGTTGTTTATTAATTACGCAGTAAATGTTAGGGATTATTAGATATCTGACTCAGTAGTGAAGCATTTAGCTGAGATTTTTGTGATGGTGGTCTCCAAGTACGTGGTTTCCATACCAGATTGTTAATAGTGTCAGCGATTCACATACGTTTTGAAATTTTCTCCTGAACCTCGATAGATGATTATGTATAAAAGAAGCACCTATATTTGATTGTATCACATTCTTAGAGAGAATTTGTTCCCACCAGTGCTGATCTAGTCAGCCTGTGATTTTGGAGAATGGTTGCTCTCCAGGCAATTTCAAGACCTCCTTTGTCCTAAAGGTTTTAGGATCACACTGTTCACATTCTTCAAAAATAATCAGGACATGACTGTCCTGGTGGGAAAAATTCTCTACTTGCCCTGTCTTTCCACTTAGCTCTTACACACACACACACACACACACACACACACACACACACACACACACTTTCTTCGATTACACAGAACACATGGTAGTGAACCTTGGTACTATAGAAATCCAACAATCTCAATCAGAGTAAGAAATTCAGTCATCTTCAGTCTCCTACAGGAAGGTATGGGTCAAGGATTCTTCCATTTAGTGTCTTGGAAAGCATAGTAGGAAGCGCTTGAACATGCGTTAGAAGCTCCGAGCATAATCAGCAGCGGCATAGTTCATTGGCCAATTTTCAATCTCTTAGTTGAATTGGATACAGATAAGAATCCACACTGGATTGAAAGGGTAGAGGAAGCATACTTAGCCGGTTCTCAAATACTGAATTACTTTTTCCTGACTGCACCACACACTGTCAGCTAGTCTCCAGCCTTCTGGAATCCTCCAAGCCTGGAAGAGTAGCTGTGTTCTTTTTCAGCCTAAATCAAGGTCACATCTATTTTGCAGGCAGAATTTTCTTTTTCTTTTTTAAGGAAGAAGATGAAGAAAAGACTGCCCACGAGTTCTGCCAGCACGGATCTAGCAAGCGGCTGTCCTCTCTTGCCTTCTGAATTCGTGTTGCCTGCCCTGGGGCTGTGGCTGCCGCTCTAGCCCATTTTGGTACTTGAGCCAATCATAGATAGTTTACACTTATAAACAGTTCATTCTAAATGCTTGTGAGTCAAATTATAAAACTTTTTCTAAAATTAGAAAGCCGAAAGTCTTTTTATATCTGAGCTCTTGCTTTAAAAATAAAATCAAAGTGAAGTATTTCTGTACAGCCGAGTCTCTAGATGCTGTGGCACGCACAGTTTGAAGGTCTCCTCTTAGAAGACGTCTCAGCATTAGGGTGGCTGGTTCTACTAGAGTATTGACGGCAGCAGAAAGCGAAATCAGCACGTGTGGGCATGTGCTGCTTATATGTAAGCTGAGACATGTGAACACTGGGAGCCATTGTTCCCTAAACCGTGGGCAAATGCCTTAAGAAAGAGAATTGCTTTGCCGGGTGGCACATGATTGGAATCCCAGCACAATCCAGCTTCCTTGGAAGAAATTCAAGTTCAAGGTCGGCTTGGGCTACCTAGTAAGACTCTGTTTCATACAAACAAACAAAAATTCAAATCAAAGACTTGAACGATAATTGCCCAAAAGAATCACGTGAGCGACCAGTGAACTAAGAACAAACAAACAAGCAAAAACAGTGCCCAGTGTCATTTGGCACTTGGGAGTTGTCATCCTGCAATCGTCATGAGAGTGTAAATTGGCCTAATCATTATAGAAGTGTTCATGGGTTTTTTTTTTTAATGAACTGCTGAAATTATAATATACATTTGTAAAATAAACCTACAATCTATTCAAATTCGTATCACACCTACTTTTAAAATCCCAGCTGGGAATGATCTGGATTAAATATTCATTAACTGGAGAAATAGAATACTACAGAAGAATAAAGAAGAAAAAAAAATGAAGCAACAACACTGATGGATCTGGGAAACATCAAAAGTGAGAGAAGCCATTTACAAAACATAAATGTCATTTCCATGAAGTCAGAGACAGGCAAAACTCATGTCTGGCGATCGATGTCTCATAGAGGCTGGAGAGGGAGCTGGCAAGAAATTAAAATAAAGGAGCCCCTTTCGGGTTGAAATTCCCTGTGCCCTGGGAGTGCATTGGCATGGCAGTGAACTGAACACTTCATCTACATTTTATTCTGTGTTAACCATATGCCAGTGTTTTTAAAAATCTTAAAAGAATCCCTCTTCCCCCACTGAAACAATTGCAGACTGATGAATAAAGAAAGCTAGGAAATATGAAAAAGCGCTCTATGTATGACTTCATGGAAAAAGAAAATTGCTGCCTGTGGTACTAGGAGAACTCAAAAGGTTCTTGGACAGGGGAACCTAGAGTCAGCACCTGCAAGGAAACGGACAGTCTAGCTTCAGGACCTAGGGATCTAGGAGCATCACTGAGAGGCCATTTTAGAGTGAACAGATTTTGATGAAGAGGAAGGGATGGGATAGGGTTGCCAGCAGTAAAGATGGCAACTTTCATGTTTCACCTGTAGGCGAAGGTGGAATACAGAAATCCTTCCTAGGAGGCTTCTCACATTCCCCTGCTTTTGAGTTGACTCCCTGAAGATCAGTTAGAGCACATGATTGATGTTGGAGTTAGGGCAGGAGACTCCTGAAGTCAGGGGTGTCTAGGACCGTTGGATCCTGCTTCCTTCAGGAGATGAAGCCTGGAGAAAAAGGCTTCCTGACAGGAGAATCCCTTTTGTTCTTGCTTACGGGAAAGCATTGATCCTCCATAGATTGCCTCTTATCTGCATGAACAATCGCTTTATATAACTTGATTTCCCCCATGGAAGCTCTTGCAAGGAGAACAGCATATTCTTGACTTCTGAATTCTTTCAATGCTGCTGAAATGTGAAAGGGACAAGACAGAAATCACAGAGTGTGTCAGCATCAAGTGACCTCCTCCCACTATGGTGGGGCAGCAGGGCCCTTAGGTGTTTCTTATTTCTTGTCCAGGTTCTCTCAAAACTCAGCAAATGTGCCTACCCAATCACAGGAAAAATGGAACAGACAGCGCGATCCTCCAGGATTTTTGAAGTCACTTGGAAACTTCCTCAGGAAATTTCCCCTATATGTCCCAAATGGCTTCAGTGTACCACTTGGGTCCTGCACTGGTTTTGGTCCCTGATTTTTCCTACAGCAGCAGCTATTTGTATTGCCTGTTCTGTGGACCTTTTCTCTATACCTGTGGCCTTCACAATCTGAACATTTCCTGCGTTACACATCTGAACGACGTAAAAATGGTGCGAGACAGTCAGTGCCCATCAAATCCTTGCAAAGCAGACCAAGAAACGCCTCATCTGCACACGCTGCCCGTGTTTATAGTGCACAGACATTTCAGGATTCATTTGTCGGCTAAATCGGTCACATTTCGACCTCTGTTACCCCTGCACTGTTACTGATGGAAAGATGAAAAGATGAAGATTGTGTGTGGAGAATACTGGATTGCAGCATTGGCGTGTCTGACAGAACTGGCAATTTTCAAATTGAGTGAGGCGTCAGGCTGCCTTTGCTGTATAGATTATATTTCAGTTTCTTATGGATTAGATACCAGTCTTGCTAATTGCGTTAAACTGGAGAGACCACAGGGCTTTGAGAACAGCCTGTAAGGAACCTTTAGAGGGAATCAAGTGAGACTGCAAGCTATGTAAGAAAGGAAGAAGGTGGCAGGCGGGGTGAGAGAAGCCAGATCAGCATTAACAGCATACATTAGGGTCCTGGGGTGGTAGCCTTCAGGGCACCAACTGCCCATTTACCATTCTGTTTTGTTATGTAGGTGTACTCTGTTGCTTTAACCTCATGCCTTAGGGGTCCCATCTAAATAGACAGAGCTTGAATGTGTGTTTCAGCAAAGACAGTACCTCCTTTTAAAAGAAAGTTCACATTTCAGGCTCCTCTAGCTAATCCATCTCCCCCCTTTAGAAATAATATTCATGCCTACAATTTTTGTCTATTTAAATATTTTTTCCAGCATAATTTCATGGTAGGAAAACAAAGCCATCTCCTCCACAGCAAACAGGATGGGGGTGTGAATTCAGCACTGATCTACCTCGGCTTACAATAGTTGAAAATCCTCCCACCGCTGAATTTAATATTCACGGCATGAAAAGAAAAGGCAGTGTGTGGGCCAGGCAAAGGTGAGTTCTGGGACGGGCTCCAGGGATGGGGAAGCCTGGCTGCTAGGTTTACCTGACCACCGCCTCCCACCTTCAAATCTGAGCCCCACTCAGTATTCTTCTGCTGGACACATCCTTTCTAAGTGGTAGAAAGCACGTGCTCTGCTTTTCCAGGGACCCATTACGCCATTAGCTCCTGTTCTATTTATTTTAGTTACTGGTGACATTAAGAATGAGACCAATGTAGCAAGAAAACTGCAGGGTGAGCTTTGCATGGCACTGACCCTCCAAGATGTGTTCAGCCCCATGTAAACTTGAGTGAAACTGGACCACTCGGGCTTCCTGGTTGGTTCTTCCATTCAGAATAAAATGTGTTGAGCAAGTTGGGTGGTGAAGTTCAGAAAAACACAGGGTTAACATATCAACTCAAAGCTGGAAAGGATTGTTACTGGTTATTTCTCGTGATCAGAAATTTCGGCAGTGTCAAAGCAGGCCACCATGCCAGCCAGTTTCAAGCTGAATTGGGAGCAGTGGTATGCCAGTGGCTGAAGGGAAGGAATCCACAGTGGCTGCCTGCAGATTACCTGTTCGAGTTATTCTCGTGTGTTGCCTAACCATTTTAGAGAATCTGCTAATTTTAACTTGCTTCTATGAAGATTACGCAACCCTTCTTAGTGGGTGGACTGCAGAGGGGACTTTATAAATCCAATAATGTTGCTCAAAACTCCTCCCCCCATGAGCTTACAGTTGTTTATACTTATTAAATAATAGCTTGCCTCTGTGATGGAATGTTGATTTATGTATTATAACTAAGTCTTTTGGATAATTTGATGAATGCATTCTTAATTGGGAGCAAATTTAGGCAAAATTAATTTAGTCTGGACCAGGAACTACTTCTGGTAGTGCAGCATCGTGTCCTGGTCAACCTTTTCTTGTACTTCCCCCTGTTCCTCGAGGAACGATACAAGTTCATTTTCTCATATCCATGGATGGTTTTAGAAACAAGTGCATTTTTTTGGCAGGAAAAAAAATAAGGCTGGTATAGAGAATTCCAGGACAATCTGGTTAAATAGAGAGACACCCTATCTTGAAAAACATAGATAGATAGATAGATAGATAGATAGATAGATAGATAGATAGATAGATAGTAGATAGAATAAAGCTGAATTCTAACATAAAAATATCTCAAATACAAAGAGTACTCTAAGACTTGATGAGTACAAATAACTGGCATTCCTATTGTATCCTAATTATAAAACATGTTTTATAATTCATATATATTTAGTTCTCTGAAGAAAGGGAGATAGAATAAGTCAGAGTTTTGATGTTCTAGATACCTTTAGCAAGCTGTTTATCTTCAAGTCTTTCTTTTAATAAAATGAGAATAATTCATTCTCTGCCCACCTCACATGGTGTGTGTAATGCTTATATAATAGAAGTATTTAGGACACACCTAAGCTATAACCAGGTAACTGAAGTATTGATATGCAAAAATGAGAAACAAATTATTTAGATAAATGATAAATAGAAGATAAATGAATAGGTGGATGGGCAGATAGGTAGACTGGCAGACTGACTAAAAGATAGACAGATAGATGATCGCCCTTCCAAGGGACTCAGTCTTTCCATCACTTCCAATACTAGCCAGATATGGTCATGCAGGTCTTTAGTGTCAGCACTCGGGAAGCAGAGACAGGCAGATCTCTGTGAGTTCAAGGCCAACCTGGTCTACATACCGAGTTACTAACTAGCAATAGTTTATTATAGTCATTTCCTAGTCATTTCAAGAGGTGGTTGGCAATACCTAACTTTTCTTCTTCAGTTCTGCTTGGTTCTGTTGATTCTACACAAAGTCAGGATCAGGCTGAACCATCTTGACTAAAGTCCAACACCTTTCAATGGCTGTTTTCTAGGAAGGCTGGTCACAGGGCAGAGTAACCATAGGACTCAGGACTGGGCTCCTCCTTCAAACTATGGTATCCTCTCCATTTTCTCCTGCATTGACAGTTCTTTCATTCTCTGAAATTCCTTTTCATGACTGATTCTATAAGGCTTTTAGAAGATAATTATAAAAGAAAAATAATTCAAGACTCCTGGTGCTCATAAAACTAGTTGCCATATTTAATCCTATACAGTGGTTTGTTTCTACATTTTTCAAGGATTGGACAAGCTACTTGTGACTGTTGAAATTTAAAATAATTAAAATAAAACACACAGTCATGTTAACTATTTAGCCGGGGTCTATATACGTATGTGTTCAGTATCACGGGAAAACTCTAATAGACAGCAATATCACGGGACATTCTCGAACACATGTAATACAGTTTATCTTCCTCAAATTCTCCTCTCTCGTCTGTTTTGGGTGAGCAACAGGGGGAAGGGAGTGCAAAAATTCATTGTACTTAAATTGTGTTAATAAAATTGTTGGTAATTGAATGGTAATGGATATACTGACTAGAATAAATTTTAATTTTAAGTTATGTCTCTTAATTATAGTTGCAAAAGTTTTTGTTCTTTTAGATTCATTTATTTTATTTTATGTGTACAAGTGTTTGCCTGCATTATATATGTGTGCATCACATGCATGCCTGGTGTCTTTGGAGACCAGAAGACGGCACTGAATTAGCTGGAACTGGAGTTAGGATGGTTATGAACCACCATGTGAGTGTTGGGAACCCAACCCAAATCCTCTGCCAGAGCAGCAAGAACTCTTGTCCACTGAACCATCTTTTCATCCCTGGTTGTTCACTTGCTTGTTTTGGCTCTCAAATGGACTACAGTCGTCTGACAGCTAAAACTTCCTGTGGACTGGTGACTACACATTTTGCATCGAGTGTTTCATTATTTCTAAAAACTTTAGGACAGACTTGTTTCCCAAAGATAATGGGGCATTTATGCTGTTATCAAAGTTAGCTGAAGTAAGATGTGCCCTTTCTCAGTTCAAACAAAATTTCTAATCCAAGATCTGTACAAATCTTGACATCCGCTAATCAACATATCGACTTTAAATAGAGAGGTCATAAAAATGTGAGATTAAAACGATTCCATACCGAGTACTTATCACACAACCCAAAGTAAATGGAGATTGCACAATGCCATGCTTAAGAAGCTGCACAGTTCAGCTGCAAAGGCATGCTCCTAGGTGTTCTAAGCCAGGTTTAAATCAAAGTGCTTTGTGTTGAGAGACTAATATTTTAAAAATGCTTGGGAACAAAAATTTACTTTGTGTTGAAGAGTTGCTGAAAGGCATTAAGATAATACCACGAAGCTCTGGCATGAAAAAGAACATTCCCCAAAGCCAAGCCACATTTCTTGGGATCAGAATCAGAAAATTTTGTGTAAGCCTCATGGTTCACCAGACATGCCTTCTTTAACAGAAGCCTGTTTCCCACTTTACTATCAACATCATTTATGCAAAGCCAGGAATCCAAATTCTACTTTAATGTCACCTAATGTTTGTCACTTGGGCCAAAGTTTAGTGACTTCTGTTGGGAAACTAAAATTGAAGTTTTGTGGCTGAAATTTTACATTCTACACAAAGATGTGTTTTTCTCTCTTGTCAAGAGTAGCTCCGTGCCTATGAGATCTGGCAGTTAGGGATGAGCACAGAGGTCATCGACCTGGGTCTTGAAGAAAGAAAACTGTGTGAAGACTAGACTGCTGGGACAAGCTCTCTGGCTTAATTCTACTTGGCTCTAGGTAATGAGAAGACCACTTCGTGCATGCTCACAAATTCGAAGTCATTAAGTAAAACGTTTGTCACCAGTATTTCCTAAGTTAGGGTACATGAGCATATGCAAAGCTTTAATGTGGTGGTCAGCCTCCCTTCTCCCAAAGTTCCAGCACTTTCTTCCCCAGAGTACCTACACCATTTCTCCCCAGATATTTTATATATTTTGTATGAACTTAAGGAAGGTCGTTTCTTAGACAGGGCTGGCGTGCTTGATCTAATCTGAGTTTCTCCACACTTACCCAGCAGTCATTGCTGCAGCAGATGGAGCATTTACACCTGTCAAGGAGTTTATCATTAAAATGCCACTTCTTTGAGGAAAGCGTTAGTGCTGCCTTAGTGAACCACTGCTGCATTGTTTCCTTAAGTCTGGAAGATGTTTGGGATGCCAGGTGAGAACTAAAAATGAATGTCAGAAAAATAGTTGGTGGGGCGACACACACGCATGAGAATGTCACTCTGGCCTATTCGAGCCGCCGCTTTCAGATTGTCATCCACAAAGCTTTCTCCGGTCCTCACTTTAAGCCGGGCTCTGCTCCCAGTGTATCAGGGATTTGCCTATTGCTGCCAAGGAAGAGGTTATTTGGACTCAGAGTTCCAGAGGATGAGAGTCCATGATGGTGGAGAGAAGGCATGGAGGCAGGAGCAGGAGGCTGAGAGCTGACATCTTGAACAATAAGCATGAAGCAGACTGAGCAAACCCAAAAACATCAGGAGTCCTTATCCTGTCATTTGAAAAGCCAAGAATGGCTCTGTACTGAGAGAAGGGATGAAGGCAAATAGATCTCCCTGAGAGAACACATTCAACATCCACCTCTGGTCTCGTGTGTGTGTGTGTGTGTGTGTGTGTGTGTGTGTGTGTGTATATATATATATATATATATATATATGCCCACATGTGCATCTGTGCACACACATCCACGCATTAACAATTACCTAGGCCATACTTACACATGCCACAGAGAACACATCACACACAACATACCATACATACAGTTAGTTATCTGCTACTTTTAAGAGGCAAGTGGGAAGGCTTTGGGCGGAAGTGGCTGAAGCTGAGTCTTGAAGGATCAACCTGCCAAGGGGGCCGGGGATGAGAATTCCATGAGAGAACTGCATGTGTGAAGGAGGTGCAGTTGCCCTGCAAAAATGAGGAGCCTAGAGACCAGCATACCCATATCTCCGTAGAATGAGGCAGAGAACGGTGCAAGATGGTGCTGCAGGAGAAGAGAGAAGTCAAATCTTTCAGAGACCTGTGGGCTATGTCAGGGCCTAGACAAAGCAAACTGCTGTTGAGCTCCAGGAGACCATACTCAGCTCCTCCCCAAGAACACTAAGCTAGCAGCGTGGAAATCCCGTGGTCTTTCTCCTCGCTGGAGCTGTATACCCGTATCAATCACGGGCGATCTCCTAGGTAATCCAGGAGAAGAAAGGGAGAGGACCAAAGATTAGGGATCTGTGCTTGGTGCCTATTATTGGTTTTGTTGAACTGGAACTCAGAAAGTAAAGAGAGTTGAGTTACAATGAGAATGAACACAATGAAGATAAGCAAGAGACGGATTTTAGAGGGTCGTTTCTAATTCAAAACTTTAGTTTATAATAGCGCTTGAAAACACCAGTGCTTGGGACTTTTAGATGACCTTTTATTGAGCATCAGACAAAATTAGAGATGTGCATAGGGTCAAAGGCACATATCCGGAAAGATGATTTTCCTTTTAAAGCCACAGGATAAGTGGAGACTAATGGTTATTTAGAGGGTTCGTTTTAATTGAAAACCAAACTGAAGAGAATAGTTCTCAGTCAATAAGTGATTATTTGACAGTCATTATCCTAGTTACAAAATACACAGAGAGGGATGAGGTATTCAGTTATGAGAAAAAGAGTTGTTTTACATTTTTTAAAACCGTGTCTGCTTTTTAAGCACTCTTAGGGTCTTAGACAGGGAATTTAACCATGGGCCTGGTTTCTTCCTGTATGGCATGGCTGGAGGAGATAATAAGTGTGCAAAAACTTTTAAAAATACCAAACACGGGCCAGTGAGGCGGCTCAGCAGTAAGAGGCTTGCCGCCAAGCTTATTAAACTGAGATCCATCCCTGGGACTGACGTTATGGAGGAAGAAAACCGATCTTGCAAGTCTGACCATCTTAAGCACATCACACGCCTCATTCCAACATGACAAACAAACAAATATAACATAAAAATTAAAATATCAGACATCATATAAGCATGTTTGATTATCTTTTACTGATTGTCATGCAAACTGTGAGCAAAACAATGAGCTATTATTTTGCATGATTCCTTGTGTAGAATTGAACTAGCTTGGCGGTTTTCCTGTTCTGTGAGCCTTTGGCTGGGTCAGTGATGCAGGTGGATGCAACTGGGAACTCAGCTAGGAGTAGAAGGCCCACAGTCGCCTCACAAAATACTTGAGCTGTCAGGCTGTGACCGGGTGCCTTGTTTCTCTATGTGGTTTGTCATTTTGCAGGACACTGCTCCTTGTGGGCACTAACTAGATAGGAGACTAGTCTAGACTTCCTTAAACCCCATGATAGCTGAGAGTGCTCAGTGATGCATCTGCATCATTGTTAAAGAAAACTTGAGGACTGGATGTAGTTCGGCTGGGAGCGTGTCTGCCTAGAACACATGAAGCCTCGAGTTTGCTCCCCAGCACCAAATAGGGTAAAAAGACTTGGCACACATTTGTTATCCCAGCATTCACATGGAAGGTTGAGACAGAATGATCAAAAATTCAAAGTCATCCTGACCTGCATGGGAAGGTTGAGGCCAGCCTGGGCAATATGAGACTCTGTCTTAAAAACAAAACAAAGGAAGACTTGAGAAACTCAGAGATTCCATTCCCACTGAATAAGAAATTAGAACCAAACTTAGTTTAAAGCACTTTCAGAGATCTGAATTTTTCTGTTAAGTTGCACATGTAACTGTCATATACTTACAGTGGATATTCTAGTTCACCCCAACTAAAACCTTATTTTTAACTTATCCCCACTGAATAATGAAAAAGAAGCGTACAATAGTCACATTTAACGTTGTTCCAGATGTTAACTTCACTGTTCCAGTGTATTTGCTGCAAAGGCGATTTTGAACTCCCTCTAGTGGCAAATTTTTCTCTTGTATTTTTTTCCCAAAGAGTTTGCTTTGAATTAATAAGATGGCTGACTAACATAAACAAAACATAGTTTCAAAACTGTATGCTTCTTACCCTGGTACCCACCGAACATGTGTTGTAGAACACTCTTTGACCTCTTATGACAAACGTTCACCTCCCAAAGCAACATTAATTATATATTTCAAGACAGAGACTTCCTGTTAACTTTTAAAGTATAAAAACTGCCAACTACTTCTTTTAGTTCATGCTCTTAAGGAAAAATGATGTTTTAACGATTACAATAATCTGGTGTCTGGTTTTACATAAGTAAGCTGGATTTTTACATTTTCTCTGAAGATTTTTTTTTTAATAGAAGACAGTATATAAAAACAGAATTCTTGGGCTAGAAAGCAATAGGTACTGATTGAATGTGAAGCTTGCAAAGCGTCAGTAGCCAAACTTAAATAAATACAAGTGCCAAATCCTTATGCTTTCATCTTTAAAAAACAAGTCTTGAGTTTGGTTTTTCAGGGCCAGTGGAGAGGCAATACTCATAACTGTCACCATCAGTCTGCACAAAGGAAGTCACCAGTGCCAAGGGTGGGAATAGGAAAACAGCTCTGCATGCAGAGCAGATTAACCTCGCCCATCCCACTGCTGGAAGTTAGTGTGTGATGCTCATTAGCTTAAGGTGTTACCTGTCCACCTATCGACAGATCTAGTCCTGCCTTAAGATGACATTCTCTGTACTGCTACTGGAAAGACTTTCTTACAAAACAGCACTCCCAATTACTTGTGGAAGCTGACCCAACTTCTCCTGCAGCCCCTGGCAGGTTGACAACCACACCCCTCTGTTCCCTGACCTGAAAGGTAGAGAAATGGTCAGGGACGGTAAGAATCCATAGGGGTTTTGTTGTTTGTTTTCAAAGTTCGAGAAAGTAGAACCTGGGATTACCCAAATAATTTCCAGAGATTTTTGCTTTGTTTGAGAGTACGTGATAGACTAAAATAGCTAATCTTCTAAATCAAAAGTTAGCCTCTTTTCTTTCCAGTACTTCTTAAGTTCAGCATTTATAACCAAATGTGTGTCTCTTGTGGCCTCAATTACATCCGGTGTTGCGAGCTGGCAGCATTTCCTCTGTTGAGACTGCCCCGTTTATTTGCCAGGTTACATTTCTGTGAATATAGAGAGAGGAAACTGAGTTGTACCAGAGAATGAAATTTAAGGGGAAAAAAAACTGAGTTTAAGTATAACTTTTATTTTTTGAAAAATAAAACAAACAAAGCAGCGAAGTCACTACATTTGTTACCAACGATCTGGTAAGAGGGTTATTAAAATACATAGGCGGCAAAAGGACACAGGTCATGCTGCCCAACTCAGAAGCACCCTGCGTGTTTTCTCTTGAATATTTATATAATTCTAAGTTGGCTAACAGAGACCAGAGATTCCGTTCCTACCCTAGTTGTACAGACTTGAAATAATGAAAGTGAATTTGCATTTCTTAAAATGGTGTTCTCGTAGAAAAGTTTCTTGGAACGGTTGCCTGTGCTCACAGCTGCATTCAATTGAGCAAAAGTTACTTCCTGACAAGAATGAAATTCAGCCTAGCAGTTTGAACTTGCTGGGAACACTGTCCTGTAGGGTGAATGGTTAGGAAACGTGGTTAGGAAAGTGGACACAGGTGCCCACTGGGGCGATTGCTTTAAGTAGTACCCAGTAGGAGCCACTCAGCAGCGTCAGTGTTTCTAACTGAAGATTTGATGTTCTGGAACATTGCATTCCTACACGTAACTATCTTATTTTTAAGAGTTTCTGACTGATTATTTTAAAATTGCATTTTAAAGATGTAATTCCCTTTTGGGAATTATATTCTATAGAGCCTACATCACCGTCTTTGTATATGTGATCTTTCAGATAGATATACACAAATCTATTTATAGTCAGAATTTAAAAAATTCGGAATTGTATTCATATAGAGTCTATATCCCTGTCTGTGTATACATAATCTTTCAGATAGATATGCACAAATGTGTTTAAATTCAGAATTTAAAAATATTGTCATTCCTCATTTTCGGATGATTTTATTTTCTTTCAGTTTTAGTCTCTCATTCATTCCTTTAATGTAGGGTGGGTACAGTTCAATTATATTTTTTTTCTTGGCTTTATAAGGATTAGATGATTTTCCACATAAATTTATATATAATACCATCTTAGATAATTAATACAGGTTTTTAAAAAATCTGTTGAATAGGCATTGTTGGCTTCCTTTCCCCTCCATATTGTACTTCTTTATTTTCAAAAGGGAGAGCTGTAGTATTGTAACTTGGACATCACCAAGCCAAGCCTTAGAGGTCTTCAGGGAGAAAAATGTAAGAAGATGCCTGACTTCTCTGTGGATCATTTCTGACATCTTAACAGCTAGTGTGCCATTTTCAGTCAGAAGTTAGCAGGTTGAAATGACGTCTTAACACATTAAGCCAGAATTGACAAACATACCTAAAAATCCCAGCCTTCTCAATTTGCAGGAAGCAAAACTATTTCCGGCCTTACTCTGGTGACAAAGAAGCCAGATTTTTTCTCCTTCCTTGACCCAACCACTAAGTTTCCTTGAAGACCTTTGTTTATTCTTTCCCTCTTGAGGAGCTGCCCTCCCTCCAGCAGTGAGATACTAATTAAAGAGAGGCCACTGGACCCTAGGTTGTTTAGAAGTCACCCGGAATGAGGCGGCAGCTCGAAATCTGGGCAGGAAGCGCTCATTCCCAAAATACAACGCAGTTCTTAAAACCATCTCATCACAAATCTGCTGGCTGCTAATAGCAAGAAAAATGTCTCCTGTGACATAAAACATGCACATTTCCAGCCAAAAGAGCCCCTGATTCACACACACACAGTTTCCAAGAATTTGCCACAATTGACATTAACTTGTAGCTACCAAATGATAATTTGTTTTAAAGGCATTGAAATACGTAAACCTTAAAGCTGTATTTTAAAATTGAGGAAGGGTAGTTAATTTGTATGTTTTTGTTTTGTTTTATTTTGTTTTTGTGTGGGCGAAGTGGGCTGTTTCTAGCTATTCCTGTGGAGGAATATGGGGCAGCTCAGCTTGCTTGTGGAAGGTTTTGCGTTTCACAAAACCTTTACTTGGATCAAATTAATGGGCTGATGTAGGTGAAAGCACTACACTGTCTTTAGTAATAAATCTTTAGAAAGAAAAAGGAAAAGCAGGGTGGGGCTGACTGACATTGAATTCTTCCCTTTTAAAATGACTTAAGATTGGCCAGCCCTAACCTGTGAGGCTGAGGATGTGCTCATTAGTAGAGCACGTGCCTGTGGAGTAGAAAGCCTGCGTTCGATCCCAGCACAGCAAACATTAATTAACATTAATTAATCTGTAAGAATCTTTTTCTCACAAAACTTTGTTAGTATCTGTTTAGGGAGACATTTTGATTCTACTAGAGACTCGTTACTGTGCATCTCAAGCAGTGGGGTGAGATTGTACTAAAGACATGTAAGGGAATAAGGACCTGAGTTAAGAAACTAGGCTCCTTGGAGCCTAGGCATGCTGCCTTCCTGTACCCCAGGACTGACTTTAGTGAACGTGGGCCCTATGGATACCAACTGTGCAACCACTCTTGTTTCAAGCATGGTTTTAAAAGGAAGGGTTTAAAAATGTCTGATGCTCCTGCCACACAAGCTCGATTTAATTTTCTTTCTTCTTTTTTTTTTTTTTCTGGAGGTCACAGGGATGGGAGAGTGGAACAGGGAGAAATGCGCAGAGGGTGTTATACACTGTATGTATACATGTTTCCAATGTATGTATATAATGTTATACGTTGTGTGTATTTCATACCTTGTATGAAACTCAAATTACTAATAAAAATACTATTTTAAAAGTGTCTTCTTGAACTCCTATCATTCCTGTCGTTCAGTTGCTGTTGGATGACAGCAGGTTTCAGGGGCTGGTTCCCTTGCTTTCTGGTATCTGAGGCTTCTCTTTGTTCCTGAATCTGTGTTGAAATCCTGTGAGTCACCATTGTGTCATTACCTCTTCTCCTTCTAACATCAGCTTGCTCCTGGGCCTGGGCTCCAGAAGGCTAATCCTTTGTGCTCACGATCCAGTGGCTCAACCATAGTCACTCATCACCATTGGTTGGATGAATGAGCAACAACTGGTTAAAAGATGAAAAATAGTATAGAGTCTCTTTTACTCGATCTTTAGAAAGTACTAATAAGGTATAAACAACCAAGAAGCGACTGTACACACGGAAAGTTACTCTGAAAATTTTAAGAGACCTAGTCATCTCTTTAGGTTAAAAAGAATTCACTGAAGGCCTGCGGGGATGGCTCGGTGGGTAAGGTGATTGCCATGCAAGCTTGAGAATCTAGGTTCTCCCATTCAAAATAGTGTTGCTTTAAAATCCTCCCACTCCACGTTGCCCCATTTAAGCGGCTGTTACCTTCAGGCATGGAGATGACGCCAGGTGGAACAGTCATTTTCTTGCCCATAATCTAGTCAAGAGGCAAAATGAAAGTTTCTGATAAGATTGGAAGAGTATTTTTGTTAAGCCATCAGATAGTTACCATTTCTAAAGGGAACAGCGATTCCCCATTACTTTAAGGCAAACATCCTGTATTTATTTATTGGTGCTGGGAACTGAACTTGGGTCCTTACACATGCTAGGCGAGTGCTCCACCACTGAACTGTATTTGCAGCCTGGTAAACATCCTCTTCATGTTTGCCTTTAAAATTCCTTCCTTTCCTGTTACTGCCCACCTTTTACCTTGTAGTTGCTCAAGGAATAAAAATAAATACCAGGGAAGAGACCTCAATTTTTTCATTCCTTTCCATTTTTTTTACTTTTAAAATAGGAACAGGGGTTCTCAAATTCATTATGCAAGACCATTTTTTTTTTTTTTTTAGTTTCTGCTACAGTGTATAGTCACTTATGAGTAAGCAGACCGTAGATATAATTACACCCAAGTGTGTGGTTTTTTCCTTTCATTTAAAAGTTTTCAACCAAAAGTTGTGTTGAAATTCAATTTAAAATTCAGTCACTGGGCTCTCAGCACACGTAGATCCAGCAGTTGCCCGTTAATGGGGCTTTCATTCCCCTGCACTTCGGAAGCAGACAGCATTCTCAAATGCACTTAGGAGTACTTTCACTCATTAGAGAACCAATGTTTCTCAGACCCTTCTCTGAAGGCTTTCTGTGTGAAAACAAAACAAAATAAACAGTGAGTGCCATGCAAGTGGAGGAAAATTTTGTTCTTAATTTTATAAAACCATACTATTTTCTTAGACTCTTAAGTCAATTTAAAAACCACTTCTAATTCCACAGTTACCGTAGTTTGTAAAGTACAGTGCAGATGGCTATAGTAAGGTACATCCATGACGGGGGTAGGGGGGCAGAGGGTGAACATGCTGATGATGAGGGAACATAAAAAAGTCAGGACAGTATGGCCATGATGAGTTTGGTTCCCAGCCAAAAAGCTAAGCTTGGAATCACCCATACGCATGAGCTTCATTGATTTGGTGGAGAGAACCATAATTGCTGAGGGTGAGATCATATACTGAGAGGATCTGGAATAGAGAAGAGAGGGGAAAGGTGGACAACCAAGAGAAGACACCTTGCAATTCCATGAAGCAGGTGAACGACATGGATCCAGAGCTCAGTAATGCTTGACCGACAGAGACAAGTTGTGAAGTGGCGAGGAGAGAGCAGATTGCAGTAGTCTGTAACTGGAATGTGAGCTGCCTGTGTGCAAGCTTCTATTGCTGAGTGACCACTCAAGAACTCTGGCTGTAAAGGAGAGAAGGAATGAATCAACCTAAGTATCAAGAAATGCCTTCTCTCCTTTTCTTAGGGTAGAGAAAATTGAGCAAGTAAATATTCCAGGGAAAACCATTACATCTTCTTTCCTTATTTCTAAACGGAAGACATGTTATGTAACATTCTATTTTGTGCATGTGTGTTTGCTCATGTGAGCATGGGTATGCATATACCTGCACATGTATGCATATGCTTATGGTGGTCAGAGGACAACTATGGTGACATCCTAAGGAATGCTATCTACCTTCTTTGTGAAAGAGCTCTCATTGGCTTGGAAGCCAGACATAAAATCTCTTCCATGAAATGGGCTTAAATTCAATCAGAGCAGTGGTTACCCCATAACAGTTGTACCACTGTAGCACAAGTGAGCACATCTTACCTGGCAGGCTGGTATTCATAGTTTATAGGGCCTGAGGTTCCATTAAGACCATTGATGCTATTTCTCTGATACTCTGCATAACAGCTTCTGGCACTACAAAAGCTAACAAGTAAGAAGGAAGCTTCCAGATTAATTCCAGTTTGATTAGTCTATATCTTGAAACCAAGGTGTGTGGTGTTTTCAACAGAGACTTATCAGCCAGTTCTGCTGAACAACCAAGGGGAATGCCAATGTTTTAGGGGCCTCCTACACCTGGCACAGGAATTCAGTTTAATAATCCATGGGTTTTAGGAGCAGTAATATCTAGTCATGTAGGATATTTTCTTTCTAACTCTTTTTTTTTTTTTGTCTTACAAAGTGATCCTCCTTCCCTTCCTCATCTTCCTCATTTCCTACCCCTGTGTTTAAACCTTTCCAGTATTCTCCTTCCTCTACACTTTTTACATTAACTATGTTGTACTATCCCCCCTCCCTTAAGTCATCCTCCATACCCTTCCAGATCCCCAGCTTCTGTAGGTACTGCAGAGTAAACACACAACCACAGTTTTGAAGCTGGGCTCTACATACATAAGAGAACATGCAGCGTTTGTCTTTCTAAGTCTGGGTTTCCTCACTCAGTATTGCGGTGTGTGTGTGTCAGCTCCATCCATTCACCTGCAAATTTCATATTTTAATTTTTCCTCACCGCAGACTAAAATTCCATTGTGTATATGTACCACACATTCATCCATTCATCAGCTGTTGGACATCTGGTCTGAT
The DNA here is from genome assembly GCA_026225945.1 of Cricetomys ansorgei. Classification (NCBI taxonomy): domain Eukaryota; kingdom Metazoa; phylum Chordata; class Mammalia; order Rodentia; family Nesomyidae; genus Cricetomys; species Cricetomys ansorgei. Next base: position 14,438,700 of record JAMJFZ010000716.1, on the reverse strand, counting down.
TACATTTCCTAGCTACTATGAATAGAGCAAAATGAACACAAGTGATCACGAATCTCTGTAGTGGAAGATATACTCCTTTGGGTATATGCCAGGAGTGGTATCACTGGGTTATATTGTAACTGTAGTTCTAGTTTTTTTGAGGAGCCTCCACACTGATTTCCATAGTGGTTTTACCAGTTTATACTCCCGCCAACAGGGAATAAGGATTCTTCCTTCTCTACATCCTCACCATCATTTGTTCGCCATGATAGCCATTCTGACTGAGATGAGATGGAATCTAAATGTAGTTTTAATTTTCATGTCTTTGGTGGATAACAATGACAAATGCTTTTCTAACATGTTTATCTAGCCACTAAAAATTCTTCTCTTGAAAACTCTCCAGATCTGTAGCCCATTTATTTTATTTATTTGTCTGTGTATGGGTGTTATACCTGCATGTATGTTTGGGCATTGCATGTGTGCCTGCTGCCTGTGGAGGCCAGAAGAAGGCATCAGATACTCTGGAACTAAAATTACAGATAGCTGTGAGCTGTCATATGGGTACTGGGAATTGAACTCTGATCCACTGGAAGAGCAGCCAGTGCTTTTAACCACTTAGACATTGCTACAGCCTTCCCAACCCCTTTTGATTGGATTGTTTGTTTTCTTGATTTTTATATATAAGTTCTTGTATATTCTAGTCCTCTGCTTGATGTATATCACTGATAAAGTTTTCTCCCATTTTGTGGGCTGCCGATTGACTCAAGCAACCATTTCCTTTAGTGCTTTTATATTCCATAGGGCTCATTTGTCAATTGTTGGCCTTTCTGGGTGACATGAGTCACACTTAGAAAGACCTTATTTGTGTCTTATCTTGTAGCGTATTTCCTACCTTTTCAGAGTTTCAAGTTTCATGTTGAAGTACTTCATCCCTTAGGAGTTGATTTGTTTGGTGTGTGTGTATGTGTGTGTGTGTGTGTGTGTGTGTGTGTGTGTGTGTGTGTACTTGCACATGTGCTTGTACATGGGAGATAAGGATCAAGTTTCATATAGACATTTACTGTTCCTAACAATTTGCTGAAGATTTCATATTTTCTGTAGTGTGTATTTTTGGCATATTTCTCAAAACAGGATAGATGAATTTTATGAACATATATCTGGGTCTTTTGCATACTCTGTTCTATTGATCTGTATGTTTGTTTTTGCCAGTGCCATGCTTTTTATTGCCACAGCTCTGTAGTATGACATGAGATAGGGTATGGCAATTCCTCTAGTATTATAGCTTTGGCTATCCAGGGTCTTTTGAATGTCCATGCGAATTTTAAGATTTTTTTTCCTGTTCCTCTAAAGACTGGCACAGGAGCTTTGATTGGTAGTAAATTGAATCTATAAATTGCTTTTGGTAGGAGGGTCATTTTCACAAAATTAATTATAATCCCTCAGCATGGGAGGTATTTCCTTGATTTCTTTCCTTAGAATTTTCAAGTTTTCATTGTAGGGGCCCTCCAGCTTCTTAGCTGGGTTTATTCCAAGATACACATTTTTGAGTCTATTGTGAATGGAATTGTTTTTCTGATTTCTCTCTCAGGGTCTCTTTCGTGAGTATATAGAAAGACTGCTAATTGGTGTCTGTTAATTTTGTATCCTGTTTCTTTGCTGAGCATATTTATAAGTTCTAGGAGCTTTGTGGTGGAGTCTTAGGGTGTCTTCTAAGTAGAATCATGTCATCTCATAAGAGGGTTTGTTTGACTTCTTTTCCTATTTGAGTTTGTTTTATTTCCTTCTTTTGTCTTATTGCTGTAGCTAAGATTGTGAGCACTATTTTGAATAAGAGGGGAGAAAATGGACAGCCTTATCTCATTTCTGATTTTAGTAGGATTGCTTCAAATTTTTCTCTATTTAGCATAATGTTGGCTGCGGATTTGCCAAATACAGCTTTTATTATGATGATGTATGTTCTTTCTAACATTATACTTTTTAGGGCCTTTATTATGAAAGGATTCTGGTTTTTCTTACATTTACCAGTTTGAGTAAGTTGAACCAACCTTACATCTCTAGAATAAAGCCAATATTTGTACGTGATTTAGTTTTCTTTCTCTTTTTCTTCTCCTGAGACAAGGTCTGTCTATATAACCCAAGCTGGCTTTGAACGGGTGATCCTCCTGTCTCAGCCTCCTGAATTCTTGGATTATAGATGAGTGCCATGATACAGGGCTAAGACTGGAGTTTTAGGTGAAATAATATCATTCATGAAAACATCTTAGCTGTGTGCTGAAATTATCTGAAGAGGGTTGACGTTGCTGATTTTAAAATATGATAGTTTATCTTATAATTTAATAAAATTATGGTTTTAATTTTAGTTTTATTTCTCTCACGAAATTATAGGTATGTACTATCTTTTTCTCTTGGATAGCTGTAGATTTAGATGGAGATTGCTAAGATAGTAAATGGGCTGTTTTTTATTGTGGTAGTAGAAACAAAGCATCATTGAAGGCTGGCTCTGTCCTCTACTCTGTGATACAAATGGCAGTGACGCAGTGACAGTTTGTAGATGGTGCAGTGAGAAGTGGCTCTCAGAGAGCTCTACTCTTTCGTATTCAAGAGGAACAAGGAAGAGCAGATTCTTCAAAAAAAAAAAAAAAAACCAACCACTGGAGTTTCAAAGGGTTGTGTCATGAGAGAAAATAATTCTTGGTTATGTCAATCATTCTAAAAATACATATTGGTACTATTTTGGATTTTAATAAGTAAACATTCATTCGAGAGAAAGAAAATATTTACTTCTGAACCTTTTCGTGCAAGAAGTTATATTTTGTATGTACCTTATGACAAAGAATTTTTTAAATAATAAGTGAAGGTAGGTTGGTATACAGTTGGGTGAATGGTGGATGGGTGGATGGATGGATGGACTGACAGACAGAAAGTCACAGAGATTAAATGCTTCTATCTTTTGTGCCCCTGTAGCCACTTTCTGGTTACAGTCTCTATAATAACTGTCTTCAAGTTAGGATGAGAGTGTATCCTTATCACTTCTGGTTCAGAATCCTTAGAACTGAGCCACATGTTGGTGTCAGGGTACCTGCATGATGTCTGGGTGTCTACAGGTTTGCCCAGTATCTGAGTGATGCCTAGGCATCTGTCCTGGAGTCTAGGGGGTGTCCTGGTGCCTGTGGAATGTCTGTATACCTGTGGGATGCCCTGGTGTCCCCGGGAAGTCCTGGTGCCTGTGGGAAGTCTGCAGGATTCTCTGATGCCCATGGAATATCCTGGTGCCTATGGAAGGTCTGGGTGTCTGTAGGATGCCATGGTGCCTACATGAGTTCCTAGCACCTGCAGGATGTCCAGGTGCCTGAGGGATGTACAGGTACATGCATGGTGTCTGTATGCCTGTGTGATGCCCTGGTGTCTGCATGATTTCCAGGTGTCTGCAGGTTGGCCCAGTACCTGAATGATGCCCAGGCATCTTCAAAATGCCTTTGAGCCTGAAGGATGCCTGGGTACCTGTGGTATGTCCTGGTGCCTGCAGGCTGTCCCCATGCCTGTGGGAGGCTCTGGTGCCTTCAGGATGTCTAGGTACCTGCTGGGTGTCTAGGGTGCCTGTGGGATGCCCTGGTGCTTACAGTATACTGGGGTGCATACTCAGTGTCTGGATGCCTGGGCAATGTCCAGGTGCCTACTGGAGGCCCAGATGCCTGTGAGCTTGGGAAGTGAGGCCCAACTTCAAGTTGAACCTCCTCATGTTTGGTATTAGGCTACTATGGGCCAGGCAAATGTCCATCATCAGAGCAGCCTGCTGCCTCCAGGAACGATGGTGATTGCCCATGATCCATGCTCCTGGCACACCAGCTGGACTTAATATTTATTTATTTATTTATTTATTTATTTATTTATTTATTTATTTATTTATTTTTATTTGAGGGTACAGAGGCAGCAGGGTGGAACAGAGAGAAATGGGAAGAGGGTGTAGTTGGGATATATTGTATGAAAATCTATTAATTAAAATATTATTTTAAAAAAGAGAAAATATAATTGGGCCCCTGAAGTGGTGGGAGTTTGCAGAAACTCTCAGGAGTGGTAGACAGGCAAAGAGACTGAAAGGTACTGATTTATGGTGCAGCCAGGTCAGTGAGCATGTGCTGATCTCTTGCTGGATGCCTTTCCACAGAGTAAGTAGTGCAGAGTGCATGCTGTATCTTGGCATAGTTTCCTCAAGGGAGTTCAGAATGTACAACATGTTGTGTAGTAAGATGACCTAATTTATGCATTAAGACAGCCCTTAGAAAATAAAGCAAGAAGTCTCAGGAAATGAAAGCAGGAAAGGCTCAGAGGGAGCAGATCATGTGCTGTGATTTCAACAGAGTAAACAGAGAGGGATGAGTGTGGTTTGGTGGATGAAAAAAGAGAGACTGTTTCTTGGTCAAACTCAGAACCAGGAGAGAGCAAGTCCATGGGCAGCCAAAGCATGAGGAGTAGCCGAAATGTCCATGGGCAGCCGAAGCATGAGGAGTAGCTGGAATAAAGGTAAAGGGGGAGGCGAGTCATAGTGGAGTGCCTTGCATTTGAGCTGAATGTTTTAGGAAATAGAATAACACAGTCAGAGACAATACAAAGCTGAACACAACATTTGGAATGACTAAGGACTGGTTGGCAAGAACACAGAATAAATAATTAGTGGTCACAGGAGAAAACAGAAGCAGATAGTAGTTACAGCTTGGGGAATCTAGTGGGTAAAAGAGGGGAGAAGGAAACGATAGTCAGCAAGAATCATACAGTTACTTTTAGAATCAGAGTGAAGGAGGGCTGCCATCAATTATGAAACTTAGCTGAATCCTCTCTATTTCATCACTTAGATTTATAGCATTTCCAATTGGAGTCACTGTTAGCTCTTATACAGTTACATATCTCAACTTTTTAAATGGCTTTTCTCTTTTTCTCTCCTTCTTTCTTATGAGGAATTTGGTTGAGAAAAGAGAAAACGGGCAGTTAAAGTCGTCATTTAAAAGAAAGCCATCCACCGTGTGGTCACTTTTGCTATATATAACAGCACTAAGAATAAATTCACCTGAAGTGTCTGGAATTCCTTGTCAACTTCACAAGACATTTTTATACTCTCATCAGCTAAAGATATTTTAATTATGGTAGCTTCCAAACATATACCGGAGTAGAAACAATGAATAATTTCAATAGTCATCAGCAATTTGACCATTCTTATTTGTGGGTAGGAATGTTTTGAGTGATGGAGTGAGACAAATCATATAATTTTCAATGACTAGGGTTTGTAAGCCTACTTTAAATAATCCACTAGTCATCAGAAACCTAAACTATGATTTTCTAAAACAAGTGACACTGACAGACATAGACAAGGAGAAAAACAGTTCTTGCAGTGTTTATGGTATTTTATACTGCAATATATTTAATGATTTTCATGGCAAACAGCATGCATGATTCAAAGAGTTCTTAAGAGAGCCTCTAAAATAGAATATATTTTCAAATCACTCCACTCATTGTGAATTAGAGAATCTGAAGTGATATTCTTTAGTACTGAGAGATCCTGTCTAATAGACTAGAATTTTTAGCTTGTTATTGATTTGGCATGCACCTCAATAAGCAGCTTTGTTTTTAATGGAATGATCACACATGTTTGGGTAGTACTCACATACTCTTTGTTTTGTTCTTGTGTTTCTGGGGATTGAACTCAGGGCCTTGTAAGTACTAGACAAGCCTCTACTACTGAGCTGTGTCCTCAGCCTGTACTTGCATATATCCAGAAGATAGTGTTTGTTCACTAATTTACATAGCTATGGTGTATAGTGCCGGGTGTATATCTTTTGCTAGGTATGTTACTAATTTCTTAAGATGATTTTCAGGGTTAGAACAAAGATCATTTTCATTTATAACAGGGGAAAGTTTACAGGTAAGTAAAATTTGTAGGTACTTCGAAAGCTTTGGTTAAAACCAGTTTGTTTTGCTTTGCTTGTCAGCCACAGGAGTGAATTAACAAGGGGAGCTGCGTAAGGCCCGGGAAATGGCAAGAAGACCAGTCAGTTCCTGAACACATGAGTCCTTGCATTGTAGTTGTTGCTCTAAGGACAAAGCAGTCACATCTCCACCTATAACTGGTTTGACTTGCCTGTGATGTGATTGCTTTTCATCCACTCTGTCATTTCCTCACAGGTTTAAGGACTGTGATAGTCATATCAGATATGTCTTTTCTCTGACTTAACCTGATTACACAACAGTTACTTTTCTAATCTGAAAGTCCTAGGAAGATGGAGAACTGCCACACCAGATCCTGTAGATGGACGGCAATCTGGAAGAGTTGTAGGGTGGAATTCTGCTGTGTATTAGGAAAGGGGGGGATAAGTATCAGGCTATATCTGCAGTTCATAAAGCTATTAGCAGTAAGTGAAGAAGAGTTGGACAAAGACCTACAGATTTCACTTCATCTCCCTTTAATCTTTCTTGATATGTGTATGTGTATATGTGTGTATATATATATATATATATACATACACACACACACACACATATATACATATATATATACACACACACACATTTAACATATAAATACTGCAGAGATCACTGGACATGGTGGTGAGGAAAGGCCCGAGGAAGGAAACACAACTTGCTCTTTGTTATACATGTTTCTGGGAAGAGTAGGAGAAACTTTCCCATTTTGAGGCCCTGTGACTGCTCCTGCTATTGCCTTCCTTCTTAGTAAGATTGTGTATGTGATGATTCAAAATGAATATATGACAAAATATGTTTATAGAACTCAAGTTGTGAATGAAAAAGACACTTATGTCAATTTGCATGCAATGCTCTGCACCTATGTGCTATACGCTGTTGATTCTGATACTCATTCTTCAAGTATCAAGCTCTTTGAAATTAGTATGCATTATAATTTATGATGTCTTATAATTATTGTCATCCACCTTTTTTAATGGTAGCGTCTAGTAACTTTGGGTACTTATAATGAGCAGTGTCTTAAATAGCAAGATATAGAGTTAATATCTAACTATTCATAGGACACTGGTGGCAGAGACATGAGCTAGAGACTCTTTTTTTATCCAAAAAGTAAAGCAAGAAGATTTCTTGATTCTGTTGAGGTCAAAAGAGGCCATTTTGTTTTTTCATGGAATTCCATTTCCTTAAAAATCACACAGAGGCCCAGTCAGATGGTTCAGCAGTTCAGAGCAGTTCTGGAGGACCCATACATTATGCCTAGCTCACACCCACCTACATAACTCCAGCTTCCCGGGATCCCACATCCTCTTCTGGATTTTGTGGGAACCTGCTTTTATGTGCATATAATTACAAAAAAAAATCATTTTAAAAAAGTTACATACAGATGCAAAACACAGCAATCTACAGATTAAAGTGAAGACTCATTATAATAATATTTGTAAAATATATTATTAATGATTTGATCACTCTTTTGACATTTAGCTCTTTCTCACTCAGATATTCAGGGTCTTGAGCAGAAGAGTGAAACAGTCACTGTGCTGTTCAGTTACTTCTGTCAAAAAGCTAACTTGCTTTGCCATCCACACAGCCAGCAAAACCTCCTAGCTTCAGGACTGTATGTTAAACAAACAGCAGAGAATTTACACAGTGTGCGAGCAATCCTAGGATGTTGTGGTGACCCCACCAGAGACGACGGCCCCCTGCTTTCTAGGGATTCAGAACACAGAAACTAAATCTCCAGAGGACATGGATTTTGGCCCTGGAGTAGGCTGATGGTTCCAAAAGCTTGTTTAACAGAGAACTTTGTTATGAATGTGGGCAGGAATAAGAGATGGAAGACATTTATCATTAATCAGTGTGTCCACGGGCAAAGAGTAGTGTCCATTCAATTATTGAAATGCATGTTCCGTGCTCGTGTGATGGTTCAAAAAGTAAAGATGCTTGTCATCTATTCTGATGACCTTATTTCACCCCTCAGGACCCACAATGTGGAAGGGGAGGACCAACTCTCACAAGTTGTCCTCTGAACTCTACATGTAGAAATAAATAAATAAAATAAATAAATAAATAAATAAATAAATAAATAAATAAATGCAATCCTAGATTTATTTAATAAAATACACCCAAGATTTATTTAAATTTTTTAATTAAAAAATATCTGTTGAATGATTAGCGCATGCTGGACAAAGGGATTGGCCCTTATACAATTCTCTCTGGCCTTGAAATTCTCTACTTTTGGCCTTCATGACTTGTGGCAAGTCTCCTAACCTACCTGTTCACAGAGAAGCGTGGAGACATCTGCCCTGACTATGTCTCTGAGTCCTTAATGAGATAATAAAGTGTTTTTATGAATAGTAGCATGTTAATGCATGTATTATGCCTACAACTATGAGTATGTGTGCCTAAAACATACTTATGTCTTCAAAAGTTTTCTACTTCCTTCTGCCTCTCTCTCTGAGAAGGATCTGGATTTTCATAGTAATCTTGTGGTTAACATCATTCTCTCTGCCACTGCACTTCATGTTAGGTCTGGTGCTGGATGGATGGTGGTTCAGGAAGTATGTGCTTAATTTGGCTTGAGTGTTCTAGGAGTGTCCTTACAGTTTGGAATCAGGAATTGCTGATGTCATGATCAGTCATGTTGTCATGACAACCCCAGAATTTCCTCATTTGCCTTCTCCACCTTGGGAGGATCAATTTGCCACAGGTCTGTCGTCAGTATACCCCACGTGCTAAGTGTGTTAGATAACCCAGAACTTGTCGTTCTTAAAAACACTTGGGGGAGGGGGGGTTGTGTAAGCTCCTTAGGTATCCTATTTCAGGATTCTTGTATCTTAATGTTGGAAAGTTTGCCTTCATACATATTCAACTGAATAGAAATCCACTTGAAATCCTATATATTCTTGTTTTGAACTTTATAATTAAGTAGAGAATGAAAAGCATTTTGGCGTTCTCATTTGGATAAGGGACGTCGTTAATTATTCCAGTGTCTTCCTCTTCAGGTAAAATCTATCTAATCTAATAATGATCTTAGCAACTGAAGAGAAAAGAAACTTTTTATTGGTTTTCTTTGTGGAAAGAATCGGAATGCTTTGAGCTGAGCCTCTGCTAGGGACCTGCTCCAACATTTAGCAGTATCTTGTAACAACCTTTTGACCATTCTCAGCTGACTTGGGGTTTGTTTATCCCAGGTAGCTTGCTGTGCACAATCAAAGTTGTCATTCATCTAATTGAGTTTTACTCACGGAAAGGATGTTGTTATTCCAGGTTTGAACTAAGTTTGTTTTCCATGATTTAAAGATTTTGACTCTAGTTTGGACACACTCTGTTCATGTTCCTAAGTCCTTTCCGTTTCTTTGAAGATGCTGTAGTAGAGAGGTGGGTGCAGCTAGCAGTTTACCACCCTTCCTTCCCCAGCAGTCACTCTCTCCCATTAGCTCACATGTACAGGTGATGGTCTTATGCCTAGCTTTCCAGGTAAACTAGTTTCAGAGATTACCTCGTAATGAGCTTTCCTTCATAACTTGTGAGTTTAACTACAATTTGTGGAAGCTTTCTTGAGTTATCTGAAATAGTCTGAAAATAAGCCCTCATATCTTTATAGACCTGCCTACGGTCCAGCAGCTCCAATGCTCTATTTCCACAGCGAAGAGGGTAGAAGATAGAAGTTTCTACCGGGCAATTCAGGAAAACAGTAACCCACAATGTATGGAAATGACTTTCTCCTCATCCCAGTTTCTCAAACACTTGATGATTGTTTCTAAAGAATGTGAGCTACAGGTACAAATTCATTATAATAGAAACCAAAATAATACAAAATACTCAGGTTTTAACTTGTCTATTTGCAAGATTTTGTTCTGTTTACTTTTAGAAAGATTACACCATATGTTGTTTTTATTTTTTAAAAAAATAGGGGAAAATCAGCTTTTTTATACCAGAATTTTAAGTGAGCTTTTAATTTTTGTTAACTTTTCCAAGAAAAGAATAATAACAATGTCCAAAATTATTTATCTGTGATTTTTTAAAAATTTGAAACAGGTGTTTTTCAGAGAGATAAATGTCCTAGATGGTAGTTAAGGTTTTGGTGAACTTATAATTTTACAACTAAACTAATCTCAAATGGGTCTTTTATTACTTTTTGAGGGAAAGTGTGTTGCCAATTTCATTTCAGAGTTCTAGAGTATCTTACTATCATGCCAGCATGTAGAACAATTCCATTCCCCCAACTGTCTCCCCCAAGTAAAATAGGTTGCAAGAGAGTCTACCTTAGCAACCATTAGTAAAGTGAGATCTAGGCACTAGGTTGAGATCAGAATGTATATTTGGGCCATCCAATATATATTCTAAAAGTGGAAAGTTTGCCTAATACTCAACTGAATAGAATTTCAGTGTTCAGATCTCCACCTAAAGTCGGGTTGTACCCCAATAAGCCCAATATAGTTTGAATATATCTTAAACTGAAAATGCATGCGATATGCTTAGTGTAGTGAACAGCATGACTTGACAACGCAGTGTACTGCAGAGTGTTGGTTGTTTCCCTTTGATCTGGGGCTGATGGGAGCTATGGCTTGCTGCCACTCCCCAAACATTGTTAAGAGAGTGCTAATATATATCTTCATTAATAGTTAATGGTAATATAGACATCAGGTTTGACTTGGGAGTAAGAGAGATCCACATTCAAATCCACTTGCACTATGGATTGGATCTGTGACTTTGGGTAAAGAAAGATAGGCATTCTGACATGTGTTGTATAAAATGTTTGTGTGAAATGAGACAGTAAATGACAGTTATTATTAGTTAATCATCCATGCAGACAAGTTGCACTTGGGCAAAACCCATGTCTGATGCTTTAAGATTTAAGAGTAACTTGTGCATGGCTTCTCCTAAGAGTCATCAGAGACACAGCTGTGTTTATGGTGCTCTGTATGTATGCTAGACCTACGGCTACAGTTTTATTTTATTGTAGTGGTTTCATTTTTATATAGATGATTTTGTACATATCTAGGGAGCCTTTAAGTCTGGAGTAAGATTTGCAACTTTTTTATAAAAAGAAAAATAGGACATACTAGAAAATATTGTTTTATTTCAGAGATAGGGTGCTTTCCCAACTCTATTTTGTATTAAAAAAGAAACATAAATGGTTTACTGACCTCATATTTTTCTTGTATTTTGTTAGCAGTCAGTCAGAAGTTTTGTGAGCTTTTAAACACTCTTAAATGTGATTTTTTTTCCATGCAAACGATGTATACTAAGCACTGCTGCACCGTTATGTTTCATGCGGAAGAGGTTGTGATTTGGAACAATGCTGAATGAATTTTTAGCTAACTTTCAGTTTTCAATTTGACCCAAATAAAACAAGGTCCTTCCAGTGTTTTAGTATGTGACACAAGGACAGGAACTGCTGTAGACCGGCTCCTTACCTGTAGAGGTACGCTGTTCTTACTTTGTTGGACAGCCTTTCAGAAGCTCTTGCCATCTTCATTACATCATATATTCTGTTTTTTTTATTACTGTGTGTGCATGTGGGTATTTGTTTATGCACATGTATGTGTATATGCTTGCACGTGGAGTCCAGAAAATGATATTGGGAGTCATGCTTAAAAGCCCAGGTCACCTCCTTTGAGACAGGGCTCATCAATTAGGCTGACTGGTTGTCCGAAAGCCCGAGGACCTGATTGTTTCTGATTCGTCAGCCTTGGGGCTATAGGAGTGCTTCCCCACACAGACTGCTTTCCATGGTGCTGGGAACCAGACTCATGTTCAGTTTCAGAGCAGGCATTTTACCAGCTCAGCTATCCCCCAGCCCAGCTTTTCATTTTGTCACTTTTAGTCACTCACTGAAATGTTCTTCGCTTGAAAGAGGTTCGAGAGTATGGGTATTAGTATGCTTCAGGGTAGGGATCCCTGGGGTCTTGACTTTCGCTCAGCAATGACCTCAGCTTTGACCACCTCACATTTCCACCTTTTCACCTCCTTTGTGGGTTTGCTTTTCTGGTCCCCTGCACAGTGCTTCCTTCTGAGCATGCCCCCTAACAAAACATTTACGTAGCTGTGTATTCCATCCCCACATCATATGCCGTGTCAGTCCCCCCGCCGTGGGCTTCCACAGCACAGTGCAGTCTAGACTACTTGCCCAGCACTTATCAAGGTTTTGCATTACTGCTGCAAGGGTTACAGATTCTTACCCAGGAGTGTGAGATATAAGTCTTCTTTTACAGATCTTGAGAGAGTGAGGGCTCAGTCTTTGAGCCCAACTGGAGCCTCAACTTTTAATACTAGTCTAGTATTACTTAGGATCTCAATGGGCAAGTGAGCCTTTTTTTCTTTCCTTTCCCTTGCTCCTCTGTATAGAGGAAGCCTCGTAACCCCTCTACCTGCACAAGGTCATTATGAAAGTGAACCATGAAAAACCGAAGTCTTGTTTTAAAATTGTTTCTGTAGAATGAATGTCTTCTAATGTCGTACCCTCAAATTCTAGTTGTGCAGCTCTTTGCTAGCACAGAAGACATCATTCGTTACCTATGTCTCATCTCCCCTGCTGGCACACAGGCTAATGCTTGTCCTGTGGCTCCATCATCATCATCATTGTGTGTTTATACGTCACCTGCCCCACAGTGTGATTTCTGATACTGATAGTCTTCTAGTCATGAAATGGCTTTGTTCTAATATGTGGTTTCTTAAAAGGAGATTTGTCAACAATAAATAGGAAAAAATCTTCAGTATATCTAGGCTCTTGAAACAGACTCTTAATCAAACTCTTTCCTCGTTGACAGTTCGATAGCCTTAGAAAGTGTTTTCATTCAGCCATTCAACAGGTATTGGAAATGACCTCTACGTAGCCGTGGAGGACCAATGTATCCTTGCTTCTGTTCTTTGATGGTCTTCTACATCTCCTATGCACACATGAGATGTTATACCATTCTCCACTGCTATAAAACCTGGAACATAACATTAGCAGCTGTCATTTGTTGAGTCTGCAACCCTTTTGATGTAACACTGTACTTAAGGAAATCCTGTGCAGACAATCTGGGACACAGAGAGGCCAACTAACTTGCCTAAATCATGTATAAGTGGGGAACTGAAGTATGGAGTCAGATTTGTTTGGCTCTGCTTTGTCTCTAATGTTACAAAGAGACAAGAAATTCTTTCAACTCATCTAAAGAAGGGTGTGGTTTAAGTATATACACGGTGTTTGAGGGCTGTGGCTAGTCTGAAGAGCCAGAGTACCTCCAGGGACAGTAGCTTTCTCCATCTCACCACCAAGTACTCATGGCTCCTGGTGTCTGCTCTGCTATCCTCCCGCCCACTGCCAGTCAGCTTCCTGTTTACTCATAGTTTCTGCTTTCTCATAACTTTGGCTTGCGTATGCTTTGGGCTTGATGTGGCCTCCTCTCTACCCCAGGCACTCCTGTTGCTTCTGTCCCTTTTCTAACTGGTTTAGCCCTAAGAGTTTTCTGAATCAAATTCCCAAGGGTGAGAATCAAATTGGAGAGCTCATGTTTTCAATCCCACCCAGATCATAGGTCACTGGCCAGTCTGTGGATTGGCTGCCCTTGGGTCAGGTTCCCACAGCTTTACCTAGGACTGAGGGAGGGGGAAGAGGAGGTTCACAACTCAGGCTACTGTAGTTCCAGTTTCCCCGTAAAGAGGACAGTCTCCATAGCCCTGATTCTCACCCTGGCAGCTTGTAGTCTCTCTGGTTTGTTCCTTCACTTTCTGTTTTAAAATACATCTTTTAAAACAAAACAAAACAACAGTCAACTTTTCTAGATGGACCTCACCAGACTCCATCCCTGTAATTGCTCTTACAGCGAAGTTCTCGTGGATGGTCTATAATTGATTGTGTAGGTTATACACATTGATTTGCATTCCTGTTATTTCTCTTAAGTTGGGTTCTTCAGATTTGAGTGACCGCGTTACCTTTTATATATTTTGAGGATGGATGATCAATCTTTTCTTTTTCTTCTTTGTATGTTTTGCTAAGGTAATAGATCTTAAGTTGGAACTTCTAAACCCAAGTGTACATTTTTTTTTTGTATTAACTCATGCCTGTGTTTTCTCTTTTTAAACAGTTCATATGATACTAGAAAGTCAATCTTTTTGATGTTTTCACAGTATTTTCCCCTCACATTTTACTAGTATCAGAATTCGTGTTTGTTGTTATTGTCTGTTTATATTTAGTACCACTTAGCATTTTCTCATCTCTAGAGGACTACTATCAAACATCCAATCAAGTGTTAGCATTTTGGAATAGCTCAGCATACAATGGGACATGACCCAGCAAGTACATCATGACTTGAGAGGAAAGCTATATATATATATATATATATATATATATATATATATATATATATATATATATAATAATGTTGTTCTTCTGTGGTTTAGATTGTGGTTTCCTAAGAGGTCAGTCATGACAACTGAGGTTGTGCATGGGATTTTTCTATAGATGACTGGCTGGAATTGTGGTGGTGGTGCAGGGGCCCTCGGTGTGTCTTAAGCAGTAAGTCCTCAGGAAAACACATCTTTTACTTGAACAGTTGGAACTAAAACTGTCCATTTTATATTTGTGCTAGGTCATAGTGAGAAGAGACAGGCCACACAGCTGAATTATGGAGTAGTAGAGATAGTTCTGGCATCCCTACTGTCTCACAGGCTAGCTGTGTTAGAAGCCTTAAGCACTTTAAGGGCATATATCCTGTGAATTGTATTCAGAAAGTTCTTACTTGCCCATTATGCACCTAGTACATTTGTCCCCCCCTTTTAATTGAAAGAATTAGGGTTCCGTGTGTGTTGTGTCTGTGGCTGTTTTCAACAGGAGAGACTATTTCTTGTTACTCTTGCTAGAGCTTTATGGAATATGGAAGCAGCTTACTAAATCACCAGCAGAATGGATTTTTCAACTTGGTGTTGTCAGAAAAGCCTTGGAATGGCTACCCTTTTGCTAGAAAGCTAACGTTCACCGCTTTCATGGTTGGTGACAGCCATAAGCTGAGTCTCTTCACTTGTTAGACAAGCTGGGAATTTTTTTTTTCCTCATTATCAAAGCAGATGGGCCTTTCCAGGAAGATGTTAGAAGCCAAGGAAGACCTGTATGTGTGTACTGTGGCTGTAATCCTAATATACCTGCCAATTTAAAGATGGCAACCAGCTCCAGCACCTTATCCAGAAATGTGCTTGTCATGACCACCCTCTTCTGAGGCCTCCATATTACATGGGTTCAAGGCCTGATACGTCCAGAAAGAGAGGTGACTGCGAAAAGGGATCCCGGGAGAAGCAGTTTTATTTTTTCCACCTGTGAACAAAGGAAATTACCCCTTCTTTGTCCCTTTCTTGCCCTGCCGTATTTAATAACTAAGTTGAGGACGGATTCCGATCTCACTTTTGACGTTTTCAGGAAGGATACCCCACCCACCCACTCAAACCCCTAGGCTTATACTATTTTCACTGTCCTTTTGATACTGTCATCTAGAAGGAAAGCCCTGTGGCACAAGAATGAAACTGAAAACTTTACCGGGTGTATTTGGGTGAGGGATTCGAAAGAAAAACCCTGTGCTTTACGAAAATGTAGCATGCAAGCTGGGGGGGACGAAGAGGTGTGCTGCAAGGCTGATCTCTACCGGGAAGTAGGAGTTACCCCCGCGCCTTTTCGGGAGCAGGGGTTAGTGTGGAAGATGAAAGAAAAGGCGGGCAGTCGGCTTTCTATCCAGGTGTTCCAGCGGTTCCCGAAGCAATGCCCTTAAAAGGGGCTGCCAAGTGGGGCGCAGAGCCGAGGGCCCGGGGTGGCTGCGCCCAGGAATGCGCGGCACGCGGGGCGCCAGACCCAACCACCGCGCGGGATGGGGGCGCCGCGAGCCCGGGTTGCCGCCCCAGCCGGGGAGGCCGAGCGCGGGGGCCGAGGCCAGGGGAGCTGGCGCGGCCGGCGGCCGGGCGGGCGGGCGGAGGCGCGGGAGGGCTGGGCGCGGCACGAGGCGGTGCGCGGCCACTTCCCCGCCCCCGGCCGGCGCGCTCTCGGGGCGGTGGTTGAGGCGGCGGGAGGTGGGGACGCGGCGGCGCTGCTCGTCCGCTGCCGCCGGCTCCGCGCGCGAACTCCGGTCCATGGCACGCAGGGCGGCGGCGCCCGGAGCTGCTCGAGAGTCGCCGGACGCGCGCGCCGCGCCGCACTTTTAGGGCGGGAGCCGAGAGCCAGTCCCCGGCCGCAGCCTCCGCCCTCCCGGCCCGGGCCGGCGAGAGGGAGTTCCCGAAGCGCCGCGGCCCGCGCTTTCCCGGCGCCCCGCGCCCACGATGATCTTCCCCAGCGGCTGCGGCCACCCCGGCGCCGCCGGCGGATGCAGGACGCCCTACCGCAAGCAGGTGAGGCCCCCGTGCCCCCGGGCCCGCCGACACTGCGGGGCGGTGACTGTGTTTCGGAGGAGGCGGCGGGCGGGGAGATGCCCGGGGACCGGGACGGGGACAGGGGCGGGGGCTCCGCCGGCCCGCAACAAGTTTGGGGTTTTCCTGGAGACCTTTGTGTGCAGAGGCGCCCGGGAGACGTCGGACACCGCTTTGCATTTCTCTGGGGACCTCCAAGAAACCTGTCTGATTCATATAGAACCCGGAAGACGGGAAGGAGTGTGTGTGTGTGTGTGTGTGTGTGTGTGTGTGTGTGTTCGCGCGCCAACGCCTCCCCCCCCAACCCCCCATTAAAAGAGAGACACAGAAAAAGAAAAGAAAAACAGGAACTTCTGTCACTTTCTCAAGGTTTTCAGAAACAGGGAAATCCTGTGACATAGATACTGGAATAAGCCTTAGTCATACATACGCCTTTTCCTAGTCTAATTTTGTTTCATACGTTTTCCATCGGTTTGAACTCCAAAGGCACTTCAGAGGTTAGATCCGAATCCCCTGCCTGGAGAAGGAGCGAAGCTGGCAGGTTTTAGTTTCGGTCTTTTGTTTTGTTTTTTATCTTTGTTTTTGAAAGAAGGTTACTGGAGCCATGTTGTGATAAATCTCGCAGAGCCTCTCAGCAGCAATAACAAAACCTAGCTCTAAATTATGTTAAAAATGTGCAGGTCTGTTTAGAAAAGGTTAAACTGATTTAGAGGTCAGTGGCCGAATGCTAGTTGGGGGGGGGGAGGTGGGGAACCAGCATTGCAGATCTTTCCCCTCCACACTAAATCTCTAGACTACATCCTTGGCCACAGAGACAGATCAGTTAAGTTACCCCAGTAGTGATTCCCGCACACTGTATCCTTCCAGGCAAACTGGTTCCATTAAGGTCCAGTCGCGTAGCAGTGATGCCTGATGACTTTCCTGTGGCTGTTCACAGGATTATTGTTCCCAATGTCTAAAATCGTACAAAAAAAATGTTTCCACAGTGTCAAAAAGTACTGTTTTCTATTTTCTTCTCTTTGGCTCTTTTATTTGCTAAATTTCCCTTTAAAAGAAGTAAATGTCCCAGGTGTTTATGCCACTCATATCCACGTCACAGCTACTTTGACCTGGATGAAGAAGTCCAATCTTTGGATTATAACATTAAAATCTGTATTGATGACTTGGCTAACATAGATGTCCACATTGTCAGGATTCACAAACAGGCATCTTTGAAACTCACTTCATGTGTCTTTATTTAAAATAGGTCCCTTCTGATGCTGTGGGCTAGCATCAACTTCAGAAGTGAAGCCAATTTACACTGAGTGTTCTCCCAACCCCCCACCCTCCCACCCACCTCTCTCTACCTGAAAAGATGGCTAATTATGGTAGGGCCTTGTGTATTCATTTATTTGTTGTCAAAACCCAGCAGGGTGTTAGCTGTGAAATGGGAAAAGGCTCTGAGGGTGAGGCCTTTTGCTCAGAGAGGCTGGAGGCTTGTGTGTGGAGGGGGGACAGCCTGCTGGCTGGAGCATGCTGATAAGATGCTGTCTTTTCACAGGGCTCTCCTTAGATTCAAAGACTAAAAGGGCTGACTGAATCAGAAAAACAAACAGACTTTCTTTTTTCTATAGGCAAAGAAAGAAATGAATGTGTAGGCATTATACAGACACAAGACCCTGGGTACCAATGGTATTTGAGTCAAAGGTTTCTTTTGTTAGTGTTTTGCCATTCACTTGGAAAGGAAAGCACGCTTCCAGCGCAGGGACCTGGTTACCACGAGTGACTTCATGATCTCATCCCAGCTTAGCCTGAATGAGAAATCTAATTAATACACTTTCTAAGATTTTGTGATGTTAGAGCTTGCACCTTTCAGTTCGTAATACTTTCTTCAGTTTGATGACAGAATGGGCAATTTTCAGGCATATAATGCAGTTTGATTTTAATCTAGAAATACATAATCAGCTGTTAAAGCTGATTTCAGATTACCTCCTTGGAAGAAAAGGGAATGTAAGGAATACTTAAATCACTCTTGGAAAGTATACAGATCACTCTTACTGTTCACACAGAAGAGTAGTAGCTAACAGTCACTGAGAAACTTACTACCTCTGGTTGTTATTCTGAATGCCTTCTGTGGATTAACTGATTCTATCACACTGGGTAATATTAGTCTCCACTTTAAAGTGAACACAGAGGCATGGATTACAATAATTTCCCCGAGAGTCCATCCATACCACCCACTGTATAGAGCCAGGACTTGAATCCTGGCCACCAGGCCTTTAAGACTTCACACTACAACTGTCTTCTGTCATGTACATCCCAGGGAACACCCAAGCTCCTCTATGTCAGTACCCATGGCTCCCTAGTCCCCTAGACACTCCAATAGTGTGTGGGTGTAGGTTGTGAGATAGAAGGTAAAGGATTTAGCAAAGTTTGATCTGAATGATGAGTTTGTGGTGTTTGTTGGGAGTGTAGATGTCTTAATTTTGCTCTTCTGAATGATTGTTAGTTGGCTCTGCATTTTACATATGTAGGAGTCACCCAGTTTCAGCAGAAGCAGAGGTGGGCCTTGCTCATCCTTCTCTCTCCAAGTGCTGTAACCAGGGCACCTGGGATAAACAGGATTTTCCTGCATCACAGGCCTGTGGGCACATACACCTGCTCAGTTCAGGCCAGCAGGATAGGAGTTTGAGTGCGCTAGTCAGCGCCTAGATAAAGCTTATTTAAGTTTCCGAAGAAATGGCACATCCTATCACTGTGGGTTGTGACCTGCCTTTATGATATTCCTTAAGTAAATACAGCCTGACTATGTGAAACCAGCATCCCCTAACGGAAGTGAAACCATTGATCAGGACATTTGTAATTGTGAAAATATTTCATTGTGGCTTCAAAGGAAAAGAAAGTGCTTCGTACTTCAAGAGTCTTTACAAACTGAAAGTGAGTGTTTCCAGTTTTATTTTGAGTTTTGCCTCTTGATTTTTGTTGTTGTTACTATTTTATCGTGTTTCCTTACTTCTTCCGTGTAACTCCTTCCTTGGGAAAGTTCACGCGGCGATGTCCTGTAGCGTGAGTTTTGCAGATTGTGACATGTAGTTGGCTGAGCATGTTGCCCTAGTGCTTCGGGAGGTGAGTGAATGTTAGGAATTTCGATGTGTCTGTCTCTCTCTAACAGATGGGCTTGCCTCCTAAGAGGTGTGCTTAGCAAATCTTGCTCCCTTTGGGCGAGTGAAGAACTTACCACCCTGGTTTAAGTAGATGTACACAGTTTGCTGCTTCCCTGAAGATTAACTGGGTGTAGCTGCACGTGAGGAATTCCACAGTGATTCAGTGTTTGGCCTTGCTTAGAAGATGATACAGAAAGCTGTTGTGATTGCCCCTCACCGAGCACTTTCTGTTCCTGGCGATTTGCGTTTAGTAGATCCCGTTTCTCGTGGAGTTTGTGGATGAGAGCTGTGCGTGGAAGATCCTCAAGTGAATAGTGCCTAAGCCAATCTCAACATGTTTTTGTTACACAAAGGCAAACATCTGGGCAGAGATTGGAGGTTCGCTTGGGGGAAGTAGCAGAAAACAACACTGATCCGTGTAAATAAAGTTCTGTCTCTTTTTATACTGTGCTGCCTGTGTTCGTGATTCAGTAGTATTTATTTGGGTTCCAAGGCGATGGGTTTGAGATGCCTACCCACAGGCTCTCGTGAAGGGTCGACCCCTCCATGGCTGCCCAGCGTTCCTGCTAGGCGAGCCTTTTGACATCTCGCCACATTCCCCACAGTTCACATCATGTTTTGAACACATTTCTGTATTTCATTTTTTACTCCCTTTTTGAGACAGTCAGCTGTCAAAAGCACACACTATAAACTGTCAAGGTTAGTGTATTTTTGATCCATTTTGTTGTAGGAGGTGATCTAAGGTCTCCACGGTTTTGTTTCTTAAGGTTCTCAGTGAGCAGTGCACACTTGAGGCGGACGTGTCATGTCCTTCCTTCCCCGCAGTTATGCTTAATCCCCACCATATCCATATAAAATGGAGAAGGGATTGTGAATTAAATGGGCAGTGGAATTCAATGGCCTGGTTAGTGAACGCCAGGTCTTTGGGGTCAAGGGCTGTGTTTGCTACCAGGGTGGAAGGGCGGAGGCGCTCCATAAAGAGCAGCTGAGCCTCCTGCACATCCCTTGGCCTCTGAAAGACATGCCTGCTTCACCTAGGGGAATTGGGGCACTGTAATTTATAGGTGGTTTTTGTTTGCTCCAGGTAACTATTGAGCAAAATTGGAATTTTAGATAAACCTTTTTTTTTTTTTGAAAAAGTGTCTCAAATATGTTGTGCTGCGTATTTTTATTTGCTAAATCCAGCAATTCTATCTTGGGGAACCCAATTCACTTTTTGAGTTCTAGTTATAAAACATGATTATAAAACATCCTATCCTCGTTTTTCCATTTAAAAATTAGCCTCTCAGCACATCCCTTAAGGCCTGATGGAAGTGCAGATCTCACCTTTCACCTTCATAAGCCATTTTGACCAGTCCTTCCTCCTGCACTCCATGAGTTGTAAGGCCTGGGCTTTAAGCCCTAGCTCTACCTTTCCGGGTCCTTTTCACTCCCCTAGGCCTGGGGTTCTGCTGAGTGTAGATAATTGTACACACTCTACAAGGTGGTTGTTGTTAATCCTTGAAAGGTGTTATTATTAATGTCCCCACAGAGCAGGCAGCAGCAAGTGGTCCCGGGAGACACAGTGAGGTCCTAGGAGATCTTGACATGCTCTCCGAAGAATGGACCCTGTTTACAGCCTCTTAAGAAGAGACTGTGTTTAGGCTGAGGGCAGCCTCAGAGGAGGGTATAAGCACTCGGAGGTTGGAATTGAAGTTCTCTAGCACATTTTAAAAAACAGAACTAGTAAGCAGAAGCATGGATCTCTGCCTTCAAACAGTTGTTCATGTGTTGTGTCCTTGTGCAGTTTGTGCTCTCTCTGGAGAATGGAGGCCTCTGACCTCTAGCTTTATTTTATGCAGGTATTTGAAAGCGGAGAGTAAAAAGCATCGATCATTCTTAGCCACACACAAAAAGAAATGTTTAAATTTGCTTTAAAACTGACAGGTTTGATCATTAGTGCAGGCAGAATTGGTTTCCTGGAGTCCATCCTTTGTGCCGTTGGTATGTTTGATTTTTCGAAGATGTCATCTTTACCTTACTCAGAAATGGAAACATTGTTTCCTTTTGTCCTTGGGTGTCTGTAGGTGTTCAGTGGCATTTGTTTGTCAGCTTGCATCTGGGTGCTGGCTGTCTACATTTTAAAGCCTGGTGCAGTTTCAAATAGGATTGCTACATGGTGGACAAGGAAAGCAGCTTTTCTGGAGTTGGGATAAGGCTGATAAGTAAATAGGGAAACCCAGTTCTGGATTAAGCTAATGAATCAATGCAGCTGCTGCTGTTTAACACTTTTGAAATGACAGTGAGAACAAATCGCACCTTTACTCAGATTACTATGACCCAGAGAAAAATCTTATGTGGGCTTCTACTTTAAGCACAGGGAATTCCAAAACAATGGAATGTATATCAGGAAAGATTTTTCTGTGCTTGTTAATGCAAATCTATTGTATTTTTTTTCAAATTTACCTTTAAAATATTGGGGCTGAGTGTGATGGCTATAATCCTAGCACTCAGGAGGCTCAGACAGGAGGATTCCAAGTTTGAGGCCAGCCTGAGCTACTTAGTGAGACCTGTATCAATCAATAAATAAGTAAACAAGATACAAAAATAAATGCAGAGGAAATGTTCAAAAATGTTCCTCGCTTCTTCTGTTTCAGCTCATGACTGGCTTCCTCTCCTGGCTCTTTACATTGTTTCTTCAACCTTCTCTTCACTCCTGCCACCCAGAATATAAGTATATAGATCTTGGGTAATTACTTTTTACTCCCTTCGGTTTTTCAAGACAGGGTTTCTCTGTTGTAACTCTGGCTGTCCTGGAACTCACTCTGTAGACCATTCTGGCCTTTGAACTCACAGAGATCCTCCTGCTTCTGCCTCCTGAGTGCTGGGATCAAAGGCATGTGTCACCACCACCCAGCACTTTTTTTTTTTTTAAGTGGAAATTCTCAAAAAGGTAGTTTTCCTTTGTCTCCCAAAATTGTGGCGAAATACTAAAGAATTCTTTCGCGTTGAGAATGTCAAAAAGTAGCATAGGGCTGGCTCCACCATACATTCCTGTAGTCCTGGCTACTGTGGAGACCCAGGTGGGTGGACACTTGAGGTCAGGCTGGGCAGGAAAGCAAGAGTTTATCACAAAAAATAAAATAAAAAGGACCCCCCCCACACACACACCACACTGCTTGCTTTCTTGTGCTCACACATACAATCGCACATGGCACTGTTTCTCATACACACACCACACACATACACAGACATATAACATGTACCATGCATGTATGACACTGCTTGTTTCTCTTCTCACATCTCAGTTTTAAGGTGTAATTTTCCCCCCTGTTATTTCTAATTCTCTACCTTTTTCAGAAAGAATCCTATGCCACCTTTTTGAAAATTGTTTGATACGTTTTCCATTTAATAACTTTATATATTCTTATTTTGAATAACCCACCTGAACTCTTAAAGAATGACAATTTTAAGGCACCAGTTCACATACATGAGCTAGTGTGGGCTAGACGCAGCCAAGCACGGGAAATTTCCTATCCGCGGTCACTGTTCTAGTAAGGTTTCTGCGGCTGTGTTAAGCACTGTGATTAGAAGCAGCTTGGGGGGAGGAGAGCCTTCATTTGGTTTATACTACTTCCTTGTCACTGTCCATCGCTGAGGGAAGTCAGGGTAGAATTCCAACCAGGAACTGGGATGCAGGAATTGAACCAGAGACCGTGGAAGAACACTGCTTATTGGCTTGCTCTTCATGGTTTGCCCAGGGGTAACACTGCCCACAGTGCACCGGGCCTTCCTACATCAGTCGTCAATCAAGAAAATGGCCCACAGACATGGCCATAGGCCAATCTGATGGAAGCAGTTCCTCACCTGTGGCTCCGTTTCCCAAAAGACTGGAGTTAGTTTGTGTCAAGTCACAAACTAACCAGTATGGTTACTTTACAGAGCAGCTAAGTGTTGAGCAATTCTTTGAGCTGTCCGTTTTCTTTAAGATTGCATATACGTACAACGATTTTATAGACAGATACGTACCTCACACATTTAATTGCTGTATTACACGCGACAAGTCCAAACTGCCACATCCCTCTGGTTACAATTTTGACTAGTCGGGATCGTCTTCATCAGAAACTTCCTTTCCAGCTTTTTCCAAAGTGCAGTAAGGTGGGAGGTGTGACGTCAGAGGGGCGTCTATAATGTAGAACGAAGCAGAGAGGATTTCTGTAAGCAGTAGAAGGAAGACAAATAAATCCAGCACTGTACAAGCATTTCTCAGCATGCAACCTAGGGGACTTGCAGTGGAGAGGGGATGTTTTAGGTATGTGTTGCAGAAGCTCCCGAGGCTTGAGGGCCAGAAGGCAAGTGGATAGAGAAAGAGGAGACACAGTTTGACCGTGTTAGCCTTTTACTTTGCTAATCAGTAGGTCAGTTGACCATATATTTGCAAGTAGTGTTGTTCGGTGCTCTGTAGGTTGGGAGCAAATGTGTAGCCTTGCTGTTTTGTGTTAGTCCAGATTCGTAGGTCCTCCTCTCCCCTCCCCTTCGCATCAGTCTCAGCACCTGGCACTAACTTAGGTCCTCTGTTCTTTGTCCTTTTTGTGGAACAGGCTATAAAACATCATTTTGGTTCAAGACCTCTTACGATCAGCCCGACCATTTCTAGTCACATATTCTACAGAATATTTTGTATCGACTTCATATTCTCAGTTATATAGGTCAAACTATCCACCAACTCAAGCAGAATTAGTTTTTTGGGTTTTTTTGTTTGTTTGTTTGTTTGTTTTTCCAGTTTAGGGAAAGTTTAACTGCAACTCAAAAATGTTAGTTACTGAATGTGTAGTACTGAAGTTTAGCATAAGTTATGTGGATTTCCAAATAGTCACGAGCCCTAAGGAAGTAGAAACACCTAGAAAGCTGAGCGTTCTGCCTGTTGAAATAGCTAAGGGATGAGGATCCAAAAGAAAGCAATTCAGTTTTTTGTTTTTGTTTTTTTTTTTTTTTGGATAGGAGGAGTTACCAAGTTATACAGATAACTGAGTACACAAGCTCCTAAGTGGTACTTAAGATTTTGCATTTATTGGCTGTTTCCTCCAAAGGATTTTGTGATGTGAAAGCTGGCTTGAAGATGCTGTCAGGTTTCTAACTCTGGGACATGAGATGCTTTTCCTTTCAAGTGGATGCTGAACTGCAACAGAGGCTTGGAAGATGGAAAAGACAGGGACCAGTGAGTGACTGAGGTTAGCAGGATTCAGGGCAGAGGTTGAAGGACAAAGAGCCATGAGATGAAGCTTACTAAAACAGATGAGACCAGAGCCTGAGCTTAGAAGGTGGCACGATTGAAATACAGATGTCAGATGGAGTGGCGGCAGTGTGCCACAGTGACTGTTGATGACTGCTCGGAGAGGGAACGGTTACAAGAAAAAAGGTCCCAGGTTTTCGTCTTGCTTAGGAAATTGAAAAGCCCATGTAGCTCTGGGCTTAGTGATAAGGGGAGCTCAGGCTTTCCGTTGCAGAGATTTTCTACATTTTTTAGATGTTATATTAAGGAGGAGTAGGATTGCTAAATTCTACTGCTGGCATTCTGTCCATACACCAGGAATGTCAAGTGTCCTATAGAGTTCACAGCAGTTTCTTGAAGGGAAGTGTCCAGCCTTTAATGGGTCATTGTACTTCCGGGTGAGAGCCTCAGTGGGCTGTGCACGTCTCGCTGCTTTCTTGGGGATTGCCTTCAAGTCAGGGTGGCGGTTGCCTTACATGAGCACATTGGGGTTTTTCATGGTCACCCTGACATTCCTTAGAGCAGAGAATCTATTCTGCAAATGTTTTCACTTAGTTTTTTTGTATTTAGTGTCCGTGTCCTTCCACCCTGTGGGTCCCAGGTCATCCGGTTTGGCAGCCAGCTCTCCTTCCCATTAGGCTGTCTCAAAGGCTTGAATGTGTTTTCTTCTTGTTTTGTTTTTAGTTTTTGTCTGTCTGTCTGTTTGGTCATCTATGTCACCTATTATATCTATGACAGAAGAAGGGTTAGCAGAAGCTGGGTGGGTCTTTAATCCCACACTTGAGAGGCAGAGGTAGACAGATCTCTGAGTTTGAGGCCAGCCTGGTCTACAGAATGAGTTGCAGGACAAGACAGGGTTACAACAGAGAAACCCTGCCTTGAAAAAAAAAAAAAAAACAGCAAAAAACAAAAGCAAACAAAATCTGCCACAGGCTACTCTCAGTTTAAGACTAATATGACAGAAGTATAGGTCCCGTGGTGAGGAGGCTAGCGGGTTCATCATCACGTAAGAAATAAGTTATGGCAGAAGGGCGGTGAGTTTGCCCTGACTATTTTATCTTAGTCCCACCAACTGCTTGTTGTTCTCCCCATTCAAAATCTCAAGTTTGTTTAGTTAGCAGTTAGAATATAGAACTGGAGCCTGGGGAGGGGAGCTTTGGGAGTATGTGAACACCTCTGGGGAGAGTGGGCTCTAATAAGTTCTGACCAGGAAGGAGCAGGCTGGGCCTTTGACACAGTAGAGGACGGAAACATCAGAACTATGAGAGAATGCAGAGTCTCCTTTCAAGGAGCGCTTGTTGACTCCAGTAAATGATGCCCAGGGGTCATGCAAGACAAAGGCTGATGGTGAAAGGTGCTTGGAATTATCTGTTGGGAGGTCATGGTGTGTGTCTGTGGATCTGAAGTTTCCAGAGTACTATGTGTGCAATAGGGCAGGAAGAGGGGGGGGGCAGGAGGAAGAAGCACATTCCAGAAGGTTTAAAGAATAGATGAGTGAGGAGGGTGTGTCTTTCTAGAAAGTCAGGCACGGAGAGAGAGAGACAGAGAGACAGAGCCCCTCCCAGTTGTTTAGTCTCTGTTGAAAGCACAACCGAAGCGTAGGTAGAAGTAGGCTTTACTTTTAAGAAGGACTGAGGCAGTATTAGCCCTGCAGGAGCTGGATGTCAGAACATCGGTGACAGGCCTGGGTTCCGTGTGAGACCGAGCCATCGCGGAGGAAGGAGACCTGTGTGGTGTTAGGTCTTCTGCCCTGAGAGACTAGACTGAAGTGTGAGAGAGAGGACTGCAGTCTCCTGGAGCTTGACCAGCGGATTTGGAGTTCTTGGGAAGTTGGTAAGCACTGAAAGGAGGGATGAGTAAGTGGGGTGAGGGAGTGGGGGCGTGTGGGGTGAGAGCCCAGCTGTCTGAGTCAGGAAGATACTCTGATCTTCCTTCATCAGTGAACGGGGTGGATGCTGGAGAATGGGTCTGTGTGTTTGTTGGTAAAGTGAGAACTGTGTAAAACTTGAGCATCGTTTGGAATTCTGAGTGTTGCTTGCATTGTTAGGTAGCTCGAGGGAGGTCATGCATGTTCAGTATAAGGAGCCAGTTCTCTTCAGATACCAAAAAAAAAAAAAAAAAGCTTTTTTATTTCAGGGTCAAATTTTAAAAGATACAGTGTATTTTGATCATATTCTTGACCCTACCGCAACGTCTAGGCCCTCCCCACCTCCTGACCCACCCAATGCCATGTTCGTTCTCTTACTCTTGGAGAGGGGGTGGGGAAGCAGGGAAAACAAAAAACTAAAATTAAAAAAAAGTAAGACTAAAACACAACTAAAAGCACAGGCAAGCGCGCGCACACACGCACGCACGCACACACACACACATGCATGCACTCATACACTCGCACACGCACACACACACACACACACACATACCAGAAAGGGAAAACAAAAACCAAGAGTTCCTTTTGTGCTGACCAATGACTCCCAGGCCTGGGCCTGCCTTGGAGTGTGGTTAGTATGCAGGGTCAAAATCTTCAGAGTAGAGTAATTATAAGACTGTCACTTGCCAAATCCCCAGCATGAGCATGGGTACAAAAACCAAAAACTGTGACCTTACCTTGTGAGTCTTACTGGGGTAGTTAAATAAAAGAGTAGTGCGCGTTGTCTTGTATGGCCCAAGGACTTGGGTGGCCATTACTATAAGAAGTAGCTCTCCAGTACCTGAATAATTCTGCGTCCCTGTAACCTGTGTTAAAATAGTCTTAAAATAAATAGAGTTATATTGAATTTTTTTTCTTTTCTTTTTCTTTAAATAAAACAAGATCTCCCTTTGTAGCCCCGGCTGGACTTGGGATCACAGTTTTCTTCCCCGGGCTTCCTAAATTCGGGGTTTATATAGACTTGTATCGTCAAACCCAAATCACATCTTGTTTCATAGAGATTTCAACCAACCTTGAACCACAAACTGTGGGGTGTTTTTCACCTGACCTACAAAGTAAGCTTCAGTTTAAGAAATCTCACTCGCTCTACTTGAGAGCATCGCAAGTTGCTTTGAAAGACAAAATGGGAATAGGCGTGCCTTTCAACTGACTCGTTAGTTGTATGGTTGTGAGCACATTTCTTTGTTTTCTGCATCTTTCTTTTTTTTTTTTTCTTCCTAAACAATAATTTGGGACAGTGGCTACTTGAGGTGGAAGCCGGAGTCACACGTGACATCTGCTCTCACTGGTCCCCTCCTCCCTTGAGGGGTTCCCTCACACATCAGATTACATAAGAGAGTATGGGTCGAGGCGATGGAGTGATTGTAGTAGCGAGTGTCATCTTCCCGTGCTCTAGCAGAGAACGTGAGAAAGATGTGAAACACTGACTCAGGTCTCACTGGAGAGAACACACAGGATTGTTGTGCCTAGCCTGGACTGCCCGGACCAGAAAACAGTACGGAGATGCTGCGGGGGCTTGAGTGGATGCCCCCATGAGGCACGTTGCTTCTTTTGGTATCTGGTTTTAAATTCCTGAAGTTTGTTGCTTAAACCTGTTTCCCAATTGTGTTCACTGAAATTCTTGGATTCTTTTGAATGTTAAAAGTATTCCAGGAATTAAAATACTGTGTTCAAAGAAAGTTGGCAATATCATACACTGCGCGTAGTATTACCTAGGAGAGCAACAGTATAAAATTTCAGAGAAGTTTTTGAAGTTCTGCACTAAAGACATTTGTCTAATTGTACTATTTCATTCATTTCATTCATTTTGATCATGGAACTCCTTACTCCTACGTTATTAACAATATGGTGGTTTTCCCCGTTTTCCCCCACTCCCCACCCCCAGGTTTTCAAGACAGGTTTCTCTGTTGTAACTCTGGCTGTCCTGGAACTGGTTCTGTAGACCAGGCTGGCCTTGAACTTACAGAGATCCCCTTGCCTCTACTCCCCAGGGCTGGGATTAAAGGCGTGCGCCGCCGCCGCCGCCGCCGCCGCCGCCGCCGCCGCCGCCGCCGCCGCCGCCGCCACCCAGCTAGCAGTATGTTTTGAAACAGTTTCAGCAACACTGACTTTAAAGAAGCCCTTATATTTGGTGTTGGGAGGGGTAGTAGAGATTATCTGGCCTGCTGCCCCTTTTAATTTCCCCAGAAGGAATTAACATCCAAGGCCGTCCTGGTAAGGTCTCCCAGCTCAGAAAGCTCAGCTTTTTTGACCCGGCACTGAGCAGCGCCATCCTGCCTTCACCAATTTTATGTTTCCCAATATGCCACACCCTTGCACCAAGGCTATCCTAATGCATCCTTTCAAGAATGGTCGACGGGGCTTCCGAATTGTTTTGTAGTGTGTTTGAAAGCCGCTCTCTGACCCGAGTAGGCCTTTGGGCAGTGGAGTGTTGAACTTAGACACTGTCAGTCAGTTTTCATTTCTTTTGCTTTTAATTTCTTCTCTCCTCAGGCCAATTTCCCCACCTCTTTTTACTACTTTTTCAAGCATCTATCAAATCGGGATAACTGTGACTTGGGAAATCAACCCAATTTAAAGTACCAGTGATCTGGAAAACCCACACACAATTCTTAATGAATACTCCTTTGTTCTCAAAATTAGTTTTGTCTTTTCCATATAATTGACTGTGGGTAGGCATATTTGCATGATGTTAGCCTCTTCCTGCTTCCCTTACTAGCATGCAGGGTTTGCTCTGTGGTTTCTAGGTGCAAGTTCCTGTGTAGAGGAGACCACAGCTGAGGCTTTGCAATCCCACTGTGCTGAGAGCCCGTCAAAGATGTCTGCCATGTACTGAGTGGCCGCTTGCCTGCTTTGCTTACCACTGAGATATTGCAGACACCCAACTGCTCATGTGTAGTATTTGTTTTAAAGTGTATTTTAGTGCTCATAGTTGACTCTCAAAGGAGAAATGGTATAAAGCCAAGTATTGGTCGCACACACCTGTAATTCTAACACTAGGGAATTAGATGTAAGAGGGTTGTGAGTTCTAGGTAGCCATAGCTGCCTAGCAAGACTCGGTCTTAAAAAACAGTGATGTAGAGAAACTGGAGAGTATTGAGAGAAATATTCAGAGGAGAGGTGTTTTAAATGCTGAAAGGTCCTCATCGCCATCTAATGAAGTAGGATTGGAAACAGTATCCAGTGGGGTTGAGAGATGATTTGTGGTCAAGGGGGATAATCAATAGAAGTTTGCTATGATGTTGTTGGTTCATTTTCATGGTTTACTCAGTGCTGGATGACAAGTGTTTAAACTTTGTAGCTCTGAGTCTGCCTCGGTTGCTCAACACCAAGCTTGCAATTTGGAAGTAGCTGTGGATGCTACACTAGTGCCTGCTGTAAAACTTAACTACAAAAGCCAGAGACTGTGTTTGTTCTGCACACTGTAGTTTGCTGACTCTGAGTAGGATCCTGCTTTGTCTGTGGAATCTTTTACAAAGAGGTGTGCGATAGGAATAGAAAAAAGACAAAAGCCCAAGCAGACAGCGATGATACGGTAACATAGTCTGTGTAAGATAAACAGCAAGTGAAACCATATGAAGGCAGGTTTGATGCATAGCTTGGTTAGAAGGTTTTGAATTTAGTGTTCAGTCTTAGATAACTTTGGTATATCTGGGGAGGCAGTCTTGTGTTTATGTCTCTCTACTCTGTCTCTCTGTCTCTCTGTCTCTGTCTCTCTCTCTCTCTGTGTGTGTGTGTGAGAGAGAGAGAGAGATAGATTGTGTGTGTGGCCATAAACATGGAGGCCAGAAGCTGAGGTCAGGTATCTTCCTGTATAGCCTCTACCTTACATTTTTGACGTGTCCCTCTGTGAACTTGGAGCTCACTGATTTGGCCGGTGGAGTCCTTTCATCCTCCAGCCTTATCTGGGTTATTTTCTTTTAAATTCTAAAGATTTGGTCATAATTTTGAAATTGTAAGGAAGTTGTGGTAAAACACAAACAGCTACCTGGAGCAAAATGCCAGTGTTTTCCTTTAAACATGTTTTTAGTGACATATGTGTTTTACCGGTATAAAAACAAATAGTACTGAAGCATCATGCAGCAATTCGCTAGGGCCACTGTGACGAAGTGCCATTGACTGAGGTTATTTCAGCAACAGTAGCTTATGTCCTATTCTGGTAGCTAGACTCCCACAAGGGTGCCAGCAAGGCCCTGCTTCCTCTGCAGAAACCCAGGGAGCTCTGTAGCAGATCTCGCCCCAGCTTTTGGCTCTTACCTGAAATGGCAGCGTACCTCCAGCATTTATATGACTTTCTTACTGTGTCTCTCTGTGTCCAGACTTTCCTCTCTTTTCATCTATACCATTCATGGCATTTGGTTCCCTGTTTAGACATTGACTAGAAAGAAGGTCACATTCCAGGATACAGAGCGGGTCAGAATTCCAGTCTGCCTTAGGGGATACATTTAACCCTAACAGCCTAGTACCAGCTATTCATTCATTTGGTGCAAAAGGCATCAGTTGGGTCTATGAGTGAGGCCAGAACACTTAATGACACATTCATAGTTACAATAACTTCCTTAATAGAAGTATTATACTGCTGGCCCATTGCCCATAGTTGTCCATAGTTCTTTTCTGGTTGATTTTTTAACTTGCAGGTTAGAAGATAGATCTTTATACAGATGGTTCAAACAAATAAATGATTCCAGAAGCTTCTGCTTCAAGGAGCTTGGGAATTCCTGGTCTGCCTCAGGAAGGTCCATTCCAACCCTTCTGACCAGAAGTTCCTCCTAGTTTCTAGAAGTCTCTTTTTCACTCCTCTCTCTTAGGCTTTTGTTAGACCATTACAAATGAACTCTGTCTTCCCACCTTCAGGTCACCTCCCTCTTGTCTCTGAGGTCTACCTGAAACTTCTGCCAGGGCTGAGCCCTGGTGCTGTGGTTTTCATCCACCACGCCTCAGCGGTAGTATAGGTACACGGAAAATCCAGCCACACGCTCTCTACACTGAGAAGGGGTTCCTGGGCACCACCTCTGAGGCATCAGGTTGCCTCTGGGGAGTGGAAGTAACTCCTATGTTATTGGGAAACATGGCTATGGAGATTCTTGGCCATTTGTAGTTCTTTTTTTGAAAGACTAGTTGTGTTAGAATGTAAAGTGGTGTTAAGTTTTAACTTTTTAAATACTTAAACAAGAACTTTAAAGATGTATGTATGCTTCGCTAAGAAGCAGGTGTTTCACTTCTGTTATTTCTAGCCTCACTTAAAAAAATATTTTCCCTTTTGTTTTAGAGAACAAATCTTAGATGGCATTAATTTGTAAGGAAATTAGCTAAATTGGTCGTTTCTTTGTACAGAAGATTCGTCCTTGTGTGTAATGACTGCCTTATTTGTTCCTTAACCTTCTGATTGGTTGTGCTTCTCCTTACTGATGAGATTGCTAAACATACAGAAGCCCTGGAGAATCTCCCTTTGCAGCTTAGTTATGTAATTTGTGGACATTTTAAGGGCACAATATTTGCTGAGTTTCACAGAGTTTCTTTCAAACATCTCTTCCTTACTGTATTTAAAATAGGAACTTACTCAGGCCCAATTTTCAAAAACCACATCCAATGTGTGAAGGCGATTTTCAGCAAGCTTATCCTTGCTCGGCAGCGCCGAGTGTCAGCAAGTCCCCCTTAGGTGCCCTGCACTTTTGACTCAAAATGAGCTCATTGGAATTTTCAAAGCATCGGGCTGTGTTTGTTTTCACCTAGGGAAGCACGTAGAATTGTAACCTAAAGAGGTGGACATTGAACTCTTGACATGTCAGTTCGAGGGAGCTGTGGAACCTTTCACGTCTGAGAGATGGCTGCTTTGCAGTGTCAGAGCAGGGACACAGAAATCACTTGGCTCAGCTGGTCTCAAGGAGGATCCAGAGGGTGCAGTTTTAGAATCAGAAGACAACCTTCCTGTTGGCCCTCAAGTGTCATCTGAAGAATCAGAAGACAGAGCCTTTGGGGAATGAAAGACAGGGTGGTGGCTTCTTTACAAGGGGCATAGATACACAACCAGAGTACCTCAAATATGCAAAATCATCAGAGAGACCATGGACGGGACCATACTTGCAGAAGAGGTACCAGGGTCTCTGTATTTCAGTCAGACTGTCTCAGTTCTATTTTTTTTTCCTACTGTGATATTTCTTAAATGTGGTTCCAGTCAGAATCTCAAAATTGGGAATGATTGTCTTTGTGTCACACATTCCCAACACAGGAACATCTGAGATTCTGTGAGTGATTTAGAAAGCTTGCAGAAGTCTGAAGAGTTCCTCAGAGGGGTTATTCTGTGTCTAGTCAGTGGTAAAGAATGAACTATCTCATAACAACCGTCTTTAAGCCCAGAGGTGATACAGGCAGGAAATGTACATGGTGCTCGGTGGAGAATGACAAGTTCATGAGTAATTGAGTCAGAATTGACTCTAAAGAAAAATAGAGATACTTCACTTAAAGCTGACGTAAGAAAAGCTGACAGCATATGTTCCTTGGAAGCTTCATTAGCCTGAGTCCTGCCATAGCTAAACTCATGCACTAGAGCTGTCTGTCTACAGGAAAGGGCTCTGGGGTCAGTCTGCATAGGTGCTGAGCCAGCAGAACCATCAGGCCACCGTAATTCTGCAGCCCGGCTGGAACTCAGACACCCAGGAAGAGAGGCTTCTTCTAGTCTGGTTTTCTTTCTTGCCACATTTTTACCCTGTAATTTTTCAAGTATCCTGGTATATGTGTGTGTGTGTGTGTGTCTGTCTGTCTGTCTGTGTCTGTGTGTGATGGGATCGAGGATCTGAGTGACTTATGGGGAAGATATAGCAAGGAGAAGAGATTTCTAAGCATCTCAGAGACCAAGAACAGGAATGAATTGGCATTTTCCTCCTTTGTTGACTCTCCTCATCCTCTCTCCTGTAGCCCATGTAAAGCAGGGTTTTCTGTGGGAGCAAAGGCAGGAGAGGTTTCAGGAATTTTACCACCACACAGAACCCCTACCACCACTAGGTCGGCAGCCCAGGCAAGAAGCCACCAGGCCATGGCGGCAGCTCCTGTCACTGTCCCTGGATGTTCAGCTGCTACTCACATAACTTTCCAGTAAAATTCATTACTGTTCATTTTAGGAAAAATAAAATGTTGAGTGAGTCAGAACCCTTAACTAAAATGTAGAGGTTTTCTCAGCTCTTATTCTCGCTCCTTAAGAAAGGCTATGAAAGGAGCATTCTGATAAAAAAGAATTGTTATTATAATCTTTTTTCTCCTTTTTTCATCATTATAGCCACCCCAACCTCTTACATTTCATAACACTATTTTGGAAGTTTTGATTTCTGTTCATGTCCTACTGTGCATGGCTTTTGAGTAGTAGTGAGAAAAGCTGGCAGAAACGTCCCGAGTTGGAGCTCTCGTAGATTTGATAAACACATTGAATATCTTGCGATCATGTTTATTGAAAATGGCAACTATTAGAACCACGCAGTGTTTGTCACTTCTTCAGATGGCAGCCAGGTAGAGGGAATGATGGGCTGGCCACATTGAATAACAGTGAGCTTTACTGGCTGTGTACCAGAGGTGAGCACCCGCTAACAAAACAGAGTTTAATCAGAATAGATAATTGGGCAGTATTACATTTTGGTGAAAAATATTGAGAGAAACCAAATGTCACCTCTGTAAGTGAAAAGATGTTTAATTGCTATTTTGGATGTCTGTAACAAAGGAGATTCAATGGCTTCTCAGTGTCAGGAATTTATTTCTCTCAGTTCTGGAAGGCAGATATGGAGACTGGGTACCAGCATGGTTGGTTCTGGTGAGGGCTTCCTTTCAGGTTGCATGCTACCATCTGCAGTATCATGATGAGCAGAGCATAACTCTTAGAGGTGTCCAGGAGTCTGTTTCCTAAGAACACTGATCTCATTCCTGAGGGCCCCATACTCATGACTTGATTACCTCCCAAAAGTCCAGTCTCTTAAAACTGTCATATTGGGCAAGGGTCATACTTTTAGCATATTTAGGATAGATATAATTTGGAAGGACACAGTTCAATTCATAGCAATTAATTTGCTTGTAAATAAATATTAGCTAACTGATTTCTTAATAGCTGCTTACATCATAGTTTAATCTATGTTAATAAAATTATAATTTGTACCCAACAGAATCATTGGGTGTGGTTGTATACATGTGTAATCATAGAATTGGGGAAGCTTATATAGGAGCATCAGAAGTTCGAGTCCAGCCTGGACTATACATATAGAATTCTTTATATTTATAGAATTCAGCTGCTAGCCTGAGCTATGCAGCTAGGCCTTCTCATAAAACAAAACATTCATCCTACTGCATAGACGGTTCTCATCCAAAAATTCTTTCTAAGCTGAGATTTTTATAGTCAGAACACACACACACACCATCCTCTGGGTCTTTATTTTTGATGCTTTGGCTCTCAGATTTTCCCACTGAAATGTTGAAAGTGTCCCAACTTAATCTGGAAACATAGTCGTTTAATGGAGTTTTAGGACTGAGAGTAGCAGCTTAAGTTTTTAGCCTCTTGTTAGCAAAGGTTGATGATACAATACATTAGGGAGTAGGAAAGGTGTAAACTGCTGCCCTTTTCATGCTACTGCCCTTCAAGTTTGAGAACAGCATGAACAAAGCGGCCCTAAGGGAACATGCACGCATCTCTAACATGCCCTCTACATGCTCTTCTCCACTCCAGGTGCTAGGAGGTTCATGCTGCAATTCCAGGATTTAAAAGAGGGGCTCTAGCCTAAATGCATGTGTAGTTAGAACTTTCCTGCAGTTACACTAACCAATGAGAAGATCCAGGCTTTCTGGTGGCTTTGAGCTGATAACTCAAAACTGTGTGTATGGGGGCAACCTCCCTCCTTCCCACCCTACTGCCTTTCCCATCTTGCAGTTTGAATTCACAGCATGGTTTGTTCCCTCCTAGTTTTTTCCACTTTGTCTATCATGTGTCTGTGCAGAGGAGCTTGCCAGGAGGAGGTGGGAGACTGTGAAGCTGCATTGTGCATAGGTCAGTTTTGTGGATAGGTCAGTTTTAAGATTAGAACTAGCTGTGGCATATTTAGAGAGAGAGGCCTGGGGAAGGTGGGCTTGGCACAGACAACACTGGCTGAGTACTTCCTACAAGCTGGACATTTTTTCTGGGGGCTCTGCAATCATTAGCTACACAATGTCTTGATCAACACTGAGTGGGAATGGAGTAGGTGCCTCACGTTATATATCAAGACTGGGAGAAGTTATTTTGCCGAGGACGAATAGTGGCCACAGTGACATCTAAACTCTGGCCATCTGTTTTCAGAGTCCACCCTCTCATCCCCAGTGCTTTACCACTTCCTTCAAGGTCATCCTCTCCTCTAGGTCCTGAGGAGTCCCATAGGGGATGACAGTTATCAGAGATTTAAGTTCGGATGAAAGAAGCAGAGTCTAGACTTGTTCTGTAGCAATTATAATTTAAGGCATCTACTGTTTTCTAAAGATATTTTTTAATAATTTTCCTTATTATGTAACTAAACTTTTCCTGGGGAGACATAACACACACGCATCTACCCACCCCAGATAGGGATCCCACACAAAACAAAGTACGGATACAACCAAAGTCCAACTTGGTGAACCAATGATTTTCATTGGGTTTTCCCACAGGAGTATGGGTGAGGGGTCGTTTACAGGAGCAGAAATGACTCAGAGACAGCTGCATTACCAAGGTCCACCCCAGCATAGATGACAGTTCACAAAACAGGGAAGCCTGGAGCACACTGCAGCCTGCAGGCAGCTCAGTGGGTCATCTAGTGTCCTTTCCAAGTGACTCTGCTCTAAATCTTTTCCAGACAGCTGGGCTGGTTTGTGCTTCTTCCAGACCTGCTCTTAAGAGTCTTGCAGCTTGGTTTAGCTGAGAGCTCTTTGTAGCTTAGCTCAGTCTGAGAGGGACACTCAGCTTTTATTGTTTACTCTTGCAGGGAGGTGCCTAGGAGTCTGGTCAGTTTCAGGGACTTCCTGAAGCTATTTTGAATTGTTTACCTTTCTGCTTTAAGAGCATCCTTACTGGATACAATGTTTCCATCTTAGAGGAAACTGTTACACGACATTCTACCCCTTCCTCCTTTTCTTACATTCTTTTGCCCCCTCTTCCACAGTGATCCCTTAGGCTTGGAGGAGTAGCTGTAAATTGTCCGCAAGCATTGAATTTGGCCCCTGTGCTACACCATCACTGTACCACAAGGTCTCCAGATACTTGTTCTCCAGAGCACCACTAGAGGTTATCATGGTGGTAAACCCACACGTTTAGAAGGTGATGTGACAGACACATCACATACATCTAGTGAAACAATAAAGTTGCTTCTCCATTGGGATCTGTGTCCTTCCCAGCCCACAGGTTTTGTGTTCTGGTTTATAGTACCAACTCCCTCTTGGGGAGCAGGCCTGAAATCCAGTCAGAAAGCTGTTGTTGGTCTTACCCACAGTGGCCACGCCAGGCATATCCCACCTAGTATATCAGTATTGAGGCACACAGGGTCCATAGCCAAGGAGGAGTGTTGGTAGCCTGCATCAGTAGCCTGCATGGTCCCTTCCAGCACTATTAAAGCCAGCCAGCAGAGTCGGAGTTTCCTGTTAAGTCCCAGCTTAATTTCTCCATATTTGGTAGTGAACACATGCACATGTGGTATCTTCTGCAGTAGGGCTTTACTGACTAGTTCTGGCATCCAGCCAACAGTAGTAGCAATAGTCTTTATGGGTTTGTGGGGCTTCAAGTTTCCCTGGCCAATGACTCAGGAATATAGCCCATTCACCCCTGGTACTGGGGTTTTCATTCAGTAATCTTATGGCTTCTGGGAATGTTCATTTCCACCCATTTAGGGTACCTTTGGATCTTTTTTTTCCCTTTTAATTAGTCCAGCCCCGGTAGGGCTGTAAGGTATGTGGAAATACCATTGCACCTAGTTGGCTCTCTAATGGCTTTTCAAATCTGCATAAACACTCAGAGGTTAGAGTTATATTATCTGTAGAGCAAAACATTTTCCAGAGGATGGGCAGGACAAGGCAATATCTGGGACTGTCATCCCACAGCAAACAGGGATTACAAAGAAAACGTCGGTGAAGCATTCTGAAAATCTGTTGTCATCTGTTCTCAGCAGTGTCAGATGATCCCAGAAGTTCACGACTAAGGAGATACTAAAGTCAAACATAAGCAAGGTCTAATGCATCATGGAAACGTTCCATCCATTGAGAACAGTTGCTTCCTCCACAGGTGAAGGTTGGGTACAAAGAATGGGTGGGAGGCCCTAACTTCGTCAGCTCTCTATAATCCTCAGTCATCCTCTCTCTGAGCCGTTGGGTTTCTTTATTTTGCAGCTCTCCCATAGAGCCTCCTTACATTTCTCCGCACTTGATAAACTCAGTGGGCCTGTCCTAATCTAATCAGACCCCAGGGCCAAAGCAGAAAATGATGTTGTTCTTCCCTGCTGCACCTTCTGGCTCCCTGAGTCAGACAGGCCCTGTGTTTGCACTGTAGCTGTGGCCTCCCCACTCACCATACCTGGAAGTCTGGGGACTTCCCAATTAGGCAAACCATCTCCTCCCCTAGCATAACCTTTTGTTAGAGGGACATACGCCCTCACCCGTCTGGGGTGGTAGTTACCTACTCTTAGGACAGGCTTGATCATCTTCGCTTGCATTGTTCCATCATGATGTTTTCTGTGAAGTGCTCCTCAGGTTTTAAGCCTCCCAGAAGCTCCTTAATACACATTTTGGCTTTTTATCATTTTTTTCTTTAGGAACTCCAGCTGGACACGAATCTTAATACATTTGTCTTTGAATAATCCAAACAGACCTCTTCCTCTGCTTTGCCTTTTCCTTATTTCCTCTACTTCAACCTTTTACTTTATGCACACTCTTTACAGGCTGGCCTCAGTCAGGGAGACCTGCCAAAGCCTTTCCTGTCCCACAAAGGGCTCAGCAAAGCCACTAAGGTTCTATACCAGCCTTGAGGTCCCTGATAGATCAACCTTTCCTTTAACTCCTCTGTAAAGATAGTTCTTTCTGGACCAGTGAACTGGGGTTCAAACACAACTTCTCTTATTCTACTTCCTACAATAGTGTCTGTCTCTTCTTTATGGTTGTTCTTTCCTGGACATTCATGGGGACTTCAGATGGAGATAATCAAGTGTTCCTAATGGCTTTGATAAGCTAGTCCACCAGGGACTGACTTCCCTCATACTGTATCAGGTTATGCAGCCTTTGCCTTAAGAAGCAATGGGTATTACATTTTTCCATTTTCCTGCCTCCATAGAAGTCAGATTGATCTGGTCTGCTCCCATGTCCCACAGCCTCACAGGCCAGGCTGAGACATGCTCCTTCATTGCTTGCTTAAGACCTCCCTAATTCTAGCAGTTGAAGTTCTGAGCGTTTCCTGAACACCCTGATTTCCATGCATTTAATCATGGTTAACGACCTCATCTGCATGCTGGATTACAGATTTTCCCTCTCTTTTCACTGAAGGTTAAAGGGAAGGGTACCTTTTATCACTGTTACCATGGATTTCTCATCCTCGTTTAACTGATTGACTTGCCAAATCAGAAGCTAACATGGAGGATGCTGGCCACACCTCCCTTTTTTTGTTGCAATTGCTTCTTTACACAAACAAGTTCTTACTTGGCTGCCATCTTGGCCTTAGATACGTTTCTGACTCCACACAACAGAGGCTGGGTAATCTCTGCCGATACTTGCTGACAGTCTGGACCCTTGTGTACTTAAAGACTGCAAAATTTCCTCTAACCTTTAGCTGTTTTCAGGGTGTCTCCATAGTCCCATGGCAGACTCCACCCATCAAGCAAGCATGTCACTTCATACCACATAGATGAAGACTGCCATCCTGGGACTCCTCCCATTGCCATCCCTAATGCTGATGGCTGCGTGTTTTACTACCTAGAACAGGATCCATGCAACTGCTGTTACAACACATTGTAACACATGATGTTCAGGAAAGGACAACTATGGAATTTTCTCTGGATGCTCCCAGCTCCAGCTTCTCCACCTCAGTTGCATGCCTCCTTCCCTGTGGCCAGGACTGTGCACTAACCAGTTTCTTAGCACAAAGGAAATACCTTGCCCCAGAGGGACAAAGGGCAGGGGAAAGGGAATGAACAGGGAATAAGGAAGAGGGGAGGGAAAGGGGAAAGGAGAGGGGGAAGGGATATTTGCCTTGAGGGACAGAGGACTGCCTCTCCAATATAGACAGATGTGGGCCTTAGGCAAATGGTGTGTTATATAGAGTCTTAGGCAGGAAGGGAAGAAGGGGCTGTATAGTTGGAGTGGGGTTGGAGTTACTGTCTCTGATTGGCTGGGAGGAGAACAAAGGGGAGGCGATGTGGTCTCCCTCCTCCTACAGGCAGGGGTGCTGTAGAGGGATTTTTGGGAGACAAGCCTGTGTGTGAGAGAGGCTAGAATTTATGTCTGGCTATCTCTTTGTGACCCATTGCCATGTTGGGGCTATGTGGGAAGTGTACTAACAGTGTATTGATTCCCAGAGATAACCATTGTTGTCAGCTTCAACTCATAACTACTGGTGCTATTCTGGAGAACAAGTTACTGGCTATGGCACAGTTGCCTAATTCTTAGCCATAGGTGCACATTTATAGTCACCACCTCTAAGGCTCAGGGGTCATTGTGGGAGCGGGGAGGACAGAATATAACAGCAGGAAGAAAGGGTGGAGTGTTGCATAACAGATTCCTCCAAGATTAAAACATTATATCCTGCAGGGAAGCTCTTTAAGCAGAAAGGTAAAGAACTCAAAATAGTTTCAGGAAGTACCTGAAACTGACCAGATTCTCAGTAGTCCCTTTCCTGCTCAAGTGAACAATAAAAGCTATGAGTCAGCCTCAGAAAAAGAGAAGACAAGCTGCAAAAAAAAGAGTCTCAGACAACCAAAGCTGCAAGGAATATTCTTAAGAATAGACCAGCCAGCCGTCTGGAAGAAAGTAAAAACTAGCTGAGCTGCCTGGGAAAAGTTTAGACCAACCAAGGCACCTGGAAAGGATACCCACCAGCTTGTTTAGCTGCCTGCAGGTGGTGTGCTCCAGGTTCCCAGCTTTGAGAGCTGTCACCCATCCTGGGGTGGGCCTTGGTAAGGAAGCTGTCTTTGAGTCATTTCTGCTCCTGTAAGTAGCCCCTCACCCACATTCTTGTAAGCAACCCCAATAGACTCATTGGTTCACCAAGTTGGACTTTGGTGGTTTCCATACTTTGGTCTGTAGCGAGTTCCCTCTCAACAGTGAGTAGATGTGTATTGTGTCTGTCCAGGAGAAGTTTAGTCACACTGTATACCCCTGTCCCAATGTCCATGCCCTAGATGAAAGTTCAGCTTGGATGGGGAGTAGTAAGTCATACATGTTTGTGCTGGATCTGAGTGTGGTTACAGAGTTGATTGGTATTACAACTTATGTAAAATCGTTCTTAATGCAAGTCCTGTATTATACTGCCAGTGTTTTTAAAGTGAGACCAGGAAAACCAAAATAACCCTTTAGAGAAAGCCACTGCAGTGGTTTAAATAGTATTCGCACAAAATTTATCGAATCAGAGCCTTAGGGTGTAACTTTATTTTGAAACTATTGCGGGGATCTTGAGATAAAATCAGATGGGATTTAAGTTGGGAACAGTTGTAGGTTGAATGGGAAATGACTCTCAAAGACTCATGTATCTGAACACTTGGTTCCCAGTTGGCTGCACTGTTTGGGAAGACTATAGAAATGTTAAGAAATGTATCTTTTCTCGAGAAATGGTGTCCCTGGGGGGGGGGCAGGTTTTATAGCTTGGCCCCAGTGCCTGTCCACTCTGCTGGCTGACTGCCAGCCTCACCCTCCCGCCTTACAGGACTGCATTGGCTTTGGAACCGTGAACCGAAAGAAACCCATTCTCCCCCAAGTTGCTTTTGTCAGGTTATCGTATCACAACCACAGAAACAAAACTAAAGTGAGCAAATCCAGTGACTCCACAAAACCTCTTTATCTTAAGCTTATTTAAGGTTAAAATCAATGAAAAGCATTGGAGTAGAAGTGTCATTTTTCAGTTGAAAGCCTAATAGAGTGAATCTTGGCAAGTCTGAATAACACCTGTCCAACCAGATGTGGTCATTACCAAAGGCCAGAGCAGCCCAGAGTGACTATGTCTTCTGGAAGTGATTCTGATTAATGTGTACTGAGAAGAAAGATCCCCACATAGCCCATGTATCCAAAGGCTATAATAAGATTAAGATTATTAGATACAGGTTTTTTTTTTCTCCTGAATTATCAGTCATTTGTTTAGTGTGTCAGTAGTCTATTGAATTTTTAAGATTCCTCTGCTATAGAAGTGGGAACTTGTTCAGAGATGCTCCAGTCTAGAGAGGGAATATAAAAATTTCCAATGACATGGAAGATCCCCTTTCAGCTAGGAGAGTGACACAGTTAGTATATTTCTCTCCAGATGTCAGATTTCTTCCCAGAGTTCCAGGCACCACCACCATCCATGCTTGGCTGATGTTGCCAATCTCTTTATACTCTGGGGCAACAAGGTAATGGCTCTAAATGTGTTAGGCCATGGTCTTCACTTGATGACATCTGGGGTCCACTACAGACTCCGGGCTGTAGGGAAGGGTGACACTAGTCATGACCTCTGGTCCTCAA
The DNA here is from genome assembly GCA_026225945.1 of Cricetomys ansorgei. Taxonomy (NCBI): domain Eukaryota; kingdom Metazoa; phylum Chordata; class Mammalia; order Rodentia; family Nesomyidae; genus Cricetomys; species Cricetomys ansorgei. The sequence continues at coordinate 14,396,396 of JAMJFZ010000716.1, read as the reverse complement.
GGGGCTTGTAGGACAGTAGGTGGATTCGTTCTTTCATCCAATACCGATAATCAGAAAGACAATAAAACAGTTAGAGAAATAGTTGGGGGAACAGAGAAGGAAAGTGTGACTTGAATGTCTTCCAGCTGTGATCCTCCCCTCCTGGCTCCGCTGTTGGAGAGCAGGAAGGAAGGACTGCCACTCAGTTTCACATCTGACAACCAGTTTCTTGAGCCAAGACTTCTGGTTATGTTTTGTTGACAAGGCTTTAAAAGCTGTTGTCCATACAGAATGTGAGTTCGCACACAGCCTTAGGTGGTAAAATAGATTCGTGTATCAGGTAAGGCCCCCAGTAAGGCAAAACAAACTGTCGCCCCTTCCAGTTCTCTTCTGCTCAGCTCATGGCTTCCTATATAAGCAGAGTACCACCTCCTCTGTGATCTTGGGAAAATCCTTAAACCTCTTTCCTTATCTGTAAAATGGCAATAAATGTACCTTTTTGTTATTAAGTGGTAGAATTTATACATAGCACTTGGTTTGATGTGAAAAACATAGACAGTGCTCAGTAATATTAGCCATCAATACTATGAAAATCCTATTCTTTATAAATGAAGTACTTTCTATAAATTGTCATAGTTTAGAATAGTTTAACTGTTTGTGTTTGGCATATGGAGCGGTGCTGGGATCAAACCCAGGGCTTTGTGTGAGCTAGGCAAATGCCCTGCTGCTGAGCCATATACTCTTGTCCTTATTTTTCTATTTTTAAAGACTGCCTATATTACTTTAATGGTAAAAAAAAAAAAAAACAAACCTAATATAGATACAACCAACATGGGTAAACTAAGAAGTGGACCTATCCTCCTGTTAAGAGGCAAGTACTATTGACTTTCCACCATTTCTGGGATGTTTGATAGCTCAGATTTGCATATCAGCTGTTATGTGATAAATTCAGCTTTTGCAGTAAGGGTTAAGGGCAGGGACAGGAAGTCTGTAATGCAAGCAGGCCAGCCTGAACTTCCAGGGAGAACATAACAATAACTGTCCAATTAAAGGGGCAAATTCTGGCCCTAATAGTTATAACTAATATTTAAAACCAATTCAGGCAGGATGATTTGACTTTAGATCCTTTAGATTGGAATCTTCTCTAGTGACTTTGTGGTGGGGGTACTTCTGAAGTCACGTGACTGGGGCCTCATTCTGTCCTTCAGGGAAGAGCTCAGCCCACACGGACATCTCTGGTCTCCTGGCCGCAGTGAATATGAACCTTGTCTTTTCCATAAATGGTTTTCCATACTAGAAATGTTCCTTGCCGGCCTCTGATTTTAGAAGAATAAACCCGTCCACTGTGCCTCTCTGCATTCTTCCTTTTGCTCTTTGCTCTAACTTTTAAGCCTGGCAGAAACTACTGTTTTGAGGTTAAATCTAGATTAAAAACTTCTCTTAAGGAATGACCAAAGATTTGAATTTGGTGAACCTATGAAGTTGCCATTGCCAGGAAATATTTGTCCTTTCAGTGCATTCTTGTCCTTTTGAATGAAAACGGTTTAGCAATGTACAGTACTCGGATTCCCGTTGTACCGTGTCTGTTCACTTAACTCTGAGACTGTCATGTCAGTATGAGCCATACTGCCATTGTTCCTATCTGCTCGGTCCACGCAATGACCATTCAGTGTCATGCTCTGGCCTGGGTTTCCTTTCCTCTTCTGGAACACTCGGCAGGTGCTTGAGTGTGGGTGGAGCAGAGAGATGATCCCCTTTCTGCCACAGAGAGCGGAGTCTCCCAAAGTTAGTTTCCACTTGGCTCTGACTTGCTTCCTGTTTCTTTGGTGGAGGGGGAGGGCGTGGTGATGTTGTCTCCTCTTGTTCACTCAGAAGAGCAGGGATCCATGAGACCCATTGCTAATAACTTGGGTTAATCTGGGGTAGTAGTAGAAAGTAAGACTGTGGGTTCTGTTTTGTGTGGCAAAAGTTCAAATATATAGTAAAGCTAACTTTAATGAAAGGGTAGGAAAAGAAAAACACAGGAACAAAGTGTCACGAGTCTACCAGTTTCTACCTCAAAGTCCTGAACACAGGACTGGAGAGCCAGCACTTTACACCGCACAGAACCCCTCGGAAAAGAGCTATGAGACATCTTCAGTGCAGAGCAGTGTGTACCTGGAGAAGATGAGCCCATGACTTGGAACTGAAAATGTAAAAGGGTTTCAGCAGCCTTCATACGTTTCCTTTTCTCTTTTTGAATGATACAGTTTCAAACAGGATGCTGTGGAATAATTTTAGAATTCAAAGAAGAAAAGCTGTGATTGTATTATATAAATTTCAATTTGTTTTCTTTTGAGACGAGGTCTCACTGTGTAGTTCTCTCTGTCCCGGTATTCCCTATGTAGACCAAGCTGGCCTCAAACTCGTAGCGATTTGACTATTCCTGCCTCCTGAGTGCTGGAATTAAAGATGTGTGCCACAGCACCCAGTTGAAATTATGTAAAATTTGAAGCCTTTCCCCTGAAGCTCAGGGCCTTATTGGCAAGAGGAGGTGGAAAGACTGTGAGAGCCAGAGGTGGTGGATGACTCCAGTGAAACAGCATCTGCAGACACAGTGGGATTGTTGCACATATGAGTTCTCACGGACTGGGCACAGCTCATGCAAGACCTGCACAGGTTCTACCCAGACAAAATCCCAGCATCTCAAAGGGGAACTGGACACAAAATCCCACCTCTAACCCAGGAGCTATTTGTTTGGGAAAAGTTTGGGAAAAGATCAAGTTTGATACCTGCTGGGAAAAGAAAATCAGTTTCCTCCCCTGGCATGTCAGCAAAGTATATCAACCACATGCCAGGGCAAGCCATGTGCCCAGGAGGAGGTGGGGTCAAGCCCCATGCCTAGGAGGAGGTGGGATGAAGCCCCATGCCTAGGAGGAGGTGGGGTCAAGCCCCATGCCTAGGAGGAGGTGGGGTCAAGCCCCATGCCAGGAGGAGGTGGGGTCAAGCCCCATGCCAGGAGGAGGTGGGGTCAAGCCCCATGCCAGGAGGAGGTGGGGTCAAGCCCCATGCCAGGAGGAGGTGGGGTCAAGCCCCATGCCAGGAGGAGGTGGGGTCAAGCCCCATGCCAGGAGGAGGTGGGGTCAAGCCCCATGCCTAGGAGGAGGTGGGGTCAAGCCCCATGCCAGGAGGAGGTGGGGTCAAGCCCCATGCCAGGAGGAGGTGGGGTCAAGCCCCATGCCAGGAGGAGGTGGCTAGCACAAAATAGACTCTCCATGGTTTTGTTATGTGTTTCTCTTCCTTTGGTTTTTTTTGCCATATTGATTTTTTTTTGTTTTGATTTTCTTTTTTTTCTTTTGAGACAGGGAGAGGGAAGAACATAAAGTTGGGTGGGTAGGGAGGTGAGGAAGAATTGAAGGAGGGGAAATATGATTATAATATATTATCTGAAAAAAATTATGCTAAACATTTTTACATTTCCATTCCAACCTCTTGTTTCCTCCTGTCTTCAGGATCCCCTTTTTCCCAGTGACCATTTGTAATATCTGCTGCTCCAACCCACCTTGAGGCAAAGATTTTATTCTTTCTGCAGCTTGTTCCTCTTTAAAGCTGGCAGTGGTCATCCTGATTTGTCCCTGCAAACTCTGAGCAAAGGCAGAGACTCATTAGAATGCCCCAGGGGAAATGGCTGGACACATTGTATATCTACCTGCTCCCGAGTTGTAGGAGCATCCGTTCGAGATATGCTTGTAGAACACTAATTTTGAACCTACAGGTGGCTGTTAGTGGGGTTTCAGGTGAACTCAGAAAATCACTACCAGCATACTTTGTAAAAATAATTAATAATAATAATAATAGTAATAGTAATAAAGAACTAGAAAATACTTAGGGTATAATACATATTATAAAGGAAAATATTTCACCAAAATTTGTTTCAGTTTTACATATCTGTGCCTTGTGTGTATACGGACGGGGTGGAGCTCAGGCAGGAAGTCAGTTTGTAAGGCAGATCCCAGAGGGAAACTTCTTGTTAAAGCCATTCTAGGCAGTATTAGGGACGCTGCTCCCTCCTCGAATCTTTCGGATCCCATCACAGTCAGGGTCTCTGCAGTTCTTCCTCTTGTGTCGTGTATGACCTGCTAGATCGTTCACAATGAGAAGGAGACAATAAAGTTCTTCAGGGCAGGGTCACAAGCATCCACAACTTCAGCCCTCGGGTTCAGTACACAGTTGTACGGAGCAAGAAAGGAGAAACATTATTTTTTAAATTCTATTAACTAAAAAACTTCCTTTAGTTTGTAATACATAAACCACAGCTTCAAAGGACCATATTTCATGTGGGTTTTTAAGTAAGAAGATTTCAAATATTTCTAACTCAGCTCCCTCAAAGTACACCAAATGCTTTTTTCTCTGGGGATTAATTTGTGAAACCACAGCAAAGATGCATTCACTCGCAGGTATCCCTCTGTGTCTAAAATCAATGAGTGACTTGAATCAAGCCATTCAGTTTTGTTTTGTTTTTTAAGCTTGTTTCTAATTTTTCCAACTTGATGCTTGCTCAGTCATTTTGCAGTGTTTTCTGTAAGTATCGTTTAGCGGGAACAACTTCAGAATGTGTAATTTCCACTCTGAGAAACTGCAGCCTCAGCAAGATTTCTTCTCTTAGAAGAGAGTCTTAGCAAAGGCCCTGACTACACTGTGGGTTAACTTTAGGGAACAGCCTGGGTGTGGCTGGACAGTCCTGGAACCCCTGACTCCTCAGAGCGCAGCAGGGGTGCTCAGAAACAGCAATTTTGCTTCCTCAGAAGTTTTGTCAGTTTGTTGTTAGTGACAACAAGAGGAAGCCACTGGCAGCAGGGATTTAGCTTGGCCTGGGAATTCTACATTTGGGGCTCCGAAAGAGGAGCGCGCTGCTGTGCACCTGTGTTCAGAATTCCGCCGTCATTATTCTCGCACCTGGGTTTAGCAGGGTTTGTTTACCATGTGCTGAGAGCTGCCTGTTTGCAGTACTGTTTGCTGTTGTCTTGAGTTTTCTTTTAAGGTGTTTTTGGAGCCGTTGCAAGGGAGCAGAACTCTTAAGTGTCACTTTTATACACACCCAAACTCAGGAGTGGCCCGCTCCTAAGGAGTGTGGAGACCCATCCCAGTATAGCTTAGTCAGGTAACTTTGGTTGTAAATATTGTTCTCTCTGCCCTCATAAGGTTCCAGACCCCTTAATATCAGCTTGTTCCTTTAGGCCCATTGTCCTGTTAGTTTAGCTTATATTTGGGGCCATTTCCTTCAGATCATCAGTGATCATCCAGAAGGCGTAGTGTTGGCCCCAAGGTGTGGGCTGCCATGGTTGCCATGTAAGTGCCCAACTTAGCTGCACAGGTTGGACACTCTGTTGTTCCGTTTGTCTGTCTGTCTGACAGCAGCTTGCTGCTTTCTGTCTCAATGCTCGTTAGCTGAGGCTGCAAGGAATATGAGCCAGCTGCAGACTTTTCAAGCTGGAAGAGAGCTTAGAAATCAACCAGCCTCACTTGCAAGCTTTCCACAGGAGCAACCTGTTATCCAAAGTTGGGTTCGTTTTCATTCCTGGCCAAGGCAGGCTATGAATGTGTGCATGCTGATTTTCCTACCCAAAAGTCTTTTCTTTCTATGGGGTATGGAGGGGTGGGGTGACTAGTTTGATATTTCCCACAAGCAACCCTCATAATCTAATGCCAACATTCTTCCTGTGAGACTTTGGGACCTATGACATCATGGACTCTAGCTTGCTTTCTCGGTTTTCCCTCAGCCTGCCCAGTTTTCCCTTCCCATCACACTCAGAGCTTCCTGCAGACCACACAGGTTGGGTGTTGAGCACTTTAGTGTTTGTCACCCTGACACAGGCCAGGGTCATGTAAGAAGAGGGAACTTCAATTGAAAAACAAAATACCTCCATCAGATTGGCCCGTGGGTATTTTCTTAATGAAATGATTGACGTGAGAGGGCCCGCCCACTGTGGGCCGCCCGTGGACAGGTGGTGCTGAGTTGTGTAAGAAAGCAGGCCCAGCAAGCCAGTAAGCAGCTGCATCCCTATTCCTAGCGGCCTCTGTATCAGTTCCTGCGCTGAGTGCCTGACCAAACTTCCTTCAGTGGCCCACTGTGGCCTGGGAATGTAAGCCAAGTAAATAAACCTTTTCTTCCCCAAGTCGCTTTTGGTCAGAGTGTTTATCATAGCCAAAGAAAGCAAACTAAGACAGGCGTGGCCCTGGCAGTCTCGCGCAACCGTTCCTCCTGTGTTCTGACTAGTTTTCTCCCATCCAATGTGATCCTACCGGTACTTAATATGCAGCTTACTGGTGTACGTACCCACGTTCTCTGCGATGCTTCCCCTGCCAACCTCTTCCCTCATCCATCCTTGATTGAACTCTTGCTTTTAGCAACACATCCCACACCATGGCTTGTGATCCAGTTAAGGGTGCTTAAGGCTAGGGGCCCGTTATCAAGCAGCTTTCCTTCCTAATTTGTTTTCCTCTAGCAAAGATGTTTGAAACTGTTGTCCTAAGCCCCTGGCTTTCTTTCTGGGTCCTTCTGTTTCCTGTAAGTGCCTAAGATTTAGCATCTGCTTGCTGTTATCTTCGGGTTGGTCTTTATTTTTGTATTGCACCTTCTCTCACATACACGTATAAACATGTTAACAGAAGTCAAGGGAAACACACAATACAAAAGACGTGCCCCATTTACCAGCCTAAATTTCTTAGCGGGCAACCTGGCTGATGGCGGCATTCCTTGGGAGAGCCATTGGACCTTGGGAGAGCCATTGGAAGGAACAGAACTATTGGGCTGTTTGTGTGAGGTAAGGTAGGCCTGCCATGGTAGAGGAGTTACAGAGAATGCAGTTTCTTGATGGATCTGAAGAAATTTGACCTCCAGAACCGTGCATTGGTGGTAGTGTATGCTTCCTATCGTGGGTTATTGATGTGTACTCTCCATTCTTCTCACCCCCTTTCCAGCCACCACCTCGTTTGTCTGCTTGTTTAATCCTTAAGGATTTCCCTCTGTTGTCGTGTTTGTACTCAATCAGTCATGTTGTATTTAGCAATGTCCGTCCTAAGTGTAGTTTTCTAAATCCTAAGAACACAATACTTTACCCTTGACCTTAAAGTAAAGAGGTTTCAAGGTAGAGATGGAGTTTACCTACAAGGATTGGCTTTGATAAGTGTTTAAGAGAATTAATTGTGAAACCCATAGTTTTTTTTTTTTAATTTTTATCTATTTTTATTTTATGTTTGTGTTTTGCCTGCATGTATTTATTGTACCACACTTACACCTAGTGCCCACCAAGGCCAAAAGAGGATTCAGATCCCCGGAACTGCAATTACAATATAGATGTGACCCACCAAACCTGGTCCTCTGCAAGAGCATCAAATGCTCTTAACCTCTGAGCCATCTCTCTAATTCCCATTGGAGAGTTTTGATTTTTAGATTCTATTTGAATAGCTAATGTAACATGTGACCCTCTCCTTTGGCAAGCTTATCCAACCAAAATATACTTAATAATCTGTTGCCTGTTTTCATGATCTTCAGGGACTACTACCAGGTTTATTTTCAAACAAGGGACACCATAGATAGGAGAACCTGTTTCATCACCTAATTAGCTAGAGGATTTCAAACTACAATATCCATATGTCAAAGAGGATTAGTAGACATTTCTTCACTTCCTGGGCACAGGCCAGTGGGATACCATCCATCAGCAGGCGCTTCAGGTCATCCTGCTCTGACCTACCTGTAGGAACAGCAGTTTCCTGGGCAGACTCTTTGCTCACCAGTTCATTCCCACTCCTCCACCAGCACTTTATTTTCCTCCTTCCATTCCAGCCCCAAGGAAGACACATCCTACTTGGGGAGGAATCTGCCTGAGTGCCCCCGCTCCTGTTTGCAAAAAATTGTTGGCTTTCTTTTGTATCCAGAATGATAGGGAGATAAACCAGTGTGTGACCACTACCATCCTATGCAGTGTCCTTACATAGCTCTTCTTCATGAAGACGTGATAGTGTACTGTTTCCCAGTATCCATAACATTTCTCTGCCCCCAGGAACAGTAGAGAAAAGAGAAGTAGTTGGTGTTTGGGTGGCAGTGATGGTGGTGTGTATATGTGTGCAGGGACTACAGAAGGGGCGGATTATAACTGCCCTAAATTAGGGTGGGCGTTCTGACCTAGAGTATGGATGTGATAGCCTTAAAAGAGGCTGGAGGCAACTCCAAAGGTACGTCCTGTAGTTGTTAACTACAATCTCTTACCATCAATTTAGGGAAAGAAAAAGGAAGGATAGAAAGACGTTTTCACTGCTTTTGCAGACAGCCTTGATACAGAATGAGAGAAAGGTAGAAATCTTCACAGACTTTTTTAGTCTGTCCTAAGCATGGAGAGGATTAGCTGACAGTGAATCAGGCTAACTTCTCAACTCACTATCTGCAAACTCAGTCTCCTCAACCTTTGTTCTTCTGTGCAAGAATCAACACTCTAACTAGGGACAAACCAACCAATGAACCACCAACTAACACCCACCCTGGCTCTCGAGCTTCAGATGTTTTATACTCTAAGCAAAAATTCCCATAAACCCAATCCCACACAATCCCAAGAACAAGCTACACACACATGCAGAAACAACTGTACCTAACCAAATTATAGCCACCTGCACCAAGCATTCCAAACCCAACTCATAATCGTCTACCACACCTGGGATGGAAACATAAACCTAGTCCAAACGCCATTTCATGTTTTTAAAGAAACCAAAATAACAAACTTCTCCCCAGTGTTCTGCTATAGCATCCTGGGTTTCCTTTCCCTTTAAAATGTACTAGATTTCTTAGGGAGGTTCCAAGCAAAGGACATGGAAGGAGGACGGGCATTCTTTGGCTTATTACTGATAGAAAGGAAATGAGACAATTCAAAATGTCAAGTATTTAGTTGTAATGGTCTTGGCTGAATTACCATCTATAACAATTATATTGGGACTAATTGGTTTCAGTTCACATATAGTTAATTTTGCTTCTTCTGTAAAGGTCTTTTATCCTTGCATTGATACAGAAGACATGTCTGGTGTTTGTTTGCAGGGGAGGAGGGATATAGGATGCAGAAGACAGAACCTTCGTTACTCTTGGTCTGCTGCCTGTCCAGTGTGAGTGAAGAATTCGAAGAGCAGTAGTTCTAAACCTTCCTAATACTGCCACCCTTAAATAAAGTTCCTCGTGTTATGGTTACCCTAACCATAAAATTATTTTCATTTCTACTTCATAACTAATTTTGCTACTGTTATGAATCATAATGTAAATATCTGATATATGGATAGTCTTAGGCGACCCCTGTGAAATCATCATTCAACCCCCAAAGGGGTCACAACCCACAGGTTGAGAACCACTGTTCTAGAGGGTCTTCCTGGCAGGGTGGACATTGCTGCCTTTGCAGGAAGTGCTTCCTGGGTGCTGTTCATAGGAGTCCTCCCAGAATGCTGGGCTCACAGGAAGCCCTCCTAAGTGCTACTAAGAACTCCTGCTGATGTCATCTACTGGGGCAGATAGACTGAGCCATCTGCTTTTACAACCACCTATTTATTCTCCACTGATTTAGTTTTCTATCAGTTTTTGACATGCAAATAGGTAGGTTGGTTTTGACAACTTAACACAAACCTAAACATATCTTCAAAAAGGACATCTTAATTGAGAAAATGCCTCTGTAAGATTGGCCTGTAGGTAAGTCTGTCGGACATTTTCTTAATTACTGATTGACATGGGAAGTCCCAGCCCATTGTGGGCCATGCCATCCCTGGGCGAGGTGCTCCTGCGGTGTAGAAGAAAGCAGGAGGAGCAAGCCAGTAAACATTATTCCTCTATGGCCTTTGCATCAGTTTCTTGAGTTCTTACCCTAACTTCCTTGGACTACAAAGTGTAAGATGAAATAAACCCTTTCTACCCAAGTTGCCTTAGGTCATTGTATTTTATCCCAGCAATAGGAGCTCTAACTAAGGTACAAATTAAGCCGGGCAAATGTTGCCGTGGAAACTCGATTACCTTGTGTTTCCTGCCCATGGAGAGACAAGAATTGTGGCCTGTTCTAGGAAACCTGGTCAGTGAAACACTGGGGCAGGCTGTGGTGGACTTGGGGCTCTTTGGGGCTGAATGAGCACTAACTGTGGCTGGCTAGCCACTGGGGTCTCTAATTAGAAAGAATGTGTGTATACTGCTGTGTGCTTCGAGCACAGGGTGTCTTTTCAGATTGCAAGGCAGGCTAGGGATCTTCTTAGGCAGATGTTGAAGGACATTCAGTGATAAAACAGTCTGGTGGAAGTTACCCCTTAAAAGTTTATTTTACTTTATTAGTGAATTACCATTTGTGCCATCTAGGTACATGTTCTGATGTTAATACAGTCGCTTGGAGTTTATCAAATCTGAAGCTGTAGTTAGAGACTCAACAGTGGTTTTTGTTTTTCCGATCTGCAAGTGAAGGTTTAATTTCGCTCTATTTCATACCAAACGTCCTTAAAATTCTGCCTCCAGTTTGCAGCATTCCTCCATAGCAGCTTTCCGAAGGCATGTGCAGAATTCATTCTCTCATTTAAAAATGTATTATCTTTTATTTCCAGCTATTAAATTATTAGTTATATTATTTTAACCGATGCATTAAAATTCACAATTACACATCTTAATGGAGTAACGTGATATCTCAATATATTGCCATCCTGTAATTTTTAAATCAGGATCAACCTCTCTCCACAAAAATCACTTCTTCATGTTGAAAACTTAATCCTTCCTTCCCTTCAGTGCCCTCGTGTTATCAGTACTCGGGCCGCCGTGGAATCGCGTACCGGAGCCTCTGACTCTGTTCAGCTCTGACTTAGCACTGTTTGGTACACCTTTCCCAGTCCCTCCTCTCTGCTCTGCTCAGCTTCTGTGAGATTGCCTGTTTTAGGCTTCACTTAGGACTGGCATCGTTTCTGTGTCTTATTTATTTCACTGAACATGTGACCTCTAGTTCCATTCACGACGCTGTAAACAATACAATGTCATTTTAACGGCTAAATAGTATTCTGCTGTGTGTACACGTTAAACACCTGTTCATCATTATTGCACATTTAGCTTGTTGCTGTTTTGGGCTTTTGTGAACAGTTGGTGATAGAATCAAGGAAGTGTAGCTGTTGCTTTGGCATGCTGGTTTCATTTCCTTCAGATCTGCATGATTATTGGGTCATACGATAGCTCTGCTTCTGTTTTTGTTGTTGTTTATTGTTGTTACTGTTCTTGAAGCTCACTATACAGCCCAGGCTGTTTCAAACTTTGGATCCTCCTGTCTCAGGTTCCCAAATGCTGGGATTATTGGTGTGACCCACCCTGCTAGACTTTTATTTTTAAATTTTAAAAGAGCCTCCGTAATGTTTCCATTGTGGCTGTCCGGTTCATTCTTTTTGCCAGGTGTGGTGGTACAGACCTCTAATCCCAGTGTCCAGGATGTGCAGCCATCACAGGTTTGAGGCCAGCCTGGGCCTACACAGTGAGACTCTGTTTCACAAAAACAAAAGATTCACTCCTGTTTATCATTTCTTGTGCAGTGTGGAGTTGAACCTGAGGCCATGTGCATGCCACGCTGTCACTCCGCTTTTACTCCCACTCTCAGAATCCATTCTTTAGGGGAACAATTTATAAAGCTTGATTTATTTTTCAAGCTGATGGGGTTTTTGCCTCCACTAGTTCACTGTGTGCTGATTAGACTAACCCAGAGGCACCTTTACTCTGACGGTAGCAGCCAGTGGTATTAGGAGTCACACCGCAAAATCGCAAGAATTTGGTTATTGGGTTGCAAGAGGACGGGCCCTGAAAATGAAAGGAAGCATGTTTGGAGGCTTTGGGAGCGTTTGAAGGTTCTAACTTTGTTATCCGGCAGATCTCAGTTCAAAATGCAGCCCTACCACTTACTACATGTCATTGCAAGGTACTTCAGTGCTAAGACTCAGTCTGTGCAGTGAGAGAACAGGGATGCACCTGTCTGTCTGTTGAGTTAAATGGAAAGCAGGGCGCAACATGTAGCACTTAGCAGACGGGCACTTTTTATGCTACTAGTACTGTGTAGCCAGTGGTTCTCAACCTGTGAGTCCTGACCTTTGGCGAGTCATATGGCCCTTTGTTTGGGGGTGGGGGCGCTGTCACCTAAGACCATCTGCATATCAGATTACAATTCATAACAGTGGCAAAATTACAGTTAAGAAGTAGCAATGAAAATAATTGTATGGCATTAGTAAGGTTGAAAAACCACTAATTTAGACTATTATCAATACTTTTTGAATACTTAGGGGTAAGGTCTCTATTGTATTTGGAGTTTTGTTCTTAAGTATGTGTTAGTCTCACTAGAGGTTGAATTTTAGATTCAGTGAGGTTTTTGTTTTGTTTAATGGGCCTGGGGATAGAACATGATCCTTGCGCATGCCTATTACTGAGGAGTTTATTCTCAGCCCAGACTCAGTGAATTCTAAAACAGTTAATCTTTAATCTAAATGTATATTTATTAATTTTACAACTAAAATAGTTCTCTCTCAGGCATCTTTCTCTGTTTTCAGCTAGCTCTGGGAAGCGTTGATATTTAGGTAAACTTTAACTTGAACTTTGTGCTGTGGAGGAGTCACCAGCCTCATGGTCCTCATGTGAATCCAGGACCCTCTTGTCCTTCCTGGAATCTGAACTCTAGAAGGTCCTGTACCCTAATAGGCAGCCCAATAGGAAGACCCATGTTCCTCACCTGCTTCCTGCAGTGGGAAGGTATTATTACAGTAAATACAGATGACATCAAATTATAAATTTGATGTCAAACATCAATTATAAATTCAGAAGTACAAATCATAGATCTCTTCTATCACCAGTAAATACTTAAGCAAAACCTACTTTTAGTTCCAAATACTTCTCTAATTAATGTTAACCTAGATGTTTCTTCTAATCAGAACAAGTCCATACCCAGCATGCCCTCATCAAAACCAGACAAGAACAGGGCTAGATGGACCCAGACTTGGAATGCAGTCTCTAGAATGTCTGCTGGTACATATGCTGCTGTGTTCTCACAGAGACACTAGGATCTGGGAGGGGCCCAAACCACAGCCCTTTTCTACTTCTCCAATTGTCATTCCTGGTGTGACACATAACTCTTTTACCCAAGACTCTGCATGTTAGGCAAGCGTTCTACCACTGAACTGCAGCCTTACCTTTCATCCCTGGTATCATTCATTTCCAAGACCTGTTGCCAACCTCCTCCACCTACCACTAATACCAGTCACCTTGTGCTCTGGGATGGTATCTCAGGCACTGATCACATGACATTACTGAGAAAATTTGGTCTTACCTGCTTCTGTTTGTGGTTGCAAGTTCTCTGTGTCAGAGGCCTGGAAGATGGGAGCTAATGCACCTTTCTAGTTCCTAAGTCCAACTATGAAAAGGAGGGAGGGTAGGTAAAGGGAGATAACTTCTCTCAAGAAAAGCAGACCTTTGTGTGACGCCTGAGGGAGAACAGTGGGCACAATCAAGTAGTTTTCTACCTAGAAACCAGTGCCTTTAGTCCTTCGAGAAAAGTCAGCAGTGTGAGGACAGCATGTGAGTTCACTTGCCCGTGAAAGGCATGAATCACACCAGTTGTCTCAGGCAGGGCAGTTTTGGTTTTGGATTAAGCAATGCCAATATCCCTAGTTCAAGTTCAGCTCTTGAGAAGTAGAATTTCCTCACTATTTGTTCCTTCTTCCAGGTACTCCCCTGCTAAGAGAGTCTCTCTAGATGAAGTAGTATTTGCATGACAACTTAGCAGGGACCCTGAACAGAGGAAGGGGGAGGTAAAGGACCGGAAGAAAGAGTTAGGAAGTTCTCAGCTTGTTATAATGTTGTGGAATTAGCATGCCCATGGCAGAAACAAGGTGCAGAATGTGGGCATCCAAAATTGCTGGCAAGATTAATGAGAGCAGATTTATTGTCTGTGTCCACTATTCACATTTTCTGATGTGGAGTTTAATTTTTCTTCTATATGCTTTTATGTTTCTCTCTATAGAAATAAATGCGTCCTATCAAGTTCAAAATCTTTGTTGAGTATCTAGCAACTATTTTAAGTTTATATGTTTAAACTGTTTAATTGCTGTTCTTGACCTAATATGTTTACTACTCTGAAATATAGAGGAGAATATCCCTGCCCTGCTGCACACTGACTCTGAGGACAGTTTGGGTCCTACTCACTGTTCTTGGACTGAGACTTTTAACTTCCTCAAAAGTCTTGGTTGGGCATAAGGAGCTGTGGCTTCCTTCCTCTAGCTCACAGAGCAGCACTATCTGGTGTGCATACTTTAGACACTTCCTAGGTGGCTGCAGACTGGAGAACCGAGCCTGAGAAGCCCTTGGCTGCAGGCTTTACAAGATGCCCTCCTGGGAAGGTTTCCAGCTGCTATAGCATTCTCACAGAGGTTAAATTTCACAAGGTCAGCCAGAGTGAAAGGCAACATGCAGCATGCTGTGAATCCCATCCAGATGTCTTCATGGACATCTGTGGAGCCAGCTTGGAGGTTTGAGGCTCTGAGTGAAGCTCTAACTCTTTACATATTAAGAGTGGTCTCTGTATAAAGAGAACTCACAGTAAAATGATCAGCTACCTTCAGATTTTCTCTGATTCTTCAGAGAAAAGCCTTTTCAAAAGCCTAGTGATTTCTAAATTACTGTATATTAAGAAGATAATATCATATGACTTCATGCAAGTTAATTTTGAGTCTCAGGAGATGCGTTTCTTAAAAAATGTGAATAAATTGATTACCCATAAATTTATCCACATTTCAGGTATTGCTGAGTAAAATTTTTTATTTCGTGCTGAAAAAAAGGGGTCGATTTTTTTGTTGCTTTTGGTTTTGTTTCTTGCCATAAAATGAGTAGTTCTTTTTCTCACCTCTAAGTTAAATTTTATATCACAGTAGCTCAGGATAGTCTGTGCTTAATCTTGGTGTCTTCATTTTATTCTGTAGCTCACATAGTCTGTGAGCGGTGCTTGATCCCTTCTGACACTTTCTGGTCTTTGCTTTTCAGCAGTCTCTGGTCCCAGCACACCCCATGGCCCCTCCCAGTCCCAGCACCACCAGCAGTAATAACAACAGTAGCAGCAGTAGCAACTCAGGATGGGATCAGCTGAGCAAGACGAACCTCTACATTCGAGGCCTGCCCCCCAACACCACTGATCAAGACCTGGTGAAGCTCTGTCAACCGTGAGTATAACTGCTCTGAGTCTCTCAGCTACTGAAGCTAAGCCATCATAACCATAGGTGATAAAAGTTATGTTAACGTTCTAAGACATTCTAAGTGTTAAACTCTTGGGCACTTTCTTAGTCAGTATTCACATATGCTTCTAGAATGCCTTCACACAAATGAAATTGGAGCAGTTTCTTAATAAAATTTGATTTGGCATTTGAGAAGTAAAATAGGAATTTAAGAAGAATTGATGGCTATATCCCTTTTAAGAGTACTCATATTTCATAAAAGCCTGCAAGGGGCCAGTCAATCCCCTAAGAGAAACCAGCTGTCATTATTTGTCAGAAAGGTAATTAACAAGCTCACCTCATCCTGAGTGTATGTAAACTCTTGGTTCCTGTTGAGATGGTGTCCCCTATTTTTAAGAGCACCTGGTTCTCTGAGGTGCACATCATCCACCCTTTTCTCCCTGGAAATAAGAACACCACCCCCACTTCCTGCATCTTAAGAGAAGGATACATATGCATCAGGCTCCAAATGGAAATTTGCATTTTATACTAATGTTTATTAATAGATACAAATATGTTATTCCATTGCAATTACATTAACTCAGCTAAGTAACAAAGTACTAATTTAAACTAAGGAGCCAGAAATACCTTTGAGAGCAAAGATTACTGTGGAAAGAGTAGAAACGTCAAATCACATTGAGTAGTAAATGCTTACACATAACAGTACTTTGTATTTATCCTAGGACAGAAATGTTTTTTTTTTTTTTCACAAAAGGAAATTTTACATAACTGCATTGAGCCTTCTGCCAGAGAATGTTGCCTGTTCCCTTCAAAATGTCTTGCTTGACAGCATCTCCTTTCTCTTGTTCGGATTCATTACTCTTTTTTTGTTAAGGAAAAAATATTCAAAACTAATGAGCATTATTTCCTAACGGGGCCAACGCTAACATCTGGCCTTGGTTTGCTTTGTTCTGAGAAGCAGGTTGGGGCCACAGGTGTGTTCCTCAGAGCTCTCCAGGGCTGTGTAAAAGACCATCTCCCTCATGTGAAGCTGCTCATCCCTCTTCCTTATTACCCTCGATGTCCAGTCCTAGACACCGGGACAGTGACATCATGTCCCATGCTGGGGCCTGATCTGAAAGGAAGTCCAGCTTTCGGGAGTTTGTCAGGCCTGGCTGGAGACAGTGAGAACTCTGCCAGCTGTGCCCTGCCCTGCTGCAGCTGTTAAGACCATGAATAGGCCTTTTGCTATCTTGTCTGCTACTGGCCTTTCATTGGCGCCTTCTGCAGCATAATTACAGGTAGACAGAGCGCCGTAGAGTCCAAGGGGCTAAAAATATGCTGCTCTAGAACAAGAGAGTGAAGCGGATTCTCACAGGCTTGAGGTATAAAAGGAGAGGATCTCAGGAGGAAGCTGTTCCTCAGCTGGTTTTAAGTTACGTAAGAGTTGATGTCAAGGAGACAGCACCGGAACTACAAAATAATGGATCCACACCACTCTCTATAAACAGGAAATGTACTTGAAAGATAGGACCAATACTTTTCTTTCTTTTTCTTGAACCAAATCGTTTTCTAAAAATGATAGAAGAATTTTTTATTTTCTTCTAGGTCGTTCATTCCATTTTTGTTTGTGGTCTCGTTGATGCGTGTGGGTTTTCTTAGTACAAGCAGCCATTAATCTCTTCCTTTTGTCATTAGTAGAAGTAACTTGACCCTCCTCACCCTATCCTGTCATTTATAAATGGGGGCTCTTGCAAGATCCCAGGTTGGCATTACATGCTGGTGGTAGTTTCGGCAGCTGTATCTGTAGAGGCAAGACACAGTCTTGAAAGGGGGTGCTGTCTCTGAACCCCCTGTCAACTTCATTCTACTCCACAGAGAACTGAGTAAATACAGGATCTTACTTGCTATTTGTGTCTTACAGTGCAAAGACATAAAAAAGGCATTCTTGCTCCGAACTTGTTTCTGACAAAGAATACCTGTTGGTGACATGAAGTAATGCAGACTTTATGGGAAAGTGACTTGCTTTAAGGACCTCCGAAGTCCTTTGAGCATAGAGATTATAGGAAAGCACCAGAAACTTTGCAGGAAAGGTAGGTAAGCTGATACCTCCGAATAGGGAAAAGCTCTTTAGACGTACAAACTTAGCACTAATTACAGATCAGAATGACCTAGGGAGGCAGCAGCAGTTCAAATAAATGATTTATTTCTTCTGAAGCTTGGATCTGCTCCAGTTGTCTGAGAAATGGGAAAAGATGCCAAGAATGTTTGTTCCACACTAAATGTTCTGGAGCTTAAAAGCAAGTATGACAAAGATTTTTAAAACTGGGAAGGAAAACAAAGTATTGGTTGAAAGTAGTACATGGAAAGGTTAGGTTAGGAGAAGTGACAATGGAAAGGTTTATGTAGCGACGTTAAGAGGTGTGGCAGTAAAAGTCAGCTACGCCAAGTCAGAGCTCATGACAGCGGGTGATGCAGACCACCATGGTCAGGAGGAAGGGGATGTGGGCTGTAGCACTTCAGCTGGGGAAGCAGTGAGTCTAGGCAACTGAAAACCAGCGAGGAGAACCTGACTCTGGGCATGGCGGTCATTGCCAAGTGATGTGGACTGTGAGCGGATACATCTACAGGAGTACTTTATGAAAGATGCCCACAAGCTCTAGGTAACCTCTACATTGTGAAGTGTGGGTGGAATTGCAGGGGGCTTGTAACCGTTACAGGCTGCTGCTGGCTTCATTTGTTTCTACAAACTGATCTACTCAAGACTCCATCAGTGCCGAGACCCAGCATGTTCAGATGAAGCGCTCCAGGTAGCAGAAAGGACCACTCTGTTACACTTGGGATACACACACATACACGTGCACATGCGCGCAGACAGACAGACACACACACACACACACACACACACACACACACGCACAAAAGTTCTTTTGTTCCTAGTTCTGAGCTGAATTAGTAGAATGCCAGAGGCTCTCCTTGCTCCTGCGTGCTTGCCTCCTGATGTCCTGGCCTCTCGTCCTCAGGTTCTCAGCTGCTCCTGCCTTGCCCATGTTTTCTGTGTCAAGTTGTCGCTGGTGCCAGTCTGTCTCATTTAAGCGCTGACCCTTTCATTTCCGTTTCCTCTGCTGGTTACTCTCTTAGGGCAGTGTTCCACACTTTCCAACTTACTATGTGTTTTCTGTCTGAGTATCTTATTTGAGCCCCCAATTCACTATTATCTTTTTCCCCTCAAAATGGCGCCTTCTCTGGTTGACTTTCTTCACTACAAAAGCTTTCGAGTTGTTCCCGGTCACCTCCCATTGCCCCTTGGTAGATTCTTCCTTCTCGCCATGTCACACTGGGCATTTCCTTCCTTGTTCTCTATTGGTTGGCAGGAGAGAACCTTTACTGTGATTGCCACATCACTTACAATCTCTCTCCACTTCTTCCCCTCAGGAGAAAAAAGGGAACTTGATGCAGCATTTTCGGCGTGCCTGCATTGTGACTGCGACCTACCGCATATAGTTAGATGTGGGATTTTCTAATGTGTCGGGTCAGTGTGCGATGAAATTTTAGATTTTGGTCCACTTTGGAGTTTGCATTCTTTGGAGTAGTGAAAGAGCCTGTAATATAGGAAGACAACCGATCCAGTTCCTGGAGTACTGGTGTCACCAAGCAAATATTAAAACTCTGTTAGAAAAAGCTATAGTTATGTGTAATCTTACATTCACAAATAAGGAGGAGAAATAACCCCTCCAGATTCTTGTTTTTAAGGCGGGGAAAGCCAAGGAAGTAGTTTGTATAAACATTACTTAAACTCCCCTTCCTCCAGGCTTTTGTTGGATACTTACAGAAGGCTGGTTTCAGGGTCACGTAACCCTGCTTGTTCCTTCCTGGTTATCATTTTTACTATGGCATGGGAAATCGTCCATTTTGTCCAAAGTATTTTTTGAAGATTTAAACACTGTATTTGAAATGAGTGGTCTGCGCCTGTAAACCCAGCATTGAGAGTTGAGGTATGAAGCACATCAGGAGTTCAAGCCAACCTGGACTACAGGGAGACCTACTCAAGCCAGCTAAACAAATAAATAAAACCAGCATTTGTGTGCACAGTCTGTTCCATCGTGCATCCTGGTTTTCAGTAGGAGCCGGGGCCAGCTGGCCGGGAGATGGCTGCAGCTCTGACCTCCGTTACAAAATCCAGAGAGTTCACTGTGTCTCAAGAAGGTCCTTGAGCTGAAGGGCATTCTGGGGAATTTCAAAAGTGTTCCTGCCCTGCCCATTTTGCTTCTCTCCTTCCTAAACCTGTCCACCTCTTTCCTTTATTCGTTTGTTTCAAATGTAGTAAAACAGCATGTTTATCTCTGTGTGGAACTGAATCTAGATTCTGATATGCCAGACTTGGCATTTCAAGGATATCCTTGAAATGTAACCATATTCACTGGTCTTAATACCCAGTGTATTTTGATTTCCTTTGCTTTCTCTTTTCTGCAAGTTTTCCTGGTCATTTTGACTACAGTATAGTTCTTTTAATGTATTTGAAAAGCAAGGAAGATCAGCAGAAGTAGATAGAAACAGCCAGCTGCCATTTGAGAAAGAATTGGTGTTTTTCTCCTGTGGTGCTGCTCAAGCAAACCTGAGGAAAATGCGGGTTAACATGAAGGGAGTGCACGGAGTGGTTTCCAGGAATGAGATGACATTTGAGCCTCAGACCACACAGATCATGTCAGGAAGGGATAACTGCTGGTGCCCTTCAGGCTCCAAGAAGAGTCCCAGAGGTATGGGAATGCTGGGTATTTAGAATGTAGGAAAGAAGAAGGAAATGAAAGCTTATTGGTGCACAGCTGTGGATTCTGTAGTTCTGTTAGCGACCTGGAGCTCCTGGTGAGTGAGTACAGAGAAAAGGGAGGAGACACTGGTGGGAAAATATATCTATACCTTGGATCAGAAGCTAAAATGTCTGGAGTTGATTCTTCACAGAGGACTTAGCTCCTGCTGGAGTAGAGGAGAAGCACAATTCTTCCATTTTCCCTCTTTCCCAGATGGCTGGTCTGAGCAAAAGAAGAAGACTTCCTCAGAAAAGGGCATGCTCTGTATAAGCGGATGTCACCTCTATGAGAGCTGTGAAAGGGATTTCAGGGGCCGTGGTGTAGGACAGGAAGGAGTATGGCAGGACGTGTCTTGCCATTGGAACATGGTGATTTGATCCTGATTGAAACCGACCTAATGAGAACCTAGCTCTCAGTACAGGGAAAGATTGAGAAGTGGTAAGAGCTCAGAAAGACGTCAGCTTCTGAGGACTCCCTCAGAACCCGAGCTCCTGCATCTCACTGTGATCCCCATGGTGACCATGCTTTCCCTGTGGGATCCACAGATAAAGGCCAATCTGCCAAACACTGTTCTGAGAACCCTGGTTTGTCAGGCACAGATTTTTAAAATGTGTAAGTTGGGGCTGGCAGATGACTTGGTGGGTAAGGGCACTTGCCACTGAGCCTGATGAACCGGAGTCTGATTCCTGGGATCTACATGGTGGTAGAAAAGCACCCACTCCTGAAAGTTGTGCTCTGCCCTTTACACATGCACACACAGACACACACTTGCACATAAGTATGTGCACAAACACCTATACAATAAAATTTTTTAAAAAATAGTTTAGATGGAGAAGGTTTTAAATTGCTCTGTTTGTCTAAAGACATAAAGGAAGCAAGAGAGACAAAAGGTCGACCTGGAGTGTTTGTGCTTTCTGTGTATCCCCAGCGCCTCTACCTAGAGAATCTCTAAAGTTCTCTGGAACATTTTTCCTCTGCCCTAGGACTGAGTATTTGTTGCTTGATTCCAAAATGAGTAGGTTTCTGCTGCTGTCACTGCTTTGTGGCGTCATTCATAAAAATAAGTGACCATATTGTCACCATTCAGTCTTGGGTTTTGGGGCTTACATGTTACAAGTCTCTGCTAAAAACCAATCTTGAATTTTTATTTCTTAGATTTCTATGAAGGGTACAGAAATAAAAGAAACAGAAAGTAATAGGAAAATACTTCGGATTAAATGTGTTCCTTAAAAATCATCTGTAGCTGTTCAGGGATTCTTGATTTTTCTAGAAGGTTCCCAATACCAAAAAAAAATTAATACTGATAATAATAATCGCAGTTTCTGGAACTGAGCTTGTTAGCATAATAGAAAAACACTTTATCTCATCATTTTAAGAAAAAGTGCCAATGTAGCAAGCCAAAATGATGAGTTAGGAATTGTCACTAAACCCTGTCCTCCTGGCCAGTACTTCCGCGAGATTCCCAGTCGTTTAGAATTGAACAAATGTGGTAAAAATAGATAATCTTCATATTTTTTTCTAGTCAAAGAGTAGCTAAGAACTTAGAAGCAGTACTGTGTTTCATTGGAAATGCCCCCCTTCATCTCTTGGGTCAGCCATGTTCTTAATCACTTCAGCTGCTTCTTTCCTCTTTTGCTGTGAAAGAATCCTGGAAATGCAAGGAACACTTTGCACGTGATACGTGCTTCACTGGTCTGTGCTAAAGACTTTGGAATTCACAAAAATATCTGTCGTATTAGGGGAAAATTCCCAGAAAATATAAAAAGGTGTTTCCCAATAGAAAACCATCTCACTTCGACTGCGACTTTGGTTTTATAATTAAAACTGTTTACTTTTAGGGTATGGGCAGTTCTCTAAGGGTAACACGGTATTTAATCCTTGAGAGGTGCTTTGTATAAACTCATAGTAAAACCTGACCGGAACATGGGCCCGGGATGTTGGGCCTGGGCATCTTCGGGCTGCATGACCTGCCTCGCTCTGCTAAGACCACCTGCAATCAAGGATATGCTGCAGCACAATTTAAAAATACTGGTAGCCCGTAATGTAGACTTCCAGTGTCATCATGAGTAGCTGAAACCTCAAATACTCAATTTTGCTATGCACCAGTATATACATGTATTTGATATTTTAGCAGAAATCTGTTGTTATTCTTTACTTTAGCCTCGGTGTCTAATAATTGGTAAACTTGGATACCTACTCTTCTTTTTGCCAGTTGGTTTTTGGGGAGGGCACTTTTTTTTATTCTTAGGATAACAAAGAGCCATCTCCTTCTGTAATGTTCAGACTGCATATGCAGCTGCATATGCAAGCCAACTACAGCATTAGCCTTAACAGAACTTATTTGGGAAGCCCCGAGCTAGACGGTCATGACCACACACGTGTGTAATCTCAGCTTGTCCTTCTCCCTGAGCACAGATAATATTCCCTTGCACCCATTCCGTGTTTATTTATGCGAACCTTGGATGTCTGTAGCAGCACCTTGGAGGTGTTTAATCATTAAATGAAGGTAAATGCATTATCATCGGGAGTGAAAGCCTTTAAAATATTTTTTGTCAGTTGTGATGGGTTTTATATAGAGTTTCCGTGAATCTCAGAAACTTACAACCCCTCCCTTGATCTTTTCCCCATCTTCAATTCATATAAACTTATGAATGTGAGAAATGAGGGAGTGGTTGTGTTGTGTGGGCGCAGAGCTGCAGTTAGGAGTAAGGTCTGATACAGTGCACGCGAGGGAGACTATGGGGTGGTGTGTTTCGTGTTCTCAGATAGTCATTTGGCCATTCCTGCCACAAAGGCATGATGAATATTTAAAGTGCTGGGTATGGCAATCACCCTCAGTAGATCATTATATAATGTAAAGACACTGGAACATAGCATGATACTCGGCAAATATGCCCAATTATTATGTGTCAATCAAAAGCAAATTTGAAAGAGCATATGTAGAAAATCTACATGTTATATATAAATGCTTAAATGATCCTAGCTGCTAAAGTATATCCATTTCTTGGTGATTGCTGGTTGGGATGCAAAAATGACTCATTTAATCTGTAGAGCAGTTCTCTATTGAGTTTTGTTTCTTTTTTTCCCAAGACAGGGTTTCTCTGTTGTAAGTCTGGCTGTCCCAAAACTCACTCTGTAGACCAGGCTAGCCTCAGACTCACAGAGATCCGCCTGCCTCTGCCTCCCAAGTACTGGGATTAAATGTGCCACCATCATCCAGCTTGTATTTGGTAATACTGCCTATATTTTAAGATGAAGTTGAAGAGGGCTCTCTCTCTACAGGATCATACATCTAACAAGGTGGAGCCAAAACTTAGACTCTGACTAGTCTGACCCCAAAGCCCATACTCTAAGGGGCTGTGCTCTGAATTCATTCACGATCTGTCTTTCTGCTCTCATCCTCAGTGCCTGTGTTCTTGCATTTGCCACAGCCTGCAGAGACTCATTACTCAAGGTTCCTGAAAGAGCCATGATAGACTTAGCAAGATTTTTAGAAAAACCAAGCCTCCTGAAGTCCACTTAAATGGTCAGCAGACTTGAGAGCTCAGAACAGAGACTTGAGAAAGGAGGCAGAGTCTGTCTTTTCCTGACATCTAACAGAGTAATCCCCTCGTGCGTAGCTGGCCACTGAAATGCGGTTCGCTGATCTGCAACACCCTGTGATTACATAGCACAGAGAAGGTACGTCATGTTATTTGCATGGTGCCTGGGAGAGTTAGATAAAAAGAAACATTGTTTCAGGGATTATTCTCCGACAAATCCTGACACTGCTTTAGTAAATAATGGACTTTGTAGGAGCATCATAATTTTCCTGTGAATGAGTAATATGTCTGATTAAAACAGATCAAGTCACTCTTCAGAAGTAAGGGATGAATCTCATTTTTATATAACTTAACAAATATTCATAAGCATCACGCTGGTGACTTTGATGGACAATCACTAAGACACATTTGCCTTTCTTCCAAGAGGACCTTATTGAATAAGATAGAACAGAATGTAGAGCTACAAGCTGCTACCAGGATCTCATGTGGTAGAGGTTACCAGGAAGAGCTAGCCTTTGCTTCAGTCTTCATGATGCATTGGGCTGCCCAAGCCAGGACTGAAGAGGGTACCTCCTCATCTGCCTGCTCTTATCTGTGTTTATTGGGGAATGAGGGTGGGGGTGTTCCAGAGAAAGGAGTTGACACAAACTGCCTCAGGACTTGCCCTGGACCTAATGTGGAAGAGTGGGTGTGTCCAGGAGGATTGACTAGAAAATGTAACATTCCAGGCTAGAAAGCAGGGAGTTTGGTGCCATTACAGACACGGGAATTAAGGAAAGGCACTTTTATTGTTGCTGGAAACACTTGCCCACTATGAGGGGAAACTTTTGAAACCGGGTGCCTGTTTGCTTTATGAGTCTGTGTACTTGTAATGTGGCCACTAAATGGAAAGAAGTAAACCACCAGTTCCACATGGGTGATCTCGGTGCAGAAAAGAGACGAGTAGTTAAACACCATGATGGTCATCTGGAGCAAGTGACCTGTTCACAAACTGACCACTTGGTGTGTTAGAAACTTTAGCTGAGAGGCCAGTAACGATAAGATTTCTGTTTCTCCAGAAGTTATTCTTAAAATTTTATAGACGAGACAGACCTGGTAGTGTATGCTCGTAATCCCAGGATTTGGGAGGCTGATACAGGAAAACTGGTACAAGTTTGAAGTTGGCCTGGGTCACATAGCAACTATACATACCAGGCCTGTCCTACATAGCAAAACCTAGCTCAAAAATAACCAGCAGAAACTCCAAGCCAAAATACCGTAGTAGAGTTTCAAGGGGTTAACTCGTTGAAAATTGTTTTTTGAGTAGCAAATGCCTGGCAGCTTCTGTGAGCAGGATCATTTGGCTTCAACCTAGAGGCTTCTGAGAGGAAAAATTTTAAGAGTCATAGGATCTGACCAGAGAGAGAAGGGAGGAGGCATTTTCACAAATGGGGTACCTAGAATTAGCAAGGAAGTGGACTCATTGCACAAACAGTTCTGGCCGCATGTGTGGCTCTGCCAGGGGGTGTGGATTCCTCTTGGCTGTCGGCTCCCTCACTCATCTTGGCTGTGCCAAGCTTAGTTGGCTTAAACTGCTTTTGGGGGTCCAAACCAGTATCTTATTTTCTATTTATGACGTAGCATCTGCCCGCCTCTGTTATAAAGTGTAACGCGCCTCTGCATGGGGTGGGGGAGGGTCAAAACGCCAACTTGTCAAAGCATCACCTCACCCTCACACTCTTAGATTATTACAAAGAATACTTTCTTACGGCACAAGGGCTGTTTCTTTCAAGATGAAAGGAGGAAGCATTCATTTCTGGTCCTGGAAGCAAATGAAGCCTGTTAAAGCATTTGCGTGTAAAGGATTCTCCCAACGTGTTTCATGAGCGTCTCAAAGTCAGGCCACAAATGATGAAGTCATCATGGCCGTTTCATATAAGCTTTTCTCCAGTTCTAACTCTACTACTGGCTGGGTGTAGCTCACTGGGGAATATAGTTAGCCCTCCTCACCCGTGGCTTCAGCATCCGTGAATGCAACCAAGAGCCAATGGAACGTCTTTGAAGAAAAACTTGCATCTGCACTGAATGCATACATTTTTTTTTCTTGTTCATTATTTTCTGAGAAGTATGTCATAGCAGCTGAATACCTGGCTTTTGCATTGCATTAGGTATGAGGAGTGGTCAGAAGATAAAGTGCAGAAGTTCTGTGCAGGTTGGACGTTAGGGTCTTAAGAACCTGTAGATTGTGGTGTCAGAGGGCGCGGTGGGAGCAGTGACTCATTCGTAGGGAGGAATATTTTGTTTAAGGCTATCCACATACCATCATTTCATTCATTAGTTTTGATTGACATTTGATACTACACAATTAACTGTTAAAGGACATACTAATTGATTTTGGCTCAGGCTTTTGAGGCCGAAGAATTTGAGCATTTGATTTAAAACTGTGTTGGACTCATGCCCCTTCTGGTTAGAATCAAGAACTCTGCATCTCCTGTTGCTGTCAAGGAGTGGTGCTGAGCAGAGTGGAGCTTTGCGTGCCCAGGCTCCCCTTCAGCCTCTGAGTCAGAGTGGGAGACAGGCAGTGCCACAGGCAGCACAGCGTCCCACCTGCCGTGCCCTCTGCTTGAGCAAATTGCTCAACTCTGCGTGCCCAGTCTCCTCCCCTGTGAAGCCAGCATGATGGTAGTGTCTGCAGCGCACAGCTCTCGCCAGGACTAAAGGGGTTAAAGGGCTCTGAACTTTTTCAGGCTCAGGTTTGTGTTTTGCTGTCATGGGGTTCTTGTTGGTCGTTTTCTTTTTTGTTTGTTTGTTTGGTTTTGTTTTTTTAAAGCTTCCCAGGAAGGAGTTCCGACTGGGGACTTTCATGGCTTACAACTGGGATCGCTGGATTAGGATGAGTTCCACGTCCCTGGAACACCCACCTGATCTCCATTTGACTCACAGTTCCTGAGTAACCAAAAGCTCAACTTAGCGCTTGCTCATAAGTATGAAGGGGCTGCACCTCCGTTTCTTTCAAAGAAGGTAACTGTGTCCTCTCCTCTGCTTGTTGGCAGAGGGGGAATCAGATTTATAGAGAATAAGGTGAGAGCTTTGGAGCTCCGTTCTCGGAAGAGCGCGCTCTCTGTGGGGACGCGGAAGCAGGAGGCTGTCTGCATTGTGTTATGCCGTGCTATCATGTTAGGTTAGACTGGGTGGCCACTGGGTAAGGCTGCTCCTCCGCCTCGGGGCCTGATGGGACAAGTGCCTCCTCATGCTAGTAACAGCACCGTCTCAACCAGGGCTTTTGTGGGGTTTTTTTGTTTGTTTGTTTTTTTGTTTTATTTTAAAGTAGAAAAGCCCTCCAATAAAATAAAATATTAAACAAAAGCACGCACTAAATGTTTAAAAGTAGTGGTTTTGTCATATTTTGTAAGCAGAAATTTGTAATATTTATAAACTTACCAGTGAGGCCAACTCACAGATGTGGGATCAGCTCCAGTGTAAAGTGTCTGACTTACTTCCTCTCTCTCATTTTGGTTGTACAACTGGGAATTCATCAATCACGTTTTAACTATAACAGTTATTAATCTCATTTTCTTAGTAGACTTTTGAATTCATCTGATCTAGAAGGAGGGCATAATAAAAACTTTTTGTTTCCACATTGAATTCCTAATAGCACAGCTATTCACATGCTTCACGGCAGAACATAAAAGTCAGAGCTCCTAAATCTTCGAACCTGTGCCAGCCCATGATGTCAGTTCATCATGATTCAACTGGCAGGCCGTTCTCTGTTATACAACTGGCCCCAATGCCGGGAGCATTTGTGCCAACCAGTTGTACCTGCTTCTGGCCTGGTATTTGTTTGAGAGTGATGTTTATGTAGGTCGTTAGTACAGTTTTATGTGAATGAGCATGCACAGGCTTGACCTCACCAAGAGAAAAAAAAATACTAAGGCAGAGTAAACTGTACTAGCTAGTGACTCATTTATAAGTTCAAATGTACCAAAGAGATGGCAAGAAACGTGTTCATCCAGTATCTGCACATGAAGCAACTTAATATAGATGTAGTCATCAGCATGTTAAAGTGTGTCATTCATTTGTCCACATTTCCTATCATCCTATCATTACAAAGAAGTAATAGTAAGGCAGAATGATATTGATGATAAAGTACCTGCCCAGAGCCTATTTTGACCATCACTCTGTGGAGTATAGATTTCAATGGTGGATTCAGAATCATCACAACTTTATACATTAACCCTAACACTATCTACATGTGGCTCAGGCCCTCCTCAGTCATTTGACTGGCATTGCACATAGGGTATTGCCACAAGAAAGACACACCCACCACCCACCTACCCTGAGAAATCATCTTCTGCCTATAGAGTTGAGAAAACCAAAACTTCCTTTGGCTCAGGACTTTACTCCAATGAACACCCAATTTCATAATTGTACTCCCTTCTTATTTTGATGACTAACACGTAAGTTGAGGTGAAGCCAGTGTTGGCAGTCCTGAGGAATCACTATCTGGTTCTTGGATCTAGGGAATAATGGACTCCTGGCTTTACTTTCTCTTCACCTTTAACTTGGTGCCTATTTTCGTCCTGTGTTACTGCACATATATTTGGCAGAAGCCTTGACCTTTTGAGGGGGAGAGGTATACGTAGATATTTCCCATGCGCTCTGACTTGTTCTGAAGTTGTAGTACAAGGAACATTGCTTGGTCATCATCTTTTGCCAGTTTGTGTAGCAGTCATTATTCTTATCAGAGTGGCTCCCTTGGGGAATACCGGTGCTATTTCAAACATCTGATGGCCAGCCTTTCCTCTGGAAAGGAAATCTGATCCCTTTTCCTAAGGATCCTTCAAAGAAAAGAGTAGCTGTGCACAGTTCCCTGAATTGTCAGTCGTCATTAAAATCAGCAGACACTCAAAACTGTGACCCTCAGCAGCTCATAGCTTGATTGACATCTTTAGTGATAGAAAGAAGTGTGTGTGATAGAAAGTGATAGAAAGGGACTCACTTCATTGCCTTTCTTATTGTTTGAAGGCAGGAAATAACCAATTAAGCTAAGTTTTAGCTGCAGAGGTTCGTTTCACTCACATTTTAATTACCTTTAAAAAAAATTTTTAAGCAAGGTGGTAGTGGTGTACGTCTTTAATCCCAGCAGAGGCCAGCCTGTTCTGCAGTGTGAGTTCCAGGACAGCCAGAGTTACAACAGAGAAACCTTGTCTAGAAAAAACAATTAAAATCACAATTATACTGGGTATGATGGTACACAACCCTAATCCCAGCACTTGGGAGGCAGAGACAGAGGCAGGTGGATGTCTGAATTCAAGGCTGGCTATTGTACATAGTGGGGTATAGGGAGTAATCAGCCAGGGATACACAGTAGAACCCTGTCTCCTAAATGCATGCATGCATGAATGAATGAATGAAATGAATGAATAAAATGTAATTACAGTTTAGAATTCTTGGTTGTCGGCTGGAATTCTGTTTTTCTATCTGGTATTCAGTTCTGGGAGGCCCAGCCTTGAAGGGATATCTCCAGGAAGTAGCTCATCATACATATGCTAAGGAGTTCTTCTCCACAAGTGTCTTTCTGTTGGGATGTCTGCTGTAGCAGTGCCTCCTTTCAATGGTAAATCATCTGAGTTTTCCAGGATGATATGTGCATCCTCACTGAGCTCTTGTTCTTGAATCTTTCACGTAGATTTGGTGGTTTGCTCTGGTACTTCTGGTACCATTGGACTCGGGGCTGCTCCATGTTCCCAGCAATATGTGATGTACAGAGCAGAGTTATAATACCTCAGTGAAAAAAAAAAAAAAAAAAAAAACAAGATGACATTTCTCCAGGTATCTCAGAGGGCGCATGTTAGTGGCCTTTCTCTCTATGATCAGCTGATCTTTTATTAATACCCAACAGTGCAGTCGTAGGCACACTGGGGCCACAGTGTCACCGCTGTAGGCTTGTCCCAGTCTGAGCGTGTCTTTGCGTGTGTATAAAGATAAACATCTCTGGGCATGTGCCTGACGTCTCTGCATCCCACTGCTGTCCATATCAGGTAGGCTCTGCTTCTGAATACTGTTCCCGACAAGCCAGAGTCGTGGTGTATTCCACGTGCTTTTCCATGTTTTCTGTTTTTCTCCACTGAGACTTTCACAGATGCTACTATGGAGATAGGCTCTGCCTGCCCTTTGCCCTTTCCCCATGAGTTTTCTGACCTCTCTCCCACTGTCTCATGCCAATGATGGAGAATTCTTGCATGTTTATCCAAGCACCTGCTTTTGCCTCCAGCCCTTGCGCTTGCTATTTTCTGTCTGCCTGGCTCCTGACTCCCTCCATCTTTAAGACATTGCTTCTGTCACTTTCTAAGCAGCCTACCTTAGCCCCATTATGAAGAAACTAACCTGCCTCTATCTAAGCTTGACCTTCACTAACCCCCACTCCTGGTACTATTCACTAGCCAAAGTACCTCCTGCTCATCGTATACTGTGCAGAGGCTGGGAGATAGCTCAGTAAAGCAGAGGCTATATTACTGCAAGCAGGAGTGCAGTCTCCAGAACCCACATAAAAATGCCTGGTGTGGTGGTACCCTTCTGATCCCAGAACCAGGGGGAGGGATGTGGATCTGTAGGACTTGTTGGTCACCCATTCTAGCCTAACTGGGAAACACAAGGCCAATGAGGGATCCCATCTCAAAGGGATGACGACACTTCCTGAGAAGGACACACAAGGTTGTCCTCCAGCTTACACACACATGCAGACATGCATACATGTACACTCACAGACATTGAACACATACATGCATAAGATTAAAAAGCATACTGTACCTTTTGCTGCCACATGTGTGTGTGCATATATATGTGCATATACATATATGTGTATATATATATATATATATATATATATATATATATGCACTTACATGCATGTAAATATCATTGGTAAATATTTTTTAATGAATGAATGAAATGCCTCTGTATATGTCACTAAGGAAGATCAGGGTGTGAGTTTAGTTCCCAATTATATAGGAGTTATTATCTTGATGGCCAAATAGAATCAATTAACTGCCCTCCATTGCTAAGCTGCTGTGAATATGGATTACTCAGCGTTAGGAAAGGCCTTGGTAACAGAAGACTGACTTTGAGCTCTCCCACGATTCATATATTTCTCCTTCATCCTGTTTTTCTCATCAGTTTACTGCATCTTGTTATGTGTATGTCTGTAGCATCAACTAATTTTTGTTGTGAGGCAAGCTACCAGTAACTAAATAGATCAAAGAATGATAAACAAGGAAGCAGCCACTCGAAGCTGCCATCAGCAAACTGAACCAGAGATCAGGAAACTACAATCAAGTGGCCACATAGCAGCTCCCTTCCCGTCTCCAGTGGAGCTGCTAGTACGTAGAAGAGGACACCCTTCCTGCTTGGCCTCAGAGTCCTTCCCTACCCACAGGACCTCCAGTAACTCTTCAGAGATGGCACACCAGTTGAAAGCTGCTCACAACTCCCAGAAGATTCCTTCCAGCTCTGATCCAAAACAAGAAAAAATAAAGGGTTATTTATTCTGTTATTCTGCTATTCTGTTATCTTCAGAACAAGAACCTTGACTAGTTTCAGCATTTGTTTATTTGTTTCTTTTTTAATATTAAATCCCCCTGCATGAAACATTTATAGGGTTTCATTGATTTATAATAATCATTAACTGGGCTAGCTTCCAGTATAGTCAAGAAATACATGGTACTAATTAATCCAGTTTTCTGATTATGGAATTTTACCTTATTGTTGGTTTTCAAGGCAACAGGATACTTTGAGATCTGTTTTCTTTCTACATGATTCAGGTTACAGTTAATACTTGTACTTGAAAATCATTATGAGGACCAGTTATCATCAAATCGTTCGTGTGCCGTAGAACAGCTTGGCGTAGCCTTCTTGTCAATCAGGCATTGTCCCCAGGTCATTTTCCCGTACTTGATCAGCCCCAGTTGATAGTCATTAGATATATAAATTCTTCAGACCGAACCACCACATAGAGAGATCATACACATGAAACAACAGACTCCGCCAAAGCCATTTCATTCCTGCCTTGGTTTTGTCTTTGTGTCATGGGTTCCCTGTCATTGGTTCTTTTGATCTTTATCTTACACTATATGTTGCTTTATAAGCTAATCAAGACTATGGACATACATAGGCATACTCACACTCATGTACATGTATCTGTGCATCACATGTATATGCACACCTTTTAATACATACAAGCTTATATGTTTGAATATAAGACGGTTACATGCTGTTCAGGCTAGTTTTGTATCAGTTTGACACAAGCTAGAAATTATCTGAAAGGAGGAAACCTAAATTGAGAAAATACGTCCTTAAAATTTGAATGTAGGGCATTTTCTTAATTAGTGATGTTGGTTGGCCCAGCCCCATTGTGGGTGATGCCATCCCTGGGCTGATGGTCCAGGGTTCTATAAGAAAGCAAGATGAGCAAGCCAGTAGGCAGCATCCCTCCATGGCCTCTGCATCAGCTCCTGCCTCTAGGTTCCTGCCCTGTTTGAGTTCCTGTTCTGACTTCCTTCAGTGATGGACTATGGTGTGGAAAGTATAGGCCAAATCAACCCTTTTCTTCCCAACTTGCTTTTGGTTGTGGTGTTTCATCACAATAGAAAACCCCAACTAGGACACATACAATTTTTATGTTTGTAGATAAAGTGATAAATGTCAACCAGAACTATTTTTGTTCCTTTTGTTAAGAGGGCATTTTGAGAGGGTCAGCTTTTTGAAATATCTTAGAGAGAACATCGGGACATCAAATGTGCTGTGACAAGATATTAGGCAGTATAGGTTATTGTGTAATAGCTTCCTTTCTCTCTGAATTTTAAGTGCAGTAGAGATAATAATAGCCTTTAATTAAGTAACAATTTTTAAAAAAAAACTTGTTTAAAGTAATAACATTAGAGATAATTACTGTGCTGGCCATTGTTCTGTTTTCCAGGAGTCAAAGGCTAGACATAGTTACCCTCCCCGTTCCCCCTGTGATGGAAAGTGTCTGATTATTTTTATTGCTTATTTTAGCCTCTTTTTTAACCATGAGCTTCAAATTAAGATTGAGATCATGAATGTGAAGGGGATTTATGAAGTATAAACACACACATCCAAACAGGGTCGAAGGTGTCTCAGCCTCTCTGGTGCGCCGTTTGGTTAGATGAGTTGGCCATGAAATGCAACCAAACTTCTTAGTTTAGAAACATAATTCATGTGATGATATATGAGAGAATGCTTTCATATGTTTTTGTAGATCAGTAAAACTATAGCTGGATATCGCACATGCTACCAGTAGAAATTGTTGTACAGACTCGGAAGGTGGTTTCACCATAGAGTTGGTTGTGTGTCTAGTCCTCGTTGACCTCTAGAGAGGGGCTAATCAGTCTTGCGACTGTCTTGTGCTCATCACTATTCTGCTTAGAATAGTTTTTTTTTTTTTTTTAACAGTCTCACTAGATCTTTTTTTATCAATGAAGTCCATTATTTTGGTGATACTCTTGAATCACTGGATAGCACATGGATGCTAGGCTGGGATAAAAACAAGGTCAAAACAGCATCAATAAAAAGGTGTAGTGTGGTGTTATAACTGTGAACACCTGTTTTATAAAAGTGTGTTGGAGGATCTCATGTTGGGACAAGATTGGATTTACTTTGGTTTGTTACGTGGTTTGACGTACCTTGTGAGCAACGATGTTGGAGTTGTCAATGAAACTTTAAGCCTTAGGAATTACTAGATGTGCAGAGGCATTAGACTATTGCTCTAGTACCCCAACTCATTAATTGACAGCCCTTGGAAAGGAAAAAACATCCATGGTCTCACTTCCGCATTGATACTAAAAACAATTTTATTCCTTTAGTTCAGTCATTCATGTTTTCTCTGCTGCTCGTTTCTTTTTTTCTTCCTCCAGACAGACTCTCAAGTAGCCTAGACTGGCCTCAAAATCGCTGTGTATCTGAGAGTGACCCTGAACTTCTGATCCTCCTTCCTTCACCTCCTAAGTACTGAGATTAAAGGCATGTCTCGCTGTGTCCAGCTTATGAGGTGGTGGGCTTCAACCTAGGGTGCCCTACATGCTAGGCAAGCAGTCTACCCGCTGTGCTGCATTGCTATAGGAGCCCTGATTGTTACTTCTTACATCCAAATGAAAGCACAAAGGCTCATTCTCTGGCCTTTACACTGGGTTTTGCTGGGTTTGGGGGTTTTTTTTGTCGGGGGAGGGTGTTTGATTTTGTTTTATTTTTGTTGTTATTGTTTGTTAGCTAATGGGAAGCAGGATTTCTTTTCGTGTATTTCTGGGAAACTATTTTTCATCTCTTCTTGCAATATTTTGTATTTAAAGTGTACTTCAATATAATATTTACATTGTGTTTGAATTTATTTTTATACCGAATGAACAAATATGTGTTGCATTTGGTGTTTTTGGAGGGTTGTTTTAAGAAATTTTGTTAGAAACCCTGTAATGTTCAGTAGATAAAATAAGAACACTAGCTTTTCCTCTCCGGCTCTTTTCTTGCTTTGAATTGCTTTCGAAATCTACACTTTGAAGAATAGCTTAAAACAAATGGAAGATCCAGTCATGATGTGAATCATAAGAGTGAACGCTCAGCCTCTAGCTTAGTGGCTGCTTCCACCCAGTTCCCAGGTGAGGTGCGCTTTAAAACGCTGAGCAGAGTGGAGGTGAGAGCCCACTTCACCACATCGGCAGCTCGGGTCGGCTGAGGCCAGCTACACATGAGGGCGATTGGGATGCTTTTGTGACGGTTGTGTATGTGCCCAGATTCTTGTTTTCTATAGTTCTGACAAACAAAATTCCCACCTTAGAAAAATAGCAAAGTATACCACTACTTTAAAAGAATGATCAGGCTGTAGAGACTTGCATGCAACATCAGGCAGACTCACTGGCTGCTGCCTACCATATTTGTATCATACCAGACATTGAATATGCTTAGACTCACATCTGGACTAGTATGCCCATATTACAGAGTAGAATTATGCTGTGAATGGTGAATAGTATTGCATCCTGTCTTTGATAATAATTATAAAGAGCCAAACACAAAGAGATCAAGAACTGAGGGGAAAAAAAAATATATTATATATATATATATATATATATGCCTTACCTTACATGGGCACAGTGTTAGGGTGCCTCTGATTCCTTAATGGAGTTTTTAAGGATGTAACTCACCTCAAATATCCTCTCCAAGAATAAGTAAAAGACAGAGCATGTGATTTGAAGTTAGTGTAGAAGAATACCTGATTGCAGGCTTTGCACCTGCCAATTACTTCCAAGAATTGCATAGAAATGAACCCAGAGCAACATACTAGGCATTTAGGCTTCTTAAATGGAAGATTATGAATTATAGAATATGAATTGATGTCCCTACTGTCCCTTAATGGTCTTAGAAGTGGGTGGTTTCAGTTCCCCTTGGAGGAATTTGTCACAGTCTTGAGACAGTAGCACCCTGCTTTGTGGGCTGAATCTTCCTGCCTTTAACTGCTGATAGCTCATTTTTCCACCACCCCCTGTTTTTCCAGCTGCTCCCCATAAGCCAGTAAGTCATGATGTGGTAATGTCTGCTGAGCCTTCTTGCCTGAGCTGTGACTGGCTTGCTATCTGCCTACTAGGATTTGGGACCTGACTGTCCTGTATGGTATTCATCGTAGCATAGGGAGCTTCACAATAAGTAGGAGCAAGTTCCCTTTTCACTCCTACTGGAATTACCATGTGACTCTGAGCAAATTTTCCTGAGGCTCAGTCCCCATTTTAGTAAGGTAGGGAAAGAATGCTAGTGTTCTAATTGATGTTTAGCTCCAGTATACATCCTAGCTGCCACGTAGACCACCAACCTCACGACACACACAGCTGGATGTTTCTGTAAAATATTATTGATGCCATTTTACTTTAAGAGGTAATGATGCATCACCCATTTGCTCTGACTTTTGAGCATCTAACTAGACATCAGGCACTGTGCCAAATGATGATAACCATTTATGTTGGTACTAGGCTCAACAGGTAGAGAAGAGAGTCTCTGCAGCCCATTCAGAATCTCATGAATGTTGTAACTGTAGATAACAAAATAAGGTTAAAATAGTATTAAATAGAAAAGCATGATGTGTCGGTGTATAAAGAGAAGACTTACTCCGTGAAAGCTTGTTTGAGAAGCTTGTGCTATGGCCATTGTACCCAGTTGACCCAATTGCATTGTAATACTGGCTTTTCCTTTCCGTCTACCTGGCTGGCATCTACACCAATTACTGGCCCGTTGTAGGCACTGAGTGGTGGATAGTTATCGAATGATTTAGTTCAGGAATGTTTTGCCATTTCAGTACACTGCTCAAAAGTTAAAATCTGATATCCTCCTTTGAAATAGCCTGCACCTTTGCAGAAAACCTAAGTGTCTCTGTGTATTAGAGTTATAGATTAAAGCACTCATCGGAAGCATCATAGTGAGGGGAGAGTCTGGGGTACTGTGTCTCTTGCCTTCTGCCATTGGCTGCAGCCAACCTGAACGAATTCAGAAAAGTAATGCTCAGTCTGTTCCTTCAGGATGGACTGTTTTCTTTTGGTGGCAACACCTGCTGCTGTCCCCAGGGTCCTGCTAATCACTCGCCTGATTTTACCTTCGGGATGCTGTAAGGACTGTAAGATAACTAGGTGTTTTCTAATCGAAATATCAAACCAAACCAATTCGTTGATTTCACATCGACTTTTAAAGATATGACTTTCAAATTAAAAAAAAAAAACCACTAAAGCCATTACCTTAATTTCAAAATGTTTGGATTCCTAATTAATTACTTTTATCAAAGTTTACCATGCAACAATCAAAAATGATCAGTAATATCCCCCCAAAAAATGTGAGTGCACATTTGGCTAGCAGGAGATTGGACAGAAAATTATATATGCAGTTTTAGAACATATATTGACAGGTCCTATAATGTTGCTTTAAACATCAGCCTAATTTCACTGAAGTTCAATATCTTGTAGCTTATGTTCTAGAGCTTTGAAAAATATACCATATAATTTGCTCAATTATTAACACATGAAAAGATACATTATGGTCTCACTTTCTGGAGGAATTATTTTTAGATTTTAGTAAAGGCTTTTCTGTAATTAGTCTGCTAATGGAAGAGCAAATATTATCAAATAGTACTTTACAGTCACAGATGCCTCATGAGAAGCCATCTCTCGTTGTCTTCACTCTGCTCTCTCCGTGTGATAATTAAGTTTTACTCCAGGTGACTCAGAGCAGAGGTCAGAGCTTCCCATAGAAGCAGTAATGCACATCAATAACTGTGTGAGCCAGTAACATTTTTCTTAATTAGAACCAGTAATCCAGTGGACTTAGTACCAGAGCTTGAGGACCCATTGCTCTGGTTCAGATTCCAGATGCAGACCTAAGATAAATCCATGGCTTTCATTGGACTGTGGAGAGAATGCAAAATGTGATCCTGTGCTAACAAAGCCAGATTTCCTTTACAGTGTAAACTTGACCTTTCCTCCCTCTGTAGTGATATTCAGAGAATTTTGAAAATGCAGAGCAACTCCTTTAGAAGTCCTTTGATGGGCACACTGATTTTTCTTTAGGAATATTCACTGGAAATCTGATTCTGTACAAAAAGGAATTTTTGAGCCCAGTATTACTCCTCTTTGGATAATTTGAAGTGGGCATTTTTCACTATTCAACTGTCAGTAGCCTGCTTTTTGTTATTGCCTGGTAGTGTGGTTTGGTTCCTAAGGAAGTATTATGGTGAGTTTCATACTGAAGAGATTTCTGTGTGTCTTCTGCTTCGTGAAAAGGCGAAATGTCCAAGATAATGTTCCAAGAAAATGGAATATTCATAAGAATGTTAGTAATACACAGATTCTTTTAAAAGTTCGGAAATAAAAATTCATGTAAGTCTTAGAGAAGTGACCTCTGTGACCACGTAGCAGGACGTCGTACCTGAAATCATAATCCTGCTCCAGTGGCTAAGTACATTATCCGTGTAGCTTCATTTCACATTATGAGTCTTCCTCTTTTTGATCATAAACTTGTTCTTACAAAATTGCAAAATTACTTGTTTTCTTGGGGCCGGGGTGTGTGTGTGTGTGTGTGTGTGTGTGTGTGTGTGTGTGTGTGTGTGTGCATATGCATATGTACACCTCTGGTATCCCTGCACTTAGACTTCTCAAGTTGAAGGCCAGTGTGGGCTACAGAGTAAGACACTGTCTTACTGTGTATATGTATAAGCAGATGGATGGATGAAGAATAAATAATTTTATCAGAATAGAACTATATTGAATATGTATTTTTCACTTAATAGTGTAGTCAGACTTTTTTCGTGCCATTAGGTATCGTTCAAAAACCTATATTAATTTTGAGTGAGCATTATGGACTTAGTAATAATTTCTACATACCCAGGTTATTTCCAGTTTTTTACAATTACATATGATGCTGTGGCAAGTGCTTCCCCCTGGTCTCAGCCCTGCAGCTACTTCCTCTCTCCTGGGCATTCATTGCCCCTGCAGCCCGGGAAGGTGTCCAGACCCAGCTCAATCATCCCCACACTGAAGCTGATTCCTGGGGTCAACTGCAGAGGCAGGAATCCCCCCTCGGCACCCTCAAGGGTCAAGGGAACCCTGTCTTCCCTAGGAAGTGGGGAGCTTAAGGGTCTACAAAGAAGGCGGAATTGAAGAGAGGAAGCATAAATCCTGTTACATTGCCACAGAAAGAGACATGCTAATTAGGTATTACCCGAGGACACTTTTCCTTTTCTTGGGGACATCTAGGAAGGAGTGTGCCTAATTAAGGAGGAGTAGGGCATTCGAGCTGTGCTACCATCTGCTTTCTGTCATAAATTGAGCCAGCAAGGTACACTAAAATGGCCACAGAATTTTATCCCACGTTTTGATTTCCCTTTCACTTCATGTCTCACAGTAAATTTTTGCATGGATAAGTCATTGTAAGCAATATCTACGGTTAGATCTCTACTTGTGACCTCATCGTGTGTTTTCAAACATTTACAACTAAATTAAAGTACTTAATGTAGCTTTCTAATGATACTGAAAGAACTCAGTAAGAAACTCTCCCAAAGACACTTTCTATAAGCCTTGGTGAGTCATTGCCCACACCATTGGTCTATCCAGCATTGGCAAGTAAGTCTCATTTCATAACCTCCGTGCTGGATCTTAAAGTCCAGTAAAATCGCCTGTGAAATCAAGAGACAGTAACTTGTTTCTCAAAGACTAATTGAGATCGCGTGGGTTCTCAGTAATTTTCATTACTGTCAGTTATCAAAATTTATCTTAAATATCTGAATCTTTCTCAAAAAAAAAAGAAAAAAATTGTCTGCTGCTAATGAGTGGCACAGTTTATGAAACACCAGGGGCACAATTATCTTCTGAGGGCTGTGTCCCTGTAGCAGAAGCATTAGTAGCCACCGGTGAAACAAGATGTAGTGTAAAGTGAGGAAGGACCACCCGAGAGCGTTTGGAAAGCTGTTTGCGCTTTCTCATTTTCAAGGCACCAGCTCACTGTTTGAATGCTCTTAAGTGTAGTAAGTGAGCATCTCAGCAGAATGCAGCATCTGCTACAGGTCAGACACACTAGTTTCACTCTGAAGCTTCGCTTCCTGTGCTCACACTACAGTCCCTAAGAGCATTTCAGAAGGGAAAATCAACCATCTTTAAAAAAAATTTTTTTTTGTAAGAAACATTTTTCACCGCTGTCCCTCTGTTTTCTACAGCAACTCAACCTAGAAACTTTTGTGTGAATATACATATACATATACATATATACACACACACACACATATATATATGGGGGGGGAGAAATTGGATAGATAGACAGATAGATGATATAAAAAAAAAAATCTCAGCACTAGTATCAGGACTAAACGTTTCAGTTTTCTTTTTCTAGAGTGTGCCCGTGTCTTACTACCCTGCATCAGGATTTTGGTTATCAGCCTCTTTTCCTGGTCACGCCTGCCTCAGCTGTGCTCTGGGCACTACTGGTGCCTTCCATGCTTCAGCCTCCTGTAATTTCTCCCACTGCTTCCTAGGGGCCCCTTTCTTCTTTTTCCCTCATGTACTCTGGGGTCAGCTGCTGTGTGTGCTGTTACCAAAGGGCTCCTTAAAGAACTGAGACCACAGTGTGGGCCTCCTGGGAGTGTGCTTTGAGAAATTCTTGGCTCTCATATGTTAGTCTCATATTTCCCATGAGCTCAGTGATGGCCCTTGTAAAAGCTGCCAGTGGGCTTGTACAGAATCTGACAGGTGTTCAAATGATTATCTCAATGTCTTAAAATATTTTTACCAATATTCTTTGAATAGTATTGATCTAGTAATAGATTATAGCAAGGAAAATGGCGTTTTTATAGTTTGTCTCTAAAGCAAGATATGCACATAGAAAATACAGAGAGGAAGCTGAAAAATCAAAAGTAATCCTTTTCCTAATAAACCAGCCTCTCTCTCTTTGGTTCATACTTGCAATCTGTGTATTTAGTCAACAGAAATGGATTCATTTGGAGCTGTGGAGGACAGTTCCCTTAATATCTGTTCGTATCTATGAATGAGAATGACTGACACCTCAGAATCTAAACTGGGGGACTTCTAAAGGAAGAATGCTTCTTCGCATTCTGAATATTGTGTACGCTCAATGAGCACTGAGGATGATTGAGACATTTTTCTGTAATAAAAACCTATAAACTAAAAGCTACCCCAGCTTTCAGTAACTAACCCTTATTGTATTTACTTGAATCACAAAGGCTATTTATTGTACATAGGCGAATATAGAGGCAATATTTTAAAATTGCATCTAATATGTATCTAAAATACATGGCCACTGATCGTCTACATACATTAATTTCTCTGATTTGGATCCTTCACTGAAAAGCCTTTTTGAAAAGACACCCCACAGTGTGTAATAAATACACCATTGTGTCCCAGATCCTGGAATTGTAGCAGAAACTAATTCATAAATGCCATTCCCAGAACTTGTAGTTCACCCCAAATGCCTTTAAAGTATCAACATAGCTTTGACGTGTTTGTTTCCAGCTACATCAGAAACACAAGATGAATTAGCACCTAAATTCTTGTTATCAAAACTTCAAAGGAACTAGAGCTTGAAATACATAACTTTTCTTGGAAATTTTTACTGAACAATATTAAAATAACTTGGCCATCAGTTTAGAATTCCTACCAAGATTGTAAGAAGAGAGATGTGTTACAGGTTGTAGAGAGCAGGGAGATGTGACCACTGACCTGGCAGCACACTGCCTGAACAAGCTGGCATCTTGGCTGTGTTTTGAACCATTTTCTGTCTAGGATGGGAGAACAGGGTATGATCTGACGGTAAGGCTTGGGCAGATCCTGGCTGTCTGTGCAGCCAGTTGAGGCTAAGTGGGCATGCTGATTTTGTTGTCTTGCTTCGTGTTCTTGGTTGATAAGATGGGGATCATAATGCCTGCCATGAAGATTAAGTGGGATGCCATGTGTAAAGTTCCTAGACAGCACCCACCCAGCACGAACAGGGCTATATAAAAGACTGTTTTCTTCTACTCCCCTCTTCTGACATTGAGAGCTCATGGGGTTTTCTTGTACACTCACCCTTTCATCTCTGCCTTTTAACCATTGCTTTTCTTTGCAGTTTAACTCTTTAAATTAAAAAATAAAATCACTTGTCATTTAAAAGGCATTGTGAAAGAT
Organism: Cricetomys ansorgei; assembly: GCA_026225945.1. Lineage (NCBI taxonomy): Eukaryota > Metazoa > Chordata > Mammalia > Rodentia > Nesomyidae > Cricetomys > Cricetomys ansorgei. Next base: position 14,355,173 of record JAMJFZ010000716.1, on the reverse strand, counting down.
AGTTGATAAAATTTTTAAAAAGTATAAGGCATAGTTCTATTCCTAACAAGATTAAAATATATTTTAGAGGAAAAGGCGGGTAAGTGGATGGACTGATGGATGGATGGATGGACTGATGGATGGATGGATGGATATATAGTGAGGATTCTTGCTTTTCTGATATACAGAAATATCAGATTTGTTTAAGGTGATGAGTTTGATTTGAATTTTCATTTGGACCATATTTAAATAGATAATTGACTATAATTAATCTTTTTAGTATCAAGCATATAAAGTTTAGTGCTCTGTTCTATATTCTGTTTCTGTGTTCTCCTATAGTCATTATAGGAACAGAACTATTCAGAGTCACATGATCCACAAGCTCCTACTTGCCCAGTTGTCTCATCCCACGGTTTCTCTTGGAAACATTTTTTATGTACTTCATAAATTTTTATTTCAAAAATGTTCTCTTTAATTAATGATATATTTATACTAAGAGCTACCCAGAGTTTTGAAACTTTTGTTTACAACTTTTATATAGTTTGACTTTTTGTAATTCTATTTTCTCATGTATTTTCTGCATTTTCCATTTATTAGAAAAGGTAGGTTTTTGCTACTTCCAAGTACTGAGGTGTTTGGAGAACACTGATAACTTACAGACTGACTCTGCTGTCTCCATAGCTCTTAGCCCTGTCTCCTGGGTGCCAATGAGGCATGGCTTCCAGGACCCTGTGCACAGCTGGGGAAACTGGCACCTACAGCAGACAGCTTTTCAGAGTTGAACGATATTCAGTCCCGCTTAGCCTCTGTCACCAAGCCCTGTACCTGACATGCTGGCCCCTCCCCTATAGGATGCCTTTTTCTGATTTGCAAGAAAGATGCTTTAAGGGTCAGTGGTACCCAGGTTGTTCCCCTAGTGTCCTGTGGTTCAAATGTGAAATTGGTGACAAACAGAAATCCCAGTCCTGCAAGGCCGGCTAGCTGCAGACTTACTCAAGTTGGTTAGGTTATTATTACTTTTAGATAATAAATATGTCTGCTTTTCCAGTGTTTTCATTTCTTTTCTCGTAAATCTTTTCTTTAAAAACTATTAAGTTTATTGGTGTGGTGTGTGTGCTCTGTGTGTGTGTAGAGCAGACTTACAGGCAGGACAGCTTATGGCAGTCAGCACTCTCCCTTCACCACATGGGTCCCAGGAATCAAACACGGGTCATCAGGCCTAGGGACAGGCAAGCACCTCTGTGCCCGAGTTATCCTGTAGCCTCCAAACATGGGCTTCCTTAAAGATGTACAGTTCTGACACGGGCTCTTACATCGTGTGTGCTATGCATGCACAAAATGAGTGCTGCAAAGATTATATGGGAAAGTTGTAAGCTGTTAATGTGCAACTAAATCCCCAAGGGTTGGAGATGACCAAGAAAGAATTAGGGAATGCCGAACTGTCCGGATGGAGACTAAATGGTGAGAGTAAATACAGAAGCTTAGCCAGTAAGCTGAAAGGAAGCACTACTAGGACTTTTCAGATTGATCTTGCTATGCAGATGTTCTCAAAGGGGAGTCCCAAAAGATGAGTGATTACCACCCTTATACCCAACGTTAAAAGCTAACCTAACAAGTATAGAAGTTGGATTATTACATGGATGATTTTTGCCCACTTTAAAGCAACTGCCGTAAATATAAGATAGTAGTGTACTCACTTTCACTGTGATTTAAATGGTGCCAAGCTACTGTCTGCCATAGTAAGGAAAATGTTAAAGCAAGAGAGAGGCTCCAGCCCTAAAAACATCTGGATCTGCACGGATTACAGCAGCCAGCACCCACATATGGCTCTTCAGTGTGGGGATATGACTGGTCCAAGTAGAAATGCCTTGGTAAGACACACACCAGATCTCAAATGCTTGTGGGAAATGTTACCCTGCTCGTTGCCATTTTATATTCATTACAGGTTGAAACGAGGGTAATTTGGATATATTGGGTTAAGAAAAAAATTATTAAAATTAATTTATATGTGTTTTTTATTTTAAATGTGGCTACTAGGAAATTTTAAATTATATGTATGGTTGCATCTGTGGTTCTCTTTCTGATGGAGAGCAGTGATCTAGGTTTGTTGGAGGGGAGTGGATGGTTTCTTCACAATGTATCACTGAGTCTCAGAGTTTTTGTTTGCTTGTTTGGTTGGTTTTTGGTTATTTCTCCTCACTGAAACAGTGTCTCCAGTGACACGCTTCTCTCACCCGTTGGCTGTTCTGTGGTTTCCTCAGTACCTAGAACCTTTACAACCTTTGCATACATCCTTGCAGCAGTCGCTCCTGCATTTCTGTAATGCTTTCCTTAGGCAAAATGATGTGATGCTTTCACTTCGTGTTGGCAGATTGACCTTGAAGGTGGCCCAAGACTGTTTTTCTTTTTGTAGTTAATACATCTTTGCCAGTTGGCTAAATAGTATATTGTTTCTGTTTCAAAAGAAAATCCAACTAAATTTTATACCGTGACAGGAACTGTAAGAATAATGGGAGAGTGTAGCTTGTTCTAACCTTAATTGGATAGAGGTTAAATTCACTTGTAGTCATTGCAGAAATACATAAGACTCAGTAATCATTCCAAGTTATGCTTCTAATGAATGGGTGGTCCTCCTTGTCAGCCACAAAGACATAAGCAATAATAATTTAAAATGCATAGAATGCTCGCGAGGTGAATCTTGTGGGAACCAATCCATAGATATGACCTAGAAACTACATCACATACAGTTTTAGAAGTCCATAATGACGATCCTGAGGGGAAAAGTCCTTCTCAACTGGGAAGTTTTTAATTGGCATGGCTACTTGGGATATAGTTACATCAGGATTGCACATCCAATTATCCAAGAGTTTCTAAAAATCTGCCCTGTGCTTTCTGAAATTGAGAAGAACACATTGAAAAGAAACTCTGAGCGCACTTTAGCTCTTCTTTGTGTTTAACAAGAGTAGTGAGAGTTTACACCAAGAAACTGTTGGTCGTTGTGGTCTCTAGCATGCCGACATCACCGTTTGAACAGCCCCCTTGGAACCTGCTGTCCTATAATTGTAGTCTCTAGGTTGTCTGTGTCACCGTGACAATAGCAGCAGCTTGGCCAGGGGACGGCTTGGATGCTCCCAGCTCCTGTTTTGCTCCTTTCCTTCTCCTGAGTAGCATTTGATGGAGCTGCAAATCATCGCACCTCTGTCTTTTCAAAAGATGGTTCATTGCTTTCCTAAAAAACTACATTTAGGGAAATATTCCCACTCCCCCACCCCCAAAAAATAATCTTACACATTCTCTTTTTGCCTTTTCAAACGATAAATAGACAGAGAACAATTTAGCCTGTAATGATCGTCTCTCTTGTTGTACTTACAAGTGCAAATCATACCAGTCAGATTATAAAACTAGTCCTTTTTCCGTGTTGTGAAGATTGGGTGGGATAGTTTCTAATACTCAGTATTTTGCTTTTGCTACATAGTGAACTAAAGGATTCTAGCTTATTTTTCTGGGATAAATAAATGTTTTTTCCCCTCTGTTTCAATATAAATCTTAGGTATATATTATATAGCATTCAATGTTTTACTCAAAGGCTATTATTGAGGAGCCTCCCCCCCATAATCTCTCCAAGTCTTGTTTTTATATAAATTTGAACTTCCATACCCTAGAATGGTGTAACTAAAGGGCTGGATGTTAGCTTTCATTCTCTCTCAAGGAGAGAGTTGTGTTGATGATTTCCTTGGCTGGTGCTTTTTGTGGCACGAGTCCCATCTTGGTCCTAGTAATGGTCTGTTCTCCTTTTGCAAAGCACTTCCTTAACAAACATTGTCACTCAGGTTTGGCCGCTAAGCAAACTCCAGGAGTCTGACACAAACCCATTCTTTCTACTGCCGTCTGGAGGAACGAGGTGATTTCTCTGCCTGACTTGTTTCCGCTGTAGGGAAGTGGAGAGATGCGGTGTGTTGGTGTGTTTCCCGGGGCATCACTCCACTTCCTCTGGATCATGGGACTAGCACTTTACCTGCTCTGCTGTCTGCCAAAGGAACAGGCAGCAGTCCGTGTGGAAATCCTCCTAGGTCGACTGTGACATCTGTCTCAAAGTTCATCACAGAAGCACTCGGCATAGCTTCTTCCTGTCTATTACTCAATCGCCCACACATCCTTCATAAACACAGCACAAACACAAATCCCTCATCGTCCATTCATTTACCCGATGTCTTGTTGTGGTCCCAAAACGTGTAATACAAAATCTCCTTCTAGAGTGTTATATCAGAGAGATGGAACTCTTCAGGCACTGTAGATGAATGTTCTATGATTGGTAACACAGTGCGCCCTCATTAAAAAACAGAAATATTCCTAGAATCGAGTTCTCAAACTTAATTAGTATCGTCAAATGGATGTCCGGTGTAGGCATCTTGGGATCCAGCACGTAGATCTGGTTTGATGCCTTCAAGGGAATCGCCCTGCATCTGCTGTCTTTGTCTAGTGTTCAGCCAGGAGAGTCCTGTGGTTTCATCTCTCTGAAGCGTCCTTGGAGAGTGACCGTTTCAGTCATTCACTGCCCCCAGAACTCCTGTCTCTGTTGTCTCTGAGTCTTCTGTGCTGAGGGTCTCTTGTGTGTTACGCCCAGCCACTAGAAGGAAATTTGGTCTTTCATTTAAAGAACCTGAAAGTGCTTACTCTCGTCCGCTACCCATGCCTTTCAGTTCTGTCCTTCCACCTCTAATGAGATTCAGGGTTGGGGAAGGGTTGGAGTCGGTTCTACCCACTGATCTGCAGCTTAGGGCCACTCTCTGCCTTCTTTGAATCCAAGTGTTTTGAGAGGAAACATACAGGACTTGGAGCAGTTAATGAGCCCAGCATAGGCCTGGGTGTTAAGGGTGCAATTATCACCTTCCTTTTGGATGTGGTTTGGAACAGGCACTGGCCTGTTGGAAGGTCTCAAGCTGGCCAGGTGGGCCTGGTCAGGGTAAAAGGAAAGAGTATTTTGATAAGCTGAAGCTCCTAACTGTTGAACAGTAAGGAAGGTACTTGATTTTTCTTTAGGACTCTGTCTTGTAGTCTACCCCTGTTCAAAGACAGATACCATATTCCTTATAAGAGGGTAGGTTGTAGTATCTGGATCAGATTGTAATTTGTATTTTTCAAATGAGCAGAAGAGAGATAATCATGTCAAATCCCTTCTTTTTAATCCAAGCTGAGAGAAGGCCCACACTGTGGCTGGGGAGATGGCTCAGGGGGTGCTGCAGTAAAAGTTCAGTTGGTAAAGTGCTTGACCTGCAAGCATTAAGGACCTGGGTTTGATCCCCAGAACACATTTGAAAAAGCGAGCGTGTGGCCATACACTCAGAAAGCAGAGAGGAGTCCTGAGCTCACTGGTCAGCCAGTCTCAGTGACAGACCATGCTCAAAAGAAGTAGATGACACCCTGAAGATGGCACTCTATCCACTGCACACCTACCCACACATGTGAGCATACTTGTGCACACACATGCACACAAACACACTTTCAAAAGGACAGCCTACCTACCATAGTTGCCTCCAATTACATCATCATAAACAGTACCTTCCCCTCCATCTGAGGCATACTGTAGTCAATCCCCTCCAGAGATCATACACTTACACTTTAAAGGACAGAGTACTTTTACACTTGAAAAGAACTGTTGGTGTGTATGTACATATGATGTATATGTGTCTAGCGGTTCTGTGATGACACTCAGCTGCACCCATTGGTGTCATGCCTTCAGATTTTCTCATAAACGGTAGTATTTCAGCTCTTTTGGAAAGTGGTCATTTCTTCCTGGGCCTAAGGAGTCTTCTAAGAATCCGTGAAACACTTCCCTGTGTTCAGAACACATTTCAAGTTCATTTAAATTGTCTTTAGTTCTAGTTATCATTATTATTACATGCATGTGTGTGTGTGTGTGTGTGTGTGTGTGTGTGTGTTGTGCGTACGTGTGCGTGCATTCCTGGACTCTGTCCTTCAGCTTTTTTAAGCATAAAGTTTAAACAAAGCAGCAAAGGAAGCAGGAAGCTGGGGAGCTGCTATTCTGCTGCCTCAGCAGGGTGGTTCCAGGAAGTGCAAGGAGACACCATTGCTGATAAGTGCCCACTGCAGCCTGGTCTGGAGAGACAGGAAAATGACCAGCTTTCTCGCTGCTGTCTGGATTTTGTCGTGTGAATTTTGTTGTTTATGGCCTGCTCAGTTCATAGACAGCTTTACAGAATTTTTATTGAGCTATTTTTTGTTTTGATTTAAAGGTGAAATCTACACAAAGTAATCCTGTCCAGTGTGGTTTTTAAAGGGTATTTTGAGCCTTACTCTCTCCATCATCTGTATAAGTAACCCTGGTTGTTACAGATGTTAATCCTGTTGATCAATCTAGGTCCATCTTCAAAGCGGGAGTCCTCCCCAACTGTTTTCCAACACAGAATATTTGCAGATTTTTAAAATTTTAACTGTTAATAAGACAAACAAAAGTAGTTAGCATCAGGTAGAGTTAAAAGAACAAGCTGAGAACTTTTTTTAAAAGTGAGAACTTTTAAGAAGGAAAGGTCAGAATCACAGAATAAATTTAGCTTTTGTGAAACCTCATTCCACTTGCTTTTGTTAGTTAACCACTTGTGCCCTGCAGTGGCCATGTAGTCACTCAATTTGTAAAGAACTGCCCTGTGTACTACCCCTTTACCCAGGCAGTCGACTAGCTCACCCTGAAAAATCTACCAGCAAAATCCACATGCTTCTCATGGAAAATGGCCTCCCCATAGTCTCCTCTCCCAGGTCAGTACCTGCAAGGCCTTCATCTATGGCTTCCTCTAGGATAAGGCTCTAGACCTTGGTACTTGGTGATCACACTTTTGCAAGTGCTTGTCAGAATATGTGTGTGTGTGTGTGTGTGTGTGTGTGTGTGTGTGTGTGTGTGTACACACACACACACACACACACATATATATATATCATCATGAATGAGAGGCATGGTGGCAGAACAGCCCTCAACTGCATCATCAGGCACATGAAACTGTTTGCTCATAGCTGGGTTGATCAGGAAGCAGAGAGTAGACATGAAGTAGGCCAGACTATAGAACCTAAAGGCCACTCTATTGACTCACTTCCTCCAGAAGTGCTTTGCTTCCTGAAGGTTCTTCAGTCTCCCATATTATCACCATTCACTGGGTCTTCAAACACAGAGCTGATGGGGGGGGACATTTCACATTCAAATCACAACCAGGTTAATGGAAGCCTCCAGAATAATTATATTAGACCAGAAACACTGAGCCAGAACAGGCTGGGGGGTCCCATTTCTCCACTCCTTTTTCCTGAATTTTTAATGTTCATTATTTATCAGGAACTATGCTGAGATCCTCTGTTCAAAGAGATAAACAAACAGTCCAAGGGAGCAAGCCTCGTCAGGACAGAACCATAAGGAGAGCATTGATGGGAATGCTGCTCTGGGGCACTGTTCTGATGTACTTTTGTGGGCATGGTACAGAGGCCGTGCTTAGCTCATCCTGCAAAGGTCAGGAAGCTGCAGGGAACTGCTGTTACATGGAATCCTGTAGGATGACCGTGCATTTACTAGGTAAGCTATCTTCTTACAGAGCAGGAAATGAGACTTGAGCAGGGCAAGTTCAAAGAACTGTAAAGAAATACAGTTAAGCTAAAGCTGCATTTTTCTGTTTGGCTGCCATAACCAAGTGCCCCAAACTGGAGAGAGCTTCAAACAACAAACATCCATTATCTTGCAGTTCTGGAAGTAGAAGTCTAAGTTTGGCATTGGGAGTGGACAGGGTGGCGTGCCCAGGAGAAACCTCCCTTGTCTCTTCCTAGCTGTGCCGTGTGGTGATTGGCAGCAGTACTGAGCGCTGCTGGTGGGAGCAGCATCCTTCCCTCTGTGGCCTGCATCATCACTTGGATGCCTACGTTTTGAGGCTATAGTTTTTCTCCTGGAAGGGTATCAGCTGAACTGGACTAGAGCCCCTTGGGAATATCTTACCTTGATTACATCTGCAAAGAGGACCCTGTTTCAAAAGATGACATGCACAGGACTTAGGACTTTGACATAGCGGTATCCTGAGGAACAAGAGCAGGAAGGCCAAGAAGATAATTTACTTTTACAGTCAGGGTCCATGCAGTCTAAATTTTACTTATTTAGAGACCTTGACATATTCCTATTAGAAAACCCAGCTTTTTTTCCCCCTTTTTTTTTAAAAAAAAAAAAATGTGCATGAGACAAGCCTTTGTCAGTTGATTTTTACCAGTTCAAAACTTAAGGATGGATTTTTTTTTTTTCTCTATTAAGTGTTATTGTGCTGACATTAGCTAAGTAATTTCAGAGTATTCTCACATCCTGTCTTCACTGTCCCATCTAGCCCTGGGTCATATCTGATAGTAAGCCATCAATCACTTGATGTAGCTTATGGGTTTTGTTACTGTTGATGATGTGTGTTTGTTTTAAAGTGCTAGCTGAGACAAAGCCTTGTGGGATATCCCTAGAGGCTTTGCTCCATGTTTGGTGAGTTATCCACTTATCCAACACAAATTTCACTTTTCTTCATCTGATTGTGTGACTTATGAGCAAATAATTTCTTTTTTATTTACCACCATTAAAATAGCCCTCTCTTTCTCATATCTCCCCAAATAAAGCCAACATTTAGTGCATGTGGCTTGCTCTTAAGGAACCCACCAGTTGTGAGTTTCTGGGAGACCTGAACAAATGCCTCTTTACCCAAGAGAGGGCACAGATGACACACAAGGAGCCATTGGGTTTACTGAGGTCACTTACAGAGGTGACGTCAAAAAGCCCACCCCGGGACAGGTGACAGAACATGGAGAGCTGCTTCCATGAGGCTCCAGAGCAATTGCAGGCAGTTCCACTAAGGTGTCCCTCACTGCCTGAGCAGTTTTGTGGGGTAGCCTGTGAGTGCCCTGCGCCCCCTTAGCTTCCTGAGTGTTAGGAGCTGCTTCCTCCCTCCATGGGGAAGTGTTCGCATTTGGAGGGAAGAGCCACCCACTAGTGCTTGATCTTTTCCCAAGTCTCTCAGGTTCTCCTCTTCCCAGGCTGCTCCAGAGCTTGGCTATCAGTCAGCTTTCACTTTCCCAACTTTGCATTCGTAGCATCTCGGAGTTTTTCGTTCTTTCAAAGATTCTAGCATTTTGCAATCCATGATTACCTGTTCTGTTGTGCAAGATTTCGAAAAACAACCAAGATTGGGGAAATTCTTACTGGCTGGGTCACATAGATAAGCGTTTACCACAGCCCCCTCCCTTGGAAAGTACAACCAGAATACTTTCCAGAAAATGTGGTGAATCTGGGTTACAGTGAGAGTGAAGCGTAGCGCCTTCATTTCGGATGTGGCAATTGAGTGAAACTGACACCAAAGTAATTTTAGAGCATTTGCTTCGCTTCAGCTGCATTCTTTCATACAAAGATAATTTCTCTTTGCCGTTCTCATTGCGTCAAGTTCTGAGCCTTTGTGTGTCTACTCCAGTGCCTTTGGAATGCTTGCTCATCGCTATCTGCAGTATCTAAGGACAGTGTGGTTCAGGGACAGACCGTGGGTAATCAATATGGGAGACTTATTTATCCCTCCCCTTCAGCTCTGCTCTTGGAGCTGCAACCATTGTCACAAATGACCTTTGAGCTGAGTAAATTTAAAGATGTCAAGCTGCTGGCTGGCGTTGCCTTACTTATGTGGACCAAGGATGCCCTTCACTATGATCCACTTACACCAATGTCCAAATTTGTCAGAAGTGAAATAAGGAAGATAGACCGTTTCCCCCACCAATCTCTTCTCAGCCTGGCTTCCCGAGAGTTGGAGAGTTGCTACCTTAAGAAAGGACGAAGTGTGCTCGGTAATCAGTATACTGATGCCGTATTTTGTATCACGGCCAACTTTAGTGTAAGTGCAAGAAATGTCCAGTTTGACTCACGTGCTTTCGGCCTGTGGCATAATTATGAGGATCATTTAGGTAATTTTGCGCTCTGTTCTAAGTGTTTCAGAAAGCAGGCTTGCTTTCGCTCTCTGTCATTCCATCCTTCTTTGAATGAAGTAATCGTTTGTGGTTTTCAGTGCTGGCGTTGTGCACATTCAATTTCTACAGGCTCTGACTGACTCTGTGTGTGTGTGTGTGTGTGTGTGTGTGTGTGTGTCTATTTTGCTTAAGTGCAAAATATTTAGAGCTATTTGAAAAGTAATTGTCTGGGCTTCTACCATGCCCCAATTCTGTAATTTCCTTGTTGCTACTAATTTTTTATTTCATGTTAATGAATTAAATTGCTTTCCTTCCTGTGTTTCTATAAGCTAAATTAAGATAAAATTCTACAAATATCTATTCTCCAAGACAATGTAGTATTTCTATCTCTGCCAATATGCCCTTTATTTTCTCACCAAATGCTTTCATTGGGGAGAAATTATATTGCCTGTTTATATTTTATGTGTTCAACCAACACATGTTGAGTTTTCATATGCGATATCCAAAGAGAACTCTGCTAAAAGGTAAGAAAAGATAGTGAGTCTGTTCTTTCTTAACATTTTGCAATATAGGGCCATGTTAATATTTTGATAAGAAAGTATTCCAGGTTGCCGTTAGCGGTATCCTTATTTGAGAGGGGGTGGAGGAAACAGCCATTATGGACCAATCTGTACAGTCTTTTGTGAGGATGGCTGGCCATTTATCCATGAGGATACAAAGAATGTCACAGAGCTGGCTGTTGGCTGTATTAGAACCTGAAGACACAGCTCCACTGTTGTAACTCTCTGCCTTCTATCTGTAATAACCAAGTTTTCCTTCTGGTAAAGTACAACATAAGGTGAAATTATCAAAGCAGCAGAAGGAATACATTTTAGAGCGTAGTGGAAGAGGAAAGCAGTTAATCGTGATGGATTCGTCAATCCCGAGATAAAAGATTAGTTTCTATCATCAAGGTGTCTTTGCTTCCTGACTGATATTTCAATCAGCGTATAAGACTTTGAGATCAATTTCATAACTAATACACTTAAGCATCCTTGGTTCTATTTCCAACATATATTATTTCCCTGTAACACAGCAGTATTTGGGAATGCGAATTTGGGTCCAGCTATCTGTGACTGTACCTTAAAGAGCTGCAGTACAGTGACTTGTGGAAATAGTTTTGAAATGTGTATAGACATTGGTGTGCTGTGTGCTCTTGTGCAGCTACTTTAGCTTGGTTGCTAATTGGGATAGAATTGGTTCTAAGCTGTAATCATAAATCCATGCAATAAATCAAAGTCTATATAATGTTTTTATTTAGAAGAGAAACTATACATTTTTCACAGAATATGCCCCCTCCCAAATTGGCATCTTTGCTGTTTTTAGTGAAATAGTTTAATATTTATTATCGATACACTTTTTATTTATAGCTGAATACGGTTTGAACTGTACTGGTTTTGTGCTGGAAAGTTGATGAGGATGGTTTTGAGTTTAGTGAGGAAGTTTATTCCAAAATCTGGAGAATGAGCAGTTTTGTTTGTATTTGATGTTCGATGTTGGGAAGAAACAAGCATGTGGGTGTATGTTTGCTCTGGAGACGGAAATATGGCATGGCCCATGATTCTGGAGCTGTTGCCGTGTCTTGCCTTTCGCTCACCTGCAGCAGGGTTGAGTTTTGCTACCTCTGAGACTGTGCGATGATGAGCTGAGTTCTGCTGGGTATCCCAGACTGCAGGCTCTGGCTAGAATCACTGACCTCTCCAATTCGGATACGTGAACTTGAGGGTCTCCTGTCTCTGTCTCCTGAGTTCGCCAGCAAGCCCCTGGCTTCCATAGCAGATGCCTGGGACTATTTTTCTCAGAAGTTTAATTGAGCATTTAAGGCTCCTTCAGAGAAGCTATTTGTCTTAAATCTGTGCTGGCCTCTAGAAACCCCCAGCTCTCATCAGACATCCACATTAATTTTTTAAGCATACAGCAGAGTAAATTAAAAGACATGGCTCTCTTCGCCACTCTTGGACATAAACTATTTGATGAGTCTTGCTAAAATCTTGCATTTGCCATTTAATTCTACAGTTGAAAAATCTGCAATCAAGACCTCTCACCCTTTCCTGGAAGGCAGGCCACTCCAGAACCTTCCCACCTTTGGTTTCTGTGGTTCTTCCATAGGTTTGCAGGAAACATATTCTGCTGTTCATGGTTCTTCATAGCCTACCTGGATTTCTGTGCTCTCCAAAGGCTATTTCGCTCAACCTGACATTCCTTCTGTATTTATGCCTTCTTGGTTTTGCATTCTGCAGACAAGATCTTGTATTTTATTTTAGCACTAAGGTGGTTTTATACTGAAAATTCCTCACGTCTCTCAAAGGCTTGTCCCCTTCATAGTGGATCTGGCATCTTATACATTTTTCATAGGTCTTGTGTGACGAAGGTCACACTGGAGCATGCTGTGAATATTGGTGAGTTGCGTTCTTGATTTGATCTTTCTTTTCGTGCTATGCTTGGTCTTTCCTGTGATCAGCTGGCCTTCCGCACCAGTGCTTCAGCTGTATCTGACCTTCAGGTCTGCAGTTCCTTTTCTTGCTAAGCATCTTTCTTCCAGAAACTATGGCTTTGACTCCAGCTGTGTGAAACATGGTTCCCTGTGCTACAGAAACATGGTTCCCTGTATACCAGAGTCCTTTCCTTACAAAGCCACCCCTCACAACCACACAGCACAAGTGGATGGGTGGTTATCTGATTTGGCTGAAACAGCTAAAATGGAAACTGCAATGTCTTTACATATCTATATATCTATCTATATATCTTTAATGTTTTTATGTCCTAGATCAGTTTTCTGGGAACCATGAAAACTGTCAGCATGAAACATAAAGTCTTAGAAAAAATCTGTTTGAACTTCATTGTCTTAATTTAGAATTTTCATATCTAGTATCTCATCTTCAAATCCCTATTACTTCCTCTACTAAATAAATAGTGAAAATATTACCAAGTGAATTGTTTAAGGTGGTAGGGATTCATAGGTAAATCACTCCTTCTGTTTCACCCTTGACCTTGTTCACTAACATCTTTGTGTTAAATGGATGTCATTTGTACATTGTTTCGTTCCTCTGTGTCCAACCACACAGATGAGCTAAAGCAAATCTTAGGAAATCCCCTTTTCCTAAGAGGCCCTTAACGAAATAAAGCAACAGAAAGAGTGAGCTAGAACACTCCCATCTTCAGCCTCATCTGTATGCCTGTCAAGATAGGGGTGAAATTATGGTTTGGGGCGGGTAGGGGTATGAGCATATAGCCAATGTGCCCATGGAGGATCTAGGGTGAAGATAAATTTGTATTTGTATATGAAAGTTTTTTCCCTAACAATTTCAAAATAACAGGAGGGGATTTGACTGATAATCCCCAGAATCATTCCCATGAAAAAGGTCCGTGAATTACTCCTCTATAACTTTAAGACTAGTTGTGCCTCCTCTCACTGCCATATTTTATTGGGCATCTTATCCCAAGATAGACCAATGTGACCTCTTTCTGAATGTCATCAACATCTGTCCTAGAGACATTAGCGGTGACAATCTGCCCTTTCCTCATCTAAAGCATGCAACTCAGGAGTGGAATTGCTTTGAACCTATCTGTGGTTGGTGACCCAAGTTTCTGTAATTGTCAACATGCGTGGCCTTTAAACTCCAAAGCAAACTTCCTGCCCTGTATCTTTGCTACTTATTAGCAACGTAACCCTGAAGACTCACTCTGCCCCTAAGGTTCAGATGTACTAAGCAGAAATTGTATATCACTTATTCAAGAGAAAAAGGTTGTTGCAAAGATTAAATTATGAGGCAATCACTCAGTAGTCCATGGCACAAAATAAGAGCGGGATTAATATAAAGTTCATCTTTGATTCTCCCCCACCCTCGGATTAACTAAGTTATCAGCTTCCAATGTTTTTTCTTTTTTTCTTTCTTAGTTTTTCCTCATTTCGTGCTCTCTGTCCTTGCTGGGTGTTATCATCTATATAGTCACGTCGCCTCGTTTTGTTCTTAAACATAAAGTAAACATAAGCCACCCTCCTATATTCATGAACACTAATTGGCTTTCTCAAATGTAACGTATCCTTTTTTGTTGACATTATAAATGCATAGTAGTTCTTACTATTGTTTTTAACGTGCTCAGTGCCTTTGCCGCTTTAATGATGTCCATAGTATATTCCAAATCGAGCACACACACTGCAAGTAGTACCTTGAAGTGACAAGTATTAAGATAACCTGTCAACCATGATCGCCATCTGTTGGTGGTGGTTGGTGTAGACTCCCGCCTTCTAAGCTGCAGCACCTGTAACCAGAAAGAGGGGGAGGGAAACACACACCTGCAGGCACTCATCACTTAAACCTATAAGGAGGTGCACCACTAGTCAGACCTAGGACTTCGGGTGATTTTAATTTTGTCAACCTCATATCTGTGCTCTAATTCCAGCAGTACATGTCGTTCTTGTGCTGAAAATACATTTAAAAGAAAGATTAATTTTAAGGGAGAAAACTATGGGGACCCAGCAGATAATTTTTTTTAATTAAAAACTAAAATATAATTTATTTTAGCTGTAAGTGGAAATGGGAAAAAAGGCAGTAAAGTCATTGCAAACTAAAGGAGTTTTCGTATACTCTGAGCAGTTGTTCAGCCGTGATCACATGAGCAAGTAGGTCTAAGTGTGAGTTTTTACTTGTATCCTCTCCCTTTGAAATCCTAATTATTCTGCAGTCACGTCTCTTAATTACTTCTTACCCTTTTACTGCCAGCACTTCCTCTGGAGTGGATCAGCTCCTCTTAACAGAGAGTACTGTAATCAGGGTAGTGAGGGCTGCGGTCTGAACGCCTTACTTTGAAGTTGGATAAAACCTATGAGCATAGACACATCTGCTCCGACACAGCACGACACCGTGCATTCTTGAGTGTGCTCCTCCTTGGTGTTCTTAGAGTGTGCATTCTGCCAGTCAGGACCCCCCGTGTGCCCAGTACATTGTACATCTATTTTCCTTAATGAATTTTTTTTAACAAATTAAGCTGCATAGAGGAACAAGGGAAGCTGAGAGTTTTTATGAATTTGTACCCAAACATCTGGTAATCTTGTGGGCACTGGTGATTGATGATAGACTTAAGTTCTAATTGCCTGTTAACCCCCCCCCCCCAGTATTAAATCTTACTGCAAGTAAAGCCATCAGGACAACCGTCATCATTTTGCATGGTGCTCTGAGGGCAGCTGCTGAGTGGGTAACTTGGAAAAGATGCGTAATGAAAGGGAAACCCCTCAACATCCCATAGTGGCTCAAGATAATCACCTCCCCGTGTACAGAGAGGCAGCAGACCACGACCCCACAGATAGTGGAAGTCTTTCTAACCTTCTCTGAAATCACAGTCTTTGGTCCCAGCCCACGAGCAGACAAAACCATCATGGAAAGTAAAACTGATAAATTTCCAGAAATGTCTCTTCTGTTCCTCTCCTCTCCATCAGTCTAGAACCATGTGTTCGTTTCGTGTTAAAAATAAAAGAAATCTGTGCTGGTGCCAAAGCAGAAGAGACCGACTGGTCCTCCCATCTCCTTTCATAGCTGAGCGCAGAGGTTGCAATGAAAACATAAATATCATGTGGGTTTTTTTTTTTTTTTTTTTTTTTGGACTGGAAATTTAGGCAACGTCTTAGGCTCAAACCACAATTTTATGCTTGTTTTTGCCATTCACAAAAATGGGAATAATAACAGATTGTGAAAATAAGTAAGATACATAGCGTGCATCTAACAAAGTCCATGTAACCTCATTGTTCGTGGCACAGCTTTAAGCGTAAGTGGGAATTCAGTAACTGCAATCCCTTTATTATGTCTTCAGTGAATCAATGAGACAATTGGGGCTGGCTTCTGGGAAAAAAGATTTGAAGAGGTCCTTTGGGATCAAGCATGGGTGAGCTAGGGTAATGGACAGGTGGGATGGGCATGTCTAAAGTGGTGTTTGAGGTAAGTTTATGCAGCAGACGGGTCCTCTTAGACAGACTAGTGGAGACAAGGGGACTATTTGGTGCTTTTTAATAAGTCTAGACAGTATAGGGAAAGAAGGAATTTTGGAACCATCTGACACAAATTTAGCAAAGTTATGGTCTGCATTCAGGAATGCCTGCATTGCACAGTCCCAGCCAACTTGAGCTTGGTGGAAGATTGGAGAGTAAATACTATTGGATAAAGATTTGGGGAGGAGAAGGAACATGTGTTTGAGATGTTGTTGAGAATAGGATTTAGAAAGTAGTAGGCATGAGGCAATATTTAACTAAATACTTGATATCATAATAAAATATTAAGACATTTAAATAGAAAGAAGTAAAAGACAGAAACAAAAGCTCTTGCAGAATTTGTAAAAAAACAAAGTCAGGAAAGAGAAATGATATCATAAACAATTTAATTAATTACAACTACATCTCTAGATAAATGTCCAAATAAAAGCAGGGCCAAGGATCAAATATTAAATTTAATAAGACAGGCGAGAAAACTGAATGGACAAGGAATCAAATGGGCCACGGAAATGGAATGACTGCCCCCCACCCCAGCGTGTGTCTGTTCCCATGGTGAAGGCAAGTGCACACAGCACGGGGCTGAGAGTGAGCACCAGTGTCACCTGCAACAGAGAGGAGCTCAGTGGGGCAGGGGCGTGGCATGGCCTGAGTGTTTCCTCTTCACCTCCCCCTACATCTCTATGTCTTTGCCATCATGAAGTGTTCAGAGCAGCAGCAGAGGGGACAGTGCCAACTCCTGGCCTTCTCCTAATGTCCGACTGGTTGGCTGACAAAAGGCCCGCTCTCTGAGGCCTCAGGCCTGGTATCATAACTTCAGTGACTGTCAATCCCCTCATTCTAAGCTGGAGTCGTAGACTTTTCCCTGCTTTGGGGAAAGTGTGGGTGACAGAATGCTAAGACATGCTTTCATCAAAGACTGCAAATGAGAGGATGCTGGGAAGGATGAAGCATGTGACCTTGGAAGCTGAGTGGCTGTAAAGGGTCATCCTTACGTCTGTCTTTGTTTGTTTTTAGCGTTTGTGTTTCTTTATGTCTATTTTTTGTAAACTTACTGATCCGTGTTAATGTTGTTAGAAATGCTCAGTGTTTCCCCAGGGAATTGAAGGTGTTTGTGCTGCATGATGCCTCTGGATGCAATCATCATTTGGACCTTAAATTATCTTTACTTTCATGCCTAGTTAGAACCCATTTGACCACATGATTATGCAGAGTGGACAGAGGGGAATTAAGTGGGCAAAAGAGGTAGCTCATGCCATTTGTTTCTTCCAGACAAGTGTATTTCATCTGCTTTCAACATATAACTGTTTGTATATAACACCCAGAGAGGTGTAAAATACAGCACAGATTTCTTAGATACCTTCCCGCCGACTTAAGACACTGAAGTTCCCTTTCTCTTCCTCCTCCGTGCCTCAGTGCCCATGTGGCACCTTAGACAGGTGCTCAGCCTCCCAGCCACATCCCAGCTATAAGGCTCATTCCATTTTTAATTCTCAAAAGTCAATCATGAGAAAGACAGAAGAGAACATGTTCAGAATTTATAAATGATCCATCAGGAAAGTAGAATTTTAGAACTTACTATGTATATGTGAGGAAATTTAAGCCCCCCCCCCAAGTATGTCTTATGGATTTCTCTAAAGTTTACTTTGATTTTTAAAATTTTAAATGCTATTTTTGAAACCTTTCTCTCAATTTCTAGAAAGCAAGCATAGGTAACAGTGCTTTCCCTCAGGGTCTGCACTGAGAGGGTATGGCGTTAGTATCTGCGTGTGTATTTAAATTACATATAATCTTTAGCCGTAGTGCACTAAATCATAATATTCTGATTTTTCCTCTCCACGATTTATGTGACACCTTAAGGAATTCATCCACATTTCTCATGCATGCAATCATAGAGTTAGTGATTAGTCCCGGTTCATTGTTCCATAGTCTCAACTGTCCATCTTACACACACGTGCAAACCTTACCTTATGCCATTTAGTTTGTCATGCCTCTACGTAGATACCTGCAGCATGGCCTACAACCACACAGCACTGTTCACTGAGCCAGAATGAATAGAATAATAAAACAAATTTTCCACTGTTAGATTATCATAAAAGCTGAATAGGTTGTAGAGCTTGAATAGATCTGTGGCCTTGTATTTGGCTTTATAGTTGACCACAGACATAATGTTACAACAAGAAAAAAAAATTGTATATAGTGTATGGTACATTTTTCCCCTGAAGATTGTCAGGTAAGTCCCTGGTCTTCAAACATCAAACTTAACACAGAGCTTCAAAGGGTAAGCCAGGCTGTTCCATTTTTTTAGTTTAAAGTTCAGAACTCTCATTGCGTGCCCCATAGTAAAGAACATTTTGTACTTTTAAGTTTGCAGATGTTTGAAAAAAATATGTGTGTTCTTTGGGCTTAGACATGAATAAGAGTTCCTTACAACTTCTGTTCCCCTTTTGTTTTAGATATGGGAAAATAGTCTCCACGAAGGCAATTTTGGATAAGACAACCAACAAGTGCAAAGGTATGTTTTTGTGGGCAGTCATTTCCACAGTCATAGCTTTAGAAAGACGATGGAGGGATCTTAGGTTTCACAATTAACCTCATGGTATTAAAAAGCAAATCTCATATGTCACCCAGTTTCTGTCTTGCACAATGTCAGCATATTGCTTACGTTTGTTTTGTCCCTTGTTGGGTTTTGGCTGGAAACCCAACAACTAGCAATTTGCCAGGATTCTGGATTTGGCACCAGTAGAGTTAACATGCAAAATAGGAGTTGGCATTTAGCCCCTGCCTTTAAAAGGGGGAGTAGAGGTAGAGAATAGCTTTTCTTTCCTGAGCCTGAGGAGATTAGCGCTGCTTACTGGAGACCATTGGACTGTACTAAAGAACTGAAAAGATTACATATTGTGTAAATTGGCTCTATTAATTAGAATAGAGTAGTTTTAAGCAGTGCTAATTACATGTTTCAATACTCGCCATTGTTCTCTGCTGAATGCCTGTTGACAATATTGGCAGCAGGGAGGAGAGAGCCATTTTCACTGACCAAATTGTATCAGGGAGGGGAGGTCACGCGCCCCTTTGAAATATGCTGCTGCATTAATTTGATGCACTGACCTTCAGTTTTCCATGCAATTAGGATGAGCTCATCCGGCTCCGTGAGCCATGAGCGAAGGCGTCTAGAGCAGGGCAGCCCAGATGCTCTGTGCGTCTGACTTTTAATGATCCAGCATCTTAACAATAGCCATGTGATTTCTAGGAAAATGGAAGAATGGAGTCAGCTGACTTCGAATCCAACTACTGACCCGGGGAATTGAAGCAAGGTTGACAGGAATAGGCAGAGAAGGCAAATCTCCTCATTAATTAGACCCCAGTTCTTCAAGGAGTGCTGATGGGGCATTGGCTTAGCAATGAAAAAGGCAGGGAACATAAATGAAGCCTATGGTGAGGCCTCCCCTTGTAAGCCCGTCCTCTCCTTTAATCTAGACTTGAAGTGGTTCATTGTATTCTCTCCTCTTCAAAGTGCCTAGATTTAAAGGAGCTATTGTGGCAAATATCTAAGCCATGTTTAATCAACATGGCATATTAAGGCAGTTTTGCCTTAGGACAGTGAATAGAGTGTGCTTCATGTAGAATGGTACCCAATAAATATTTAAAATGAATTAAACCAGAGAGAGTCAAATGCATTCAGAAATGCATGCACTTAGTTGCCAAGATTAGTCTTATTTAGCATCAATAAATGATTTGGGAGATCAGACACACACACACACACACACACACACACACACACACACACACACCTTTTGGTTTTATGGAGAAAAAATAGGCTCTTGCCAAACACAGTAGATAAATGACTTTAGCCTACCATTCCTCCCTCCCTTTCTTCGTCTCTGCAAAGGAATCTGATGTGGCAGTTCAGAATACTGAAAAGAGCAGGGCTGCATGGTGAGTGGGAAGAACCGCTACTCCCAGTTGAGCTCTCTAGTACATACTGAAAGACACTCGTGTGTGCTCTTCTCCAATGGCTGCCGGTTTTCTAGAAGCCAAAATTCTATGCCATGTTCAGTGGGCAAGGGCATGAGTAAAAAGAAACCACAGCTAATCTCACACTACCATTTGCAAAGCTGCATGTTTGGAAAGGGTCCCTAGATAAAGTCAAGAGGTTTATGAGGCTTCTAAATAAAAGTAAGGGTGATTCAGAGCTGACATTCAACCAAGTCTCCTGGACACCTTCCCATCAAGTGTGTCTTGGGAGACACTGCCTATGTGGGCCAGGCATGATCCCTTCCGAGATTCTCAGTCTCTCAGCCTCTGGGCAGTGTGGATTGCAGATGTGCATGGGGTATGGAATACGGATGAGGGAGAAGGTAAGCAAGAGTGGGTTTGTAAAGTCATGCAGGCCAGAATGACTTACAGGATAGGGAAGTAATGTAGAGACAAAAGAGAAATAGCAGTTTGGTTCATAATAAAGCCAGATAACATGCTACCCACAGTAACATGCTGTGGTCGGTATATGTGTATGTGTGTATAGTTTTTCACATATGATAGTTCAGGTGAATATAGATAAATTAGTGCATAAGAGATTATAGAGATGAGAAACACTATATTGAATACAATTTCTGGAGATTAAACATATTCAAGAATTTCATACACCACACCAAGACATTTTAAAAGGTCATGGGACTTGTTCAAAAACACTTGTGGCCCCTATTTTGGACAGAGTTAAGTTGAAGCAAACATTAATTCTTAATAAGGTGCATTAGTTGATGAAGATTCCATTGGTATTTTATATTTCAGTTTTTGTCAAGATTTAGCAAACAAAAGGTTTCACATGCTTACCAGTAATATCATAGACGGGTCAGGACAGAAGGAGCTCACAAAGGATTGACTGAGGAACTGAGTTGTAGATGAGATGATAGCACACACACACACACACACACACACACAAACATACTCTAATGTATGTGAAAAATGGGTGAGGATAAATCAGATTGGTAAAGTGGGAACAGAAAAATTCATTTTGTTACAAAACGAGCCTGTATTTGCTAGAAGCCGAAGCAGAAATGGAAAGCACAGTTCTGCCTGTGTCAGGTCTTCACACAGTGGGGCAGACTGAGTAAGCAAGATGAATATGACTGTTCATCATGGGACCTGATGATTTATCTCCTGGGAGCATCCGCGAGCAAACTTATAAGTTTCTTAGTAATCCTCACCTTCAAGGACAGCTGAATCCCTGTTTATGTAATGAAATCTAATTAATCCTATAGGTCCTGTATACATTTTCTAAGTCTTACCTTTACTTGAAAGAAGTACAGGTAAATGGAAAGCACATGGCTGTATGCTTACCTGTTGTGTTTATCTTCAGTAAGTGATTATGAATTCTTAGAGTAGGAGTCAGAAAGGCCAGAAACACATGTTAACAATGACTGAATGCAACAATTGTGTATTTCTCTTACAAAGAAAATAAAATCAAAGAATGGTCCTATTACATGAGCAGATTGCAACTTCAAGTACAATAGATAGCACCATAGTGGAGATGTTCTGCTCATTGTAATATATTGGCAGTGGCAGAGTTGGTGGAAGGACACGTACATCAAGAGGAGCTGCATCATTTCTGTGTAGCATGATGTGCATTTATAATCTCTAGAAACTGTGGAGTTGTATGAGAAAGAGACAGAGCTCTCCTGCATATCCCAAGAGTGATGCATATTAGCATAAACCCCAAATATGTTCAGCCTGTCTCCTAACCTGGTGGTTGAGGGGCACTATCTGCGTTAGCTGGGATCGGCTGCCTCCTTTTTCTTCCCAGTCTGGCTATTTCTGTACTGGCTAAATCGAATTAAGCCTCTTTCAATTCAATTCTAAGTAATATAAAGAAGCTGCTGCTTGCTTCAGCTTCCGCGGCCATCTCTCCTGAAACGTCCGCTTCTGCAATCGATTGTCTGTCCCATTACAGCTTACTTTGTGGGGAGCGATCTTTGAGACTAGCGCTGCAGCATGGCTGTTGGATGTGTCTGTTTCACTCCCTCGCTGTGTGCTCGTCCCTGTCACACCAGTACACTACTCAGAAGTCCTCATAAGTTCTGAATATCCATTGTAAACAGGGCTCCTCCTCTTCACAGCCTGATTCGTGTCATTCTCTTTCAAATTGTACTTATTAAAATTACCTTTAGAGCCAGGTGTTGCAGTACTCATGAGGCTGAGGAAGAATACAGGTTCAAGGTAGCCTGTGCTACATAGCCAGACCTTGTCTCAAACAAAAATTTAAGTAAATACATATTTCTATTTAAGTATATATATGTACACACATATATTCACATATGTATGATAGAGATACATATTTATACAAAGATAAAACTTCATAGGTGATTTGAGTTCAGAGAAAAGCTGGTATTTGGTCTAGGCTTGTAGCTAACCCTTTAAATCGTGCTATAGATACTTACCTGTTCCTCAGTAATATGGAGACTTGCTGCAATGACACCTGTGATTGTCTGCTTTCACTCAGTGATCCCTGATGGATCTGTGAGGGTCGTGGGCTGTTTGCTCTGTCCTGTGACAGTCCTTTTCGCTAGTCTGAAGTGCTAGGTGCTATCAATGAGTATGTTGTGGTCCTACCCACCTCAGCCGTCTACCTCCTAATTTCCTGTTTTGATTTATTGTGGCATGGAACCATAGCGGATGAGCTCATTAGCAGTGTTTGTCAAACACAGGTAAATGAGCACTGACAAGTGGCCTTTCGTAGGTGGTTCTGTGTTTTGCTATACTGCATTCTATCTTTAGACTTTACTCAAAGATACATGAAATGGCTATTTTGAGTATTGGGAGCTGTTCATTTGCTCCTTTACTTTGAAGGAAACGAATGTTATTTTAGGTAAATGAGTATTTTTAACCAGGTACTGAAATTTAGTATCAAATGTTCACACTTATTTTAACTTTGAAAACTAAGAGATAGTCTATAGAATACATTATTTTTAGTTCTGTCACTTTTCAGCTCAGTCACATAGCTCAGTGCTTTCTGCTCTATCTTTTAAAAGTTTGTCTGAAGTTATCTCTCACAACACCCCTTTATTTTTTTTTACCTGGATTAGCAACTTAACTGTCAGTGTATTTTGAATAACTATGAGACAGTTTTTAAGAAGACAGAACTCAAAGCTACTCCCCACCTACCCACACACATGCTTTTAAGGGATGCCTTGAAGGGCTGAAGTCTGAGGAGGCCACTGCACCATGGCTGCGGGCACCTGTGTGCCACTGGACACATCTGCTTCTGTTGCCTGTATCACAGCCAAAATGAAATCCTTTCTTTTCTTCTTTTTTCTAAAAAAAAAAAAAAAAAAAAAAACGCTTTACATAATCGAAAAGTAATGGCTTAAGAAATGTGTCTTCTGCATTTCAGGTTATGGTTTTGTTGACTTCGACAGTCCTGCAGCCGCCCAGAAAGCTGTCTCTGCCCTGAAGGCTAGTGGAGTGCAGGCTCAGATGGCAAAGGTGAGTGGGGCCTGTGTTCCTGAAGGCTGCTGCTCCTCCCTCCCTCCAGACACTGCTGTGCACCCGGGCATTCTCAGCAGTAGCAAGTACCACAAAGGTGTCCTTCCTCATAGTCTAAAGGAGGATTGACAAATGTATATACTTTGCACAGTGAATTATTTATCCCCATAAGTCAATCCAGAAATAACCCGATTTTACTCGGTAATCGGAATTCCAGAAGGCTTTCAGATGTATAGTGTTTTCTGGAAAAAGAAGTTTAAAATTCATTGCTTAAGGAAGTAGTCCATTATAAGCACGCCTCAAAGAGAAGGTAATGGAATATGCGTGTCTCAAAAGCAAACTGAGAAACTATCTGGGAGAGGAGGGAAACTAGCAAACAGAAGAGAGGAAGAATGGGGAACGAGAACAGTGTATCATAATATATATGTATAGAAGTGTCACAGTGCATGATAATCAGAAGATTAATTTAACTGGTAATTGAGGATGGGGATTGGAAGGTGGCTGCTTGGTAAAGTGATCATCATGCATGCATAATGACTTGAGGTCAGGTCCCTAGCAGGCATGTAAAAAGCCAGGCCGGGTAGAATACTTCAGTGATCTCTGTGCTGGACAGGGAATAGGAGGGTATCATGGGCTTGCTAGCCGGTCAGTCTAGCTGAATGGGTGTGCTCCCGGTTCAGTGAGAGAACCTGTCAAAAAATAAGGTGGAGAGCTACTGAGAAAGGCATCTAATGTAAACCTCTGGCCTCCACACACACAGTTAAAGACTGAAAAGGTAATTGTGCATAGAACGTCATATTTTAGGGATATATAACTGGCTCACACATGGATTATACAAATGAGAGATTGGTGGTAAATGCATGCTGTTTCACCTGTATAATAGATGATTTTTGTAATAGCCAGCTGATAATTTAAGTTATACGAACCTATCCTTCAGTACTTTTATATGGACTTTACTCAAGACTTGTTTCTGGTGAACTTTGAGCATTCTAGCTGAGGGATTTTATTGAAATATTCCTCCAAGTGAGGGATACGCCTAAGCACTTAAGGACTGTAAAATGAGGACCGTGTGTTTCACGTCCGTGCTAGCACAGTATGCATGAGCTTTAGTTACTATAAGACAGTGCTTTCCCTGAGCTGTGTTCCTTTTCGCTAGTTTCCTTTCTGGGAATCCAGCCAGCCCATGGCGGTGATGCACACCTTTAATCTCAGCACTCAGGAGGCAGAGGCAGGTGGATTTCTGTGAGTTCAAGGCCTGCCTGCTCTGCAGAGTACCAGGACAGCCAGAGTTACAGCAGAGAAACCCTGTCTTGAATAAATAAAAATAAAAAAATAAACCTAGAATCCAGGAATGTCATCACTTAGAAATGTAGCCAGCTGGTCTGTGTCTCCTTTTACATCAGGTTCATCCTCAAAACCATGATACTGCTGGTGAGGGCCCAGCCAATAAACGTACTCACTGCCAAGCCTGAAAACCTGGGTTCAGTCCCTGAAACCAATATGATAGAAGGGCAGAACTAACTCTTTCAACTTCTCCTGTTAGCAATAAGCACACTGTTGCATGTTTGCACAAATGCAAATATATAAAATGCTTAAGCCTTAGATGATTTGATGAACTTTGAGAAGTTAGTTTGGCATGATCAAAATCACTGGTCCAATGTAGTTATAATTCTGAAGCTAAAGAGGCATCAGGCTGTTCACCTCCAACCTGCTTTCACTGAGCCTTTTCTGTTACTTTGAGAGAAGGTCTCACATACCCCAGGCTGGCTGTACTCCCTACATAGCAGAGGATGACCTTGAGCTTCTGATTCTTTACCTCCACCTCCTAGTTACTGGCATTATAGACGTGAGCTACCAGAGTAACTTTCATAGTAGCTTTCAAGTAAGCATATTTTTATTAAAAAGAAGTAAGATCCAGAAAAGAGGCGACCCTTCAAGCACCGTGCATCTCTTACATGTTGAATTCTGTAACAGAAATTCAGTACACACTAAACACATCTCAGAGTCTTATGTCCTGGTCTTTATATAGATCAAATATAAACTTGATTTGTATCCTTATACCTAGTACCTCTAGCACATTCATGAAGATAATCATCCAAAAGATGATTTTTTTCCCCCCGAATCAGTTGCTGTGGCAAATATTTTTAAGTCTACAATTTGGCAGTGTTAATCCAAATCTTCTTTTCATAAGAGCAGTGCTCTATTATCAGGCTTTATGAAGTGCATAGGAAAATAATTTGGTACTGTCCTTGGCTACTTCTGAATAGTATCACATTATCATTCCCCGAGGAACAGTCACACGTCCAGGAAAGATGGCCTATGGAAGTCCAAGGACTATGAGGAAGACATACATCACCTGTGAAGACCTGGGAGCTAGGGTAGCTGCTGTCAGCTCTACAGCTACCTAGGCTTAGATATGCTTTGAATAAAAGAATCGACACAGATCAAGATTTCAGTAATTCATAAAAAGGATCCCTTTCCTAAAGGAATCCTTCCCATATAATCCTTCCAGCTTGTCACTGGGTTGACCTTTGGGTGTTCTTCACCTCCAGAGTAGAAGTTCAGACAAACAGAAACCATAGATAGGAAGTACCCTGGTGTGAACAATGTCCAGTGTTGGCATTGAAAAACTGTGAGACTGTAAGCACATTGCGAACACAGGAAGCCTTCTTTGCTCTCTGATTTATAGCATTTACTCCGGTCCTGCGATCAGTGAGTGACTAGACGTGATAAGCAGGGCTTCCCAGAAAGCCACAATTCTGCCCTTCACTCTGCACATCCTCACTCGCTCTGCGAAGCTCCTTACTTCTCTTTGGATAGTGTCCTAGGAGAGGTCCCGGGCTTCTTCAGCTACTCCCATCTCAGAAAGTCCCTTCTCTTGATTTTTTCACACCACAAACGTTATAAAATGAAGCATCTCTTATTACACTTACAGCTTTTCCTGTCTGCATTCATATTGTCCGGCCTCATCTGAGGTGATGTTTAAATAATGAGCCCCCCACCCAGCACACACAGAGACCCTTACATTTCAGCTACAGTGTGTATAGAGTGTGGGGTCATGTATAGAGGCTTCACAAACTGCCCAGAGCCCTACAAAATATCTGAGTCTTGGCTGTCGCTGTTTCCAAGGGAAGCCGTCACAGTGTACATTGCAATTATTTGCTGGCAACTGCATCGACTATTTGATGATCCGGAAGCAGCATTTTGAAGGTTTCCAATGATCATTCATTATGTGCATACATAGACGGACGTGATGAATGGACTTAGTTACATTGTAGCTAAATCTAATTACATTTTAGAAGATTGGTTTGGGCTGTGACTAGTGTATAATGTATTATAATTTTATCTTACTAAAATAATGCAAAATATTTTAACATTTGATTAACATTTTGATACTAAATACTTGATTTTGCAAGAAGAAATTATTAATGTATGATGTGCGATGCTTATAATTTAAATATGCAGTCCTGTTTCACGGAAATTGTCAGTGTCGGGTAGCAGTGAAGTTTCCCGTCCTCTGAGTCAGATCTGTTCCACTGGCATTTTTGCAGTTTTTCCCCAGTCTCTCTAGACTCTCGAGCTGTGTTTTCTAACTCCTCAGAGCTGGGCAGTAGCGAATGATGGGAAGGTTTACTGGCCTAACAGTGGTGTGGTCTGGTATTGACTTCTCTCCCAGGCAACACAATGATGCTCTTTCTCATAAAGAACTCTAGGGGTTTTTCTGAGCTTTCCACCCAACCTACCACCCATCCCCCAGCTTTACTCTGATGAATTATCTCTCCCTGACTCCTAGGCAGCCTTCCTAGGGGAATCTAGTAGTCCATGTCTTTTGGGGTCTTCTAAAGCCTTACCACATAGCCCATGGGTGGCTGAGTCCTTGATTCTTCCACCTTTGCCTCCTGAGTGCTAAGATTATTCTATGCCTTACCAAGCCAGCTTCCAATGAGTCCTAGTTCCCATCTACTTTTGCAAACTATCAGTAAGAGAGTAATTACCCCCCAACCATTCTGGTAGGCCCTGTCAATCAGCTTTCTCCTTTTCAGTTGTGGGGCTTTTGAGTCATACTTGGACCCATTGAATCCAGCAAGCTGGTGGGATACAGATCAAGCTGTCAGGTCTGCTAAAAGCCCTGTGGCTTGGCTTGTAATGAGAGCATAGCAGACCACATGTGGAGGCTCAGAACATGACTGCCTTTATCTCCACATAAAGGTCATTCTCAGCCTCTGTGTCTCTTCTAGACAGATAAGAGCTGGATGATCAACCACGCAGCCTAATCCAATTCTCAGCCAGATTCTTACAGGCTTTCTCCAGGTGGTCTGGTTTCTCACTATGGATCCAAGGAGCACCTACACCCAGTGTCAAAACTGATTTAGAAAGAAGCCTGTTTTATCAACCTATTGAAAAATGCAGAGGCCTTTATAGGGTAGTCCCCTACATACCATTCTAGCACATATAATATTAAGGAACGCATTATACCAGATAGACTCTGTTTGGAAGAAATCTTTGTGGTGTGTTTGTTCAAAACAGGACTGGGTATAGGTTGACTCTGTAGGTCATATCAGTGATATGCTCTGAATGACAGCTTCCACAGGGATTAAGAACAAGCCCCACGCAAGGACTTTAGGGCTTTATTCTGCAGGCTGGCTAGGAGACATGATTTCCCATCATCTGTGGGGAGGACCAATACATAAACTTAGCAATGTTGGCTGTATGCCATCATTCTGCACAATATAAGTTTCTTTTTCATTGTATCTTTAAAGTTACAAATTATGTTTTAAAATGCCAGCAGATTCCTTGCTCTCTATCATTAAGACGGTGAGTTTGGGTGTCTGCTGAATTTTCGTATGCACTCAAGGATGACCTGGTGTACATCATTTGGAGAGATTATTTTTATGAAGGAATTTTAAGTCCGGCTCATGTGGTTGTATTGTAAGGGACCAATCACTGTCCGCTTTTTTCTGGTAAACAAATAGGGTTACTGCAATGCATTCAAAACCCACATAGTAAAGCCTTGCCCTCTTGTGTAATCGGAAGCAACAAAGGGGCATTCAGTCGCGAGAAGGCAGATATTTAATATTGCTTGACACACTGGATACCCGGGCTGATGTATGACCCCCATAGATACTAACACCCAGATTTCAAAACCGTAAACTGAGAACATTAGGGTGGCTATTTCTCATTCATGCTCTAATCTCCACATCCTTGCTCGATACCTGCTGTGTAATAAGCGTGAAGTGCTTTGCTATTGATTAAAAATATCAGCTAATCGAGTGAAAAAGCTTTATTCAAGGTTGGATGGATACTGGGAATTCAGAAAGGGATGCTTGGAAATTACATCCATTGAGTAGTACCTTGATGAAACTTAATAAGCAGAAATGGCCTTGGACTTTTTGTTTTGGTTTGGTTTTTTGGTTTTTTCGAGACAGGGTCTCTCTGTTGTAACTCTGGCTGTCCTGGAACTCACTCTGCAGACCAGGCTGGCCTCAAATTCACAGACATCCACCTGCCTGTACCTCCTGAGTGCTGGGATTAAAGGTGTGTGCTCCCACTGCCCGGCCTGGCCTTGGACTTTTTGAAAAGCCTATATATGTGAAACTTAGCAGATCTTCCCTATGTGTATCTTCTTTTCAAATAAAAGATTCAGATTCTAAGCCAGGCAAGATGGCTCATGCCTGCAGTCCAGCACTTGGGAAGTCGAGACGAGAACTGCTGTGAGATTGAGATCACCCTGAGCTACTTCCGGTCTAGCCTGGGCACAGATGTGAGACCCTGTCTCCAAAAGAAAAAACAAAATCATATTCTATTTTTTTAAAAAAAAAGCACAGGTAACTGGCTTAAAAGATGGAAGTTATAACTGTCTGAGGATGGTACCAGTGATACAGTGGCTTTTACAGGCCTTTCTTTTTCTCCTTCTAAGACTGGCTGAGGATCAGCAGACCATCAGGAGTGCTAAGCTTGCACACTTTTCTCAACAAATAAGCAGACAAATGAGCAGAATTCAGTTCCCTTTACCCAGAGGCCCACCGTGCTCCGAGCAGCTCTGCAGCCACACGCCCATCAGCGGCGGTCTGCTGGTGGGTGAACCTATTCAGTACAAGAGAAAACAGATGTCTGCTCCCTCTGCCAAGTCCCTTTCTTGCATTTTAGGAACCATTCCACAAGCACAGGGAGGGTTTTGTTAATTTCTTTCAGATGATGACTGAGTGTTTTACACCATGTGGGACCTCCAAGCCTGGCTTTTCTACTCAAGTGAGCATTAGTGCCATTCAGCCCTCTCACAGCCAATGTGGGACCTCGTTTTCCATGTGTTAGAAGAGCTCCTGAACCCCATCTGTGCCTGAGGCCCATTGCACCCACTGTTCTTGGCTACCTGTCATTGACAGAATAACTTTTTCAGCCATGGCAATTTATTATTTAGACACAATGAAACAGTTCGGGTTGTGACTGATTTTAAAGAGACTAAATTAATCTTCGTTCAAAACACCACCAATTACTATAATACTTTGTGTCCCATTTCCTGTGATATATACAGTAATGAGACTTGATAGACATTTAGAGGATTTGATTGGTGGGGGGCGGGGGGATGGCTAGTGCATCCAGCTTGGCATTTCATCCCATTCTATTGTGTTTTAAGTTTTAAATTACAGCAGCATTGTGGGTAGTGTTTGCAGGACAGGTCGACCACGTGAAAAGAAAGAATACATGATACCAGCTGTAATGATCATCCCAAATGAGAAAAGTTAACTGACACGGCTGTTGCTATGGGAAACAAATACCAGACATCCTGACAGGCCTGGGATGTAGCTCATCCACATCCTGGGATGTGGCTAGGCAGGTACAGTGCCTGGCTAGCATGCAAATGGCCTCTGAGTTCAAATGCCCAGGACTGGTTTTTTTTTTTTAAGACATAGAAAATATTTACATATATTTAGTACAGTGTATATCACTCTATCTACCCCCTCCACTCAGGTTTTTAACAATTTTAATATTTGGATTTTTTCCCTATTGGAAATAGTTAAAATAGTAAGTTAAAATAAAACTTTATAAGGTATCTAATGCTTTTATTGATATTTATCCGAGAAGCAACTAAAATACTTAACTAGAAAGGACCCATATTTGCGTTGTCAACTACCTGTTTTAAAAGGCTTGAAAATGTAACAACTTCTGTAAGCATGCTTGGATATGAGTCTTTGAAATCTTTATAATCATAATTTCAAAAGCCCAGAGTATTTTAGTGTGTATTTCTTATATAATACACGTAGGTCATTACAGCATATCTTTGTCTATAAAGTATTTTCATGACCATTAATTAACCAGACCCTCCTTTCCTCTGAAACGAGGCGTGATTTAGGAATCTTAATCGTATCCTTCTACTGCTTTGGTGCCTCGAAAACCCTCTTCTTTTGCAGTGTGACTGTCAGATGGCAGTCCCTCCAGGGAGGAGACATCTCACGCCATGGTGATTTGTCTCCCCGAAGTATCAGTCATTTGATGGAATCAGGTTACAAAGCTTGTTATAGACTAGAAGAAAGCTAAGTTTAACTCTCCTGTTGGATGAGGGTAGATGTTGAGTTAGGGTCTAACATCATAGCTATTGTAGGGGCTCACCGAGAGAGACACTGAAGCATATTCATCAGTGCAAATCCTGCCAGACCTCATCAGAGGGAACCACCATCCTGTTCAGCAGCACACTGTACAGTGGAACCCTGAGCGTCTGAGCTCAGGTGTACACTCTGGTTTCCGTTTCCTGTGCCCTGACTCCACTAGCAAGGGAAAGGAACCTTGGCTCCACATTCAGGGGAAAAAAAGCTGTCAAAACTTTGCTTGCTCCCAGCTGAACTCTCTGTTGTCACCATGAAAATGCCTTTCACTAAAGGCCTCTATTCTGTGGCTCTCATTTTTGAGCCCTCTTTCTTTTTACAATTTTCTCTTCATAGAGGTGTATTTCTTTCCTCACTCTCCTCTTCCTTCAGGAGACTTCTGCTCATCATTTTTGCATATATATAATCTCTCTCCTCTAGGAGCTGCCCTGAACTGAGTTTACCTGACTCCGTGAGGTCTGGAGTTTCTTTCTCTTCTTTGTCACCATGTTGGATGAGCTAGCGTGATATCAGTGCCCCACATTGGTACACCATTTGTAGTAGTAGTATGCTGCTCAGGATGGAAGACGCAGAGGCAGTTTCATAGGTGCATACCCTTCCAGACTTCAGCAGAGGGAACCACCACATGGCCAGTGCCATCCTGGACAGTGGAACCTGAGCATCTCAATTCAGATGTTTTTATTGATTCGGAACTCCTCTGATGTTCTACTGATAGCAGTGCAGATCCTGAACAATCAGTTATCCTCCCCCTCCATATAAATCTAACACCTGCAGACAATACAGAATACCAAGACCTAGGGAGCCCCTCACCAACAGTGCATAAAACAATTATTTTAAACACAACCAAAAATAAATGTCTACAACATCACATGATAGCCCAGTCTGATCTTTCAACTAACAGCATTTCTTCTGTCTCAGTCTTTACAAATGTGGGCTCATAGGCATGGACACTAAGATAAATCACGGGGCTTCAAGGAAGGTTTTTAGCTAATGCAAGGTAATGTGTTCATTTTCTTCAATGTTAGCACTCCTGAAGTGGAAAAATCTAACCCAATAACTAACAAAAATAAGGCAGACTCCTTAGGTAGCACCTCACAGTCTGTGTCAACCTCTTGACTCTTGCTTGTTCTCAGTCTCCTGTGTCCTCCCAAAAAACTAATCTTTAAGAGAGCCCCCATCCATCCTCCCTGTGATTGGTGCATATCAAGCCTTCACCACTGTCTTCTCTCCTCTCTGTTGACCTGTAAGTTGCTAGAAGGTGGGACTGGGATCATAGTTGCTTTGTGGTGAGAGTGGGGATGCACTGGAAAAGCCTTTTTTTCAATGAAGCTATTTTCCAAGGAGCAGTGACCCTGCTTGTGTAGGTTTTCACAGTAACAAAGCTTCAGAGACCTGGGATGTTGGGGCCAAAATTCGATGGCTCATGGCAGAACAGTGCAATTTACTGGGTGAAGTTAGTAGAGGCAGCAAGTGGAGGGGAAATAAAGGGATAAGGCTTCCCCTCTTACCCCGCCTCAGAAAAATTTGAAAACTTAACACCTAAAGCCAACTTTATTGTCTTTCCTGGTATTTTGAGACACTGCATGCATAATCGCCCTTCATCTGTTAAACAACTTGGCACATTTCCAGCATTAAAGATACACTTTATCTGATTGACAATAAGATGTTTTGTTCAGCATAACTGGTAGTGCCATACTAAACCCTTCTAATGTCAGCTAAAAGCAAAGATAGGTGCTGTTTGATGAGCCCATGAGTGGTTAATAAGGGCTTCTTCAGTTAGTTGCTGTTGAGCATTTTGAAGTTTTCCAGTTTTTATCGGGCCTACCCATAATGTACCCTAAGAACCTGGCTATCTGGGCTCAGAGCCTTGCTCTGTGCCTTTGAGACTGGCCTGGTTTCACATTGTCTTCTTTAGTGTCTGGGCCAGGAAGTTCAAAGGGCAGTATTTGTTGCCCATACTTCTGTCTCTGTTAGCTTTAATTCTTGGGAGAACCAGGACATTTGCCATGCTGTGGGAAACTAAATTGCTTCATTTGTTTATCCATCCATTTCTTTATTTATGTATGTAGTGCCAGAGGTCAAGCCCAGGATTTCATGCCAGGCAAGAGCTCTAGCAGGGAGCCGAACCACAGCTCTAGATTATTTTAAATGTTAGAAAGACAAATAGAGTACAATAGGTCAGTTTTTGTTGTTACTTGAAAATTATATAAAAGGAAAGATTTCATTTCAGGTTTAATTAATGCTAAGATACATTAGAAAGACTGTACAAATGCAAGCATGCATAATGCTTCACATATATTTTTAGAACTCCGTGTACTTCAGCAACCGAGGAAGTCATAATGAGGATGTTACTCTGTTGCCAAAGGCTAAGACGTCAATTAATGACTTTACCAATAGTGCTCATTAAAGAGAAGTCAACCCATCTGCTTTAATGTGTAAAGATACAGTGGGAAGGCTGGGAATTCAGTTCTGTGGCAGAACACTTGCCTAGAAAGCTCAAGGGCCTGGGTTCGTCTCCAAAACTAGAAGCAGGGGAAATGTAAGATCAAGGGAAATTTGCAGCGGGGGTTGTACCAACCTCAGCTGCATAGGTGAATTTTTACTTCATCAGAAAATATTCTTGTTGTCAAGTAGGCTTTTGCTGGTGATTTGAATACCATGCTCTTCATGTGCATGCATGGCAGTCACTGGCCATCAGGCATGTGTCCTTGCTTCCAGCTGATTCCACTCTAACAAAGGAAGGCCGAGTGGGAAATGAGCTGTTGAGAGTGTTGCTTCACAAACTCGAGATTTTGAGTGTTTATTAATCAGCTGAGCGTCCTGTAAAACTGCAGCGTCTGGTTCTGCAGATGCCAAATGGGCCTGAGGTTCTACATTTCCAATCTAGTACCCGGCAAGTACAGTCTGGTGGCCTGT
The DNA here is from genome assembly GCA_026225945.1 of Cricetomys ansorgei. Lineage (NCBI taxonomy): Eukaryota > Metazoa > Chordata > Mammalia > Rodentia > Nesomyidae > Cricetomys > Cricetomys ansorgei. Next base: position 14,321,213 of record JAMJFZ010000716.1, on the reverse strand, counting down.
GGACGACAGATGACCCTTAATGGAACAAAGATTGACCCAGCCTGCTGCCGCCACCACCGCCACCCCATTCTCGATTCTAAGATTCGTTCTGCCTGTGCTGTACCATTAGCTATGGCTTACAGTTTCTAGTTTTAAGTTAGAAGCTGTCCTTTTCCTCTGGTGACCACCATGTAAAATATAATGGAGCCAAGCACGTTGGTGCATACAACTCGAACCCCAGCACTCAGGAAGCTGAGGCTGGGGGATTGTGATATAGTGAGACCATGTATCAAAAAAGAAGAAAAGGAAAAGTAAAGTACTTTGGATTCTACCATGGGGCAGAGGAGGGTAAGTTGTGCCCAGCCTCTACTGAACTCCACAGGGCTGGTCCAGGATCTTCCTTCACAGGTCTCTAAGTGGAATCATTAGCAGTAATAGCCTCCCGCACAACAGTGTTGAAATGGGCTTCTGAAAACAGCAGTGGCTGGTTAATTTTGGAATCCCTACAGGCTGCGGAGATTTGTCATTCGTCAGAGCATCATTCCCCACTCAGTGCAGACTATGGTGCCACTTCCCCGTCCGCTGAGGATGACACAGGGGACCATGTCTGGCCTGTGCAGGTTGTGCAAGACTCTGACATGATTTTCAGGTGTCCAAGGTGACTTGAGTGTCCCATACATGTCCCGGTCTAACTATGTAGCACTTAAAGGACATGAGCTGAATAAGCAGGTGCTAACAAGAATGCCTCCCTTCTGTTGGAAAGTGACGGATGCCTTTCTGCTCTGCCTCAGCAACAGGAACAAGATCCTACCAACCTGTACATTTCTAACCTGCCACTGTCCATGGACGAGCAAGAACTTGAAAATATGCTCAAACCCTTTGGACAAGTTATCTCTACAAGGGTCCTACGTGATTCCAGTGGTACCAGTCGTGGTGTTGGCTTTGCCAGGTAAGCACGCTGTCCTCTCTTTATTAACAGTTAGCAGCTCTGCTAAGCCATTCTAGGGATGAAAAATGACCAGAAAGAGAACATTTGAGCCAGGGAGCCAGTTATACTGAGTATAAATTGAGTATGACTTTACTTGTAAGACTTTTCCCACCTCTGGGACGTTTTGGACAAAGTACCCTATGGCTCCTGGCTGAAACTGTCACAAGCACAGTGGCCCTGGAAACATGGTCCTGACAGTTTGATTCATTGCTTCAAGATGTTTGTAACCTCTTACAAATGAACACTCTCCTAAGGTTCATAGATAAATCAGTATCTTTTTTGCAGATAGAGATTTGATAAGTAATAACTGATTTAGTTAGGTTTTTAAACCAAATATTCCAAACATTCAAGAAAACAAAAGAAGAATGTAATACCTAAGCATCTCATCAACTTAGCACCTATTAACAGTTTATAATTCTTCAGGTTTGTTTTCTCTTAAAGAAAAAGTATAACTGAAGCACCCTGGCCTGTCCTATGGAATCTTTATCCCCTTTTTCCTAGAGAGGATACTTAAGTGGCTAATTTGGTTTCTAGAGAATTAAATGACAAGAGCTTGGATTTGTGGCATATTTATAATCCTCAAGGCCCTACCCAAAAGCTGATTTTACACCGTGAAGTACTTACGCATTTATTAGCAGTAAGCACTGACCGATATTATCAGCGTGGATTAAATTATTACCTGAGTTGTTTTTTTTAAGGAAAATGCTGACATTTCTCAGTTGTACAAATGATGATCACATCTTACCCCACACACTTGTGATTTCAACAAAGCATTTGTTTATGAACAGAGTGTATATTACTAAGGGACCTTATCCCTGTCACCTCACCATTAAGTCACAAAGGCATGGGCTGCAGCTCGGTTCTGCTGGCTTTTAGTCCCTTCTCCCACTGGGCCAGACGGCCTGGAATAAAACCCAGATGTCCCTCCAGCAGCCTCAGTAGCACACACCCACTTCCTCGAGGAAAAGGCTCCAGGCAAGGCATTTGGTAGTCCAGCCTCACGCCATCCTTCCCTGGTACTCTTCTGAATGCAAATAAGTGTAAGTGTATCACCCCCACAGGGTCCAGTAGAATTCTGTTGTGTGTTCTAACACCGGCCACTGCCAGTTAACGCTGAAGTGCGGCCGAGAGGCCCAGAGTATAACGCGCTTTGCGTAGGTGATCGGACGCTCCTATTGAAGGAAAACAAGACAAAGTAATGAAGTCCCCGGAAGCGCTTCCCAAATGTTTTTAGTCGCTTATAAATGTAGAAATAAGTTGTAAAGCAAGGCTCCAGCCTTTAATTCCTCCTCCAAAGTCGAGATGACAAACTGCGTAATTAAGTTCACTAGTTTGATTTCAAACCTGGGGCGAAAGTTAAAGACACATAAGGCACCTCCTCTGATTGAGGAGCAGCCACCGTGATTCTGTAGTCTTACCATCTCACGAATTCGTAGAAGGAAAGACCATCTTCAAAATGACAGTTCAGAATCTGTGTTTTGAACTCAGAATCATGACCAAGAGAAGTACTATGAAATTTTAAATTTCCAACAGAAAATCGTCATTTGATATGCCTGCTATGAAATACCCTGCGCGGAATTTACTCTGTCTTTGAAAACTCAGAACGCACTCGGGAATCAGTTGTTTTACGGTCGAAATGCCGAAGCAACAGCTGATGGGAGAGCAAGCCTTTTTCTTTATCGTACCCAAGGCCTTCTGCTGGGTTTCATTCGAATCCCAAACCTAAAGCAGTAGTTATAGAGGTCCCTTTGTGCTGTGCATGTAAGGCTTACGAATGTCTTCTTTCTATGTGACTAGGATGGAATCAACAGAAAAATGCGAAGCTGTAATTGGTCATTTTAATGGAAAATTCATTAAGACCCCACCAGGAGTTTCTGGTATGTTGTTTGCCTAAAGTTTTACCAATCAGTTTTTTTGTTTGTTTTATTGGTTTTGGGTTTTTGTATAGCATGCATGTAACTTCAGCACACAATGGATCTTTAGACCCAAAACCTCTCACGTTACTCTTTAGAACCTGCTTGTCTGTATTGGCAAATAAGATTTACACATGCACCAGTGGAGTGTCAGCTGAAGTAGTAGGGCGCTGACCTGCGTGGCAGCATCGACTCTTGACCTGCAGCCATCTTTTAACCCGCCTCCTCAGTAACCTTCTCACAGCTCAGCGCTCCAGCGAGAGCGTCTGTCTGTCTTCAGGGTACCTGAGCCTCAGCCCACTGGCCTTTGTGTACACTCTGCTCCAATCACTTCCCCACATCGCTCTGCCTGTGCTGCCCACCACACTTCACAAGCCCTTTATGCCAAGAGAACACGCACCCAACCTCCTGGGAGACCTGATCCGAAACACGAGGGCTCCTTCCGGTGTCACCGAATTCTTAATGTTTCCTGGGCTCTGTTAAGTGGCGCTGTGGTCCTTCAGTGGCAGCCTCAGCTTTCTTGTACACTCACTGTGGGTTGTGCCTGCGAGAACGCTGAGACTGGAATGATCCCGAGGTAGACCATTTTAGCTTTCTGTGTCACCGCGAAGATTAGCCAGACTTGCAGACCACCGGTTCTCCTACAGTTCCTCAGGCTCCCCGACATCCGCCCTTCTCCCCTTCGCTCATCCATGCATCCTCTAACAGCTTAAAGGGATGACCTCACTTTTGAATAGTTCATTAAATAAACTGGTCGTTAAATAGGAGTACCGGAAATGCCACGCGTTCCTGCGCTCTACTCTTTCCTTTCTTGTTCCATCAGGATTTGAGAAGTCTTTGCTCCCTCTTCCCTTTGGGGCCTTGCTGTGCCTTCCTCTCCTATAATCGTATCTGCTTTTTGCTTATATCCATTATTTTTCCAACAAAACAAAATTTTATTTTGGATTTATAAAATAACTGTCTCTGAAGAAACTGATTGGTGAGCAAATGGGAGAAAATCCACAAAGAATTAATATTCTAGTTTCATTTATATTGCTGTTATAAAAAGCACCCTTAATAGAGAGCAACCAGAAATGAGTTTATTTTATCTCAGAATTCCAGGTTACAGTCTGTCACTGTGAGAAAGTCAAGATGGCAGGAACTAGAAACACATCTACAGTCAAAAGCAGGGAGAGAATGGATGAGTGCTCACTTGGCTTGATTTCTCTGTCTGTAGTTTAGAACTCCTTTTCTAGTGAATGGTGCCACCCACTGTGGGCTGGATCTTCCACATCAATTAACTTAAGACAGTCCCCCAGACATGTCCACAGTCATCGATACTTTCTCCCAGGTGATTGTGGGTTGTGTCACAATTAGAGACAAAAAAAAAATTGTGAATATAACTGTAATAAACATTTTTAATGACAAAATTTAGTGACTAGTCGCATAAAACTACTTTATGCCAGGGCTTTTCCAGAAGATATCCTTTTGTGTTTGAAATCCTCTTGGCCTTTTGTGATCTCGAAGGGAAGTCCCTCTCTGCCTTTTCTTGGAAGCTCTTTTATAGGGCAGTCTCACTTCCCATCACCCTCACTTCCCTCCAGGCTGGTATCTTTTCCTTGCGTGCAGTTTTATTCCTTTGGGCAAGCATTCTGTTTGCTAGGGTAACTGCAACAAAATAGCAGAAACAGGAGATTAGTGACTCACCATTTGGGGGCCAGAAGTCCAAGCTGGGGAAATACAAGGTCGGTTCCTTCTGAAGGCTGTGAGGGAAGGCTCTATTATAGTATCTCCTCAGCTGGCCGTCTCTTCCCATGTCTCTTCACATCACCTTCCCTCCGTGTGCCCTTTCATTTATGAGAGCGTCAGTCATGGTGGACTAGCGGCTAACCCTAGTGATGTCTTTTTTACTTTGAAGTTCCTGCCTGTAATCAGGGTCACGATCTGTGGTGCTGGGAGTTAGGGCTCTAGTACGTCTTTTTAAAGGGACAGGGAGACTAGGAAGGAAACTTGCTCATGACTGACATCTCCTGTGCCATATCATCCTTGAACCGATTACTCCCCCACAAGTTTTTGCTGCTTCCATTTTTGCTGTATTCCATTTCCGGCTAACGTGTCTGACAGATTGTATCCAGTCTTGAGATTTAAATCCCTGCTTCCGGTGAGTGGATCATTCTTCTCTTCCGAGCTTCTCCAGAGTATCAATCTCCATGTGTCTACTGTCTCCAAAAGGAAACTTTGTTGTAATGTCCTTACCTCTATTTCAGATAGTGAAATCAGATACTGAAGGCTGTATTCCCCTGGCCACCTCTATCCTCCTCTCTCCCATTCAAATAATCACTCAAGTCCTTGATTTTTCTTCCTAATTATTCCTGATCCCACCCTCCATGCCTGCTGTCACGGCCTGATGCACCCCTTGTTTCTCATAGAGCAGCCTGCCAGTGGCTGGTCCCGTCTAGTCTGACCTTCCTTGCGTTGCTTTTTAAATATCCAGAGAACTTTAGGCAAAGTGCACGCTTCTGTTTCACTATGCTCCCAAACCCATCACCGCTGAAGAAAAGACCCAGGATTCCAGAATGACCATGAAGGCCATGGTGACTGGAGCCCTTGCCCCTCAATGCTGTTCCTCCATCCTGGCCTTTGTCCTCAGTAAAGAATCACAGTAGAACCCCTTATTCGTGGCTCTCTGTCATTTCTCCCCTTGTTCTCCCATGGCTCCGATACCTTGATCTCTTTGGTTCCCATTAAAATGGAAGTCCTCTCCTCACCTTTCTAGACTGCTCCAAATCTGTGTTCTCCCCGAGGGAACTGCTCTGAAACAGCTGGGTTTCATTCTGGAGAACCCTGAGGATGCACACTGCCATCATAATGCTGATTGACTATGTTTACATGTGTCAGTCCCACTATACTGGAAGCTCCTGGAAGCAGTTTTCTCATCTCTTCATATCTGTGCCTTGCAGTGATTGAGCTATGCTAAGCAACAACCAGTGTTTGCTAGTTTAGAATAAATTTCACTGGGTCATAGCACTAAAAGGGAACTGGCTTTTACAGGGGAGCACATGAGAAAGACTGACGTGTCTTCCAGTTTGCAGTCAATCCCCAGCAAGCTCCCAGCCAGTAGGCAAGGTCTGAGAATTCAGAAACCACCTCACCTTGGTTTGAAAGAGAGGCATTGGTGCTGTTAAAATAGGAGAAGAGAGAAGCGCCTTCTGCTTTGTTACATCTTTCCCCTGCTGTACTCACAGTCTTCTTACTTGGTAGGCATAAGACATCTGCTTCTGCTTCTGGGTCTAGAGCAGTAAATCTGTGCCAGTCTCCTTACCGTCCATCTCCTTACAGTATCATTGCCTGCCTTTGCATACCCACGTCCTACAGAACTACCCTTGTTTGGGTAGAACTCTGGAGAAGGGACCTCTCATGGTCACCATTGTCTGCAGCGGATCAGCTGTGTCAACAAGAGTTAACTCATGCTTCTTTGGGAAGCAGTCAGGTCCCTGAGCTCACCCGAACCAGGACAACCTCTGTAATAAACAACCACACAGGGGCCCAGAAGAAGAGGAAAGTGTGCCATTTGGCCCAATGCATCTTTGCCCCCGGGTCTGTCTGGCCCCTTGCATGTGCAAAAAAAAAAAAAAATATGTAATCCAGAAGTAAGTAGATCCTGTTAATTGAACCTGAGAACATAAAGGTTGGTCAGTCACCATCTGTAAATGGCTACAGCATACGTGTGCCCTAGTTTGTCACAAAAACACAGCCAGAAAGCACCAAAGTATGTTGCGGTTAGATTCATTCCATCCAGGAGCCACTGGAGTGAGCAGCTGCTCCTAGGCTATGCATGGATAACTGGTGTTGGGTATTTATCCTGCCATGGCTCCCAGGAATCATCTTTAACTGGATGACCAATAGGGACTAAACAATCACGTCAGTGTTTTGTTTCCAGTTCCATTTCACTTCATAGAGGAACTAATCTGTATGTCTGCTCAGTACCACAGGCCACACTTGGTCTTGTGACATTAAAGCCTCACGGGCACATCACTGCTGAAGTTGCTGCTGAAGGTGAACTCCTCGCAGGCACGTATTTGGAACATAAGATCTGGGTCCTGGAAGGACAATGCCTTCTGAGGAACTCAGCTTAGTGGAAGAGCTTCCTTTTGTTCTCTGAGTTAGTTTTCTGTTTCCATCAACAACCCTGGCGTGAAAGGGTGGAGAATGTTTTAATCTTAAACTAGTAGAAGCCTGCTGTGTGACTTTAGTGTAGTACCAGTTTGAGTGCCGTCTGCATACTCAGGTCCCTAACCCCACCCCACCCCGAGCTTCCGTCCCTTACAAGGACTGAGCTCCACCTACTTGTGACCTCTTTTCTCTCTGGGTTCTTTCTTCATGCAGCAGCAGCAGCAAGGGAAGTTTGGAAAAGGAAACACATCTAGCAGCCTAAGATAAAATCTTCCAATTCCCTCCGTGAAAGAGATCTCAGAGTGAAAGAGATCTCAGAGCGTCACAGATTGGGGTGGACAGTTCCCTTTGTTCTCCGAAGGACTTCGTGGTCGTGTCCTTAGACTGTTTCCTTTGAAGTGGGTTCACAGACTGCTGCTCACACCCATTCAAGGAAAACCCCCTGATTTCCAGACCACATGTGGATGATTGTGGGAGCCTGGGCAGCACTGCAGCCGGTAGAGAATAGTTTCTTCCAAGTTGCACCAAGGGACAAATGAGTTCAAGGGACAGATGAGTCCCCTCGATATGATGAGCATAGCTGCAGGGGGCAAAGCGTTGCAACTGAGCCATCCTCTGTGCTCCCAGTCAGTGCTTAATGCTCCTTCATTTCCAAATGCTTGATGATCTCCTCCCTGTGTACCGATCTGGGTTTGGGACTAGGTTGCAAGTTGTTTGTGGGCAGGAGCATTTGTTTTTCCTGTTTGTCTACACCGTCCTGTACCTGCAGCAGTCCTGAGTGGTTTCTCTGAGCATCTGTCATGCGACACTCATTCCAATACCCAGGGCTGCTCGGGGGCCTCTGACATACAAGGGAGGTTGAACGGCCTCTGGGCTGAGTTTGGGATTTGGCAGCACACTATTGCAGTGAACTCAACTTTTCCCCAAAACAAGGCCTCAGCACACGTTGGAACCCATAAGGAATCTGAGTAGTTTTCGGCTTCTCTGGACTTGTTACTTTTGTACTCATACTGAGAGGAGCTTTGAATGCTAGCCAGTGTCTCAGGGGTAGCTCTCTCCTCATCTGGGGAGTGCTTGAGATCATTATTCAAATCAAGGTAGAAAATAAAATGTTGGAAGTGGGCAGGTTATATTAAATAGTCCTTCTTGAATATTTGAATACTGCAAGCTCATTGCTAGGTAGACATAACATCTCATAAACACAGTCAGAGGATGGCTTATTTGATGATGCATTGTTTAGCTGGCATAAGCAGAATTATCCAGTATGGTTCCTGTCAGAGGTCTTGGATTCTTGCACAGTTGGCTGTTTGCCTGTGATGCTGGAGCCAAGTTCAGAAAAGAAATGCACTTTAGCTAGAATCACATCCTGACACAGCTTTCCTCCTGGTGTGCTAGAGGCCTCGAAGGGGATCTGCTGGTCTTGAGCCATTGACAGAACCAGTTAGTACCCAGGCCACAAACATTCTCCTCAGTAAAAGGAAAAGGGAAAAAAAAAAGGAGTAAAGCCTCCACCCCCAAAGATAAGTTCTGAAAGTAAAGTATCATTAGTCCCTGAACAATATAATGTCACTGTTAATATAATGTTTACATCATCACTGGAGTTAAGTAATCCCGAGCTGTAGACAGGGGGGCCTGGAAAGGCTCTGGGCAGGCACAGTTTAATATAAGGGGCTTAAATAACTGCAGTGTGTCCCGGAACCAGTCTCAGTGCACAGCACAGGGTCAGCATGCCTGGCAATGTGTGCAATGCTCTGGTAGCTTTAGGATGGTGAGGTCGCACCCATGGAGGAGCTCTCTCCCCCTCCCACTGCCACAAGAGCACGGGAGTGTTAGAATGGCATGATCTTACCTGCAGAAGGGCTCCCTCGCCCATCACTGCAGGAGCATGGGTTCAAGTGCTCACCTGGGGTTGCTTTTATATGGCATGCGGCCGTGAGCGTGCACAGGCTGCGGTGGTTGTGGATGGCCCTTGAAGCAAGGGCTTCCCCGGGAGACTTCACCATGACGAATGCCTGTGAGAGACGTTGTAGAGGAGGGAGGTTTTATTTTAACTCACATTCAGAGAGGTTTCACCCCACTGTGTTTAACCTGTGAGAAGGCAGAATTGTCATGGTGAAGGAAAGCCAGGAACCAGAGAGGGGAGACAGGAGTGGCTTGGGGGCAAGTTGTATCTTTACAGGACACGCTTCCGCTGACTTTTCTCCAGCTTATCCCACCTCCTTATCTTTACCAACTCCCGAATAATGCCATGAGATTAGGCCATTGATAAAGTCAGCACCCTGGTTATCCAGTCACTACCCTAAAAGTCTGCCTGAGAACACAGCTCCACTGGGAGCCAAGACTTCAGCCCATGAGCATCAGTGAGACAGTGTACCCACAGGATAGCTGCCTTCAGACCCAAGTGCAAGCAGATTATCAGTCTGGATATGTAACACAGGGGCTGGTGAGATGGGTCAGCGGGTAAAGGCACCTGCCACCAATCCTAATGATGTGAGTTCAGTCCCTGGAGCCCACATGGTGGAAGGAGAGAACCAACTCCACACGGTCCGCTGTCCTCTGCTCTACACACCTGTGCACACTAATCAGCGTCTACAACTGCCCACGTGGCTGTGTTTCCATCCACACATGTTTGCTGCTAAACCCTGCTAGGAATGGACTGGTTTTCAGGGCAGCTCCCCACTGAGCACAGCCCACATCAGCCCTGCAAAGCAAAGTTTTACCAAGTTCTGCCTCTAACGGACAGTAAATGGGGAAATTGTGTTAAACCCCGAGTAGCTTGGATGGAGTATGTGGGCATTACTAAAACAGCTTTCTAAAAGGCATTTGCCAATATATTTACTCCAACCCCAGCTTGAAAATGTCTTCATTCTAGAAACTCATTAAATCTCACAATCAAATCCCGTGACTGCGGGCAGTTCACACAAACATTCCTAACTTCTGAACCCCGGGTCTCCTGAGAAATTACCTTAATTCACAAGTGAGGAAAGCAGTAACTTGGAAAGCCCGAACTCCCTCATTGTCCCAGCACCTATTAGCAGTAGGTGACGCTCACCGAGTTGTTGTAAGCAGTGTTAATAGAACAACCCCTGAAAGAGGGTACTGTCACCTCCATTCCCCAGATTATCAAATGGCTTTTGGGCCTTAGCCTAGTAAATTTCAAACCTTGGAGAAGTCATCAGGACCTAGTACCCTAACCACTATGCAGTATAACCACCAGAATAGCACTAGGACCCATTTTCAGGTACAACACTGTGTAGCCATTACACAGGTCTGTGATGTGGTAGGGCATGCCCACAGTGTAAAGGGTAGAAAAGGAGGACAGATCTGTCATCGCAGATTGTAACACTGAGCATACCTGCATAAACGTAGGAAAACAGCAGACACAGGAGAGTAAAATGTTTCTGTTGGGTGGGGTCCTGCTTTCTCTCCTACAGGACTCCACTTTCTTAGGGGTATAGAACCTGTGGTGAGTTTGGAAAGGAGTTGAGAAAAAATTGCAGAAATGAGGCTAATAGGTGTAAGTTGCCAGTCTCACTTTCCTCACACTACACGAGATACAAAAGCAGGTAGGGCCACCAGATCCCACCGCAGCAGCCCTGGGACGAAGCGCATCCACAGGGAGAAGCCACAGCTGTGCCCCTTGGTTGGCTAGAAACGGGGCAAAACAGGAAGCAGTGTGTGTGTAAAAGATGAGCAATGGTTCGTGGTTGCTCAAGATGGACGTTTGAGAAGCAAATCCTGGGTAGTTCCAGGCGTATTCTTAGTTGAGGTATATTTTTAACTTGTAATAAATACACTTTTTATTTTTAATAAAAATTCACATTTGAAAAGCTCATTGTTCATTTATGCATGGCTGGCTGTAACATTTTTTTTTTTGTACAGCCTCACAGTAATAAGGAATGCCAAGAGTCTCCATCACATTTGAATAGCTTGCAGAGAATTTGTGATTTCTTCCTTATTATCTCATCTCAAAACCCAATGTGGCTAAGGTCTTGTTCTGAATTTTACAGGTCTTTCTAGGATAAAAGTACACAGGAATTCTGCTTTTACTTATGAAGCATATTTTCTGTATTCATTCTGTGTCTTGGAGCCATAAGCATAGAAAGCAGTGTTTCTCAACCTTCATTTAATACAGTTCCTCATATTGTGATGACCCTCAATCATTGAATTATTTTCCTTGCTACTTCGTAACTGTAATTTTGCTACTGTTATGAATCAAAATGTAAATATCTGATACGCAAATGGTCTTAGGTGACCCCTGTGAAAGGGTCATTCAACCCCCAAAGGAGTCACAACCATAAGCTGAGAACCGATGATGTAGAGGCTAGAAATACAGTCACTAACTTGACTCTATTTATGCATCAGAAGTGTGATGCGTTGTCTTCAGCAGCACAGCCAATAGAGAAGTTTGTTGTGGAAATGCTTCTACTCTTCCCTGTAATTCTCACCAGGCATTCTGATTAGGCTTTCTATCTGCTGTTGTGATGAGACACCATGACCAGAAGCAACTTAGGGAAGACAGGCTTGATTTCCTCTTACAACTCTCAAGTCACACTGCATTATTGAGGGAAGTCAAGGCAGGAACTGAAGCATAGGTTATGGACGAGTGTTGCTTACCTGGTTTGCTCCCCATGGCTTGCTCAGCCTGCTTTCTTATATTGTCCAGGACCACAGGCCCAGGGGTGGCACTGTTCCTCTCCTCCATGAGCTGGACCCTCCCACATCACTCAATCAAGGAAATGTCCCATTATCTTGCCCACAAGCTAATCTGATGGAAGCTTCTTCTCAACTGATATTCTCTTGTCAGTGACTTTAGTCAAATTGACAGAATCCTAACCAGGAACACCAGGCTTCTCTCAGTGTACCTACAAAAGCTCAACAGTCTGTCCACACAGTCTTCCATGCATAAACTGCCGGAGTTGTTTTCCCATGCTTCGCTGCATTTGGCAGTTCTTGAGCAGTGTCCAGTGACTTCCGCACAAGGAACACTGTGATTTACAACTTTAGATAAAAACGAACATTTTAGAAATTGCTCCCTTCTCAGCCATGCTTTCCACAGAGTGGAGGTGATCTGGTAACTTCCTCTACATACAGATGACCCTAAGTAACGATGCCTCCTGGTGTTAGCGGCCATGTGGTTGCCTGCTCCCTGAAGTCTAGGAGCACACAGGAGATGGTGTGCTGCCGTAAAGCAGAGGAGCAGAATTCTGAGGCCTGTTCCAAAACCATGGGTCAGATTCTTTTGGAGAACCCACAGTAAAGCCCAGACTCATTGTCTACTTTACAATGTAGAGATTTAAAACAAAAATTAAATTTAAAAAAAATTTTTTAAGGCAGCTGATGCCGGCTGAAGTCGAAAGACAGGGAAAGTCCCTATACTAAAAAAGGATTCCTGTAGCCTCTGGGAACCACACGTCTTTCTCTCTGCTCAGGGTCATCTCACTGAGATACACTATTTTTTTAAGTAGCCATCAATATCAGAAGAAAAGCTGGCTGTGGTGGCTGAGACCCTGGTTTCCCAGATGCAGTGAAGAAGCTTGTCAAGGGCACTTTACATTTTGCAATATGGTGGCTAAGGTCAAGTCCTGAAGAACTAGAGAAGTGAGGGATCGGGAAGGAGTGGGCTTGCCAGCTGTACTGCTGTCAGAGTGTGAGCATGAGAGTATGAAGGAAGCATCATTTAGGGTGCACTTGGGAAATGTCTACCCTGTTGCGAACTGCAGAGCTGACCCCACGAGGCCAGGTAGCTAGGTGAGCCCAGTGACCTGCGAAGGTCTCATTCTGCACCACGGTGCTCACAGCAGGCACTGACAAGTGCTGTTAAGTATGGATGTCCAGGAAAGACAACTGTGCACAGACCATCACAGTCCGAACTTTAGAGCCTGACAAATACACTGGAGACTGCAGCAAGGCATTGTGGGTATAACCACTCCTGCTCTCTTAGGAGGGAGTGTCAGCACCGCAGAAGCAGGCATGTGCAAAGAGCCTCTCACTCCAGCTCTGTTGAGACATTGGAGAAACCAATAGTGTGCCATTACCTTAGATGGCTCTCAAGAGGTGCCAGGAAACATGAGATCATTGTCTATCTGTGGCGCTGCCTGGGGCCCTCAGCAGTGTTCAAGGTAACACTGTGGTTGTCAGAACTACATATTCCTGTTGGTTCTGATGCATAAGAAAATAACTTTCCCGGGTTGGGGTGATAAGACATTGTGACCTGAGAAATCACAAAAGATGTCAGAGTTCACCCTAAAGGTAACTTCAGCCTAAGAGTACTTGCATACTTGGGAAAGTCCATTGGGTCAGAGGAGTTTCTATATTTACATGTTATCTTAATGTGGAGTTTATATAAATGATATATCAAGGGCTTGGGAGATGGCTCTGTCAACACACTGCTTACCCCGTAAGTTTAAGGACCAGAGTTCATGTTCTTGGCACCATATAAAATCAAGCTATGGACAAGCCTGTGCCTGTAGCCCCAGCACTGAGGAGCCAGAGACATGAGGATCCCTGGGCTCAGAAAATAAGGTGGGGACTGATAGAGGAAGAAGATACCAAACATCACATATGTTTGCATGCACATGTGAACAGCACACGCAGAAATCATCAGAGCTCTCTTAGGAGAGTTTTTCCGCACACCCAAGTGAATCACTATTTTTCAAGGGGCTAGAAAGATGGCTCAGCAGTTAAGAGCTCTTAGAGCTTTTATGGAAGACCTTAGTTAAGTTCCAAGAACCCATGTTGGCCAGCTTAACAACTGCTTGTAACTCCAGCTTCAGGAGATCCGATCCAGCACCTCTAGTCTCTGGCCTTAATGGGCACATGCACCCATAAACACATCCACATACAAATAACTAAAAATAGTGAAAAGCATAAAGAATTGTAACTCTAGCAAAATGATCCTGTTAAAGATTGTCTGTTACATATTGCTTCTGTAAAGTTCATCCAGCCAAACTTAGCAGTTGCTCAGGCCACATTGCTGATATTTCTGGCATGTCGTTTGTGCCTTGGTATCTCCTTTCTGAATGACAATAGGCGGCTTCCTGAAGGATCTGTGCTGTAGAGCAAGCTGATATCACACGGGGACTCTTGATTCTTTATCCTGGAACCTGTGCTTTGAGCTCCCAGAGGCACTTAGGACCTGCACTGTGGACTGGGATATGGGAAGCACCGGAGAGGCTAATGAAATGAGATCACCCATTCTGTAACAAGCTTGCACCCACTCAAATAAAATATAAAAATCTGGCCTGCGTCTTGTTTTCCCACCCAAAATCTAACCAGACTCTTCCAACTGTTGCACAGCATCAAGACAACTGTCAGTCACAGTAAATTAAACCCTTTGTCACCAAAAATACTAGGAAATTCCCTAACTTTGTGTGGCTTGCTTTCCTAAAGCAAGTGGGTGGTCTTTGTGGTAAATAGGGATTAAGAGCTTGTAAGCTTGGGCCCTTTCTTAACAATGCCCTCCAAGCACATGAAGCAGCGTCAGGAAAGAGTGGCAGCTGTTCCTGTATCTGTATTTGTTTCAGCGGAGCGTTTCTATTAAGGCACCTATATCCACACTCAGTGTTGTATCTTATTAACAATTAGACAGGCTTCCATAAGACTGGGCACATCTTCATCCCCACTGAGCAAGCCCCGAAGAGGCTGAAACTCTGATTTTTGGACTGTTGTGCATCCTGCTCTTGTGGACCTAACACATAGTAGACACTAAGCTAAGTAGACCGAGAAGCATTTTGGTAGCAGAAGGAAGCGGCTAGGACCCATTGTTTCCCATGGAATGCGAGGCACTGTGATCTCCCAGAAGCGATTACATGGCAAGTTTGAAAAATGCACCATTTCTAACTGCTTACAGTTCTTTAAAGTGGGAAGCTGTCCGCCTAAGATGAACACTGCCAGGGCACACACTGCCTTCACTACTTACTTGTTTGCTTCTAGAAAAAAAAAAAAAATAATGCACAAAATAATGTAGCAAATACAGTTCACTTTCAGAAAGAGTCGGCTTCTCCCATTCCGTTCATTTCATGTTAAATTCATGTTCGTGATGTATTTACAAACATGCCATCACTCTCTGGACCTTCACCTCCAGACCAGACGGTTGTTGTCGCCTGGGATTTCTTTCTGACAGGGCAGACTGTAGATGAATAAACACGCCTGGGAATCACGTCATCCCCAGATAGGGCATTGGCCACTGAGCGTACACTAAGGGTCTTGCTGCTTAGCGACTTAACCAGAAATGCGCTGTAGAGTGAGTCCCACCTGCTCACCTTCTTTCTGTGGGGGAATTCTATCGTAATAAAAGAAAATAGTTTGCATTTCTGGCGAGCCAAGTAAACTCAAAGTCAGTTTTTTATAAAGCCTCTGATTGCAGTGCCTCCTCACTGGGAGCGTGGGCAGCTTCCGGCTCCTCGGAGATTGCCATGGGCCCCCTTTCACCCTGTAGAACCTGGAACTGCACCGAGCTGAGAGTGGTGGATCTTCCTGACTCAGCCGAGCTCTTGATTTGTCTTTAGTCATCAACTGGGACATCTCCCACCACCACAGCCCTTCCAGCCACATACACACGCTCACTAGGGACCTGGGAGGGGGTGGTTCTAGTATTGGAGTTTAAGTAGCCCATTTCTTTATTGTCTACAAAGTCAAGTAACTTAAGGGACTATCAGGCGTGGTAAGTCCCTCCTCTCAAAAGGGCATCTTTTGTCTGCAGCTTTCGCTTGGATGCCACGTTTTCAACACTGGTTTCCATCTGCCCTAGATGGTCCAGTTGTAGAGTTAAATGGACCGTCAGTGATTATTACAAAGTTGCCCTGCTCCATTGCATCAGTGATATTTACCTTCTGTGATTATTGGAAAGGTAGAATTTCCCAAAAATCATCACCTTGTTTTGATTGGGCAAGTAGTATAGTTGAGTTACATTGGGGAATTTTGGCCTAAGCCCATCCATCTTCCATTGTACCCAATTTGCATTAAATAGGATTCTTTATTCATGAAAGCCTCGGGTAGAGGAGTTGAATCAGAAGGTAAACAAGAGGGTACTTGATATTTTCACCAGATACATGGCAATTGTATTAACAACTCCTCCCGTGCTATACCAGTCCGTTTTCCATTATCGTAACCTAAAACCTAAAGCTGAGTGGCTTTATAAACGAGGGCGGCTTATTTAGGTTATAGTTCAGGCAGTCGAAGGGCCTGGTGCCAGCATCAGCTCGGCTCTGGTGAGGACCACTTGGCAGGCAGCAAAAAAAGGTACTAAAAACAGTCAGAGAGATCTTCAGGGGCTGGGCTCAGTCTTGGGAAAACTCGAGATCTGAAAACCACCTCCACTGCCTCCGAGGACCCCAGTGACCCAAGGGCCTTCTGCCAGCCCCTGCCTGATAGCATTACCACAAACAGATTACACTTGAGTGAGAGGAACTACAGCCACACCATAGGGCACCCACTTAGCAGTGCCTTCAGTCCAGTCCCAGCTTCTGGAGCAGCCCGGGAACAGATGCAGAGTGCCAGCACTGGGGAAGGGTGACAGTCCGGGGTTGTGTTGTGGGTTTTGGCAGAGAAGTGTTAAGAGACACTATTGCTTCTACCCTATCATTAGCGGGTGGGCAATAGTGATACAAAATACGAGATGAATTAGGATAATAAGAGGCAAAGGAGAAAGGAGTAAAATTTCCACAAGTAATGTTTTTCTTTTCATGGTTATTTAACTTTGAAAGAGAACTTGAAAGGAATAATCATGGTTCCACAGGAGACAAAGGCCTGAGTGTGGGAGCCAGACAGGAAGGTGTGAGAGCCTTTATTACACTAACTAGAAACAGAGAAAAACACACGACTTCCAGGAACATGCTGGTGTGTCTGTCACAGAAAGGCAAAGTGCAGGGGAAGCTGTGGAGGCCCGTTGTGCCACCTGCATCTCATTTTTTCCTTGATTCCTACAAACGGTTCTTTTCCATGAGTGTAGTGTGTGTGTGTGTGTGTGTGTGTGTGTGTGTGTGTGTGTTTCTTGGATGTTTCTTTGGATCATGGTGAATGGATGGTAAAACAACCGAATGGGAGGATTTGAAACATTGAAAAGCCTTTAAATAAGGTGTTTTAAATAAGGCAAGTGCTTGTAACCTTTTCATTTACATGTATGTGTGTGTGTGTGCACATATGTGTGCTCACATGCATGTGTGTGCCTTCACAGCCAAAAAAGGGCATTGGCTCCCCTGTAGCCGGAGTTACATGCAGGTGACTTTAAGCCATCTGATGAGTGCTGCTGGAAACCAAACTTGGGTTCTGTTCAAGAGCAGCAAGTGGCTTTACCTACAAGATGTCTGTCTCTCCAGCCCCTGCAGCTTTCTTGAGTACAGTTGAGACCTACCTGTATTATCCCTTGATGTAACCAGAATGTAATAAATGCCTACCAAAATGGCCATGTCATAGGCACCGGGCGGGTGACATGGAGAAAAGAGAAACACCAGATAGTCATTGCACTCACAGTGACAGGTCCTGTACACAGAAGCATGGTGTGATCGACAGGACCAGGACTCGCTTTCTGCCAGGAGCAGAATGCTATCTGGAAAGCTAGAGAAGTGCCCAGGGTTCCTCTTGGGGATTATTGAAGCGGTAGAACTGTAGAGGGTCCAGAGTGGAGAGAGTCATGGTTGGCACAGTGTCGTAGAGGTGGCTTTGCCTACTCGGCAGGGTGAGCCTTAACATTTCCCTTTGGCTCTCCAGTTTTGAGATAATAATTAGTACATCAGCCTGCTCTGTTCTTCATCCATGGATTCATAAGGGCCTAAGAGAACTCTTGCCTTAACAGTGTTCTTTCATAACACTAACAGTGTTCTTACTGAAAGAGAGGAAAGTAAGACCTTACATATTGTCAGTCATACCTACAGTTGTGGGCTCATGTCGACTTCCCCTGTGTACGCAGCTCCGACCGAACCTTTACTGTGCAAGTTTGCGGATGGAGGACAGAAGAAGAGACAGAACCCAAACAAATACATCCCCAATGGGCGGCCATGGCACAGAGAAGGAGAGGTGAGACTTGTAAGTCCTTTCTTGGAACTTCAGCATGGGTATATAGCCCTGAGCACTCTTGTGGAAAGCCCTGCAGGGACATCTTGATGGGCTGCCCCTTCTGGAACAGTCCAGACCAAACCTTCCTGCTGATGCTTTGTCACTCCCGGGCTGTCTGGCCACAGCCGTCCTCAGCACAGGAGTTACCGAGTGCACGTTCAGGTAGGGCTGGAGGAGGATGGGAACTGCTGCGCTGCACTCCTGTAGGAGGAGGACAGGAGGGTGTTGTAGTGTGGAGGAGTCCAGTTTCAGATAAAGCTTTTGCAATAGTGTACATGAATAGTGTTCAGGAATCTATCCTTCACATTAAAATGAGTAGTGTGTTTATCATTGAGAATTTAGTTTTATATGTTGGAGATGTTTTTCTTATTGGAAAAAAAAATTGCCATACAGTATATTCTGACCGTGCTTTTCATTTCTCACCGCCCCCTCCCCACCCCCACCCCCGCCTCCAAAAAAAAGCAAAAAGGCAAACAAACTTTTGAGCTTTCTTTAAAAAATAACCTTCAATTTCTTAATTCAACATTGGGCTTCCTCTTCCTTCTATTTATTTCAGTAAGTCTTTATGTTTAAAAATATCATCAAGAACCCAGAATCCCTGAAGAAAATGTCATGAACCCGTGCTAACCAGGGGCAGCAGCGCGCGGCCCTCCGAGCACGTGATGTCTGGCTGTTTCACTGGAGAGATTGGTTTCTGTTTAATTTTCAGTAGCTCTGTGTGGTAATGGCTGCTGTGGGGGGCAGCACAGCAGAGCTTAATTCTCATACTGAGTTCGTAATCGTGCTTGGCTAACAGAAACTCCCAATTTATCAAATGTGACTATTACCGTCTTATGCTACAGGGACTTTACAACTTGCAGTTTTCAAACAGTGCCTTTCCAGATGGATTTTCATGTTTCCTTCTGCTTCCTGTAGGCTGGGATGACACTCACTTATGACCCGACTCCAGCTGCTCTACATAACGGGTATGTCATGAGGATAAATGCATTATGGCTTGAGGGACAATGAAGGTGGAAAGCTTCAGACATTGTTCCATGAATAATTCCATTGAAAGGATTACTTAATAAAGGCTTTTGTGTTTGTTCTAGATTTTATCCTTCACCATACAGTATTGCCACAAACCGAATGATCACTCAAACTTCTCTTACACCCTATATTGCATCTCCTGTATCTGCCTACCAGGTTTGTACCTCAGGACTCTTCAGCAGTGGGCCGTGCATCTCTGCTGCATTTTTATGTGTCTTCAAATTCTGCACAGTTTTAAAATGAATTCTCAGTCAAATTTGATGCAGCTTGTATATCTAGTCTGGAAGGAGCTGCCTTTTACTTGGCACAGCGATCTGCTTTTCCGTGTAGGGGAACGCAAGGCCAGGAAGTAGCTGGAGCCAGCTCGTGGTTCTAGAACAGAGGTAAACCTTGTGCCTCCTCCGTCACATGTCCCAGAAACTGAAAGTTAATGAGAGTCACAAAATGGAGAGCCGGTGCGTGCTCCTGTTTTCCTTTATTCACTAGCAGGAAGAGATCGGAGGACAGTTAGAACTGCCGACACAGAGATGGTCTCTGTTAGGTGACGTTAGCTGATAGGTTGAGATTTGAGGTCTTTCCCCCACCAAGAAGCAAGAGGCCACTAACTCCTGTCTTGTCATTTTGTGAGGAGGCTTTACCTTCACCTCTGTCCCTGGCTGAGGCATGAGCCCTCCTTAAGCTCGTCCCACACCGGTCTGATGGTAGGATAGGGCCAGCAAGGCGTGTGAGCCTCTCTCTTTCTGTAGCAGAGTCTTCCCCACAGCAGGCATGCTGCTTGTGCACAGACAGGGGCATTGTCATTGAGTTCAATTACTGACCTGCAAGAGCATTCTCTGTTGACTGCTGGGATCTTGAGTGACTAAACGTTGGGGTGTTCTTGGTTTTTAAACTGAATTAGGTGTTGTAGTCCTGACTTCTGGGGTTAGGGGGACTACAGCATCTGATCTAGCAATTATGTTGTTTGATAGCGCTAAGTCTCAGTTTCCTCATCTTTAAAATGGGGATAATAATAGTTTCCACCTTATAAACTTGAGAGTGTTCTGAGCACTAAGTGAAAACGTAAAGAGCTCCACGCAGTACTAGCATGTCGTTAATACTCAGGAAACATGAGCTAACAGCAGTGTTACATTTTAATTGTATTTTTTCAGTAATGGTCCATATAAGACAATAATATCAAAGTCGCTCTGCCTAAAAATTATGAAAATAACTTTGAAAAAGAGAAGGGATTGTATACTGAATGCAGAGTCTCATAGCAGTGTCCGCCACCCCGATCCCCACGCCTTTTCTTTCCCTTATCCTCCCTGGGTTGTTAGTTAACTCTGATGTGTCAGTCCTCCAGGCAGAGTATTCATTTATTTAAGTCTCTTCAGCTGTTCAGGAGTTAAGATTCCTGCCTTTTCCTTGTTTCTCAGTGAGAGCAAGTGAGAGTAGATATAGTACATTTCCCCTCCTAAGCAGCATCTGCAACTGACATTAAAATGTAGTCTTGATTATGCGAAAGTGGTGATTTGTCGTTTCTATAGCACTAAACATAAGGGCAAGTGTAAGCTCAGTCTCCAGCAGACGGAAGACTCTATTGCCCTGTTGCTATAGACATCTCAGCTCTGACTACATCGCTCTACCCCTTGCTTTCCCCTTTAAAGCAGCTGCCTGTCAGTCATTTTATAGAATAGAAAGTCAGGAGGCCAGTGTTGGGAACCAGCTGGACATGACTAACTGCAGACAACCTGTCATTCCAAGGCCTCAGTTCCTCCTTGGGGAATTGTGTGTTTCTATAAGACCCGGGTAGGATTTATTCTGCTTTCCTGACACTCGGTGGCATAACCTCTCAGGGTCCCTATCCTTATATGGTCAGTGCCAAGTAGCTGTCAGTGGATGCTCCCCAAGTAATCCGAGGTCCCTTTAAGTTGCTTGCAAAAATGGTATTTATATACAGTTAGTTTGGGATGGGGGTTCTATTTCTTTCAGGTTTTCAAAGACCCAATAGTAAAATGTTAATAGATTATTATTCCCATTTTATAATCAGGGAACGTTGAGGAATAGAATCTGACAGTGGCTACTTTGCTGCTGAAATAAAAACATGGGATTAGATGTCATAGCTCCCTAACCCTATGATACTATAAGTGCTTAGACAATTATGACCACAGAAGCTTATAAAAACGGGGCATCTAACCCAAATTGGGGTTCGCAGGGAGCTGCTTGTCTCCCATGATGTGTCTGTAAGGGCCCTCACTCATGTTGGAGTTGGCCTTCTCCACTAAACCACGATATGCTTATGCAGTTGGACTTGAGAGAGTGGCACCTGCGAGAGACCACAGTACCCCAGTGGGGAAAGGCTGCAGACCAGATAACTGAAATGTTAACAAGGCAGAAGCACTTAACTTTGGTCTGCCTTAGGTGGCAAAGGAAACCAGAGAAAACAAGTATCGGGGCTCTGCTATCAAGGTAAATCGCACTCCGTTCTTTCCCCATGACTCTTCCCCGTATTCTCTCTGTAGAATCTCTGAAGTTAACACTCAGGGACAGGACGCAGGAGGGCTCTGATAAGAACTGGGAAATGAAATGTATCTAAAATTCCATAAACCTTGAAAAGCTGTGGGCATCAAGAAGCAGACTCATCTCTTCCATGGCGGAATGTTCATCTCCTTCCCGCCACAGAGCCTGGCCCTCGCACCTTATTTCTCCACTCAGAGGGCTACTGTGTGGATGCCCTTTAACTTAACTGTCTTATGTCAAGATCTGGTTACCTCCTGTTAATATCCTCGGTCTGCATTTCAGACATTCTTTTCCTCGCTAACTAGAGATTGTCGAGGACTACACAAAATGTCTAAACTTACTTTCCTGGTTATCAAAGAGATTGCATTTGGTTATTCCTAATAAATAGTGTACACTTAGAGGGCTCGTTCCTAATGAAATGTTCTACAATTAATCCTCATTTGTCAGTACTCCTAAAACGTAGTTCATACCTTGATTATAACACTTTTCACTAATTTGGATTGCTTACATGTTTATCTCCTTTGCTGAGACAGTATCTTTCTCAAGGGTGAAGCCCATCCATTACCCGCCTTCTGCTCCTTGGTGCCCATTTCAGTAAATACATACTGAGTGGGCAAACTGACATTGGTTGCAGATGACTGTTTGATCTCATGTAGAGTGGCCAGTTTGTCGAGAACTCTAACTGCCTTAACCTTTATAATCATCGATAGTATTGTCTCCTTATCTTTCTTCTATAGATTTTTAACACGATTAAAAAGAATTCTAGAGAGCTAGGTGATTATTGCAGTAGAAATCAATGTTTCTTTCGAAATCCTCCCTTTTCTAGGTGCAAAGTCCTTCTTGGATGCAACCTCAACCGTACATCCTACAACATCCTGTAAGTGTCTCTGGTTTCTCATTTTTTGTGTCCTCCAAAAAAGCTGAGTATGCAACCAGTTGAGCTAATACGCCTCTACCAAAGATGGTAGGGGGATTGGAAAAACTCAGACACGGAATATAAATATGTGCCAGTATACCGTGAAACTTTAACTCGTCTTTGTCTTAAAATGAATCATTGGTAAACATTAATTTTTATATAAGAACTTAAAATATATCCTCTTTGAGGCAGGTACTCTTTCTCTACTCACACTGGTTCAGTAGGATACCAATAATTGAGTGACTAAATATTTTGCAATGCGTAGAAAGAAGTGGCTCTTCCTTTTTTGTATTCATTGTAATGCAGACACAAAGTTCAAACGCAGGCAGATCTTTGCATCAGTGTCAGTCTGTGTGTAGAAAGTAAAAGTACTAAGCAGTACATGCTTTGTGAATAGCAAATATGATTTCTTCATGGATTTCAGCATTTGTTATCCTAATGCATTAGGATACACAAAACCCAATTTGTTGAATTTTGAACATAAAGTCAAAAGTTAAAAACGAGCATGTTGCCGGGTGATGGTGGTGCACACCCTTAATCCCAGCAGTCGGGAGGCAGAGGCAGGTGGATCCCTGTGAGTTCAAGGCCAGCCTGGTCTACAGAGGGAGTTCCAGAAGAGCCAGTGTCACAACAGAGAAACCCTGTCTCAACAAAGAAAAACAAAACAAAAATCAAGCATGTAGAGCAGACTCACAAATCAAACTGAGTATGCCCATGGTGATCTACATACTTGCCACAAAAAAGACCACAGATGTTGCTCTTTGGTTTCTAGTTACCAGTGCAAAGTAGGCATTCTCATACGCAAGACACACCACAGCATTTATACTACAGAAGCCAGGTCATTTATTCTATGGAAAGAACTCAACTTCTGGCCTTAAAATGAAATAGGGATCTCATGATTCTTCTGCAGTGGACTCTGCAGTGTGAGCCTGTGAGGGTGAAACAGTAGTTCAGAAACAACAAGTGCTAGACAGGATATGCTGAGGCAGCCTTTCAGGTGCAAATAAAATATGTACTGTGTGCCTGTTCTCGCTCACACACATGCATCCGTCCGCGAGTCCGTGCATCCACACGTTCCCGTGTCAGTCTGTGTCCTGATGTTTCATGGTTCATTTGGAAAGCTGGAAGTCAGCCCACTCTTAATTTGGCGACCCCTTAATGTATAGGCAGCACATGTAGTTGAAGAAGGATCAAGATACCCCTTAGACTGCTAATTTTTGTCACTCTGTGCTTCTTGGATGAGGTTCCTTAAAAATAAAATGTATGCTTGTTTTATTTTTGGTGACATTTAGAGGCAAATACTACACATAGTTTAACTTAACTCTTTGAGGAGACCTGTGTTACTGTTCTGCACCCAGATTCAAACCATATGGAACACCTGCTTGTGCCCTGGACTGACACCTGATTATCAGTAAGCACCAGTGTGTTTCAGGGCAATCAGCTATCATGAGCCCAAAACATGTGTTTGTATTTATGGAGTAAAACAGAATTCCTGCATGCTACAACAATTAGGTGATTGCAAAAATGAGAGGAATGGAAAAATCCATTGATTATGTTCAAAGAGTTTAATTTTGGTTGCAATACAGCCAGTATAGCACGATGTAGCCATTAAAATTGATGACAGTGAGGCAGTTGTCATTTCTCAGAGTAGGAAACTGTTCGAGTTGTCTGATACAGAATCCAGCCTTCAGTTAAATGCTGCTAACACTGGTTCTATTAGAGAAATCGTACTGAGTGGTTTTTTTCTCTCCTTTCCTCTGTTTTCTTACATACATTTATTTTGACTTTTCATGGCAAAAATTTTCCAAGCAAAATATGTGAACATGGAACTGGAGTAGAATTGCTAATCCTAAGTGAACTGGCTTTCCAGACATGGAACAGGAAGTTCTGAGAAACACCCAGTAAATGAAGAATGTACTCTTGGTCCTGCCTACTGAATCTTGAACCAGATGATTATCTGTAAAACGTGTTTAAACAAGCCACTCTATTGATCATGGTATTTTGTGGCTGTAGAAAACAAAAGCTATCCTTTTCTTTCTTCCTTCCTTTTTCTTGTTTATAGACTTCCGGCAGCGCTAGCAGCCAGTGGTCCTCAGTTTGTTTCATGTCTCAGCCCTTTCTGCCGGTCTCACAGGCCTTTCAGTTAGGTCAGGTTGAACACAAGCTTTCTGTGGGATGAAAGAACAGCATGATTGCCCCTACCTCTTTCATGAAAGTTTCAGGAAGGCAGTCTGGAGGATGCCTGGGATACCTCCTGAAAGTCTGAGGGAGGTTATGTTTGCCTCAGCAGATTTCTTTTCCTTTGCAGACTGTACCTACAAAACCTTGATTCTCCCTCAGTTTGTCTTGTCACTCTTTCCTCCCCTTCGCAGGGTGCCGTGTTAACCCCCTCAATGGAACACACCATGTCACTACAGCCCGCTTCTATGATCAGCCCTCTGGCCCAGCAGATGAGTCATCTGTCACTAGGCAGCACTGGAACAGTAGGTGGCAAATTAATATCCTGTGTTTCTGCAAATAGAGGAAAATGAATTAAGGAAGGCTGTATCTTCCCTAGTGAAAGCCCAGGCTCAGGGGTGACAAAGATTGTGTCTGACCTCCTCCCCATCTGGCATTGCCTTCCACAAAGTAAGATTGTTCTCAGAAAATTGTTGGTTAGCTGATAACCTGTAAGTCCATCTCTAGGTCCCTTTCCCTCACCCACATGGCACCCACACATGCCCATGTCTAGCTTTATAACCCATGTTGCGAGGTACAGGTCACAAAGGGAAAAATGCAGATGGACATGGTGGGCAGACAGGGCCCTCATTCTTTTATGCAGTTTTCACAGTGACTTGTTTTGCTGTACTTCAAGGGACTGGTTGGATTGTAAGGCTGAGTTAGTACCAAGCCAACTAGCAGCTGGTATTTGTAGAGTTTAAAATGTAAAGAATGAACAAAAGCATTCGGCTTAGCCTGTGTCTGTGGTGGCTGAGAAGGGCAAAGAGCCCTGTGCTTTCCCTCTTATTCTGAAAAGCAGCAAGAGCTTCTCATGGGAGCAAACTCAGGACAATACAACCCAGAAATAGACTACAAATCCCACCTGCCTTTGGGAAACGAGACTGCTAGAATAGCCTCATCCACAGTGGACTGTTAACATTCAGTCCCTTTCAGGTCTCCCTACACAAACAGTATGAGGTATCAACTCAGGGAGTGACCAGAAAATAACAGGGCCTCTTGAGGAGAGATTTTTATGACACATTGGTGATACTGAATTACTGCAGATGAGTAACATTAGTGACCTTCATATGGGCACAATTTTGTTGATGAATTCAAAGAAACATAGGATTTTTAGTTTTATGGGTTGAAAATAGTGACTTTTGCCCTCCATATGCCATATATCTGTATGCATGAATTAAGTTTTAAGGGAGCCCATATAAATTTCTTCTTTGAAACTTCCAAGTACTTTATATTCATCTCAAACCCACCCACCCCCATTACTCTGAATTTTGCACAGCTTGCTTGCTGCATACCCTGACCACCTTCTCTTTTTCAGTACATGCCTGCAACGTCAGCCATGCAAGGAGCCTACTTGCCACAGTATGCACACATGCAGACAGCGGCGGTTCCTGTTGAGGTTGGTATATAGCATCCAGTGGCCCCTGTGTGGTGGGTAGCTTTGCATCTGAGTCATTTAAATAGGATAGTTTAAAAAAAAAAAAACTATCAAGAGTCAAATATTTATCAAGGCATAGTGGCATATGCATGTTATCCCAGCACCAGAGAGGATGAGGCAAGAGGAGCTATGAGTTCAGGCCAGCTTAAACTGTATAGCTAGTCTATCGCTCAGAAGAGAAAAAGAAAATCAAACATTTACATAAAGAAATGGGTCTAGAAAGAGTATGCACTTAATATTATTTTTCAATGTAAAATGTGCTGTGCAGATTAGTACAGCAATATCCAGAGTACATCTCGCCCCCAGACTTCCCCCAAATAACTTTCCAATCTTTAGCACACTTTATACCACTTTAAACCTATGTATTGTTACCCCTAAAATAATACTCACAAGCACATTAAGATACAATTGGAATTTGCAATTGTAGTCCTAAAGATTGAAACAATGGTAATAATTACAGAAAGAAAATGTTAATGATTCAGATCACGGAAAAAGAAAATATCTGTGTTTCTAAATTGTAACAAGCATGAGGAGCAACCATACCTGGTTTTATAGTTAACTGCTCTTGCTTATTATTTTGGAATGTATTGCATTTGAAGAAGTCTGACATCTGAACCATGATTGGTCAGGAAGCGTGGCATTTTCCTGACTAAGTGTCCTCAAGAGTCCAAGGAAGTTATCAGTCCAGTTATCTTACCCACTAGGCAGACCCCAGAGCTTCCCAAGAACTGGCTGTATGGCTTGCATGATCGTACAACTCTGAGCACCCACAGCCTGGGTCCACAGCATTTATGTGCAGTCCTCCATAACATGGAAAACAAACACGTTCTCTCTAACTGCTCTGGCAAAACCCAACCCGTGGTTTTTCAAACACAGTTTGAACTGAGACAAAACAAAATTTCCAGAGCACTCTTTTTTTTAATTTATTATTGATTTATTTTTATTTCAATAGAGGTTCAGCCAAGGCTTCTCACATATCAGGCAAGTGCTCTGCCATTGAGCTATGTCCATGTCCCTGTTCAAATTGTGACCTCGTTCTGTAAGCCAGGCAGTCTGGCAACTTGCAGCCCTTCTTTCTGTCTTAACCTCTCAGGTAGCTGGGGTTACAAGCCCTGCACTGCCGGGCCCTGCTTCCATTTACTGAAAGATCCACATTTTTCAGCATGTAAATATTAAAGTTTGATTGGGAGGGGTAGTTGGTGCCTTCTGAGGTTGGGCCTGTGGCATGTAACATATGCACACTGTGTCTCAGACTCTGAAATCTGAAAATACTGAATTATAAACTATATCTGGCTCCAAGAGATTTCTTTGATCAATATTTAAGTTAAACATTTGGACGGGAGATTTCGTTGCTAACGTGCCTCGTGCATTCTGCTTTGTTGTAGGAAGCAAGTGGCCAGCAGCAGGTGGCTGTAGAGACGCCTAATGACCACTCTCCATATACCTTTCAACCCAATAAGTAACTGTGAGGTATGAGGGGAAAGTCTCCGTAACTGCAGGGCTTGAACGAAGAAGTCTGGGGTTCTTTTATCAAACGATGCTTAGAATAACTCAGATTTTATAGTAATACCTTAATTGTAGCTAAGGCAGCCTTTACAGTGTGCTTATGAACTTACAGGTTCTTTCTAGAAGGAAGAAGGGTTTCTATTGAAATCAACTATATATTTACTCTACCCCAAAAACCACAAAATCTAAAGCATCATAGAGCATGGGGTTCCAAAATTGTCTTACACTAGAAGCATCTTATATCATATTGCTTAAATACCAACTAAGGAAGATACAGCATACGATGTTGCCTGATCAAGTCTCAGAAGTTCAGCGACATCTTGACTATGAATTCAGACTGTTAGCATCTGTGGAACAAAAGATTGTATTAGCAGCCCTCACTGGAGTCACAGGTTTGAAACTCCACTTCATCCTATGTATTTTAGTGAAAAGTATGTGGAATCCAGTTTCTGGATTGTCTGTCACAGTATGTACTGTTGATCTCATCAAGTCACCCTTCATTTGAGGCCCCTGTGGATTTGGCTCTGGCTCCCTCGGAGAAGAAAGTATCTTGCAAACCCTAGATTTGAAAGGCAGACTCAAGGAATTGAAAGTGAGCCTGAGTCCCCAGCTTCAGTCCCTCAGTCTGCCACCAGGGATGAGCACAGCCTTGTTCAAACATGCATCTCTCTAAAACAAAAGATGACAAAGCCCTGCGGTGTGTTTATTAAACCAACAAAGACATTGGTCTTTTATCTTTCTCTTCCAGATGTACCGAAGGGAGTTCTTACACGAAGAAGGGTGTGAAGGCTGAACAATCATGGATTTTTCTGATCAATTGTGCTTTAGGAAATTATTGACAGTTTTGCACAGGTTCTTGAAAACGTTATTTATAATGAAATCAACTAAAACTATTTTTGCTATAAGTTCTATAAGGTGCATAAAACCCTTAAATTCATCTAGTAGCTGTTCCCCTGAACAGGTTTATTTTAGTAAAAAACAAAAACAAAAAAAAAAAAACAAAAACAAAAACAAAAAAAAATCAAAGATTTTTATCAAATATAATGATGCAAAAAAGAAAAAAAAAAGAGAAAGAAAAAGGAAACTTCAATTTTCTGGGTATGCACAAAGACCACGAAGACTTATCCAAGTGCATGACCGGATTTTTGCGGTTTTGTTCATTTTGTGTTTAATTTGTCTTTTTTTTTTCAGCTGTATGAAATGGGCTTTTCTGAAGTTTCAGTTGTCCGACTTTACCCATGGTGTTCTGTGCTTGCCGCGCGAGTGTAGCTGAGGCCCAGTGTCGCCCTTGTGTCTTTCCTTCGCTTTCCGTTTCCCTTTCCGTGTAGTGTGAGGTGTCTTGTCCTTTTCTATAAATTCCAATTTGCCTTAACTCTTTTGATGCTGTAGCTGTTTCAGTAAAGTTAGTTCAACTAATGATGTAGAATGCTTTGACCAAATGGGCTGGTCTATTACGCCTTGTAAAACAGCAGCATAGGGCTTTTAAAAGGTAGTCAATAAAAGTTGCTGAAATTTTGGCTTTTTTAAATATGTAGTAGGTGTGTTTTTAATGATTTTTCACATCACGTGTAAGGTAGTGAAGTGCAAGAAGGGAGGACTGTTTTGTGTGAAACACATTTTCTGACGGGGGGACTTTTAATAGGGTGAATCCATGTGTAAGGCTGTGCACCACAGTCTCCTCTGATAGTCTGACTGATTTAGGGTATCTGCTGTACGATGCAATGTAAAGTCTTTTTTGCCTTTTTTCAGAAAAAAAAAGAAAAAGAAAAAAAAAACTTAAGTGATGTTCTAGATTTAGCTTAGGGTAGCTTTGGGGCCGGGGGCGGGGGCGGGGGCGGGGAGTCACCGAATGTTTTGTCCTTTATACTAACGATAGTGCTTTAGAGTGAGAATCACACCTGTGATCTGGCAAACCGAGATTTAAAAGGAAAAAAAAAAAATGTTGTTGCTATTGAAAGTAAACGGCAGACGTTAAAACTAAGGATTTCTCTTCAAACCCAAGCTGAGATAGGAATAGAAGCAAAACAATTGGCTACTAGCTCTCTCTCTCTCTCTCTCTCTCTTTCTCTCTCTCTCTCTCTCTCTCTCTCTCTCTCTCTCTCACTCTCTCTCTCTCTCTCTCTCTCTCTCTCTCTCGCTCTCTTATTAGGCAAATTTGAAAAGCTAAAAATGACTTGGCACTTTTAAAGGTAACTTCACCAAAGACCGAAGAGCCAGTAGCCAGTAGCGACCCGTGTCTCAGCGCCACACCCTCTCTGCTCTTTATTTTTTGCCGGACCAGTTTGCGGTTAGGAGAATGTGCCTTTTTTGTACCTTTGCATTAGGTTTTATAATTTTAATTGATGTATGGACACACAGAGACAAATATAAAAAAAAAAACCTAGAAACGAAAAAGCATGAAGGAAGATCTGACTCCAAGCAGTGCCACACTAAGTCATCACTACAGGTGTTCAAGTGTAAAGAAAACCTACTTTGAAACTATGAAATTCCTGACTCATAAATACAGTCATTTCTACTTTAGTGCATAGGAGAGGATTCACTGTTATTAACGCTCTTTTATTATGGCAATTGCATACGTTTTAAAAGCAATGGTAAATTAAGTTGTCTTCCAAAACTGTGTACTTGTCTGGTCAGCTGTGTATGATCAGCTATCTACCTCAGAGGCTATTTTTCTTTGTGCTGGGACAGGTTGCTGGCCCTCCCTGTTCCACAGACCAAGTCCTCCTAGCTCGGGAGCTAGGCCTAAGCAGTTACTTCTTTTGAGTATTTTTTAGTTCTTAAATTTTATTGCTGGTATTTGATGATAGATGTCGGTTGACATTTCATAGTTTCAAAAGTCCTTGCTGCTCCGGGAAGTGTAGATTCTAGTGAAAATTACGTAGTCATAAGAGAAATGTGTTTTTGTTTTTGTTCGTTTCCTTTTTTTTTTTTAATAAGTTGTGGTATTATCGGTTCTACGCTCCCTAAAACATTCTGCTTTGTGGAAGAAGTCCAGACTGAACGCAGCGCCCTCCGTGTGTCTAGTGTGTCTGTCAGCCCGGGGCTCTCACTACTTGATATTTTTTTGCGTTAGTTAAGACAGGAAGCTGATAGCTCAGTCAGTGGGGGAGGGGAATCTGCTGCTAGGTATGTCTGAACTAAGTGCCATACTTGTCTGGGTCAGATTTGGGAAACAACCTCTGTACATAAAAAAAAAAAAAAGTCAGTTAAACATCACATAGTAGACAGCCATTAAATTATAAAAAAAAAAGAATTAATTTATGAAGAAAGACCTTTTGTACAGATTGAAAAAAAAAAGATTTTCATAGAGATATCTATATGATCAAGAGAGTTAATTTTTTATTTTTGTTCTACTAGTGCTACATACTTGCCAGTGGTGACTTATTTACCGGTTCAAGATGACTCTGTAGTTTTCTTTCCTAGGACTTGTTGTTAAACGCCAAAAGACATTTTTGAACTGTACATTTGATCAGATTGTTAGCTTTTTCTGTTTTATTTCTTTTGAGAACCTTTGAATAAAAACATCTGAAACTTTATTCTTCCTGTCAGTTTTTTTTTTAAATAGATTAAGCGTGTATGAAAGTTTCATTCACTTCCGACCTTGCTCTTCTGCTCCGTAGATTGGCTCAGGAATACGTTGAAAAATTTTGTCGGAGTTCGGATGTGCTTAAAATGCATTTTCCTACAAGGGATTGTGTGATTCCTGTTCCCTCGTTGCAGAGTGTTTAAATCTGTGCCGTGACCTTAGATGTCAGCCCATCACATCTCACCTTGCCATAAGTCCAGCCCAAAATGCCCTATTCTTGGTCTGCTTTGGGGTTTGGTTTGGTTTGGTTTGGTTGGTTTGGTTTGGTTGGTTTGGTTGGTTTGGTTGGTTTGGTTTGGTTGGTTTGGTTTGGTTTGGTTTGGTTTGGTTTGGTTTGGTTGGTTTGGTTGGTTTGGTTTGGTTTGGTTTGGTTTGGTTTGGTTTGGTTTGGTTTGGTTGGTTTGGTTTGGTTTGGTTGGTTTGGTTTGGTTTGGTTTGGTTTGGTTTGGTTGGTTTGGTTTGGTTGGTTTCTTTGGGTTTTTTTGTTATTGTTGTTGTTTTTGCTTTTTTATGGTATTGGCAACAGCCCTGGGCCTGAGCTACAACCTCAGCCTTACTGGTCTTAAAGACTAAAGAATCAGGTCCCTTCTTTACTGCTCCCTATTGTTTAGAACAAAATAAAGACATTTTCCTATCAGTAGCCAGTACAAATGTGTCAGAACTCTATTAGCGCATTAAACCACAGCCTTTAAAAAGTGGCTTCGTCTGATTGTTCCCAGTGGGAGGTACCCATGTAGCATTCGTGTGATGGGGATGGGGACCTCCTTTTTCCCTCCCTGACTTGCTTTTATGGGAGGCACATAATACAGAAAATTAACTCTTAACCAGAGTGGATTAAATGTTTTAATGTAGTTTGTATAGTTTTGTCTGTCCACTGGCTCTACCATAGTGATAAAAGGAGGGCGTAAGTCCCACTACATTTCTTATATTCATTCATTCATTCATTCATTCATTCATTCACTGTGTGTGTATTTGGTTGAAGACTGTTCATACACCATAGCATGCACATGGTGATCATAGGACAATTAGTGTGAATTAAGTTTGTCCTCTCCCTCTCCCTCTCCCTTCCCCCAAGTGATCCTAAGGATCAAATTCAGGTCATGAGGCTCAGCAGCAAACACCTTGCCTCGCTGCACCATCTTACCATCTTGCTGGCCCTCACTCTCTATTTCTGAATGGCTCTTGCAGTCCATGGAGTGCAGTATGAATTAGATAAGAGACACATAGATCCCTTTTTTGTAACAGCTGAAAAAGTCCCAGTACAGCAGAGGAGAAGCATAGCCTCAGACAAACAGGACGTCTCGGAATGGAAGCCATACGTACTAACCACACAAAGTATCATTCCCTATGAATGATGGCAGAGGATAGAGGAAATACTACATTGCCTGATACCTTGGGCTTCGTTAACCTTTATCTCTGTTCCAGTGTTTTATCTCAAGTTCCATGGGTTTCCAACTACTACGTTAGGCAGTCATCCCTTGGTGTCCACAGGGGTGGAGGGTGTTCTTGGACTCCACAGATGCCAAGATCCACACATGCTTGAGCCCCTTATATATTAAGTTCATGTGGTATTTCCATACAAATGTCCATATAGTTTGGGTCATCCCTAGATCTTGTATGACACCTAATGCTAATAGTTACTACAATGTAATGTCCATAATGGCAGGAAGATAGTCTATACGTGTGCATTGCAGAAGTAGTTTTCCCCCAAAATATTTGCCAATCCAGGACTGGTTAATACTACTCATGCGAAATGCATGAATACAAGGGCTAGCCATTTACAGAAGTTCACGAATACTCTTAGGAACACCTTTCTGTATAAATGGAACCTGGCATAGTAGCATACTGGCTCAGTAAACAGAAGGGGCAGCACTCTTGTGGATAAACCAAACTTTTCTGAAAAATTAGCTGCTGTCAAGATTGCCTTTTGGTCTGAGAGGCGGGACGGTGGAACCATGGGATGGAAGAAGGAAGGGGTGTGGTAGCAGTTGTGCTGTGGTATGTGATCGCTGCCATTGGCGGCATGGGGAATGCTAGAGTCCCAGTCACCGCGCATCCATGCCCTTCGTGAGTACAGTTACTCTGTATATGCAGTGGAGCGCAAATGCTGTAATTCTACCTCTTGGATTGCTGCAGTATCAATGGGAGAAAGGTGATGCTCCCTAGCATTCACCCATTAGGGGCTGTTTAAATGCTGACACCCAGCTGACCCACCCACCTTCTCCCTACCAGCGGAACGGTCCAGTAACATGGCAACAAAGATCATCAACCTGTCACATTCTCCCTTCTCCCCTTTCCAAAACAAATTAAAAAAAAAAAAAAAAGATATCTAGTAGTTGGGGGAGGACAGAGGACTAAGAACTTGGGTTTGTGGAAAGCCAGGTAGTTTCTTCCCCTCAAATAGTAAAACAATGAAATGAGCATCCTCAGCTATGTCTGGGAACAGGCTGGTGTTCATGTGCTCCATGGCTGCTGTGGGTGCACTGGTCACACTGACCACTGACCCCTCTGAAGGCTGTGTCTTCATAGCCTTCAGGGGGATCCACTGCTCAGCAGTGGAATTTCAGTCGTCCTCAAGGGCTCCAGAGTGTCTCCAGTGCTCAAGCTCCATGTCTGTGGAGCAAGATCATGTTTGAGCTGGAGCCACTACGGGGAGGATTTTATTATTCAACCTTCATTGTGAGCCCAGAAAGAGACCAGACAGATCTTGCATACTGCAAGGCCAACTGCCTGAGAGCGTTTAGTGTCTAAAGGCACTAGAGCTGGGCTTCACTGGAAGAGTTGAAACACAAGCTTATGACTCTTGGAGATGTGGACAAGTCCCCTCATTGTGAGCATTGTTGCTTAGACTGGGGAGCGACTTTGGTGGAACGGCTATAGCTCAAGAAAGCCAAGAGAAAGAGGAGGAAGCCACAGGCCTGGCCAGACACATAGCTGGCACAAGAAAGTACCAGCGGGTCTCCTAAGCCATTTCTTCAGAACCGTCCTAATGCCGTGGCCCTTTAATACAGTTCCTCATGTTGTGGTGACCCCCAACCATAAAATTATTTTTGTTGCTACTTCATAACTAATTCTGCTACTGTTATGAATAGCAATGTAAATATTTGTGTGCAGATGGTCATAGGCCATCCTTGTTAAAAGGTCGTTCAACCCCCAAAGGGGTCGCAGAGCCCTCGGGTTGAGAACCTCTGCCCTAAGCAGTTCCGATTAAAAGCAGGTGTTATTGACTTAAACGCAAACTCCAGTGCTATTAGTTATTCTTCTTAAATATGTGACTCCAAGGTGAAGATTTACTCTAGGGAATTCTGTCATTCACAGACACAGATCATAAAAGAGACTAAACACCCCCCCCAACCCTCTGGCACTCCTAAACTCTGTTTGGACACCTGTAGTGATGCTTCCCCATGCCTCACAGAGTATTTCTTTGTAACAGCCCTCTGATCTGTTTGTCAAGATAAAACTGTTGCCGGTTCACCTCCCAGCCTTGGTTCTGCTAACTGGAATAAGCCAGAAAGAATTCTACTTCAGAAGAAGTCAGTCGTTCCAAAGTGTGGAGCTGTCACCCAGCAGCACAGCACTGCTCTGGGCTGAGCTGACAGCACGCACTGGATCACAAGGAGCGGCCTCAGGCCTCACCTGTCACCTCTGCCCTGAGCAAGCCTAAGATGGGACACTTTACTTCTGAACTTTCTGGAGACATAGGAGATTATTAGAAGTTGCAGCTCATAAGAATCTGTTGCTTTGTTGTTGTTTTTTTAATAGTAATAATCATGCTTTAAAACATGCAAGAGAATACTTTGAAGTCATTCTGAAGAGAATCGTGGTAACGGGAAAAGTACTCATACCAAAGTGTTAAGTTCAGAATTGTAGATATTGTATAGCCCTAAGTATGAAAGCTGAGGAGAAAGTATTTCCGAGTGCTCAGCAGAGAGTGAGGGCAGGGTTGTGGAACATTTTTGGTACATTTGTTACAGAAGGAGGCTGACCCCTCCTCCTGACATTTCCCGTTCATTAGCCCCCTTAATTATTCTGTCCCTCTCATCGGCATTTCTTACATGGCAAAAAAGTTCTGCTACAGGACAAAGTCTACCCTATCGTGCCTCTACTCCTGCCTCCACTTCTGCCTCCACGGATAACCCACGTCTAACCACAGGCCACATGTGGCGAGATGGGGTAGAGCAGGTGCCGCCCTAGTCTGTGAAAATGTAATAAAAAATATAATTATGCCAGGTAATGGTGACACACGCCTTTCATCTCAGCACTCAGGAGGCAGAGCAGGCGGATCACTGAGTTCAAGACCAGCCAGGTCCACAGAGTGAGTTCCAGGACAGCCAGAGTTACAACAGAGAAAAAGTTCTGTAAGGATACTTTCAGATTATTTTGAAACTGTGCAAATCACTGGGACCCTATTATTGCAACTTTGATTGGATTTTCATCATTTAAGACACTTCCCCAGGGCTGGAGAGATGGGTCAGTGGTTAAGACTTTGGCAGCTCTCCCAAAGGAGCCAACTTTGGTTCCCTGTACCCAAGCTCACAATTACCTGTAACTCCAGATTAGATGCTCTCTGGCCTCTGTAGGCACCCTAACAGGCACAAAAATAAAATTAAATTAAATTAAAATACTGTACAACACACTGGAAAGCAAGGTAACATGACATGATCTGGTCTTAGACTTCAAGGAACAATTGAGGAAGAATGTAAGTTTGTTATCTTGAATTGGCAATGTCACAGAAAGTAACAAAAATAAGAGCTAAATAAGAAGTTTGGGAGCTCTTGAGGGACCAAGACTATGTCGGCATTTCTCCCAAGAGATTCCTCTTCACTGATCAGAATCACCCCAAAGCACTCAGTGCTTCCTAGACCTTCTTAGAGGTATAAATAGTTCAGGAGCTCTACTCTTGCCAAAATGAGACTTGGAGCAGATGTCCAGAGAGTTGGCATTTCTTTGCCATTCTTTGCTCAGAAGATACCAATGTAACAAGAAGGCATTATGTCGTCTTCTGTTTGGTATTTAATTAAGTAGCGTATGGATACTTTCCACACAGCATTTTTAACCCACAATCATTTGCCCCTCACTCCCAATTGCTAGATTGTGGATTGGCAGACACCTGTTAATAGTTCTTGACTATCTGTTTATTGAAAGAATATTTCTTATTGGGCGAAGCAAAGGACTGTTCTCTGCAAGTGATTCTAAGAGGCTGTAGACTCCTACCGGTGTGCTGAATTATACATTCTAGTCAAAGGCTCTTAAGCCTTGTACTTCATCCCTCTTAGAGCCCATTGCTTTTACTTTGAAAGATAAAATCATCTACAACACAAATGTTCAGAAACTTCATTCACTTCCACATTCCATTCTTTAAACACACAGTGAAAATGTACATGAGCTCACCATACTTCTAGTGGCTTACAGAGCATTCCGCTACTCTGAGGACACTGTCTAGTCTCTCCACCTGAAGCAGCAGCTCAAGGCTGTCTGCCCATTTGTGTAAGCTGTCCTTCCTGTGACCAGTGCACTGGAGAACAAGTGAACGGCACCCTCTGTTACCTCACACTGCACCTTTCCAAGGGTTCTCACAAATGATGGTGCATCATCTCTGTTTTTCCAGCCAGCAGACCCTTGAGAGCTGAGGGCAGAGAACAGAAGGTCCTGAGTGGCCTATCATCAAACACTGTTAACAGAGAAGTTTCTGTTTTCCATAGTGTATCTTCCCATAGGGATGATATTTGATATAGTAAATATTTTTAAGTTTTTAAAACACCAAAGTCACAAATACAGTACAAAGAGCTTCTCTGATTATTTGAAAGCAAATTACTGGCCTATGACCCCACACAAAGGACATTCTGTATGATCATAATTCAACTATGAAATAAGTAATATTACCATTGATTAAACCCTCAGACCACAGTCACATTTCACCAGTGATTCTGGCATCTTTCTTTGTTGCACCAAGATCCAGCTGAAAATCACACAATGCCCTCAACTGTTCCATCCTTTTATTTTCTCTCAGTCTGAAGTAGCTCATCTGTCTCTCCTTGTCATGCGTGACTTCAATGCAATTGAGGATTATAGAGCAGTTATTTGGGGACATATCCTCCAACTGGTGTATGATATTTCTGGGTCATCCACCACTGGCAGGATTACCACCGAGTGAGGCTGTGTTCTAACTGGGTCCCATCAAGAAAGCATGATGTCAACTTGCTTTGTTTCCAGTATCGTCCTGCTTCTCACTTAGCCACAGTGACATCTGCCAGCTACTAAACTAAAGTTATGCTTTGCTACTTGGCAGTTTAAAAACAAATCTTGTGGGAAGTACTTTGAAATCATGGAAATGCTCCCATCCTGTTACTCATTTCCCTATCTGTATAAATAGGGTTTCGGGTTTTCTTATTTTATTCAATGGGTTGTAGTAATAATACTTTTAATAGCCAAATTATCCCAAGTTTGGCTAGCGCAGCCAGCTACTGTGTTTTTCAGATATGTCCAGTCATTCTGTAAGCACTGGTCTGCCTTCTGGTCTGTCTTCCTCATTCTTTGCCCCAGCTAGAACCATCCTTTTCTCTCAACCTCTTTTCAGTAGAGGCTGGCTTTTAGAATGTGAGAGCTGGGCTTGCAGTGTTTGTTCCCAGCATGCCACACTGTTCCTGACCCTGACACTGAACAGTGCAGAGGGAGGCACACAGTTACAGACCTACAGGATGCACATAGTTAACGAACACGTGTTGGAAAACACGATGTCTACCTCCACGCTTCCGGTTTCAGATCAATACCACTAGATTCACTTTTCCTCTTCATTTTTATATTTCTTTTTTTCTGACAACCAGCAACCCGGTATCCTTGATAAACACGTCCATTTAATCAACCCTCCCCTTGTCTAACCAGCCTGCCATCTCTGTTACTTCCCAAGTTGCAAGTTTCAGCCTGGATCAGGCAGGCTCCAACTCCTCCCCCTGTGGGGCGGAGCTGGCAAGAAAGCCACTCTGTACCCAGAGCAGGCTGCTGGGAGGGGCTCTACCCTACAATGTCACATGAGTGCCCTCTGGCGTAAGTTAGTCCCCTGAAACGTGCTTATCTCTGTGCCCTGGAACAGGGGTGGCAAAGGTTGGAACAGCTGGTGAACAGGAAAGGTGTGACATTGGGAAACCCAGAGGGAAAATATAAAGAATAAGAGCACAAAGGAGAGAGAGAGAGAATGGAAACAGAAGAGACGCCAAATGATGGGTGGTTCCAAAGTGCTCGACAGCCTGGGAAATGTACGAAAAAAGTACAGAGGAGAAAAAGATGCAGAGAGCTGCTGATTCCAGTCGGCTCCCAGAGCGTTGACCAAGCGAACAAACTCTTAGCCACCAACTTAGGTGTGTGCTCCATTAAAGGAACAATCATGTTTCTAAGATACCAGCAGGGAGCTGCCATTTCTAAGGCTATAAAGTCACATCCCACAAAAACTATAATCTCCAGAAAGACCTGAGTCTCCCAGGAGTTCTACAGTACCTCCCAACAAGAACCATCTTCATAACACATGGAGACATTGCTCACCAGCTGAATCACCTTATTAAATATGAGTTGTTTGTTTTTAATATTATAACTCTTACATTTTAATTATGCCCCATTAAAAGGGGGAAGAGGAAGAGTGAAAATCAAACCAATCTTGAGAATCACTTTAATTTTGTTTTCATCGTGTGTATATACAGTATGCACGTGTGTCTGTTCAGATGTGGGTGTGGAGGCCCAAGGTCAGCCTCTGGTGGTGTTAGTCAACATCCATGGGAAATAGTAATTTCCTCCAGTGGAATACATATGCTCCGGTTGGCATCCCAGTGGCCCTCTGTACAGCTCTGAACAGTACTAAAAACCTGTTTGTCTCCATGCTCCCACCTCCTGCTCCAGCTCCCCCTAGTGGAGTCTGGCATCTACCCCAAGTCTCTACCCTGCTGAGTCTTCCGCTCAGTGACCTGTTTATTTATGTCACTGCTTCCTAGAATGTCATACTCTTGCCACAAGCTGCTCTTGCTAAGCACATCTTTAGGATTTAATTATACATTTTTGCATATCTGTAACATTTTGTTGTTATATAGTATTCCACTGACTACCATTTTATTGTTGATAGACATGTGGTTCTCTCCAGTTTGAAGCTGTTGTAAACACACTGTGACGAACATGCTTGCAGACATCCCCAGAACACCTGTGCATGTGGGACTATAGCATCTGTGACTTAGGAGTGCAAGTGCTAGATCATGAAGCATGCCTAGCTTCTGTTTTACAGGGTTATGTGAAATATTCTTAAAATCATAATCATTTAAGGTTAGATACAGTACTTTTCTTTCTTGCAAGAAATGTCTCTTTTTGACATACAAAGAACAGA
The DNA here is from genome assembly GCA_026225945.1 of Cricetomys ansorgei. Taxonomy (NCBI): domain Eukaryota; kingdom Metazoa; phylum Chordata; class Mammalia; order Rodentia; family Nesomyidae; genus Cricetomys; species Cricetomys ansorgei. Next base: position 14,281,579 of record JAMJFZ010000716.1, on the reverse strand, counting down.
AGAGCCTGGAGATTGATAAAGATGAGCAGTGAACATAAGGAACTATATCTGGGAAAGAGCTGGCCTAATTCATGAGACGGCTGAGGAAAGGGGCCTAGCCCAAGATATAGTGGGCATGAATGAGTTTCTGTGGACAGGCATATTTGCTCCATCCGTGAACACTAGGAAAGTTCCTCTCCAGTCCTAAAAGTGGGGGCTGGATTTGGCTAAGCATGGGTATGATTCCAGGTAAGGGGCTCCGGTAGCTCAGCTGATGCTCCAGTGCCTTCCACGGATAGCCTCAACAGCTGAAGAGCTGAGCAGAATGCTTCTGGGAAAGCTGACATTCACTGTCTGCCCCAGTCCCTGGTCTGGAGAAACTCCTTCTAGTCTGACAGTGGCTACTTTGGCTCTGCCAGTCTTGGGCATCAGTCCAAATGAAAGCCTCCATGTTCCAATGTTGCCACTGCATGGGTATGGTGGTGGAACGATCTCCTCGCCAACTCTTTGCTTGTGGTTCACTAGCAAAAACAAGGGAGGGTGAGAGAGGCCAGAAGCTGACAGGTACCCATACGTCTTCCTCCTTTTCAGTATTGGGAAACTGGAGCCAGGTCTTACTTCCCGGTGTCTTTCCCTTTCCAGTCCCACTAAAGCTCTGCCACTTATCCACACTCGGCCGTATGTCCCCTGGGGATGACCAAGACCTCAGCTCCTAGGCTTCCTTATGGCATCTGCCAGAAAACTGTCATACCAAACACACAACAGTGACCACGTGAGCTTGTCCCTGCAGTGGTGTGGTGTACAGCTTTCTCATCATTGCATAGTTTATATATTAAAAACAACTCAAATGCTTCTACTAATAATTATACATTCTTAAAATTAGGTTATCAGAGGCACTAACAAGAAATCATGGTCTAAATTAACATTAATTGCTACCTTTGGGCATAAACTGTACCATATACTTATTTAAATCCAGGTCGTCCAGAACTGCTAGCTAAAGGAGTTTAAATGGTTTAGAAAAACAGCCAGTGAGGGACCTGGATTTCACTGTGACTTAATGATTTTCCCCCCATGTAAAACTAAGAGTTCGAATAACACAAGAACACAGAATCCACAGCATCAGAATCTATTCAGGTTGTTCGTTACAGAAGCTAGATTCACGACTTCTGGGGTAGGTAATGCTTGACAACCTAAGCCCATGGCCAGAGTGTTGCAGAGTCATGCAGTATGTGTTTGGCCAAAGAGAATAAACAGGAAACTCACTGGAAACTGTGCACCAAAAGAAAGATCAAAATTTGCCTGACCAGTAAAAGGCACATTTTTCCTTGTCTGCCCACAACGGAAACCTTTCTCTAGTTTGCACCAGAGCTGGTACTACCTACCATGCTGACACTGTATAGCCCACCAAGCCCACCACCCCACTAGGAACATTCCATTTCCTTCTTTCTATGTTCATCGTTCATAACACTTGTAAATGCTCAACTTCCTAAGTTCAGCCACGTTGCCCATGATAGCTGATCTTAGATGACACCTTGCCTGAGGCACGTTCTGAGCATGTGTTTGAGCAAGTGTCCCATGGAAGTTAACGCAGTCTGCATGTGGGCAGCGCCATCCCACAGGCTGCATTGAAAAGACTGAATAAAATGCAGGAATGGAACAAGGTAGCTGAGCTGCAACTTCCGTGTGTCTGCTTCCCACCTGCCCCAGCTGCCTGAGGCTTCCCCTGCCTTGCCTTTCCCACTGAGATGGACTCAGCCCTCAACCAGTGAGTCAAAACAGGAAGCATCCCACAGTAACCGAAACAGCTAACTAATCGAGTTAGCATTGTTTCAGAAGCAAATGTGCACAGCGTTTAACAATTCTATGTCCTTCCCTTTAGGGGACGAGAATATAAGATAGCGGTAGAGCAGTTGCCTAGCACAGTCACTGCTTGATCAGGAAGTAAGCCTTCAATATTTGAGTCATTTTAGCAAATATTTCATGTCCAAATAGTAACATCCACATTCTAAGTACTGGGCTCCTGCCAGGGAAGCAAGTGGGCTGGCTGCAGATCTTCACCTCTCCCTCTACTCCAAATCCAACCCCCCAGTCTCATCACTTGCTGCAACCTCCCCGATGCCCTGCCTTCATCTCCAATGGCTCACGAAGATCTTCCCCTCCTAACCTCTCTCCCCCAGCCCATTGCTTCATCCCAGCTCCCAGCTCCCGGCTCCCAGCTTCCAACAGACACTCCCTGGGAAATCAAAAGCCACTGTGACTAGAGAAGGAAGGCTAACCGTGGATCTTCACCTCTCCCTCTGCTCCTCCAACTTCAGCCCTCTGCTCTCATCCCCAGCTCTGTAGCAGGCCTTCTGCTGTGGCCTCTCTTCATTCTCTGCTCTCATTTTTCAGAGACTGAGCAGACCCTGGTGGTATAGCCTCCATTCCTTCATCCTGTGGACTTCCTGCACACTCCAGGCCATCCCCATGCCTTAATGGCAGTCCCAATACCCAGAAACACATTTTACCTGGAACCCCCGGTGGCCACACCCACCAGGATCCAGAAGAATTTCCTACCAGGCAGCACATAGCCACAACACTCTCCTGAGAACCAGAGAGGGCAACAAAAACCAAGGAGCAAAACATCCACCCCCAAAAAAGACCAGATATCAGCACCTAGAAATACAGTCTTCCTGGTTCCAGATACCTAAACACCATTGAAAAATCACAACCAATAACAGCCAGTTCAATCCATCTCCACTAGAGCTCAGGAACCCTACCACGATAGGTCCTCAGTACTCCAACAGAACTGAGGCCCAAGAAAAAGACATTAAAATACGATAGAGGTCCTTAAAGAGGAAATGAAATCCCTTAAAGAAATCTATGAAAACATAAACAAAGACTGGAAGGAAATGAATAAGACAGTTCAAGACCTGAAAGTGGAAACAGAATCAATAAGAAAACCCAAACCGAGGGAAATCTCGGGATGAAAACTTTAGGAATTTGACTAGGAACCTCAAAGCCAAGCCTCTCCAACAGAATATGAGAGATGGCAGACAAAAGCTCCAGCACTGAAAACGCAATAGAAAAAAATGAACACCTCAGCCAAAGAAAATGTTTAACCTTAAAATATCCTGGCATGAAACATCAAGAAAATCTGGGACACTAGGTAGAGACCAAATCTAACACTAATAGCACAGAGGAAGAAGAAGAATCAGGTCTGTGCCCAGGTCAAAGGCACAGAAAATATTTTCAGAAAAATCATGGAAGAAAATGTTCCTAACCTAAAGAAGGAGATACCTATCAAGGTAGAAGAAGCATACAGAACACCAAACAGACTAGACCAGAAAAGAAGATCCTCTCAGCACATAATAATCAAAACAGAACAAAGAATGTACAGAACAAAAAAAGAGTATTAAAAGCTGCAAGGGAAAAATATCAAGTAACATATAAAGGCAGACCTTTTAGAATGACACCTGACTTCTCATTGGAGACTCTAAAAGGCAGAATGGTCTGGACATATATGCTACAGACTCTAGGAGACCACAGATGCCAGCCTAGCCTACTATACCCAGAAAAAATGTTCAATCACAATAGATGGAGAAAGTAAGACATTTATGATAAAATCAAATTTAAGTAATATATATCTACAAATCCAGCCCTACAGAAGGCACTAAAAGGAAAATTCCAATATAAAGAGGTTAGCTACACAGAAGAAAACACAGGAAATAAATAATCTTATAAAAACAAATCAAAAAGCGGGCAAGCGCATGCACGCGTGCGTGCGTGAGTGCATGCACACAGATACACGCGCGTACACACACACACACACACACACACACCCCATCACAGCCACCATAACTACCACCAACAACAATGACCACATACCATGAAGCAGCAAACACTGCTCATTGATATATCTCAATCCCCCAATAAAATGACACAGACTAACAGAATGGATACAAAAACTGAAGGACCCTTCCTTAACATCAAGGATAAACATCACCTCGCGGTAAAAGGATAGAAAAAATATATATCTCAAGCAAATGGACCTAAGAATCAAGCTGGTGTGGCCATCTTAATATCAGACAAAATAGACTTCAAACCAAAACTAATCAGAAAAGATAGGGAAGGATACTACATACTCAAAGGAAAAAAATCCGAGAGAACATTGCAACTCTTAACAACTATACACCAAATGCAAGGTCACCATGGTTCATAAAAGAAACACTACTACAACTTAAATCACATATTGACCCTCATACACTGATAGTGGGAGATTTTAATACTCCATTCTCCACAATAGACAGGTCATCTAGACAAAAACTAAACAGAAATACTGAAGTTAACAATCGTTATTAAAAAAAATGGATATAACATATTTACAGAACATTTCACCCAAACACAATGAATATATACCTTCTCCTCAGCATCTCACGGCACTTTCTCCAAAATTGACCACATACTTGGGCACAAAGTAAGTCTCAACAGATACAAGAAAACTGAAATAACATCTTACCAAACCACCACAGATGAAAGCTGGGTATCATCAACAGGAAGCTTCAAAGTTATCGAAACTGAACAACTCACTACTGAATGGAAAATAGGTTGAGATAGAAACTGAAGACTCTAGAATTTAATGGAATGAATACACTACATACCCAAACTTATGGGACACAGTGAAGGTGGTTCTAAGAGGTAAGTCCATAGCACTAAGAGCCTACATTAAAAAAAAAAAAAGAAGAAGACGACGTCATAAAATAGCAATAGTAAGTTAACAACATATCTGAAAGCTCTAGAACAAAAAGAAATCACATACCAAAAGGAGTAAACATCAAGAAATAATAAAACTCAGAGCTGAAATCAATAAAACAGAAACAAGCAAACAAACAATAATAATACAATACAATGCAAAGAATCAACAAAACAAAGAGTTGGTTCTTTGAGAAAAACCAGTAAAACTGACAAACCCTTATCCAAATTACCTAAAAGGCAGAGAAAGAATATCAAAATTAACAAAATTAGAAATGAAAAGGGAATACTTCATACTCATTCAATATACTTGAAGTCTTAACGAGCAATAAGACAACTGAAGGAGATCAAGGAGATACAAATAGAAAAGGAAGAAGTCAAGGATCATTATAACAGACACCAGGGACGCCCAGAGAATCATCAGTACATGCTTTATAAACCTGTACTCTACCAAGCTGGGAAATCTAAAATAAATGGATAATTTTCTGAATATGTACCATTTACTAAAGTTAACTCAAGATCAGAGAAAGAATTTAAACAGACCTACAACCCCTAGTGAAATAGAAGCAGTTATTAAAAATCTTCCAACCAGCCGGGTGGTGGTGGTGGCATACTTCTTTAATCCCAGCACTCAGGAGGCAGAGGCAGGTGGATCTCTGTGTGTTGTAGGCCAGCCTGGTCTACAGAGTGAGTTCCATAACAGCCAGAGTTACAACAGAGAAACCCTGCCTCGAAAACCAAAAAAACCAAAAGGAAAACAAAAAGCCTTCCAACCAAAACCAAGGGGTTGGGGAAGCAGATTTTTTTTTGCACAGAATTGACCAGATTTTCAAAGAAGAGTTAATACCAATGCTCCTCAAATTACTCCACAAAACAGAAACAGGAGGTACATTGCTCAATTTGTTTTATGAGAGCAGTTTCCCTGATACTCAAACCACATAAAGACCTGACAAAGAGAGAAAATTACAAATCAGTTTTCCTTATAAAAACTCCTCAATAAAATGCTTGTATACTGAATTCAAAAGCATATTACAATATCATCCTGAACGACCCAGTAGGCATCTCACCAGAGACGCAGAGATGGTTCAACATTCATAAATCAATAAATGCAATCCATCGTACAGACAGACTGAAAGAAAAAAAAAACATATGGTCCTCTCATTAGATGCAGAAAAGGCCTTTGACAAAATCCAACACCCCTTCATGATAAAATCCTGGAGATATTAGGAACAGAGGGCACTTACCTCAATACAATAAAGGAATTTACAACAAGCCCATTGCCAATATCAACTTAGAGAGAAACTCAAAGCAATTTTACTAAAATCAGGAATAAGACAAGGTTGTCCACTCTTTCCACACCTATTCAATGTAGGACTTGAAGTCTTAGAACAATTAGACAACTAAAGGAGATCAAGGGTATACAAATTGAAAAAGAGGTCAAAGTATCATTATTGTCAGATGATATGATTGTACACATAACTGACCCTAAAAATGTCACCAGAAAACTCCCATAGCTGTAAAGACTTTCAGTGAAGTAGCTGGATACAAATTCAACTCACAAAAATCAGTAGCCCTCTAAATACCAATGACAAATGGACTGAGAAAGAAATCAGTTAAACAACATTTTTCACAATAGCCTCAAATAATATAAAATATCTTGGGGTAACTCTAACCAAGCAAGTGAAAGACTTGTATGATAAAAACTTTAAGACGCTGAAGAGAGAAATTAAAGAAGATATCAGAAAGATCTTCTGCGCTCATGGATCAGTGGGATTAACACATCATCCTACCAAAAGCAATCTATAGATTCAAAGCAATCTCCATCAAAATTCCAACACAATGCTTCACAGATCTTGAAAGGACAATTTCCAGCTTCTTATGAACCCAAAACTCCCAGGAGAGCTAAAACGATCCTGAATAATAAAATAACTGTGAGAAACAGCACTATACCTGATTTCAAATTTTACTACAGACTTATCCTAATAAAAAAGCATGTTATTTCACAAAAACAAACATGTTAATCAATGGAATTGAATTGAAGACCCAGACATAAATCCAGACACTTATGGACATTTGATTTTTTTATAAAGAAGCCAGAAACACACTGGAAAATAGACAGATCTTCAACAAATTGTGCTGGTCCAACTGGATGGCTGCGCGTAGATCCAGACTGAGCACCCTTCACAAAACTCAACTCCAAGTGGATCAGAAACCTCAACATAAAACCTGATACATTGAACCTGATAGAAGAGAAATTGGCCTTGAATTCATTGGCACAGAAGGCTTTCTGAACATAATATCATTAGCACAAGCACTAAAATCTACCATTAATAAATGGGACCTCCTCATGAAACTGAGACACTTCTGCACAGCAAAGGACAGCATCATTGAGACAAAGCAGCAGCCGAAAGAATGGGAAAAGATTTTACCAATTACACATCTGAGGGCTGATATCTAAGCTATATTAAGAACTCAAGAGACCTCAGGTATTTACTGATCACATATGCAGATCATTAGCAATCAACATCTCCCACATAAATCCAACAGCTGTAAACAATATGAAATGCCCTATACCTAGGCTAGCCCCTCACCCAACAATACATAAAACAATTCCAAACATAACTAGAAATAAACTTCCCAACACAAGTGGGTCTCTGTTTCTTGTTCCTTCTCTTGGGCTCTTTTTCTTGTTTGTCTTGTCCAACTCCAATGGGTTAGTTTTTGTTATATTATATTATATTATATTATATTATATTATATTATATTATATTATATTATATTATATTATATTATATTATATTTAATATATTATTCTCCCTTAGAAGCTTGATTGTTTTCTAATGAGAGACAGAAAGTAAGTGGATCTGGATGGGAGGGGAGAAACTGGGAGGAGGGAGGATACATTATGTGAGGAAAAATCTACTTTTTTTTTGCTTTATGGAGATAGGGTTTCTCTGTGGTAACTCTGGCCATCCTGGAACTCACTCTGTAGACCAGGCTGGCCTCAAACTCACAGAGATCTGCCTGTTTCTGCCTCCTGAGTTCTGGGATTAAAGGTGTACACCACCACAGCATGGCTAAAAAGAATCTATTTTCAATAAAAGGAAAAAATTCTAATACATACTTGAAAAACTGTGAAATAGGACTTTCTAAATTATTTTAAAATGTTCTAAGTGTGTAATTTCAAAGGTGTTTCAGTGTATCTCTATTCACCTATGATTGATTGTATAAATGGAAAAAATAACACATCAAGTAGAATGGTTTGTGGATTTGACCCTTTGGAAGCCGCTTTATATTAGATTATAACACACTTAACTGACACTGACGCAGAAGGAAATTTATCAGGAACTTTCAATGGCACCTCTGTAAAACTGGTGGATGAGACTGAAAAAGTGAGCACTGTCTGTCCAGACAGTGGCCTTCTTGCACTTCCTGCATTTTCTCCCTGGCACAGCTTCTAGCTAGAAGAGCCACAAAACTCGGATATGAAAATAGACCGAACTGAACCCACAGGTAACTCAGATCACAAAGTGCTAAGCCAAACTTCTTAAGTGATACTTATTAAATTCAGTCCATATCAGTAAGCATATGACCTTAATGTGACAGAAGCAAAAATGGGGAAAGTGACAGAAGCAAAAATGGGGAAAGTAGGTAACAATATTTCGTATTTCATCTTTAAATTTTTCTGTTCAATTCTCACAAAGTATTGATATAGTAGTATAAACATATGGTTTGTAAATATGTATTGTAAATACCTGTTTAAAATCTTTGGCTGACTCTGATGGGCTTAGAAACCACAGGGAATGAGGGAAAAAGGAAGGAAGGAAGGAAGGAAGGAAGGAAGGAAGGAAGGAAGGAAGGAAGGAAGGAAGGAAGGAAGGAAGGAAGGAAGGAAGGAAAGAAAGGGGGAATGTCCATGGAAATTCAAGGTTTAGGTCTTCACAATCTTTCTGTGTTCAGTTTGACTTCAAAGAAACCAAAAAACAGGACATGAGGGCACACAGCCTGCCCAGCCTCCGAGTCAGGAGTGTGTACATATGGTTGAACGCCACCTTTCAGAACACTTTAGAAATATTTGGAATGTAGTAGGAGACCTAAGGGAACACCCACGAGGAGAGAGAGAGAGAGAGACAGAGACAGAGACAGAGACAGAGACAGAGACGGAGAAAGGGAGGGGGAGGGGAGGGGGAGGGGGAGAGAGAGGGAGAGGGAGAGGGAGAAAGGGAGGGGGAGGGAAGGGGGAGGGGAAGAGAGGGAGAGAGAGAGAGCCTTCCAAAAACAACAGCGGGCAAAATGAGGGTAAGCCCCTCCCCATTTCTGCATGCTGGCCAGAGCAAGTTGGGTGTGACAGCCATCTTGTCCAACTCAGCTGGATCTCAAAGGCATTCCTGAGTGTCACTTTGGGCAGGAACCTTGGAAATGAATGTTATCACAGCATGCAGTGTTTGGAGGCAGAGAAGAGCCATGCAGACCTGACAGGGGGAACGCCTGGAGCTCCTATTGCTCAGCATGACTTTTCTTGGTGCCGCCAGCAAAACAAGAGCTCAGCCTCAGGCAGAGCTGTGAACCTTACACTGTGAACGTTATATGCCTGGACTTTCAAGGGAATGGCTATGAAAATACATTGGTGGAGTAGAGATCTCATTATACGGTTCTGAAATGGAAGCCATTCCAAGCGGCCGTGTAGCACTGGTTTTTGTTTTGTTTTGCTTTTTCAGGGTTTTCCACTGATTAAAATTAAACTGGTTGTAAAGCAAGGGGCCAGCAGCGATGTGACATCCCTACAAATGTATCCTGCATCCTCCATCTTTTTCGCCCCGCATAGGCAGGGCAAGTCCGAACCACCATCTTTGCTGTGTTGAAGTTGTACCAAAGTAGTTTCACCTCCCTGTACAAGCCTCAGAGAAGGACAAGACATTTAGTAAAAAACAAACAAAAAATCAAGCAAAATAAAAACTCAGCCCTCTCTGCAATCAGCAAGAAGAAACTGATGATATCAGCATGATGCTTCCTGCTACCCACGTTCTGAACCGTATCTTTGTAAACCAAATACTAGTTTGTTGTTGAGTTGCTGTTTGTTTTGAATATCCATCAGGGGATTGGGTAAATCATACACTGTGTCAGCTGAGCCTTTCAACCTTCTGTTCAGCTCACATAAGGCCATCCAAACACCAAAAGTTTTCGAATAAATGTAAGCGCTGTCTCCTCTATACCACAGCCACATTGGAGGGTCCTGCTAGCAGATCTCACCTTTCTCAGGACTGTGGACTCCAAGCTGGGTTTTCCTCCTTTCCATCCCAGCATAAAGGAAGCAGGCAAATGTTTTTCCCGAGGCTATCTTCAAAATGCATAAGGAATATCCGGCATCCCCCTAGCTGGAAGATGTTTGTTCTTTCTTCCACACCCTGCTTCAGGTTGTTGCAAAGGCTGTCTGCCTCCTCACCATTAAGGACTACACCCACACATACACACACACTTTTAACCAACTCTCATTTTGAGAAATGAAGGTTAAATCTAGGCTAACTGTGACTTGAATAGCACACTTGACAATTCCAACAGATTACTAGGACTTGAGGCGTGTCTGTCATGTTTTATGGCTGGGGCCATTCCCATCTTGGCTGAGTAGCTAAGAGTGGAATTTTAACTATGAATTTCCTTGTGTTTAATAAGTTAAAGTCAAAAGGCCACAGTCTGCTTTCAGATATGCATGAACAACTCTCAACTGGAGTTACTCATGTGCATCTGAGTTTAGTTAAAACTTTCCAACTCTTAGGCACTATTAAATAACATACTTTAAAAAGAAACGTTTTAATATGCATGTGGAAGAATGAAAAGATATGAATAAAATAATCAAAACTGTTCACTCTTTTGGATGAAGTGTTTGGATTTCAAGGAAACAATCCTATTTCGTCATCTTTTATCTCTAGGCCTGCTCGTGTATTCTATCCTTATACAAATCAGACAACTCTGAGCCTATCTTGAAAGGCTCATTAGACTGGCCCTATGCTGTTATCTAAGGAGCTGCTATGGTCCAGGGGAACACAACAAGCTTGGACTCAAAAGAAACAAAACCAACTTCCTTTCTGACGATAGTTGTATGAACTTGGGTAATTTGGTCTTTCTAAATATCTAGCTGTCTATAAGCTATTGGCTGAGCCAGGTGGTGATAGAGCACACCTTTAAGCACTCGAAGCAGAGGCAGACAGACCTCTGTGAATTTGAGGCCAGCCTGGTCTACAGAGTGAGTTCCAGGACAGCCAGAGTTACAACAGAGAAACCCTGTTTCAAAAAAACAAAACAAAAAAACATATAAGCTATCAGCTTTGCCGTCCGTATAGTATTAAGAATTCAAAGAAGATGGATGTTCAAACAGCCCTTCTATTTGAAACATGCTCTGATTCTTGAGGTTATTATGTGCCTTCAGTAGACAGGAGGTATTGAATTGGAAGGGGGTTCTCAAAAGAACTTTTGTTCCATTAGTCAAAAATGTGTGTGTGTGTGTGTGTGTGTGTGTGTGTGTGTACATACTCTGTTTGATACCATTTTAACAGCAAAAATATATTTAAAAGGACTGAAAAGAAACAGAAGAAAAAAATTAACAGTACTATTATAAAGTATGGAATTATTTGAAATTTTGAAGTATTATACCTTAGTTAAAATATTTTGCCCAAATAACTTTTCAGTTAATCAAAACTCAACCTTACCTATCCCTGCATAAGCAGTATGGAGACAGTTTCCTGGGTGGTTTGATCTTATTTTTGCATTCAGCTATCTGTAAGTTCATAGATACCCAGGCTAGTACATTTGGCATCTGGTCAAATAGCAGATGCTTGGGTTTAGTTAGTAAGTGAGTGTCCTGCGGCACAACATCAAAGGAATGCTCAGTCGTTGCACTCCCCAAGAAGCATGGTCCATGTCACTTAAGCCTCAAGAATGCTGAGCAGCGGGTGACCCGTGTTCTGGTAGGAGCCGATGTATATGTTTCCATCAACTGTGGTGGGGCGGGGGCGGGGATGCACGAAGGACTATGGGTGGAATTGGTACACTGAGAGCAAATGGCCATGTTTAAAGAAAGCTCCCCCCATCCAGGGAGTGCACTGAATTCTAAACAAAAAAAGAGGCTGCAATAAATAAAGCCCACTAATTTACAAAAGCAGAATAAAACATAGAAAGTGAGCAGAATTGTGAGTGAACAGAGCCATGTGCACATGGGGTTTTCTAATCCCTTGGAAGTAGCCGTATTTTCACTTGAAAGCCAAATCTAGTGTTTTTCTTTGGTGGTAATAATGTACCGCACTATAGGTAGTAATTGCTTTTATTGTTGCTTGACAGACAGCTTAAGGAAGAGTTTACCTTGGTTTACAGTCTGGGGGTGCAGTCCGCAGCTGGGAGAGTGTGGCAGCAAGAGTGGAGGTATCTGTCAGCTGACATGCACAACCAGGAAACAGAAAGAGGTGGATATTGATGTGCATGTTTTGTCTCTTTTCTCTTTTATTCAGCCCAGGACTCCAGAGCATGGAGAGTGGATTTTCAGAGTAGATTCAGAGTGGACTTTCTCTCCTCGGTTCAGTAGTTCCTCGTTGGAAATACCCTCACATACATGCCCAGATGTGTCTCTCCAGGGTAACCCCAAACCCAGCAAGGTGACAATGAAGATTAACCACCACAGATAATTTTTGTTTCTTTCAGCACACCCTCCAGGACTCTCTATGGCTCACTTGCCTGTGATCTGCACGCTTATGAAGTGGAGTCTTTCTCCTAGGAGATGGAAGGTTCTCTGTGACGGGCCATCTCACCCAGGAAGTGAGCTCCACAGAGAAGAATAACATTCCTGAAATCAGGTTTTAAATTCCAAATGAAAATGTTTTCTCACATCTGAGTTCACTTAAAAGACCAAATATCCGCCTCAATTATAGAAAATTAAAAGCCCATTGAAGGCTCCTGAAATCAAGAGAGATATGCAAGGTAGTCTAGAAGCATTCTGGTACCCTTGCCCCACCCCCAGCCCCTACACTTTGATAGATGATGAATAAGCTCAGACACTACGAATTTTTCTAAGATCCCACAGCCAGCGGAGTCTGGATTCAAACCCAGGTCTCTCAGCTTTCTCTGTTCTTGCTCACAACATTCCTCAAACCCCACAGAGGTTGTAAACGGCTAAAACCTGATCAGCACGTCCACCCCCTGTTCAGGCAGCAATGTAGCATGACTCAAGGGGCTTTGTAACCAGAAAGTTTAAATCCTGAGTCTCGGTGCTGTGTAGTTTTGGACAGGGCAACTAACATCTCTGAGTGGCAGGTTCATTTATAAAGCAAAGACCATATGCTGTACGCTATGGTGTTAGGGTGGGGAGTAAATGAGCCAAGGCACATCAAACACTGAGCGGGGCTCCTGGGATGCCCAGGGAGCACAGGAAACAGTGTCGATCATTTATGTCAGGCCACTCTCTTAGAGATCTGAACTTTCAACTTTAGCCTAGAAAGAGTGGTTGGAATAATCCACCCTTCTTGACAAATGCTGTTTGGACATTTCTGTTCTCAGCTGTGTCTGGCCAAAATAAACCTAATCCAATCTGGCCCGTTTACTGCTTGGCACCATTTTGAACACTAGTCTCATGAGTTGTTATTTTCAGTTTCTGGTTTACCCAAACAGGCCATTTTTAGAGAGTAGTGAGTTTAAACCTGAGCTGCCAATAAGATAGATTTATCTTGCAAACAGCAGGACCCTTCTGAAAAACCGCCATTATAAATACACACAGGGTCCAGGGACGCTCGGCAAGCTCTGTCTCTGACCTGGGTCTGTGCTCAGCTACGAACTCTCCCTATTCTATTTTGGGGGGTTCGTGTCTCTATGTGCTTTACCAGTCCAGCCGCCCGGCCACTCACAAGGCTTGGATGTCCTTTAAGAGTGAACTTGATCCTGTTTCTCTTCTGGTCTCCCTCCAGAGAAGCGGATGCGCTGGCATAGCTCTGCCATTTGTCAGCCAGCAGTCTGGCTACACATTTGCACGTCAATCTAAACCTACCCTATTCTCATACGTGCGCTTGGGGGGTGTGTGTAAATCAACCAGGCGTTCTGTCACTCACCAACAATATCTCTGCATAGTGGTATGAGCCCACACGCCTTCATGAAATGTCTCATTATGCTGGTGGAAGAAATACTCACATGGATGTGCTTTTTCAGGGATGGTGACAACAGAATGTTTTGAGTTTATTCACCACCACAAGGATCAATGGCACTTCTGCCAAAGACTTTGCTCACGGGTACAGTAACGCATGTCAGCACTTTCTGAGATTAGAGGGTCTCCCTTGCGAGGTAAGTGGACCAAGTTTTCTGCATGGCTAATGAATGCAAACCCAAATTTTAGAGCTGAGTGTTTCCTGTCTGGCCACTGATCATTACAGACCAACTGCTTTGGAGATCCAGAATGTTATTTCTACTTTCCCAGAATGTAGGAACCCATGAGTATGACTCCAAGATTCGTAAAAGAGCAACTCCTGATTAGCTCAGCATGTTTTATTGTGACTCTTCTACACTTAAATGCACACATGCTTTAATCGGTTGCTTCAAACATTTGTAACAGTCAAAACTCTAATTCATATGTGTATACTCACTTGATGTTTGATAACATGCTTTAATCATTAATTGGACAGTCTTTTAAAAGAAGATTTTAAGATATTTGCTTCTGATTGAGGTAATCGTGATTTTAAAAACTGGGTGATGAGACAATGAGACCTTCATCGATCCTTTCTAGCATTTTCAAAAGGCACAAGATGGCTGGTCAACTGAGAATTTAAATGAGAAAAATAAATCTCTGTTGGCATTGACATGCAAATAACACAGGACCAGTTAACCTCAGTGTCTCCGTGTCATATAATGGTGTTTTAATGTTCAGCTAGTACATGAAAATCATGGGAGAAATGAGAAGGGAAAGACTCAATCCTGGCTATCTACAAAGAGCACATTTTATTTCTGTGAGCGTCTGGAATGTCTGGTGTCATTACTATTCACTGTGAGAACTCTAAGACAGACCAATGCCGCATTAAAAAAATTCAATATCTGTGAAAGGTTGTTCATCTAAATAATATATCCCCTGAAGTTAAGGACTCACAGACATAACTATATTGTACTGGCTCTCAAGCTGTCTAAAATGGACAGAATATAGATTCAGTTTAGAGAGCAGTAGCTTTTTTCTTACTGTTGTGGATTCTGAACAACTACACAGACCATAAGAGTTTTAATACTGAATTCCAACCATGAAGTCCTTGGTCACACTATAAGCATTAATGTCTGCCTAAGTAAAATTGTGTGCCTTCGTCAAACACAAGAAGAAAGCCTTCCTGGCTTCCTGGAGCTCTCCCTTCCAGGGTAGCCTTTTCTCTCTGACTTCTGCCCTCTTGTGTTCCCAGGAAGAAGTGCAGTCTCTAAAGTTCAAATTGGAAGTAAAAACAGTACTTTTGCAACATCTCAATATTTTTCCTTGACAGTATATACTAAAGAAAACTTACCACCAAATGTGCTGACTGGAGCATTCTATGATGGCAGGAATTTTTCATCTGAGGATCCAAACCCAGTAGAACCTCAATCCCATTTTCAGACCCCTCAAAGGGCCACTGACTTTTAATCTAGTTTGTAAGGGTTAAGTCCTGTCTCTGCTCTGAATCCTTGCATTCTAATTTGCTTTTATTGTGATATGCAAAAAGGTAAATGGTATGCTAATGAACAAAGGCTTGCAAGCAGGCAGTTCTATGACATGTTCCCAGGAGCAGAAACTACATTTTGATTCTTCTAAGTTACATGAGAAGCTCAAAGTATTTTGACTCGTGAAAAAGATGACTAATTTTTGGCCTTCCAGAAACCAGAGGCACATTTTCTTTTCTTTTCTTTTTTTGGTTTGTGGAGACAGGGTTTCTCAGTTGTAACTCTGGCTGTCCTGGAACTCACTCTGTAGACCAGGCTGGCCTGGAACTCACAGAGATCCGCCTGCCTCTGCCTCCTGAGTACTGGCATTAAAGGTGTGCAACACCACCTCCTGGCCAGAGGCATATTTTCAGTCACAGATGCCCCTAATCAAGCTAGCGAGGACTAGCCACCATACACTGCATGGCTTATGACCACTTTTTCTTTACAGAAAACAAAATAAGCTTCCAAAGCTGTCTGGAATATATACCGCTACTCTGAAAACCAGTCAGAGCTGATGATGAGTGCTAACTATAGATCAAGGTCATCTGGGGACCCCACCCCCACCCCAGGCTGCTCACATGGACAACACCTAGCCACAGTGCCTAGTTAGCCCTGCCAAGCCAGCCAGGCCGGCCAGGCCAAGCAAGACTACTATTTTCAGCAGAGTTGCCAAGAGAAAGCCCTTGACTGCCCTTCATGCAGCTGGCATGATTTTATACTCAGCCATTCTGAAGCTTCTGTCTGTCCTATGCGGATGACCTTTCTGCTTCACATTATCCTACCCTTTCGGAGAGCCCTACAGCAGGTTCCCAGCTATGTCACACTGTGATGTTAAAATGAACCTTTTGTGTAACAGAACAAAGCTCACCCACTCAGCTCTGCTTCATCAAATTCTTTCACTGAGTAGTCCAGCTGTTTTGGACTCCCCTGTACTGTCATCCCCTAGCCTCCAGCCACTGCCAAGCCCCATCCACACAGACTGGCCAGGGGCACTGGGGCCCTTTCCTCTCCTCTTCCATGCCCACTGCTGCTGCAGTTCATCCTTTCTGCTGGAATGTGATAACTGCCCATCTACCTCCATGCCTCTAACTCACCAACCCCTGAGGAGCTGATACGGAATTGTAAACCAGAACTCAGGTCTAGGGGCTCAGGCCTGTTTATGCCTTCTGGCCTACAGAATGAGTTTGAGGCTAACCTGGGTAACTTAATGAGACCCTGTCTCAAAATGAAATCTAAGGGGACTTAGAATAGGATTCTTTGGTAGAGGACCTGCCGGTCAGGGGTGATGCACTAGGTGCCAGCCCCGGTACCAGAAACAAAATCGGACAAAAAGACCATTACAGTCCAGGAAAATTCCTCTGTGTTTGACCTGCTTCAGTGGTTCCCGTCACCTACAAGACTTCCAAATTTGGATTCCCCAATATGTTTAGTCCATTTTAACATTGCTAACAGAATACCACAGCCTGGGAAATTTGGAAGGAACAGAACAACTTGGAATTCAGTTTGTGAAGACTGAGAGTTCCAAGGTCAAGGGGCCAGAAGGGCTTCCTTGCTGTGTTATCCCATGATGAAAGAAGCAAGATAGTGGGAGAAATAGAGCCCACTCTTTCAGAAAGCCTCATGTGCTCACCACATTGTAAAGATCCCATGCCTCACACTGGGACATTACTAAGTTAAATTTTTAATGCCTGGGCTTTAAAGGACATATTCAGATCACAGCGCCTAGACTGCGAAAAGCTTATTTGAAGTCTGGATATTCCTAGTGACTCTTCCAGCTTCATCTCTTACATCCCTTCTATAGTGTGTTTCCATCCTTCCTTCATCACATAAACACAACCTATGTCTTGACCAAAGAATTTACTATTCTCCAAGCCCACAGTAGTCTCCTGTGTCTCCAGATCTGCCTAGTGATTCAGCTACTTTCCTTCAGTGTTCATTTGGACCATCACCCTTTGATGGCGTTTCCCCTAGTCACTCTGCAGCCCAGCAAGCTGCAACCTCCCAAATAAGTGGATAAACAGGCCTGAGAGTCAGGGGAAGCACTCCAGTTAGTCTTCACAATGAATACATTTTCGTCACTCCATCTATGGCTCTCTCTAGACCACTGTAGACTCTTCATGTACCTCCAACAACAACAGCAACCCTAGCCCTATTCACAGGACCTTTCCTTTGAGATGTGTGTTGTATGTGTGTGTGTTGGGGGGAGGGGAGTCTTAATATAGAAGCTCTGTGTTAATTTTTGAGTGCAAATCACCTAGCACCATACCTAAGATAAAGCAATAAATACATGTGTTATATGGATAAAAAATATAAATCTCTAGCGAAATAACTGGTATCATCCAAGGAAAACAATTTCCACTTTGACTTATTCATTCTGCTTACTAGATTTGACTTAACAAGGTTCTAAGCTGGACTATAGTCTATGGCTCCACATCTGCACAGCAGAAAAGTATTTCTGCTAAAAGATTAACTAGGGAAGTCTTGGGGAGTAAAGAGATAGGTCAGAAGGTGGAAGGAGCAAGGACGAGTTAGGGGCTAGCTGTTTGCTGCTTCCTGAGCACAGCCCAGTGCTAGCAGAGTTGAGAATGAAAAAGCTATTAAAACAGAGACAGCCAGTGCACACAGCTCACACTTGCTGTGCCTCCAGACTCTCTCGTCTAGTGTCAACACACCTGGCTCATCTGTGTACATTCCTAATGTGTGTGGAGGCTGAATCTGGAGAACACGGGCCTCCAGCTCTGTAACAAGCATAGGTCCTACCGCTGCCATTCTCAGTGTGTGATCCAGCCCTTTATCAGAGGCAACCAGAAAGGCTGACTGGGGGGAGTAGGCAGAGCGAGCTGGCCCTGTATCTTTGCACAGGCTTGCTGTGGTCTCCCATGTGGCTATACAGTCACTGTGACCTCAACAAGGATAAGATTAATGGTGGAAGGTAAAATCTGGCCTTCAGTTGGATTGCTCAGCCTAGCATGTCATATTTTTTTTCCTTTTTAACCATCATTTATTTGCTCACAATTCTTGGCAACTTGGGCTAGGCACGCTGTGGAGTGGTTCCTCTGTTGGTCTTTTTCAGGCTCAAATTATCAGTACAGGCAGAGTCTCATGCATGTGTCATGGAGAACAGGCTGTCTGCTGATATGTGTTCTCAGCTTTGTAGTTTCATAGGTTAGTTTGATCTTATTTTCACAATGGGCCCTTGGACACACTGCAGCAGTAGTTGCAAGCCTCGGGCCTTTTCAAATCTCTACTTGTACACGTTTGCTAGAATCTCTTTGTCACACAGTCCAAAGCAGAATGAAGGAATGGAGAAGGATAAGAAGAGGCAAAGATGCTGCGGTATATGAAGGCATGGATTGGGAGCCATTTTGCAATCTACTAGAGACCTTTTTGGGCTGTCTTTCTGAAGCCTGAATGTAAGTTTGAAGAAAACTTTTCTTAATGACCGCCACACAACACATGACACCCTGTGTAAGTTTGACCAGATCTTGAGGACAGGGTCCTGTCTGTCCTGGTGAAGACTAAGCAAGCACTGGCAAGCTCCCTGGGAACAGACAGATAACAAACCCTTATATAGTCACTGATGATCCTCCCACACTTACAGGAAATGGACACACAAGAAGAGTCCAAAGACATCTAAGGAAGAGAAATGGCAAAGTGCCCTATGAAATATGGGCCAACACAGTGTTGCAGAAAATATTGAAGATGCAAGACATTATTGGATAACAAGGCAGCGTGGCCCACATAAGCTCTCCCCCCAGTTCACATACCCTCCAATTGGATGCAGTCCCCATCACTTCCTTGTGGCCCAATTACCTCAATTACCTCTTAAAACTAAAACCAAGTGTTGGTTACTATTTGTCCCAGTTCTTATCCCGTTGTATAAAACTGAAGATGACACTCTCGTCTCTGTTGAAAACACATCAGCAGGCTCTGAGCCAGTGAAGAAACAAATATTTCTGTATAAGAAATATATATAGGAAAAATGTGTCAGAGTAGAAAAAAATGTACCTTAATGCATTACTATTTAATAGCTTCATCCACTCATTCATCTGCCCATTCATTCACTCGCTCTTTCTTTCCTTCATATTGCCTACCCAGGCCTCCTAGTCATTTGAGTTTGCTACTTTTGATGGATGAACGCCTTACTTTCCAAGTGAAGTCTTGAATAATCTGAAATGCCTTTCTTCTATTCTCACTCTACACTCTGTGGAAACTGGAGGGGCCATCAATAAATATTTGGCTGATGAACTGAAAACCTGGGTCAGGGTTCTAGAAGAGAATAAACACAAGGGAAGGGGATCCCCTTCCTCATTCTGCCTGAGCCAAATGGCTGATTCACAGCCAATCACTTCATTTTAACCAGTGACAGCTGGAGCTTGCAGCTTTCATCCCGCCTTCTCATCTTTATTCCATCTGTAAAGGCAGGAAACAGAAGGGCACCACACACAACAGTCACAGACGCTCATCAGAGACAAGCCACTGACATGGGAACTGAACAAGAAAAGGCTTCAAGGCTGACTGTGGGAGCCACAGTCAAGTGCATGCTCAGTAGCCATCAGCAGCCTCTGTCTTATTCTTTGTGGGTGAGGCCTGAGGAGCAAGCCTCCTTTGGGTTTTCAACAAATGGTCTATTTCAGAGAAATACAGAGCAAGTTAGTGGTGCATCCGTCAGTGACGGGGCCAGTTGCAGTGATGCTGGCATTTCATGCTAATGATTCTATCAGAAACCCTGCCTGGCTCTTCTCCATTCCCTTCAGGAAGATTGGAGTCAGAAGTCTGCTGGAGCGTCCATGCTTGCTCCAGGTGGGCTGCAGTCTGGAGGAAACTCCAGGGTTCAGGATACAAGTCTTGGAGAGAAGGTCAATTTTGCTATTTGGAACCGGGACACTCTGTCTAACTTGTCTTTGGCAAAAGGCTTCAATTAGCCTTGGGATTTGAATTTTGGACATCTAAGACAAGAACTCATACTTTTATGTCCATGACACTTAGCCCATGTTCTCAACTCTGACCTCTGAGCAGCCTCTAACTTAGAGAGGCAAGTTTAGTAAAATGATCCGCTGTAGATCAGTAAGAAGCGCCCTTTCCCCTGGTGAGAACAATGTGTGTGTGACTCCAGCAGGAAATAGCATAGACATCCTTATGACCAGAAGCATGCTGTGGAAGGAACTGATTTGTGGCAGAGTGTTGGTCTATGTCCTACGTTTTAATTACAGTGTGAAAACTAGGCAAGTACCTTGACCTTTGTTGCCCTTTCTTTTTCTCTCAAATTAAGGAAAAGTTATTCATAAGAGAAAAGGTGGAAGAAATTTGTAAGGTATTAACAGGGCTGAGGGCTGGAGAGTTGGCTCAGCAGTTAATGGCACACACTTACTGCTCTTCCAGAGGACCCAAGTTCAGTTCCTGGCACTCATATCAGGTGATTAACAACTGCCTATAACTCCATTTCCAAAGGATCTGACACCCTCTAGCCTTTTCCAGAATAGGATGCATATAATGCATATATAAATTAACACAGCCACACATACATACACAAATAAAATGAATTTTAAATGGCTGAGTTAGAAACTGTTCTAGTCTGTGTTTCATTGCTTTAGCAGAAAAACTGAAGCCAAGTAATTTATAAAGAAAATAAGTTTATTTTGACTAGCACTTCTGGAAGTCCAAACTTATACTATAGATATCCGTTTGGCTTCTGGTGAATCCCTTATCCTGTTCCATACATATCACATACGCTGACACAAGGGGAGGAAAGGTAGGTGACTGAGGTTAACAACAGCCTACTCTTGATGACTAATGAACTCTTAAGACCCACACTAATCCCTTCAAGATGTTAGAGCCCCGTGACCTGATTACCCACAACCTCTCTATACCATCACACTGACAACTAAACTTTAACACCAGTTTAGCTTGAGACAAGCCATACCCACACCACAGCCGGAATCACAGTGCGGTTGAGGGTGGCCAGAGTGAATCCACAAGCAGCTGCAGACTCAGGGTGGATCCTGGGCGTGGTGAAGGAGCCCAGCCCAGCAGCAGCTGGCTGGTGATTTTCCTCTGCTCAGGCTCACTTTCTTGACAGACCCCCTGGAACAGAGTGGGGCAGCTAGACTCTGCTCACTTCTCGGGGCCCTGTCTATACTGCAGTTTGGACCAGGTTTTTTTTAACTCTTAGAGGTTTACCAATCTTTACAGCATCCTCCTAGCATTCTTAATGGAAATGATATAGAGCGGGAATCTATAGTCTGGTGGCTTGGCATGGGGGTGGCAGGGGCTGCTGGCCTTCCTGAATCCCAGCCCACAACATTCTGCTGGGGCCTGGCCAGGATGCTCAGGACACAGACACTTGATCCTCTTAGATGCCTTTGAATGAATCATTTTTGAGACCTCTTCAAAGTGCTCTCCTTGCCCCAGCCTCCAGACCCCAACCAACCCCCCAACCCCCATCATCACTCACTAAAGCCCCTCCAGCTGTGGACTGAGCATCCCTGGGGACAATGCTGAGGAACCCAGTTCTAGAACTACTTAGTCTCATCCTTCCTACCAGAAGCCACTGGGAAAGGAAAGTGCTCCTCGTCCTATTTAATGCAGATCACACCGTGTGCTTTAATTATTAGCATTTGGTAGCCAAAGGAAACAGCACTTCATCTGATGTTTGAGTAAAGGGGTGACCCGTGCAGGGTGCCTGCTCAGGCGTGCAGGATGAGCACACGCAGGCTTCACACGCACCTCACAGACTCTGAAGTGTGCCCTAGTTCACTCTGCAAAAACTTGCTGAGCTGCCAACAGTTTGAGGTGCCTAGAATACGGCAGCACACAGGACCGACCTCATTCCTGTTTTGGGGAGTTTCCTGTCTAGCAGGAGGAGGAGGGTTTAACAATAGACATGATAAATGAGGGGACTAGATAGTGTGCTACAAAATAAAAGAAGAAAATACAGCAGGACAGGAAGAATAGCGTATGCTCATCAAGGTGATATTTAAGCAACATCTAAAAGGAAGAGAACGTACATGGCCGGGAAACCATGTTTTATTAGCCAGTGCAAAGGCCCTGAGGTGGGAACATACATGAAGATGATGCACACGTAACGCAAAGAATTGAGGAGCAAAGAAGGGGAAATTAGGGTATAGAGGGGACCATGGCCAGAAAGGAGGGCCCCCGGGCTGACATATAAAGTCTGCACTCTTTTCCGCGGTGCTGGGAGCGGACGGTGACACGGCACCGACAAGGGTTTAATAGGGTCCCATTTTGGCTTCTGCGGTGGATTTCACTGTAGTTCAGACAAGATCACAAGGTCACTTGCATTGACAACAACCACCCCCACTTCTTTCCTGGAAGCTTCACAGGATTGTCAGCCTCGGTCAGCTCCCACTCTCTGCTGTGTTCCCTGTCACAGATCTCTGTCTCCGAGGAGCAAAGTCCCATCATCCCATTCTCGTGTATCTCAGCAGCACACAGAGATGGTCAGAGAGGAGGATGCGTCCCCTCTTCCCTCTGCAGACTCCCGGGAACTCAGCCTCTACCTAGCAAGATCCATTAACACTAATTAACGAGCTCCTTTCAGTGTCTCTTCCTGGTGATTAATTCTGGGTCAGAGACAGAAAGCCCGTTCCATTATGGTTCTTTTAAAAAATTATTATTATTCAGGCTTCTAATACTGGCACGAACTGCGGGTGAATTTCTGAAGTCATGTTCCCTAGCTGTCACAACGAGTAATAGAAAAATTAAATTTATAAAGAATTAGGCGAGGCAGGAGAGGCATGCTTCTCAGTCTAGAACAAAGGAGATCAATCCTGACACAATGGCAGCATGACATTTGTGGACTTTGAAGATTCCAGGCTTCTTCTTCATTAATTAGAGAGAATCAAGAGTTCTGCTGGTTAATTATTTGCAGAAACTGTGCTCTGCAAAAGCAGATGCCAACTCTCTCCAGCCACAGCCAGCTGCAGCTCTCCATGGTGATTAAATCCCGTACCAGTCCCTGGCTGAATCATCTTGTTGGTGAACATATATTCAGATGGCCACTACCATCTACCCCACCCCAGCCCCCCACCCCGATCCCAATCAGGCAAAAGTGTGGTCACACTGAAACTTTTTCGCACAGAGACATCAAGAGGCTGACAGTGCTCTGAATGAATGACCTCCATACAGGTAGAGCTTTCAAAATCCACAACAAGAAATGGAAGCTCAAAGTCACCTACTCTCTTAAACAATACAGTGGGGTCAAGGATACTCACGAGTCAGGGCCAGTGGGTTCTCTTGCACGGATGCAGGGTTAAGTTATCAATGATACTAAAAACTAGGCTTGTTTTCAATTGCAAATGTAATAAATGCTTGATATATAGACATTAAGCAATGTGGAAGCAGGTAAGGTGCAAATTGTAGTTTCTCTGTGAGGCTTCTTATCCTACGCTCCTAAAATATATAAGCATTTTGAAAGGTATCTTTCTAGACTCCCTCAGGCTACAGGTTTGAAGCATTGTTCCCATTAGTCAGATCCTGACAGACAGGACAGATTCACAGTCACACTGCTTTTCTGTGCCTATAAGAACCTCAATCATCTTCAGCTTCTTCCCCAAACCCAGCAGCAGATGCAATATCAGGCTCCAAGCCCAGCTTAGGAGTCTTGTTAATGGCTCTGACCATGTGACCTACAAATGCAGGGACACTGGCATCTGCTTGTATGATTTGAATGTGAGAACAAGAGGTAAATCCAATAACACCACTGTTGTATGAGCAATGTAGCCACAAGCCCCACCTTTAGTTAGAGTATGCATAGTACCAGGAAAAGCATGGAAGGACATCAACCTCGTAAGAGCTGCCAGCACTGTAGAAGAGGACAGATGCTTTCAGTCTGTTTGCACCTGCTGGAGAAGCAACTAGGATGCCATGTTGCCATTCCAGAAATAGAACATGGCTGAGCTCAGCCTAAGTGGCATTTACCGTGGACAAGGCAGCAGACAACACAGAGCCAAGGCAGTCATCCATCCTTCCATCAGTTTCTTGGGGAATTTACCCAAAGGACTTCAGAGCAAAATCTGGACAGGGACCAGTGTGTGTGATTGGCATTTGGAACCCTCTGGCAATGAGGTGAGTCGCTGCCTTGCAGGGTTTTCCCCAACTACCCAACTTGCCTGGGGTGTTTTGACATTTGTTGTCAGGAGAGCATTTGGGTCATTTCACAGACCATTTATTAAAAGTATTTTAAACTCTTTCTGCAGGCAATGAAGGTTGTAATATTAGCCTGGCTGACCTCAGATGTGTTCTTAGGTTACTCAAGACCATCTCACCAAAAATAGAAGTTTATAACTTGTATTTTGCCTGCTGGATTGTCTCTCTCACTAGGAGTTTCTCTGGAGGAGAGCAGGGGGTATGTTGAAGTGTTCTGGTGCTGGGAGGGGGTGGGGGCGATGGTGTGAGACCAGTTCTGTTTCCCAGCACTTTTAAGTGGTATCTGCTCAGGACTGGGTTGTTTTGGTAGCACAGGGCATGGTGCTTAGCTTAATGTGTTCACTTAGCTAGACTGTAATACCCAGTTATTTACTTAAACGCTGATGCAGATTGTCGTGGGGAAGTACGCTGTAGCTGTCGCTGACATCTGCCATCAGCTAACTTTAAAGATTGCTCTTGATAGCCTGGGTGGACCGCATTCATTCTATCAGCTAAGGCCTTTAAAACAAAAAGAAATTCCAACTCAAAACCGCAGTGCCAGCTCCTGCCTGACACTGGAGGCCTCCTAGGTCCCTAAGGGTTTTGGATTAGCCAGCCCCAAGAATTGGATGAGCCAATCGTTTAAAACAAACAAACAAAACCCACCCTTCTGTTCATCTAAACTTGATGGCTATCTGTCAGAGAATCCTGCCATGCTGTGCACAAATCCCTGCAAATCCTTCAACCCTTGACGTCACATTTGAGTGGCAATGCCAAACCATATGCAAGGCAGTGCACTAAGTGCTAGGAATACTGACTGAGGGGGCAGCCCCTGATCTCAGGCAGTGATGAGACAGGAGGCAACCACAGAGAACAGAACACATGTGCCAGGTGACCAGAGCACCCAGGCTCTATGTCTCTGAACAGTACAGATGCAAGACCCCATGGAATAGGAGAGAGGACAATTGGGTCATGCACTCTTGAGAGGAGAAAAGCTGTCTTCACTGCAGGTGACCTTTCTCCAGAATTCCCCTTTCTGGTGTGAGAACATCCCTTCAAAATGACCTCACGTCCTTTCCCGAAGTCCTGGGATTTCCCAGCAGCCTGAAGCTTCAGGGCAGGTC
The DNA here is from genome assembly GCA_026225945.1 of Cricetomys ansorgei. Classification (NCBI taxonomy): domain Eukaryota; kingdom Metazoa; phylum Chordata; class Mammalia; order Rodentia; family Nesomyidae; genus Cricetomys; species Cricetomys ansorgei. Next base: position 14,255,915 of record JAMJFZ010000716.1, on the reverse strand, counting down.
TGGTTTGGATTCTTACTAAACAAACACTTTGAATGGGAAGAGGGCCTGGTGAGAGGAGGCTTTTTCTCTTTGCAAAGACTCTCTCAAAGTGGCACTTTTCGAATCAGCTTTTTAAATATGTTATCTTGTTTGTTTGTTTGTTTTTTAAGTTTCATTTGAAAAGAAATACAGAGGAAACCTTCTGACCAACCAGAAGGTTCAAAAGGAAGGAAAAGGCTCCTTAGTCTTTCATGGAAGCGAGTCAGTACAGGCCCCACTTGGCTGAGATGACTGTCACCAGGGCTCTCTTCCTGAGAAAGAGCATGACCAGTCCTTTCCTCTTCAAAAGAAGACAGGGCTCTGATTAATCACCACAACCTCTGTGTGCTGCCAGAGTTCAGGCAAAAGTGACTGAGCCCATAGAGCACCGTTGGAGAATGGAAAAAAAGGGTCACCTTTCTCCCAGGCACTTGGTTTCTATTTGCCATTAAGACAGTCTTGCTGGGCAGTGGTGGTGCACACCTTTAATTCCAGCACTCAGGAGGCAGATTTCTGTGAGTTCAAAACCAACCTGGTCTACAGAGCAAGTTCCAGGACAGCCAGGGCTACACAGAGAAACACTGTCTCAAAAACAAACAAACAAAAAGAGCAAAACCAAAAAACAGTCTTAATGACTATGCAAGTCCATGAGTATGATTTCCAAATCACCTCCTAGAGTTTTCTAAGAAAACACCAACACCATTTTCGGTGGTCCTAGAATCATTCAGATTTCCAATCTGAAGCTCCAGCATGGCATCCAGCAGTTTCTATGGTTTCAGAGCTGCTGTTGTCTGGGAACTTCCACAATGTGCCGCTTCGCAGTTGGACACTTTCTCCAGGCTCTCGGGGACCATCTCCCACCCACCGGCCCGAGAGCTCCATATGAGTGATGGCTTCAACCAGACCGCTGGAAATCCACCCCAGCCTCATGTTCTCCCACGCCTACCTCATCTCCATTTCCCTCCCCCTCTATGTGTGTGAGCCGACCTCCTGTAACTCAGATCTTGTTGTTAATGAGATTATAAACTACTTAGCATCAAGAGCCATGACTATTCCCCTCTGCAGCTCCTGCTGCTTCGATGGCACTGACCCCTAATGAGAATAGCAGTGCAGCTGTTGCCAGCGACCGTTGGAGAGGCATTGAGAACAGGCGGTCTTGCTGGGTCTTGCTGTTGTGTGTGGGGCCTAACCCAGGTGATCTGATTCAGACAAAAGCCATCTCATTAATTGCAGTTGATCGTCTATAGCACACCACAGTTTACAGTCTATGTACACTTTAAATCTTTAAAAATATTCTGAATTATTGTTTATACGTGAACGGTACAGTGAGAAAAACCAAGGCTTACAGAGGACCTGGCAGGAAAGGAGAACTCCAGATCAGACGAGCTCTGCTGGCTCCAAGGCCTGGCTTTTTCTCATCCTTTCAGAAGCCTCCAAACTTATACAGGGGCCTGAACCCTACTCTGGGTCCACATCTTTTCCAAAGAAGATTCGAACCACAGAGCCCCCTACTTCCCGTGCCCCTCAGCAATCATGAGCTTTGTAGAAGCATGCATTCATGCAACACATCTGGCAATGTAGTTCTTGCAAAGGTTTCCCCTGTTTTCACAATTTAGATTATTTACCTATGGGTTACAGTTGGTTCCTCTGCTGAAGATTATCCACCCACTTTTGATGGAGCCCGTCAGCCAGGAATGAAGCCCAGCATGAGGGGTAAGCCAGGTGACCCTGTGTGTTTCCCGCTTGACAGGTTATCACTCATACGGATGCCTGAGAAAGCTCAGCCCCTCCATCTCTGCCCCAGACACGTACTAGCCACATGGATGCCACTGTCACCCAGCAGCCTTGGTACTGAACACATAGACAAAGAGAGGTCAAGCTACTCCTTGCTTCAGCTTTTAACAAAGCTAAACCGGACACCAGTGCTTTATGAAATAAAGGGGAGGGAGTGCCTTACACTTTTGATGGCTGAAAACCCAAGCTCGCTGAGGACCTCGGGTGGTCTCAAAACGTAGTGGGTAGCATCACCTAGCTCAGTTTATGCCGGCGTAGTCAGCAGAAGTCATAAGGAGAGAGAGACTGAAGAGGGGCCGGGCTCCCTCGGTAACAGCTGCACTCGTGATAACCAATCCACCTCCAGAGCGAATGGGCTCTTACAGCAGAGTGAGTATAATCCCTCCCAAGGTGAAGCCCTATGACCTCACAGCCCCCCTGTCCTCATCTTCCAATACCCTCACAATGGGGCGCGGGGCAAGCTTCCAGCACATGATCTCGTAGAGAACACACCACACTCAAGCCACAGAAAGCTCCTCTCAGCCCTAACTTGGACAGACTGGATTCAGCCACCATTTCCTTCTAAGAAAAGAGGAAAACAACAGACTTCTTCAGTCACCATCCTGCTTTCCATTGCAATGTGACGATTTGGAAGGAAAGGTGCCTACTCAGCTTCTAGAAAGATCCAGCTCTGTGCTAAGTGGGTTCTTTTCTCAGGGTACAGCAAGTGACCCCATCCACCGCAGGCTTTCCTTCCTGATGGGCAACAATCACACTTGTACTAAACAACAGACTGAACCCCTTCAATCTTTTATTCCTGTCCTCACACATTTGTTCACAGGAAGAAATAAAAGCCACCTCGATGCAGGTGTGCCCAGGTGAACGGTGCCTTCTCTCTCCAACACAGATGCTGATCTTGTGCTGATGGGCAGTTGCATGAGAGGCTCTTCCCACAACCCTTCCTACAGGTCTCTCAAAGGAATTTCTGCAAAGCAATAGCCAAAAGGAAGTCTTCATCAGTACTCAGGAGAATGCTAATGGGTTCTAGAATAAATTTTTATTGCTATCAGGAATGGAAGGGTAATGCAGAGACAGACCACTTACCACCAAGGTGATTTGAGATGTCAGTTACAATTCGTGCTCCATCAGGTTACTGAGGACTTTGGGGATGCTGTACGGAAAAAGCTTGTTGTACTGTGCAACAGCCAGCAATTACAGGGGTCCAGGTATCCTGCACCAAAAGAGTAGGGTGGCTGGGAGCAGTTTGGGGACACACCTGTGGCTGTCAAGGCCTCACCTGACATTTAGTAGCTGTGTGAATTTAGCAGAGAATTTCTCTGTCTATAGAACGGGACTGATAGGGGATGGAAAGTGGAGCGGAATTTGGGGTGGGGGTGGGGCATGTAGAGAACACACACACTGGTGACTGTTCTTCCACTGTTGGTTGGTGACACTGGATATTATTTCATCTCTATTTGCGTGCACCATGATGCTTTCAGCAGGCCATTCCTCAACATATGTCACAAGTATTCTTGTACATCCCCGTCACTCACAAAAATATTATATAATTACACTCTGCAGCTTTGCTAGTTTTTAAAAAAAAATGTGCTAACTTAATGATGTCAGGCGTTTTTCCTAAAGAATCTCACAGAACACTCAGCACATGGAACACACTTTGGCTAGGATCTCTCCCCCACAGACCTGTTCCTAGGACTAGGGACCCCAGACACACTTTGGGGAACACTAGCTTCAGCTCTGGAAAAAAGGTATTTGAGAACAAGTCAAGGAGACTGTCTAGCTAGTTGTGTGTGTGTGAGTGTGAAACAGAGGCATCAAAGGGGGCTTCTTGGTGCTACTGGGAGTGTGCAAGAGTAGAAGACCAAGCCAGGCTAGGAAGGACTTGGCAGACCTCGCCTGTGAAAGACAAAAGTCACATCATTGTGAATTATCAATACCCACCGGGCAATTAGACTGCCACTCAACACAGCAAAAGGAAAGGAGCTGCTCTTAGCTGCCACCCACTGCTTCCTCCCCCCCCCCCCCAGTTCTGATGTCATTAAACACACAGGGCACTAAAGGTACCATCCCTCATGCAGAAGACCTGGCACACTCACAGAGAGAGGGGCACTGGGGAATCTATGGGAAGAGAAGCATTCTGGGTTGGGAGTGGGGCACTTCAGGCAGGGGACTAATAATTCCTGGGGCCACCAGGTGAGACAACACTGTTAAGGCTCTGGGGCAGTTGAGCAATGAATTTAGTCATAATGTATAAAGACAGGGTAGGTACAGTGTAAGTTGGAGCTGGAGAATCCTGGAAGCTTTAAAGGCTATGATTGCAGACTTCATCCATCTATCCTTTTATCCATATTTAATGAGTGTCTTAGTTGGGATTACTATTGCTCTGGTGAAATACCATGACCAAAAAGCAACTTGGGGAGGAAACTTTATTTCTCTTCTGTATCACTGTTCATCATGGAAAGAAGTCAGAACAGGAACCCAAACAGGGCAGGAACCTGTCTTCTGAACTCCAAACTGTAAATCACAGTCTACTTCTGACTCCCTGCTTTCTCTCTTAGCTTATTCTGGACTGGCTCTGCTCTTCTCAGCTTCTCCTTCTAAACAGAACTGTGAGCCGACTGCACTCAAACTGCCTGACTGAATTAACTCTCCACTCTATTTCCTGTCTACTTCCACCTCACTTCTGACTGAGCTCTGCTTCCACACTCTGCTTCTATCTTGCTTCCTTCTCTGAACTCTGAATTCTGCCTCTGCTCTTTGCTTCTCCCTCTGAACTCCACCTCTGCCTCTCAAGCGCTGGAATTAAAGGTGTGTGCCACAACTGCCTTCTGAACTGGGATTAAAGGCGTGTACTAACATTCTTTCTACCCCAGAGCAGCCATGCTGTCAAATTAAAGTATTAACTGTTCCTCTATGGGAAGGAATAAAGCAAGCAGCTAACATGGGCAAGTAACAGGCTAACACACTGGCTAACATTGGTGGCCAACATGGGCTGAGAAAAGAGGAGTAAGAGAGGGGAAGAGAGAATGAAGTAAATTTGATAGTTCAGTTTATGGTTCTCAGCTAAATAAGCTGATGCTGGGCACAACATTGTTGAGTCAGCACTCTCTGCCAAAAGGTGATTTTTGTGAGATTTGAGACTTGGGAGAGATGTTTTCATTTGGATGGGTGGTCAGGATGGAGATGAAGAGGGCAGAGAGTAATTTCTAATGGGTGTGTTTGTTTTTGCTGGTGACTAAACCCAGACCATGTGCATGATAACATGGTGCTATTTCCCTGGGCTACATTTCCAGCCTTGAAGAATGTTCTGCACCATGAGCGAATATTATCAAATGGTTGGACTATATTTCTGTCTTCTCTCCATGTCAGGCAAATATTTTTGAGACAGAGCCTCTCACAATGCAGCCCTAACTAGTCTAAAACTCGCTGTATGAATCATACTGACCTCAAACTCACAGAGACTCACCTGCCTCCACCTCCCAAGGGGATTAAAGATGTGTACCACCACACCTGGCCTTCTTTAGCACTTTTTATCCATAATATCACCTATCACATATTTTCAGTAATTTATTTTCTGTCTACCCCCTACAGAATACAAACAATATGAGAGCAGAAACATCTTCCCATTGAATAGCTCCAGCACATGGAAGAGTGCCTGCAAAGACCACCTGTTTGGCTGGTCCTGTTTGGTAGCCCATGATCTCTTGCTTAAATGTCCACTTAGAGAAGCAAAAAAGAAGTTCCTGCAGAGAAAATGAAACCTTCTCATGATGTTCAAAGATAGTGGCAACTATCAAAATTTCAATACTTCCCTTTTTGTTTTTGTTTGCTTAGATTTAAAAGAATCAATGTTATACTGACTCAGACTTGGGAATAGGATCAACAGAAGTATGACAGATGTTTTAGTAGGCCTTTGTTCCCCTATAGAACAAATAAGGCCTTGTTATAATGCACTATGTTATAATGGAGTTGACCTCTGCTTGGTAATGTGAGCTAGAAGTTCCTTAGAACCTCCAGGCTTTAGCTATAGTAGAAAAAAAATACCTTTCTAGGGGCTGAAGACACCTCCATCATGTCATCTAGATGAGTCACAGAGTTGGCCTCCCAGGATTCAATTTTTCACCTTTTGAACATCAGTGATAATGCTTGTTCTTCCAACCTTGCTGTTAGCAGGGACAAATTGCATCATAGGAATGAAGCTGTTTTTAGGGAATTAAAAACTCTAGAAGGGTGGCTTTATAAATTACCAAGTAGTTATATCTGGCCATCTCCACCATGGTCATAACCTGGGTAATAGGAAAGTTCCATCTTCAGACAGCTCTCAGGAAAGCCCCAGGCTGGTGCACGAGAAGAAGGATCACTCAGGATCTGGTATTTTTCTGGAACCATGTCATTAATAACATAAGCGGGCAGTTCAAATCTCAAGAGCTCTAAAAGCTGTATTTGCACAAGGAGAGGCCAGAAGGAACAAAGGCTGTGTTGAGTGAGTGCTACATTACTTATCTACGTTTTCCCCACTGACTGGATAAGGCCTGTGCACTTTAGAATTGGGAAGGGGGCACAAGCATTCAGAATGTGACCCAGATCAAAATTTTCCTGTGCCACCTGCAGAGTAAGGAAGCTTTCTCCCAGAGGCCTGACTCGGGTATCTGGAATGCAAGCCTGTCTATAAATAACACAGGTATTCGGCACTCTTATTATTTTTTTCCACCTGAGTTATTTAGGGATTTCAGTTCACTCTAGGTAAATGATTAGTGTATGTCCTTGTAGAAGAAATGCTGCCGCGTGAGAGGGATTCGTGAAGGACGTCGGCCATCTGCGCCACCGTTCTCCTTGTCAGCCAGAGGCCCAGAGGCACTCAGCATCTCCTGTGAGACTCCCCCACTGATGTGCTCACTAAGGATTCCTCAGAGGAAGCCCTGAATGGCTGTGGTTTGATTTAAATGGTGGTCACAAAGAGTAGGAGTTTGACAAAGCTGTCCTGAAGGTTAGACGGTGTGAGTAAATGAGAGTTAGTGCTCTTGCAACCTCATCTACATAAAGAGGGCAGGCACCTTTTGGCCTTAAACATGTCATGTGCCAAAAGCCAGCATGACAGGACCAGTTTACCACATATCACCTCAGCATGCAGGCCTCTGTAGAGAGCCCAGGCTCGGTGGGTCCAATGGAGCTCTCAGGCAGACTTTACACGCGCTTTCCAGTGCTTGTTAACAGTTTTTCAGTGGGGTTCATCAATGGGAAAGCAGGTTCTCAAGACACCCTTAATAACTCAAAGGGTCTGGCCATTGGGCCTAAATTTGAACATGTCAGCAACTAGCTAGAGCTTGGTGGTGTGTGTTACCTTTGTACATGTCATGGGGTTTTTTGTTTTTTCTCAGTCTCTGCAATTCTTCTCTGGTCGCCTACAGCTGGTCTACTGGACGGTACCCTCCTGCCCCCTGTGGCCACTGGAAAGGCTCTCATTAGCAGGGTATACAAAATTCCCCATTAAGGACTTTTTTTTTTTAATCAGATGAAGATAGATACAGTGATAATAGAGAGAGTGAGGGAGGGGGAAAAGAGAGAAACATACACAGAGAGAGAGAGAGACAGACAGACAGACAGACAGACAGAAAGAGAGAGATTGACATGCTAGCATGAAGTAGTCAGCACAACATTACTTTCCATACAGCAAGCCATTAGAGGCCTGACAGGGAGGGAGGGAGCTGGAAGCCGGAAGCCTTTCTGGAAAGACAAAGGAGGAGACACAGCAGCTCTGGCCAATGGGAAGATAAGAGAAACCACAAAACTGAGCCAGGGGTGCAAGAGAACATTTTCTAGAAGTCATACCATAAAGAGGTAAAAAGAAACATACTTCTACTTCATCAAAATCAACTAAAATTAGTAAGACTTTTAATGCTTTTTTTAAAAGTAGTAACACTAAGCCTTTGGATTCTGATTCATAGATGATGCTTGCACATCTCCATTTTGACTCTTCGAATCTCACGGGCCCCATGGTCACACGTGGCAGTGACATATTGGACACACAGTAGAAGGTCAAGAAATTGATCAACTTAAAAGTTTTGCCTAGAGCTCTCTCCTCCACTTTGTGGGGCTCTGAAGAGAATCACCTTTACTGAGTCTTAATTTTGTGCTATATAAAAATAGCTTGTTTTATTTTAATTTAGGCATCTGAGCTAAATGGCAGCTAAAGGGTAAATCTGTTGAACTGGGCTCACTATCCTGCTCAACTCCCACTCCTGTTGTAGAAGTTAATTTTTAGTTATTTTTAAAATGGTTGTTTTGTGCACTGTTGGGAAAAGGACTGCCTAGGCCTTGACATTTGTATTGTCTGCAGGCATTGGCTTTATGTAAAAGGCGTTTGATTGCTCATGATCTGCATGTGCTATCAATAGAACACCCGAAGAGTTTAGGTATCAGTAAAAACCTCTGAGATGAGATGCTCAGGATTCCACTGTCCAATATGGTGCTTGCCATGATAGTGGTTTTCTCTGTTGAGGTCTGGCTGGGTTTGCACATATGAGAATGCCTCCTTGTCTTTCTTGGTGAGCCGGACACAGTGGCTAACAACTACAAACTACCACCATTGTTTATGCTCAGTAATTCTCAGTCTGCATTCTCTTCTCCAAAACTAGTAATAATTGTATCTGGCTTAAGAAGCTATACAAAAAGAAAAATGTCTTAGGAACTATAACCTATCAATATTTAGCAAAAGGAAGACTAAGTTTCAGTGTGCTTTATTGACTGCCCTCCAGTGTGCTGGGCACTTTGCTGTTGTATCTGTCTTTGTGTTTATAATGCTTTGAAAGGCATTATTACTCAGTCTGTAAAGGGGTAGAAACCGAGGCTTAGGGCATTAAGTATGGAGTCACACAATTGGAAAGTAACAGAACCAATCTCAATTTTGAAACTACATTTGATTATATTCATAGCAGAGAGAGAATGAGTCTAAACTTTCACTCTCTGAAACATTTTTGTGTTCTAAAGATGAGGAAACTAGAGCTTTGTCATTATAGGACCATAGGCATGCACATTAACAGCCAGAGGAATGTCTAACCGGGCACTAGCCAGTCATTCTGGTTCAATGTCCAGTGAATCCTCTCAGCTGAACCTGACCATGGAGGGGTTTTGTTTTTGTTTCTGTTTTGACAGATTCTAACTATGTAGCTCTATCTGGCCTGGAACTCACTATGTAGACCAGGCTGGCCTAGAATTCACAGAGATCCTCTTGCCTCAGCAGTGCTGGGATTAAAAGTATGTGCCAATACACCCAGCCTGAGGCTACTTTTAGGGCCTCAGATACAAAGCTAATCCTTGAGGCAGGGTCTTTTCAGTGGAGGCTCAATGCATTAGACTGTGGGTAATCCTTAACTGATGCTCAGTCAGCAGGAGTGTACCTCAATTCCTCCTCATATTCCCTGGGGGATCTTGAGTGAGATGGTTTATCATCGACTTTTCTAGCTCCAGCCTGACTTATGCAGGTAATAATAGAAAGGATTATGATTCCATAACTGTTCATAGAAAGAGCATGAGGTCTACTGCGTCTACCCTAGCAAGTGACATGATCAGTTTCTACCTTTTCCATAGCCTTGCCAGACCTTCTCACCAAGTCGCCTGATTGGCTACGTGTGCACTTCAGTGCATACTGTTCCCGTTTCCCAAGTGCCATGTTCCTGAGTGTCCCCCATGTGTATCTTAATAGCCCTTTAGGAATCACTCAGCTAGGTCAGGTTGATGACTTGAGGCAGGAAGTCTGCTGGTCTCCAGCACACATGTCTGCACCTCTCATTTGGCCACAGCTCACACGCCACCTCGCACTGTCATCAAACTACTTCACGTAGATCTTTTTATCCAGCTACGCAAAGGGCCCTCAAAGACAAAGGCCCTTGTAGCGACATGTTTCATATATTAGTGTACTTAAAATAGTTTACTGACTAAATACATGAGTATACTTCTGTGTAATGGGCCGGGTTTATAATAGGTGTGAAAGACCCATTTAATGAAATAATTTTCGGATTTGGACTAGGTCCCTTTGAAGTGACAAGTGCTGCCGTGATTCCAATCGTCTAGTTCTCCCCTCTCAGGTATATCTCTTAGACCGTGAACGTGAGTTACTCAGTCCCACTGGATTTCAATTATTTTACATCTGCTTAAGGTCTACGCTGCTAATAGTATCACTCCACACCAATATTGTGTGTTATTAATATCCTTAAGCAAAAGAATGAATTATCTGTGAAGTATGTGATCAGAGTGATGCGGAAAGCAATCAAATTGTACAGATGTAGAAAACCTTGGCCCCAGGTGAAATTGAAAACAATGACTCAGCCGTCTGCATTTTTTCTCATTCAACAAAGCGGCACAGAATGTACGGTGGCCATGAATAAACTTTTCATGCCCTTCGAAGTAATGAGTAACTGCCGTGTGTGACTAAGGATCCGGAGAAAGAGTCAGACCTTGAAGAAGAAGGAAAAGTGCTCCTGTGTCTGGCTGGCCAGGGAAACTCCCAGTTCTGGGAAAGATGCTCATATCACAGGCTTGAGTCACTTCGGTGCTGTTTGTCAATAAAAAAAAAAAAAACCCCTATGGGATGGAGTGGACTTTAGACATAACTACATGATAACATTCCGGGATCTGTCAGTTCTCTGGGCTCCCAGCAGGCCCTGTCCTCTCATGTCCGCCCTTTGGGGGGTTTTCATATTTTCATTGAGCTGTGAAATTAGCTAACAAAGAGAAACGGTGACTGTGGCTGTGGCTGTGACAAAGCAGGACTTCCTCTGGAGTCTGGGTTTCAGGCCTTCAGAGAATAGGTGACAGGTTTTCCAGAGAACAGGCCTTCAGGCTTATCTTTAAGTAAAGCAATTTAAATTCTGATGTGTGACTGCTGTCAACCCACACCCCCTGCCCAGCCCCAGCCCTTAGCTCTGACGACCAGGAATAGTTCAGCCGGGGGAACAGAACTTTTGACCGCTCTAAGGTACTACATTCATTCTGGGATATTTTCAAGTTATTTGATTCTCTAGACTGTGGAATTAGCTATGGTTTGCTTTTCAAGACTGTAAATTAAAATATTTGAAACCAAAGGATTCAGCTAGCAATGGGGTTGAGGGAGGGCAGTCCTTTCCCTTCTGTTGGTACTCCACCCCAGTGGTTCTCAAGCTGTGGGTTGCGACCCCTTTGCGGGTTGAATGACCCTTTTACAGGGTCGCCTAAGACCATCTGCATATCAGATATTTCCATTATGATTCATAACAGTAGCAAAATGATGATGTAGTTATGAAGTAGTAATGAAAATAATTTTATGATTTGGGGAGCTATCTCACAACGATGAGGAACTGTTTTAAAGGGTGACGGTGTTAGGATTGTTTTTGAACCACTAGTCTAGACACTTTGGTGACTCCTAGTCCAGATTACCTGCATCTGAGCCTATAGGGGCTTCTTGTCGTCTCCAGAGGCTCTGGATCTGTCTGAGTTCTCCAGGATGAATGTGACCATCCTGGCATGGTTGCTCTCTTTCCTCCAATCAGCTGAAGCAGAGTCCTGCTTGTCCTTCCCTAGACTTCATCTCCAGAGACTCCTCTGTCGTAGCTCCGAGCTGCCCCGCCTCTGGAATTCTCTTCTGATGTTTGCCTGGATGGATATCCTTCAGTCTGGTTTTATCGCTTCCTCAAGGATACCTTGCCTGGCATTCTGCTCTAAGGAGTCATCCAGATACCCCTCATTATATCACTAAAAATCAGGTCTCTGCAGACATTTTATTATGACTATTCTTGTTGGCCGATTTATTTACATTCATCTCTTTCCATTCAGATATTTTCTAGAATAAATTTTCTTCCATGGAAATTATATATCACTTTGTGGCCTAGGCTGGCCTGGAACTAACTCACTATGTAAATCAGACTAGCCTGGAACTCACTTTGTAGCCTAGGCTGTTCACAAACTCACAGCAATCCTCCTGACTCAGTCTTCTATCTTAATGAGTTTCTAGATAATAATAAATGTCGTGGCCAACAGCTATTTCACAGTATTTGTGAGACATTAAGAATGTACAAGGTTGTATCTAACCTCCTGCCACACAGAATTGGCCAGTTGCAACAGTTATAACTTTCAAGATGTAGCTCATTCAACTCTTGTGGAAACAGTGCAAGGAACTTCGGGAAAAGGAACCAAAGGCCTTGCTGCAGAGAAGCTGTAAGCTGCATTCTACCTAATGCTAGGAAGAGAAGTTCACACCCTGGAAGCTCAAGGCTTCTCTTCTAGCAGGGAGACAGCCAGGCAGAAACGCAACCCCGGAGTCTGGGGTCCAGTCACAGTCTCAGCACAGCTGCCCATGGTTGAGCTGCATTCTCTCTCTCTCTCTCTCTCTGTTTTAGCTAGAGTCATAGAGTCAGGAGGTATCTGGCAAATGGGGCATAGGCTCTAACGAAGAACGAGGACAGGTGCAGCAGGGTGAGGGATGCTCAAGCCCAGCAGGACTTGAGCCCCAGCTGAAAGCAGAGTCAGAGCCAGAAGTCAAGAAGAACAGCTTTGGGACTTGAACTATGAAAGACTGGGCAAGGTGGGTGATGGTGCTTTCCCCAGCATGCAAGAAGGAAGGAGGAATGCGGGAAATGTGGAGCTTTGCCATACTTTGCAGCTGAGCCAAGGCCGAGGGCTAGCTTCATGCCACTGCCAGATAGGACCTGCAGGAGAGGTACGTGGTAAGGGTTTGCGTGAGCTGGCCTTGTGCTCTAAATTGTGTTGTACCTTTAGTCCACTCAAAGCGTTCTCCTAGGTCACCAGTTCCCCATGTCCTCAGCACCCCAAAGCTCCTGAAGGTATCAGAGGAAGCTGAGGGAGAGTTTGGCCCCAACTGAGGAACTGAGACACACCGTATCAACAAAGTGACAGCTTCCAAAATGCCCAACAAGCTGTGAACCTCCAAGATCTATACCCTGTTTCTGAGGGTATTCGATTCCTCCTGTGGCCTTACCCTAGAAGCAGAGAGACTTTGAGAAAGAAGAGGCATGGAGGGTCAGAGTTTCTCAGGTGGAGCAATCATCTAGAAACACTTGCGTGGAAGCAGGTCTAATTGGCCCCTCCAGACTGGCGAGGCCTGGGGACATTTGGCGGTACACCTGCCAAGAAGGCCCAGCAGACAGGTTCAGACTTACCCAGTTGGAATGCAATTAAGTATTCATGCCAAGGGGGAGCCAAAGGCAACAGTGGGCAGAACAACAACCCTGTTGTGGAGCCCAGCATCCCACAGGCTATGGGCCTGGTGCTCCAAGCCCACCCTTGCTCTGCTTCTGCACTGAAACAGGCATAATTAATTAACATAAGCACACTGTAATCGCTCTGCCCTAGGGCTGAAGTCTGCACACACTTACAAAATATGGAGAAGAGCTTCTTTCCTTACTCTGACACTGTAATTCCCACCGAAAAGATCAAAATACCTGTAGCAAAAAGGGCTCCAGTGAGACTTCGGCTATGAAGTTATTATTTCAGAGTTAAATATGAACACATGTAACTTGTCTTTTATATTGCTGGCAAAGAAATTTCAGACCGGTGTATCAGAGGACAGAGACTTTACCTCAGCTACTGGTGGAACCTGGAAAGCCTGGCTGGGATCTTGCACATAGTAGGTACTCAACATGCGTTACCTGAAAGAATCAAACTGCAGCAAGAAATACGTGTCCCTTCTGACCAAAGAGCTCATCTCCAGGAGCAAAACCATGCAGTGTGGTATGACAGACACCTAGTGACAGGCAGAAAACTGGGTCCTTTTTCCCGTTAGCCCTCTCAGGAAACAAACAAACTCTGAAGAAACACAGCTACATTCAAGTGCAGAACAGACAAACACATGATGAACTAACACCAGCTCTATCATGATTCAGCAGTGTCCGTTCTGAAAGAGTCACACATTTGGTTTCATCCCGTTTGTCAGAAACTGCACGCACGCACGCACGCATGTGTTTATGCACTAACTTGTGTTCTTGTGCACTGTGTTAACAGGATGGCAAACATTGTTTCATTCTGTGGTCACAGTGGTGAGCATTCCACATGCTCCTGCTAAGCAGCTAGAATATAGATTCTTAGGTATGTGAGCTGGAGACTTAAAAACCACCCAAAAATGTTGGGCATCGATCCAGCTGTTCTTGAGTAGCCCTGTAAAGTAAGAGCTGCCAAGGCAAGTCCTGGATCAGTGCGCGGAGTGGGGGAAGGGCTAAACGATCAGGGGAAGCTTTGTGTCAAAAGAAGAAGACAATGTTCACAGTGTTCCCAGATGCTTGCTGTAGAGGCATAAGGGACCCACACCTGCGTCTGATTTACCCTTCCTTAAATGAGCCACCCTGGGACAGTTCAGTTGAGTAGGCTGGTGATACTGGTCTGTGCGCAGCCCAGGCAGTATCCCCACCAGCTCTAGGAAGTCTGCCTGTCTCACAGCTTGACCCCGCCAGATGGGTCCTATGGGTAGCTCAGATGGTTTCAGGATTGGGCATCATATAATGGTGATGGGGCTCACTGTGACTGCCACCGCTGCACTGCCTCCAGCTGCAGGGACTAAGAAGGCAGTCCTGAAATGGTATCCAGTCATTTTAGAGAATCTACCCAAGACCCTGACTTTATGTTCAGATGCTCTGCAGCGTTCACCCACCCAGGTCTTCTGAATAGCATCACCTGAAATGCCCAGACCCCCCGGGCTGCTCTTCTAGCTTCTGTGTTTGCTTTGGGTTGGGACTGTATGAGGGCCCTACTTTGAAAACCGAGGTTTTTTTTCCATCAGCTGTTGTTTCTGAAACGGCAATGACTCACGTGTCCTCACAAATGTTAGAGCTGAAGGTGGCTCAGCGACAAGACAAGAAATCCCTGTTCTGACCCTGGAGACACAGGTGTCGGCGCTCAAAAGCCAAGCCAGACATGACAGGGACAAGCCAGCAGTCCTTACGACCCCTGAGCCGAACCCTGCTAAGTCTCAAATAAATCTAATCCAGCTTCCCTTTCACTACCTCTCATCTTTATTTATTACTACCAATTGGGCCAGGAGCAGAAGAGTCCAAACATTCCCAGGGACACTGAATTTTCAGGGTATTTACTGGCAGCCGGGAAACAGCAGGAAAAAGGGTTTATGGATTTGCATTATCAGACAGGCAATTTCCCAGCTCTTGGCCTTTGAATTTGATTTCAATTAAATAAACGTCCAGGTGTTAATGGGACCAGATCTCTGAATCACAGGGTAGTGTTCTCATAAATCCAAATCAGCCTAACCCCAAAGCATTGACATCATCAGAGAGAACACTGCAGGTGGGCCTTCTGGACACATAGAAGGATGCCTGAAGAGGGATGACAGGCCAGCCCTGAGAGGTCAGAAAGGACTTGGTAAGAGTGGAAGATGCTGCCATACCTAATGCTAGGCTGCAGGGAGGATTTTACAGCACAGTGGGTCTTCTCATCCTTGGAGAGGGAGTACCCATGTATGAATTTTTTTTTTCTTCTTCTTCTTTTTTTAGAAAGCTTATTCAGCTTCATACCGGTCAATCTAAGGTTGGCGTTCTCTAAGTTACGTTTTCCGGCTTCTGTGCTAGCTGCGGTGATAGCAGCAACCATCCACTTGCTGTAAGCAAGCTCCAAAATGGCTGCTGATGAAAGAGCCCTATCTGCATACCTCAAACCACGGTACACCTCTCATCTCACCTGCCCTCACCTTCCCCACATCGATGGCTCCGCCCCACTAGTTGATTGGCAGCTCCTGACACACAGAGCCTCCCGACAGGCAATCCACAGGTTCTCTCTCCTCCTGAGATGCCACTCGGCCTCCCTCCAGTATGGGGCTTCGCTATTAGAGTTACCTCCTTTTAGAGGACCTCTGACTGTGCTAATTGAAAAAGCAAATGGCTTCTCCATGAAGCTAGTTAATATATGGTGAGTGAATCAGCAAGAGGGTCCCCAGAGGTTCCTGACATCCTGCTACATGGTTGTCTCAAAAACCTGGGAGGTTCCTAATAATATACGCAAACAGACCATGTTAGCCACGCCTGCCACGCTGCAGGCCCGTCTGTGTTTGTGGTGATTAATCTAGACTGTCGGCTGCGCTAGACTGGGAAGTGCCCAGAAGAGTGGTAAAGCACACTTCTGGAAATGGGACATTTCCAGACAGCAGCTGACTCTGAGTGTGGGTGGCACCACCCAATAGGCTGGCAGCCTGCCTTGATGGACCAGAAATGGAAGAAGAGTGACTCTGGTGGCATAGGCCTTCTCTGTCTCTGCTTCCTGGACAGCCTGGTATGACCTGCTCTGCTCCTCTTTCCCTGCCATCATGGTCAGAAACCTTTTTAAATGGGAGCCGAAACAAAGCATGCCTTCTTTCACACTGTTCTTCTCTGGTGTCTGCCACAGGAAAGGAAAGTCTGGCTAACACATAGCGTAGAAATCTGACTGCCATTCTTGGTACTTGCATGGCCGCTGCTTCTCTCTCTCCCTCTCTCTCTCTGTCTCTCTCTCTCTCTCTTTCTCTCTGTCCTAGTGACCTCTGGGAACCCTATGGAAGGGAGCAGGGCCTCTTTCTAGCATCCCATTGCTAGGCAGGCAGATAGTCTGCTAACCATGCCACACCTCATCCAGTCTAATCAAGGAGAGGGAGTTTTCATAAGCCTTGCCTATTTGTCCTGTGACTACAAGTTTAGAGCCTTTCCTGCTGGATAAAGAGTTGAAATCTCACCATTTTCCCCATTCTGTCCCCGCTTCTCCAGCTTTTCTCAGTTTTCCAAAGCAAAGGAAAAAAAAAAACTTTTGTTGTTGTTGCTGGTTTATGTTTGTTTGTTTGTTTTTGAGACAAGATCTCACACTATAATCCAAACTGGCCTTGAACTTCTGGCAAATCTTCAGCCTCTGCTTCCTGAGTGTAGGGATTATGAGCATGTGCTAGCACACCTGGTTAGAAAAGGCATTAATGCTTCTGTTGCTCCCAGATACCGAAAGAAGAACTCAATGGAGAAAGTGGTCTAAAGAGACCACTGGTGTCCACTTCGTGCCTTTATGCAAATTAGATAAAGGTATCTCTTCCTCAAAGTACTTTGTTTCCATCTCTGAGACTATTGTTATAATAAACAAACCTACAATGCCAACATGAGTTCTTTTCCCCCCAAATGCCCTGTTGGACTATGGTTACCTAAACTGAGTTTGCACCTCCTCCAGCATCAGGGACACTGAGTGCTCAGTAAACTTGTTATGCTTGCTCAATTATGATGCCCATCATTACCAGGAGAGCAATGAGCAACCTGGTCCTTACCACCCTTTTAGTCATCTGCAGATGACCGATCTTCCTAGTCTCTCTAGATCTATGGAGTTGGTGCCACTACAGTGTGAATGGCATGAGATTACTCCAGATTTGCCTCCCACCACCTGCCAGGTACAGACCTGATTATCTCTATCCCAGAGCCAGCTGGAGGAAAGGGAGTGGCCCAGGGCAGGGCCAGGCCAAGCCAGGCCTGCTACAGACTTGAGACTGGCATTTTCCTCCTTGTCAGGCTCTGCTGAGGTCACACTGCCTGGAGCCTGGGAAGGAGACAGGCTGAGACTGCTTCCTCCCACATTCCATTAGGCAAGCCTGAAGCACAGACTACAACATCAGACCTTCAAGAAACACCCAGATCTGGAAACCAGTGGCCAAGGGGACAGTGTACTTGTAAAGTTCTGCTTTGCTTTCTCTAATTCCATCAACCACATGAGGTTGCAATTATCTTCAAGTAATAAACACAAGATCAAAATCAATACATGACAAAGCCAGAGTTTATTGAATACCTACTATGTGCTTAGAATGGTGTTAGTTCTCAATGTAAAGGAATTGAAATAAACTGAGTTAAAATATAAATGTCACAACTTCAACACAGTCCACAATAAATCCCAAGCGAGCAATAAATTTGGGCCATGGGATTCATATAGGCCAGGCATTGTGACCTCAGGATACAGTAAGAGACTGGATCTTGAAGTTGGCATGTACAGTGTATGATCAAAGTACCTCTGTGGGTATATGCAGACATTTCCAGCAACAAATAGGATGTACATAAGGATTGGTTTTAAAAAAAATGGGTTGTTGGGAAGTGGGGTAAAATCTGTCATCGGAAAACAGTTTTCTGGGATAGCCTTACACAGTAAGTCAATGATAGATCAGGGCAAAACTCGGGGGGCTCTGAATTATAGTAGGGTAAGGTCATTGGATTTTGTTCTGTAGCCTGTGAAGAGACACCAAAGATTTAAAAGTCCATCTGTAAAAGCATTACTGGAGCCAGCTGTATGTGTGTGAGAGATCAAGGCTTGGGAGGTCAGACCACTGAACAGTTCCTTAAAGTGGATTACAGATACTTTAGTCAGTTATGCATGAACTACCCTTGACAAGTGGTAGGCAGGTTTAGGGGAGGAGCTTGACAAGGGGTAGGCAGGTTTGGGGGTGATAGAAATCATTTTATTCATTTGTAGAGATGAGGTTTGAAAAAAAACGAATTGCAAATTTTATAAATTACTTGTTCAAAATCACACCATCCTGTTTTCTCAGAGCACATATTCAAGATAAGGGTATAAAATGTATGTTACCCAGGGACATAATGGGGTAGAGATTCTGTCTCAGAGAGTTAGAAAGTTTTGTATTTGCCAAACCCTCTAACCCCACCCCACGATGTGGTCTTGCTATTCTTTAAAAAGTCATACTTCCAGTGTGTGTGTGTGTGTGTGTGTGTGTGTGTGTGTGTGTGTGTGTGTGTGTGTTTAACTTTTGTCTGAATGCATTTTCAGCAACGCATCCATAATTCAATGAGCAGACACATGAGGCTGAGTTCTGTGATTTCCAGGTCTGTGATTACGCTTCTCACAAGCAGATAGCATCAGCGCCTCTCTTAGTCCCATCTAAGTATTTGAGAAAAATAGCAGCAACAAAAAGTGAAACACATTTATCTAACAAATATTCCTTTTCCTGAACTTCGGTGAAAAAAAAAGACGGTACTGTTCCCAAATGGAGGTGTGGGACAGCTGGCCAGAGCGGTTCACAATTCAGTAAGAAGTTAAGTCATCAGCTGGTGCATGGATAATGAATTACTGTCAGTCACAGTGGGTCACACTGGGGTGGGTAAGGAAGTGTGGGTTAAACAAAAGTTGAACCTTTTGTCATTAGGAAGTTTCTATTTTCAACTGCGAAATTTTTGTCAGCACACATTTCTGTAACTTTTCAGTACTCAGGGTCTCTCTTAACTTTGAGGTCCAGAACGTTCTGGCAGGATTGGCCAAACTGTCATCAAACTGAGTCAAAGCTGACTGCCTTTGGTAACCCTACAAGAAATTCAACAATTCGAGTATGTTCAGTAGGGAGCGGTAATGCAAAACCCTTACGCTTTCGTGTGTGTGTGTGTGAGTGTGTGTGTGTGTGTGTGTGTGTGTGTGTGTGTGTGTGTTTAGATAAGTAGAGCCACTCCTGTGTTTCTTGTATACTTTTCTTTAGAAACACTAGACCCTAAAGAATGTGCAATGCAAATAAATGAACCAAGCCTGGAACTCATAGGCTCAAGGGTTAAGGAATTTACTTATAAAAAAAAAATTAAAAAGAAGTTCCATTAAATATGGAAGCCTACCAACCCTATATCATACTATATACTCTGCCTTACTTCGGAAACCTCAAGTCTTGGGGACTATATGTTTCAGTCTCATCTCAGAGATAAAAGGATGAAGAAGGTGTCAGTAGGGTTCAGAGGATCTAGAAAAAGGGGTGTTCAGCTTGCATGATAGCTACCCTTTCCTAGACACCTTTAACAGTCTAGTGAAAGAGAAAGGTCTCTAAATTAAAAAATAAAAAATGCATCATAATAAAAACCAATTAGATTGAACACAGTTATCAAAAAATTGAAAAACAAATCTACATTATAGAAACACATGTACCTCTTTATTAGCACTTTAGATAACAGGTCCAGTGACAGTCCTAACGTCTACTGTGATCTTGACAAAATGCTAAATGGATACAACATTTTGAGACATCAGTAACAGTTGTAAAATGATGGGCAAAACACGTGACTTTTCTTGGTGAGAGTTGCAGGTACTGCTAATATTACAGCAATTTGTTGCCATAATGTAAAGAAATATTTAGTTAGTTTCAAAGTAGGATTGCTGCAAATGAAGAAGAGATCTTTTCTCTCCTTCCAAAATCATAGAGTTCGTAAGTTCTGTCAGTATCTAGACCACAGGTTCAAACAGTATGTTAAACTGTTTCTAGGCAAACCATAAGCTGTGGATAATTATTGGAGACTACACAAGAGTCTGCTTGGACTGAGAGGTGCAGACCCTTTCTCAGCCCTGGAAGGTTGTCCTCTGAGCTTGTTTGGTGTTGCATATTGCCCCCTGCCTAGCATGGTGCCTTGTGGAACAAATGCTTAATGCATATCTGCTTCTGCTCAAGGAAGGAAGGAATGGAGAGGCAATGGAGTGGGCTCCGACTTGGCAAATTAAGTTCCCTGCTTACCCTGACATTCTAAGACTCTGACAAATGCTGAAGGAATTCACTGTTGCCAGCAGAGTCCTGTGGTTGCCAAGAGAGACCGCAGGAGACAGCAGAGGCCGTGGGTGGAGTTGCAGTGCAGTGGAGTGGGGACCAGCCTGGTGCTCAGGACCCAGCTGGAATGCTGCCCCTCAGATAAAGATCCTGAACAGAAAGCGGAAGTGCGCCAACCAGGGAGGTGAACCCAAGGGCGGGAGCAGCTGAGCTGGCCAGCTGTTTTCCCCGCAGCTTGTCTATCAGCATGGGCAAGGGCAGGAAATGCATTCATCTGCTCCCTGGCTTGATGAAGAGATACTCTAAGCTTAAAGAGCTTTTGTCTTTTGGACAAGTGTCCTTAGAGAAAAGTCTTGGGGGTCGGGGGGGGGGGCACTTTCTACCCTGCTCTATCTCAGCCACACCGAAAATAAGGAGGGAGAGGCTGAATTGGAACAGCCCTATGAAGTGTCTGATAAGACAAATAAAGACACAACCAGAGCCATAATATGACGCAGTGATAAAGTTACTGGTAGCCATACAAACTCGTCATGGGTGAGTGGCATGATTTCATTTGGGATATTTACCCAACCTAACACCTCATGTACTGAGAGAATTTGTATTATACAAAATAGTAATAATAAAAATAACTGTCATTTTAAGAAACATCACTCCCAAGCAGATATCTTACATAATTTTGTCTTATTTACTCCTCCCAATGAGCCTGCGTGCATTACTAATCTCTGTAATGGGTCGAACAGTGGCTGCCCCCAAAAGCTATGTCCACCTCTCTGATGTCCGTGAATGGGATCTTATTTGGAAAATCGTCTTTTAGATACACATAAGCTAAGGGTCTCCTCGAGGACAGCATCCTGGATCTTTGGACAAGAACTGATGTAAAAAGAGGAGAGGCAGAGAAGGAAAATCCCACGTGAAGGAGGCGTCCGAGTGACGCATCTAACTCTAGGGAGCCAAGGATTGATGGAGGTCATCGGGAGCAAGGGAAGAGGCTGGAGGCCCAGTCGGAACCTCCAGAAGGAGAATCCATTTCTGTTTTATACGCTGCCTGTGATCTCTAGAATGTCTTCAAGGTCCCAAGGATTAGGGGCCTGCTGTTGCATTGTTGCACACTGCCTGTGTGAGTCTGGTTGTTTTTGGCTTCAGCGGAGCCAGGAGGGTGAGTCACATGTGTCACTCTGCCTCTTGCCTGTCAGCACTGACACGGAACTGAGTGCTTCAAGATGAAACAGCACCATGAAGGGAACAATAATTTAGTATGAAGGATAACTAACCATCGACCTCTGCTCAGACTGCTTCGATTGGAGGCCAGCATTTCCGCTAAGTCGCTAGGAAGCGGTGGTGATCTACCCTCCCCGTGTGTCACACTTGTTCTTCTGTAAAACGGACACAATCTACAACAAGTTCTAAAAAGACATGACAACAGATGTAGTGGGGCACCCTAACAGGATTCTTAAAAGAGGGTAAGATTAAAAATAAGGAAGTCTAAATGAAGCATGGACTTCAGAGAACACCAATGTATTGGTATCGATTACCTAACTGTAAAAACCGTATCATAGGGACCCGAAGATGCTAATAATGCAGGAAAACGGGGAATCTGGAAATGGGTTACATCGTAAATCCATATATGAAATCACTGAACTAAAACATTGTACCAAATACCTCCGAGTGGGGAAACGCGTCTCACCTTAGAGAGTGGTAAAGACTTAGAACCACCGGCACGTTGCGAGCGTCACCGTCAGTTACTACCACTGCAGAGTCATTAGCAGGAGCAAGAATCCTTCATGCGATTTTAAAAAAAATGAGAAGGCCCTCTATTTGTGAAATAAATTATCTGAAAATATTGTTTTAGTTATAATTTGGTCTCATTCCAAAGATAAGTAAAACTAAGTCAAATACCTCAGTGATTCTTGAGTATCAGATATTTTTAAACTGATGACTTCCATCCTACTAGCTGAATATTGTTCAAATTATTCAGATCCGATTTGTTTTTTTCTGAGAAAAAAATTTGTTTTAAAGGAAACCTGCAAGTGGTGAATGTATCATTGAACATAGTCCGCCTGCTTCTTTACATCACTCTGCTACTGAATTCAAATTTAAAAAAAACACCCATATCATATTGTACATTTTGCTTAGAAAACCAAACAAAACAAGTCGTGGTGATTTCTTTCTTAACTGCTTTGATATCCGGTAAAGTAGGCAGATGACACAGATCCCACATATTCACTTCAATTCCCACAGCAATGGGAGAATAGCACCTTTGATATGAATATGCCTAGATGGGACACGCTAAATTGGTGACAACCTTCAAAATTCAAGCAGCATCTTGGTCATTGTGAAATGTGAACGTCCTCTCGAGAGAGTCAGGGTATTTAGAGAGGAGATCCAGATGTCGATAGAGTGCCTCTGCCTTGTGTGGTGAATGCCACCTGAACCACAGGATCAAGTATGATATAAGCACAAGAGGAACAAATACGAAATAAAATGTTGCATCCTCACCCCCGGGATGCCTCCCACTCTGAGAAGGGAAGGTGGTATCTTTAAGAGAGCTACTCTTCTGGACTCTTTGCAAGCCACATAGGCAGATGGACAGATAGAAGTGAGAGCTTGGGGATGTTATGCCCAAAAGGGTGGGGCTAAGAGCCGACACAGCAAAAGCTGGGATACTCTGTTCAGAGACGGGAAATCAATGGAAAGCACTGAATAGCTTGGGACCCAAGTCACAAGGGAATCCAACTGGGTCATTCATATTGAAAATGTAGTGTCTGGTCTTTTTAAGCAGCCAAGGTCAAGGTTTGGCTCTGAGTCTGGAGATTTATGAGACATTTTACCCCAGGGGCCATATCTGAACTATCCCTGAAATAGATTTGTCCTCTGAACTGTACTTAGAGAATCCTCCCTGACAGGAGCCCCATCTGGGGAGTCTTTGAAAGGGACAAAGCATTCAGCAGACAGGGTTTCCCTGTAGCATCTGACTACCATGAGGCAAGTTTCTGCGACAGTAGGCTAGGTCTCAGTCTACGGACTCGCTCCTCCAATAAACCTGAGACTGTAGTAGGTGAAAGGGATTCAGGGACACCAAAAAGCACGTGCAGGAAAAGGCTTTCCCCAGGAAAGCAGATTCCTATTTAACTATTAAACAAAGATTAACAATTCTCTTCCCTGTGGAGCTTTTTGGAGTGTTTACTAGATTAATGGGCACCATGACTTTCTGATGAGGGGATTTAATAGGCTATATTAAATAAACTCTGGCGCATTTCATTACGAGGGTGAGGATTAACAGCTTTCTTTAGAACACAGTTTGGGAAACCAGGTATTTCCATCAGCAACATTCATAAAAATAAATCATCCTGTCAGTTTAAATCCCATCCTCCTAATCTTTGGTTGCATAAAGTATAGACCCTAAATCACTTCAAGACCAACTGAAGCTGTGTAAAAGATGTCCAACACTCTGCCAGCTGAGCTGGCACCAGGACTGACAGGTGCAACCCTCCCTGCTATTGAGCCTTAGCCTGTGGACACCTAAGCTTTATAACTTATTCCAATGCATAGAAGGAATGTTGCCCTCACCCAGCGTTACACATACATCTTCCAAAATACTTATAACTGAGAGCAACTGTCTTCTGTCCGAAAGTTTTTGTTGTAACTTTAAAACGTTTAATGACGTTCTTGTTATAAAACTATTGTTATTGGCCATAGAGGTGCACTTCTGTAATCTCAGCATCAGGAGGCACAAGAATCTAGAGTTCAAGGCTAGTGTAGGATAAGTAGCAAGACTTTGAAAAAAAATCATGGGGCTGGAGAGATGGCTCAGTGGTTAAGAGGTCTTGAGTTCAATAGTAGCTCACTACTATCTATAATGGGGTCTGATGCCCTTTTCTGGAATACAGGTGTACCTGCAGATTGAGGACTCATATACATAAATAAATAACTTTTTAAAAATCATGTCCTTACTTTAATATTGAGCCACTATTAATCCTTTAGCTGATTTGTGCCTGAGTTGAATAATCGGATGTAGTCTTGATGATTGGAGGAGCCAAGAAAGGGGCTTTATATTGGGAGAGTCTGTAAGAGAAACTCTACCTAGAGCAGCCATTAGCCAACAGAGATGGCAGGACACAAAGGTGGTTTTCAGACTTCCTCAAAACTTCTCACTGAAGCCAGTTTGAGTCTGGAAGTAACTATACCCTCAAATTCATTACTCCTGTTGTGGTATTACAACTCACAAAGTCATCTTCAATTAGATGCCAGCTGCCTTGCTGTTTATGGGCCTCTCTTTCTTCTGCTCTTCCAGTGCTTGAGAAACCAGTAGCCCAGTGGCATTTGATTAGCTTGTTAGAATAATGAGTTTGCCTGTTTGATGATTGTATGGTCACATTGTGTTTGGTTCTTAAGTCTCTTCTATTTGTGTAATTGTAGGGTAGTGTTCAGTGAATGGACACAAGAAACTAGCAGGAAAATCCAAAAAATGGCAGCAGAAGTAATAAACACTCCGCAGGTCTCGAAGGTGCTCCTCAGACACTCACTGGCTACCATTTCTCCAGCTTTTATAGCATAACAACAGCTAATATACACTGTGTCATTAGGACAGAAGAAGTTTGAAACCCTTCTATTTTGCATTTATTT
Organism: Cricetomys ansorgei; assembly: GCA_026225945.1. Classification (NCBI taxonomy): domain Eukaryota; kingdom Metazoa; phylum Chordata; class Mammalia; order Rodentia; family Nesomyidae; genus Cricetomys; species Cricetomys ansorgei. Next base: position 14,230,978 of record JAMJFZ010000716.1, on the reverse strand, counting down.
TAGAGTAAGACTAGCTGTCTTATGGTGGCTGAATGAGAAATGCATACATATTTACATAACCTTTAGAATACACACTAAACAGGTATTGACACATTAAGTGAACTAGGAGACTTTTTTTTTAAATTAGAACTGACCCTAATTTGTCCACCAGCACAGCCATAGACGACCATGAGGCCAAAGGGATTTTCCAGATTTTCTTTTGTTCTTTGGATGCACTGGAAATTCCAGAACAAAAGACACTAGCTAATCTGACCTTCACTGGCCTGAAGGAGTGCTTACACAGCACATAAACAGTCTGGCTACGGAGCTCTTGCCTGCAAAATCTAGACGCTTCTGGCTCTGCCCCACAGTTCCCTTTGCAATGCTAAGTTCCACAGGGCTCCTGAAGTCATTAGAATATATCAGACCTCACTCTGACTTTGGTGATGGATGTGTACAGCACCATGTCTCTTGGATAGATCTGGAAAAATCTGTCAGAGATGGTGGGGTTATCAGATAGGGCCTTCATAACTCTTCCAGTACCTCTTGCTCATTTCATTCCTCTCCCTACCGTGAGCCATCCATTTCTTTATACATCTTGTCAACCTTGGATAGATATGCAGAGTCCAACCACTTCTCACAACTTCCATTACTTCCACTGCAGTGCAAGCCAAGCACGAATCATCCCTGGCTTCATTGTTGAAGCAGCCTCTGGTGAGCTTCAGGCTTCCATTCTTGCTAACTCTACAGACTACGCAGAGTGGTCCCTTCCAAACACAACCAAAACTTCATTAAAAGCTTTCTTTGTTTGTTTGTTTTCATGGAAAATACAAACACAGTTTCCTGGCTGTGGCCCTTGGCTCCTTGCTCTTTCTCTCTGTGCCCTGTCTCCCATAATAGGCCCATCCACTCAAACCACTCCAGCCTCATTCTCTGCTCACAGCAGCCTGTACACATTCTTCCCAGGGCAGCCCTGTAACCCTCTCTCTCTCTCTCTTCTCTCTGGGACTCTCTCTAAATTACTTCCTAGCAGAAAATCTTCTCTGGCCACTGCATCTGAGAATTCTCTGATCTTAACTCGTTGCTATCTCCTTACCTCCTATCACCAGCCCCCTGTCATCTTCGTGTGTTTCTGCTTGTCTCTCTGACTATAAACTCCAAGGGGCAGGAACTTTGTCGGTTTTAATCTGCACTGTATCCCCAGAACAGTCCTCTGAGTGTGTTACAATCTCAACAGGTGGCTGATGAATTAAAGAATGAACAAATCAATGAGCATCTATTTTTAAACCTGTAATGCATGGCCTATTGTGGTTTCAGTAATAATAGACAGTTCTCATTAGAAAAGAAAATACATTTGTTCAGAATTGAGGAATCCTGACTCTTGGTTGGATGGGCTTGATTTATCATTTGAAAGAAAAGGATTGGGAGGCTTATCATGCTCGCAAGCTGTGAATAAATCATCTGGCAATCAATGTCTACTTGTCCGTATGGACTTCCTGCCATAGCAAACCATTTGTTTGGTTCATAGGTAGAAAAAAAATAAGAGAAGAGGCTTAGCGGAGAGCACAGAATGAGTCTCCTCAGAGGCCATCACAATAAACTTTCTACTTCCTGGTAATTTTTTTTTTTTTCCTAAATCTCATCTTGTGTTTATTTCGCAAGCAGAAAGCAAGAAAGAACTTGGACTTCAAAGTAATTTCTGATTCCTAAGGGGGAAGGCTGCTCCAGCAGCCGATGCTCAGCTCAGAGAGAGTATTCCGTGTGTGCCTGCTGGGCTCCGGGGTGGGGCCAGGGGCAATGAGTTCTGAGAGGACTGAGCTCTTAGACATCTCTCAGCCCGGGAAATGCCAGGCCACACTCAGTGCCTGGCTGCCCACCATGGCTGCCGCTTCCCCTAAGGGGCCAAGCAACATGTTTTGTTTCATTTTGTTCAAGTGGTTTGAACTAGACTTCCAACAGAGAAGGAAGAAGAATTGTACAGTCCAGGATGGCATCTTTGTCTCATTTTCAGCAGTAAATGAGCCACAAGATGAACAAAGCAAAACAGCAGATGGATACAGACTGAGCCAGAGCAGGGCAAGAGGCCTAAAGACACGGGCTGGGTCTTTCCTTGTTGACATCTCTTTTTGTGATACTCTTTCATGATTCCATGGACATCTCTTACCTACACAGAGCTCAAAGAGGGGTTGGTGCAGAGGCAGTGGCCTATCTTCAGTGCTCTGCTCTATAAATAGCAGTAGGGACTGTATGGCTTCCCAGGCCTCAGTCTCTTTATCTAATAAATGGGGATAAAGTCACCCTTACGGGGTTTTTTTCTTCTCTTTCCTCTTTTCTTTTCTTTCTTTCTTTTTCTTTTCTTTCTTTTTTTTGTGTGAATGAAATCAAGTAAACTAATGAACTGTGCAGGAGTGTCTGGGACTTGGTAAGCATTCAATAACACCGGCTACAGTAGGCATAAAACCTGAGTGAAACAGATGGGGATTGCCACAAAAACGGGGAAGGCTCAGCCCAGCCTGCCAGCTTGCACAGGCGCTGGAAGCTGGGCTCCAGGTGGGAAGGGAGCAGATTCTAGGCACAGATTTCTGGTGAATTGCCTGAGGTGATGTCAAGGAAAAACACAAAATGAGCAAGAACACTGGAGTCTCCCATCCTCCGGCTTCTTGTTGTCAAGGCTTTTTTTTTGTCTTACTTGTAATTAACATAGACTTTCACATTACATTTATTTCCAATTTCGCATGCCACTTTTTGAAGAAGCTGCCCCAAGTTCCATAATTTCAGCATCTACAAAAATCTGGAAGCAGTATAATCCCAAATTGGTAAAAATCCCAAAGTGGTGTAATTCAACCTTCTCCGAAATCCTGAGAGGTGAATGTTATTGTTAGTCCATAATCTGGTGCTGAGAGACAATCTCCACCCCTACATCAGACAGCAGGGCTTGGCAAGGCTGCAGTCTGATCCCAAGCATCTTACAGACAACATCCAATTTCTCCTGACTGCCCCGGACTTCCTCTCAGCACAAGCATCAGAAACTTAAAGTAGGTTCTGGACTCTGCAGGTGACTGTACCTGACATTCACAGCTCCAACATTCCCAATAGCCAAACGCTCGAAACAGCCTAAACTTCTATTTCCAGCTACGTGGATAACAAAATGTCGTGTATCCATATGACAGAAGACCACTTGGTCTTAAAAAGGACTGACATGCCAACACAGGCTGAAACGTAATGAACTGCCAGGTCGTTATGATAGGTGAGGTGAGCCAGTCACCAAAGGGCAAACAATTCCACAGAGTGACTCTTGCATATTTAAATCCATAGAGACCACAGAATGGTGGCTACTAAGAGGTGGGGGAGGGGGTGTCGTTAGTGTTTAATGGGTAAGGGTGATGAAAAGGTCCTGAAACAGATTATGCTAAGGATTGTATAGCTTGCAAAATGTACTTAATGTGACTGGACCACACTATAATTATATGTATGTGTGTGTGTGTATATATATATATATATATATATATATACACACACACACATCTCACTGGATAGATACTTAGAAATGTTTAAAACGGTAACTTGTTTGCCATGTGTATTTTACCACAATTAAAAAAAAAATAACTCTTACCTAGTCTATAAGGTCTAGGTCAAGAAACAATTCTGTACTTAATGCATTGTGGGCACTGTATAACAGAATGGCAGAGAGTCTGCATATATGTTTTTTAAAACAGTTTTTCTAAAAGTCCTGAAATTTGAAGCAAAGATATCCACTTAGATTCCCTGACTTTGTGTTAGACACACCCAAATGAGCCATAGAGTTCTGCACACAAGCCCTAGGCAGACCCTACGCAGGTTGTATCCACAACAGACTAAAAGACAACACGTCACTATCAAGTGTTTTCACAAGAAAAACCCAGAGAGATGTGTCACTGGTACTTAAGTAAGGCAGGTAGCCAAGCAAGACCAGCCCAAGCCAATGGTCATTATTAAGGCCCCCAGGGTCCAGTTGGTTCCCAGCCAGGTTTGCTCTCATTTCCGATCCCAGGAGTGTTTCTTGATCCCTAGGGCAGGCCCAGGGGGATTCTAGACTATATCTACTATGAATGGCTGGACCAAAGCTAAGCACAGTATGTCAAACTGGCTAATATAGCTTCCCAGCCAGGGACTTCATTCTATATCTTCTGAATAAAGACCAATTGAGGGTCTACCTCTTGGCTCAGATTCTTTGAAGAGAGTCAGACTCTCAAATGTAGTCAGAGCCTCCGGGCTTGGCTCTAAGCAAATGGAATGACAGTATTCTATGAGCTTAACCATCCTGTCCGAAATTGGAGACAGCAGAGCAGGATCTTTGAAAGAAGTATCAAGATCCAATAGCCTACAAGAAATGGGAATTTATGGTAAAGGATTTACTGTTCTGAAGGAGGAAGGATTCTGGGGAAAGCTAGAAAGATCGGAGCCTTAGTGAGATCCAACCTAGAAGGGCATGCGTGCTCATGGAAGCACTTGGTTTGGATCACGTTCCTTCAGCTCAGTAGAATGAGCTTGTGGGACATGATTAATGTTTGTCTGCTCATGTGGCTCAGGGTCTATTACTACTGATGCTCTCACTCTGTTGCCTTATTTCTGACTTTGTTTCTCTTTCCTCTGCCAGCTTGTCCATGGCACCCAGTTCCCTCTAAAACAGGCTTGTTCCTGAAGCATCCTGCTTCTCCCTCCAGCCTGATGTGCCTGTGAATACCCCCTGCTTTACCTGTCCTTACAGGACTCCTGATCCCCACCCATGTTTCCCATCTGAAGTTCCATATAGTATTTCCCCTATACTCACCCATGTATAGTTTGGTTTTCTGAATATCTAGTTACATGTAGTCAAACTCAGTCTAAAAATATTGAATAGAAAATTATACTAATAAATACATTTTAAGGTTTAGGTAGTAAATCATTTAGAATGGAACAATAAAAATTTTTGCCATCTTCTTTTCTCCCAACCAGAGCACGAATCCCTTTGCCCAGTGTATCTGTATGATTTACACTACCAATCATCCCTCTTAGCAGTGTTAGCTATCGGCTGCCATGGCATTATATTTCCATAATTTTTGTATATTTTTTGTTTACATATACTTATATATATTTATATGTTTTTATATATTTTTTAAAAATCTTATTTTATTTTTTAAAAAATGGCCTTTAAGAATACCCATTGTGATGCTAGAATTTAGATGTGCAAAGTGAAGCCTTAAAGACTTCCTTTAAATTAAAAGGTGAAAATTCTCAACTTATGGACAGAAAAATGCTATGCTATGCTACGGTAGCTAAGGTCTATGGCAAGAACCAATCTGTCTGTGAAACTATGAAGAAACAGAAAGAAGTCTGTGCACTTTGCTATCACACCCCAAACTGCAAGCGTTAGAGCCACAGCATGCGATAGCACTTTCATGATTCCAGGGACTGCCAGGGGGGCTTGACACATGTCCCCAGTGGGTAAGGAGGTTGAGATTAGGAAGCCCCAGAGGGAAATGACCTGCTTAGCTAAAGGACAAAGTTTCCTTCAGGACACTGAGACTAATGGGCTGTCTGCTTGTGGGACAATCAGACACCTTCCTCCCCTTCTCAAGAGAGGGCATTTGATATCACATCTCCAGGAAGCAAGGCCACCCCTAACCCTGTACCTTACAACTTTGAATATAATATTCAGACCAGCATCAGTGTGAAGACAGTGGGAAGATATTTTCTTGCACCCAATTCTACCTTTATTTTCTCTTCAGTTTTTCCCTTCATTTTCTGGACCCTGTATATGAAACCTTTTGTCAACTCTCAACACAACCCAGGCAGGGAGTGTAATTTTCGTTCCCCTGGTTGTATTCTGTACCCTCCCAAACAATTGATTCATTTGCCCATCTATTTTCTCACTATCAGCTGAGTAATTGCCAGGTGAAATACTAGGCAATGGAAACATACCTTTCATTATTTGCCCCCTAGACACAACTGACTCCTTACAAAGTGCCGTGTGCTGTGCTACACACTGAGAAGAAAAAGGTTAACTAGATGCAATTCCTTCCTGTAAGAATTCAATCAATGCTCATTGCACAAATTAATTCCCTGGAAAAAAAACCCTCACTGTCTAGTGATGAGAGAGGTCAGTATTCAGACAACTGCAAGATGTCCTGGGACATCCAGAGGGAATGAGGACATGAGAGGCCCAAAGGTCTCTCAGAAACCAAGAGCAGTGAGCCGATCAGGGCCAGTGAACTGTCAAGGGCCTGACATGGGGCCAAGTGCATGGACCTGGAGAGGAGGAACAGGCTTGAACAACAGAGGGTTATTGCTGGGGACACAAAAATAAATAACCTGGGGTAACTGCAATTTTCCTGACTGGGATAGAAGTGTTTGCATAAAACAGTACATTAAAAGTCCAGTTCAATCCAAGGTACTCCATTTCACAAACTCAAACTGGGTTTTCCTATTTCTCCCAAGACCTTGATATCTGCATCCGCTGTCAGAAGGGCATGCAATCGTATGCACCATTCCCACTCATAATCCATTTGCGAGAGCAGTCTCTAGGGTTCTCTTAACCACAGAACAGGCTGAGGAGTAGTCCCACTGCCCTGCAGGAAGTAGACACGTTTGATGGCTGCGAGAAACCTCAAAAAGATCTAGTAAGAGGGCAGATATAAAGCTGCGCAGACAGCCATGGTGCCAGTTCCTTCACAGCAGCTTACAACGGCAGTCCGAGGGGTTTGCAAGTAGACAGCTCTGGAGCCTGGGATGCCGATGGAGGCCAGCATCTCTGTTCAGTCTAAGTCACGGGGGCAACCTATGGATGCAAGATCTTCTCTCCCAAAGCATTACTTGAAAGTTACATGTTCACTCTGAAGAAAGAGGTGTGACTTGAGATTTTCACAAACCAGGAAGGGCTGAAGGGCCTCTGGGGTTTCAATGTGCTGCCGAGCTAACACATTATATTGTCATGGATCCGTGGGTACTGACTGAGACGCTGATGTTTGTGTCAGAGATAAAGGATGTTATCATTCACAGCAGTGGCAGTGGGCAGAGTGTCAGCACTTTCTTTCATCTGTCTTCCAATCCCAGTTCTTGTAAGATGATACAAAAGCAAAGAGATGCCTCCAGATGGAGTAGGCTGGGCTCCAAGATGGAAAGTCTGAGTTCGAGAGCTCGAGCCTTTCATAGCAAGCAGGCAGCAAGTGCGCCTGATCTCTCCCGCAGATTTCGCGAGGTGTTAGTACACCTGCCCCTTAATCTGGAGACAGACGCACTCTGGAGCTTCCAAAGCTGTAAGCAATTTTTCACTGGCCTTCAAGAGAGACACGAGGTCTCCCTTCAAAATGTTTATAAACATTTTTGCAGTCCAGAACAAAGGCAGCCATTGCCTCTGTTCGCAATAGGTGCAGAAACGTGAGAGCCACTCAGAGAACTGTTTTCTAACAGATGGCAGGAAGGGGTGTGCTTTCAACAGTTTCCTTTAATCTCTGCTGCGCCCCTGACTGCTAGGTACTAGTAGGCACGGGCCTCAGTTCTCAGGCTTTTCCTCACCCATGCTCACTTCCTTGGGGGTCTCATTCAGTCCTCTGTATTTGAGGATCTTCAGCCCCATAGCTGTATATTCCATTTTGTAATTTGTACTTTGATATTGTCCCAAGTTCCAGACTTCCATGTCCGTTTGTGTTCATGGCGTCTTCTGGGATGTCAACCATGCCGTGTCTGTGATGCTGTTCTCCATATGAAAGCTGCTGTTCCCAGCCTCTGACCTCAGTCAAGAGCATTGCCACTCAGTGTCTTGGACCAAAAAAAACTTTCTGCCTCTCATATCCACTTCGAACCCATTTCCAAATATATCCTGAATTCTGGTGCCTCTCTCCTCACATATCATCAACAGCCTAGTCCCAACTAGCACCATCTCTGTTCCCAAGCACACCACCGGTGCTACTCCACACAGCTCTCAGCCTGGTGCTATGCACTCTAACTCCACGGAGACTGGAGGGATTCCTTATAAAGGAAGTGAAACCATATCATTCCTTTGATTCTAGCTCTAGTTGGAAACTCTAGTTCCAATGAGATTTGAAACTGTTTAGAATAAAATTCAGGTTCAAGGCTGATGACATCTTGGCCTCCACTCCTGGACAGGATCTTGCTCCTCTGCTCCTTTCTCGTCTCCCTTCAAAGCAACTACTGCAGGGCTTTTTCTAGCTTTGGTGCTCCCCAGTGTTTCATCTAGAACTCTGTGTCAGGTGTAAAAATAAGAAAAAAAACTCTCTTGACTTCCCTAAATATGAGAACACACCCCTCTTTCTTCTTGTCATTTACCCAGCTTTATTATAACCCACAATCCAGATCCTGCCGGATTCCTGTCCCTTCCCTCACTGACCCAGCCTAAAATGTATAAGGTCTGAATCAAAAATGTGTTTTATTTTATTTTACTTCATTAACATAAGACTCTGTGTCGAGAATAATGTCTGGGGCTGGAGAGATCTCGGTGTTGAAGAGCACCTGCTGCTCTTGCAGAGGACCTGGCTTTGTATCCCAGACCCACATGGTAGCTCACAACTGTCTGCAGTTCCAGCTCTAGGGAATCCAGTGCCTTCTTCTGGGCTCTGCAGATACTGGGCACACATAGAGCACTTACATATCCACAGGCAAACACTTATATGACAAAATAAAAATAAGTAATAAATATTTTTAAATTTAAGGAATATCTATCTGCATTGGGGAAAACAGTACAGAGTTTCCTCAAAAATTGAAGCTGCCCAGCTTGGGGACAGCTAAACAGACAGCAGCACTAGTGACACAAACCTGACAACCCAATTTTGATACCTCGAATCCACATAAAAGCCGGATAAAGTGGGGTATACACATCTACATTCCTAGCACTCCTATGGTGACGTGGGTGGCAGAGACGTGGGCCGGCTAGCAACAGAAACGAGAGAGACCCTGCTTCAACAAGGAAGAGAACCAACTCCCAAAATGCTGTCTAATGGTCCAGTCATGCCATCACACTGGGGCTCATTCACACACACACATGTACAGATAAATAAGTAATGAATAGATTTAGAACATGGGCATGTTAGAAAATGTAAGCATTAAACAAGCAAAAACCTATTTTACGACCCAGAAGTCCTACTGCAGCACACATACCCAAAGAAAATGAGATCCATACATTGAGGGGACACCTGTACTTTATGTTTAGAGATGTCACCTTTACTTTGTCCTTTACAGTCATATAAATAGATTAGAACGTTTTGTTAAGGGAAATAAGCCAGGAATAAATAGATTAGAAAGTTTTGTTAAGGGAAATAAGCCAGGCGTGGAAAGACAAACATGAATGCATGTGCTTGCCTATATCTGGAAGCTAAATAGCTGGGCTCAAAGAAGTAGTGTATAGAAGAATGGAATCAGAAAAGGGTGGGAGGGAGAGATGATGGCTAATGGGTACCCGGATGCAGTCTGTGAGAAGGATAACATCTCAGGTTCTAAAACACAGTAGGACAACTTTGGTTGGCAATAATTTATTGATTATATTTTAAAACCTATCAGAGAAGATTTTGAACGTTCCCCCAAACAAAGAAATGATGTATTTATGGAGTGATAAATGATGTTTCTGGGTAACAGATGTGCCAGTGACCTGATCGTGTTATATTCACTTTTTGAAACCCCACACTCTACCCCAAGGATGTATCGGATTGTTATGCCAATAAAGAAGTGTATCTTAAAATCATGTATTTGACACAAAGCAAATGCTCAGAAACACCTGCTAGCTGAGTTTTTAAATGGAGGCAATATACTGGACACAGAAAGCCATGGTTCTCTCATCCTTCAAGTGCAGCCACAAATTCCACATGCTGTGTTTTCCTCTGGAAGGCTCGTCTTTCAGCTCTCGAAGCTGGAGTCTTACTATAAGAGTCTTTCTGTTTCTAGCAGGCTTTTGTATACGACAGAGCTCCAAACTGAATATAGGCTTCTGGGGGGTAAAAAAATCCAAGCAGTCTATAATTTGTTTTCTTCTCTTTACAGGTTTCTCACGCTTGCCTGGAAACATACCTTCAAAAGATAATCTCCAAGGACGTAAGCCCAGACACAAAGGAGCCTGTCGAAGGTCGGATAGTTTGGAGTGACGGCATAGTTGATGCTTACCTGCTCAGTTTCTGCAAATCCCAAACGGCCCTCTGAACATGTCAGAGGTGAAACAGAGCTCGTGGGTCTACCCATAGACTGTGTGAATTTTGAGGTGTCACTCTTTCAATGAACAAATAAATGAATCCCGTGTGCCAAGCCAGGAGCTAGAAGCCAGAAGACTCCTTAGAAATATGTTTTTTCTTTCCTTTTTTAACCTTTTGTTTTGTTATGTTTCGTTTGTTTTGAGGTCTTGGCACTTCAAGAGGTGCACAGGACCCTCCTTGTGCCCACCAAAGCCTCTGCGTGGTCCCCACCCTGAAAGAGTGCTTTAGAAATAGAGCTTTAGAATCTTGCCTGCTATTACTATGTCTCTTTTTAATGTTGCTCTTGTTGCTTTGAGACCCTGTGTCGCTCTAGTTGATCTTCAGACACTGTGTTTCCAATATATTTTTTAAAATAAAAATTCTATGCTTGTGAAAAAATAGCACTCATGTAATTTGAAAAACAAGAAAACAGTGTTTTGTTCTCCTTAGCCTAACTTCTAATTTGACTGTAAAATAATGTTTATATTTTTCAGACTTTATTTCAATTCTCTGCAGAGGCTCTAACATGAAAAACAAAAATCTCAGGTATTTTCAGTTGGCTTTTTTTTTTTTTCTTTAAGCTTCCTTACATTTAGCTTAAGTCCTGGTGTTTTGTTTTACATTCTTACTGCATTAAATTAAAACTATTATTAAAAACTATTCATTTCAATTGGTCTTGTGGCAGCTCATTGATCACCACTTCACTTAAGTTACTAATTTTCTCTGGGATAAAGTAAGACTAATAGAATTGACACACAAAAGTGTCTACTGCAGGAATCTCCCCACCTTCTTGGTGAGTGTACACCTGCCTTCCTTATAAGGAGAACAAGGAAGTGACCATGTTGAAGTTGCTTTTAAACACTGCTTTTCTGCTTTGCCTGCCCAGGTAGCTTCTGTTTTCATTTCACTCTTAATGAAAGCTTTTAAATTTACAGCTCAAGTTACTTTTCAAAGCAATGTACGTAGTTTTACATTTCTTTTACACTGCAAGAAAGACTTTCACGGCTTCCAGCTTCGGTCTTGTAACCCTGGAGGTAACTCATTTTTAATCTGTCTGCACAGTGAAAACTGAACCGAATGGGGATTGAGCTGGTCTGCCTGTTCCTGCTGCTTCTAGGAAGGAATGATCGTGCCCAAGGTAAGACTGAAGCTCTCCCATATATTGCTTGACAAACTGTCATTTGGTTCAGAAAGCAGACCTGCAGTCATTTTTCATTTGATCTGTCTGATGGTTCTCTTGCTTCTGAGACACTTTAACAAACTATAGGCAGACGCAGGGCATTTCCCACAGCTAACGTTCTAGGTACAAGGCAAATAAATACAAAGGTTGCACAGGCATTTTAATGAGCATTAGACAGCCCTCCTGCACAATAGAACTTCCGAGTGTCGTGATAGTCACTTTGAAAGCTTCTCGACTTTGTTGAACAGCAAAGCCTGTCCACTTGGGAGTCATGATCTTGAGAGTGGAAAATAATTTCAGAAACAGAAATGCTAAATTAATAAGAGAAATATTTCTAATGGCTACAGATATGTTTTTGAAATTAAGTGGCAGGAGTTGAATGGGAGAATAAATCATATGATTCTGTATTGCTGAGCAGTTAGACCCTGCTGTGGTTTAAGACAAAAGAGAGCTAATTTTTTGTTTACATGATGTATATATTTTCAATGTGACAGGTATAAACTATAGACTTTGATGTGAGTTACTAACCTTCAAGGATTAATTTTCTAAAGTAAATTTTGATGTGGCTTTGCTCAAGTAAGAAGTGTGAGCTAAACAGAATGAATGAGAGCGTGTTAATCTCTGCATCTTGCTGGCTTTGCCCCTAGGTGGCTGTGCCTGGGGTGGTGCAGAAACCTGCTCCGACTGCTTGCTCTCCGGACCTCACTGCGCCTGGTGCTCCCAGGAGGTAAACCACTGGCCATCGCCCTGCTGCTAACACTGTTTACACATCAGTTAACATCCTCAGTGAAAGAACTAGTGAACCAGATCAAGAAAGGAACACGAGTACCAGTGGATCCAAGTTGTATTCATGTATACTCTGAAAACAATTTACTAAAGGAATGGATGTCAAATTATTTTACAAAATGTAACTAAACATCCTTTATTAAATCTAGTTACTCCTCTTATTTAATTTAATTAATTTATTTTTTATTTATTTTTATTCTTATTTTTGATAGAGGGTCTCTCTACATAGCACTGGCTGTCCTGGGCTTCACTCTGTAGACCAGGCTAGGCTGGAATTCATAGAGATCAACCTACCTCTGCCTCCCCAGTGCTCAGACAAAAGGGTGCCAGTCATCTGGTTACTTCTCTTACTTTAAAGTTTTTCTAGTTGGTTGCAGGTATACTACTCTGTCTGGATAATTGGTGGCCACGGAGATGATATTGTCCAAAGCAAAGCAAACATTTAATGTTGATGCAATGTAGTTCTGTTCCATGTGGGATCTGAGATCCACTGTGAGTCTCCACTAGGCACTTCGAGAAGGAATACCTATGATTCAGGCATCAGCTGATTCCTTTCCGAACTGAGTGACTCTAGAACAGCAATCACACAGCTCTAATGACAGTTCTGATCTGGTTATAGAGAAACTGTGTGAAGTAGTGTGGAGACTGAGGACATCTAAGAAGACCAAGTCACAGCCTGAGAGCTGTCATTGCCAGAGAGCAATGTGAGAAGGATTCACACTAAGAAAAGCGGCCCTTGGATTTCTGGATTTTAAGCCCCACCCACTGGAAAGAATCTTAATGCCAATCAAGTCTTACAAATGCCAACAGCAAGAGCCAAGTAGCATGCTCAAAGGGAAAGGAATTTAGATACCTGACTCAGAACTGGGCTGTACCTGTTAGGACCTAGATTCCGCAATCCTTGTGTGTCCGTGGAGGATTGTCTCTCAGGCAGGAAAGCATAAACCAGCTCACTCCCCATCCACTGCCTCAAATGCTGAGGCCACAAACAAAATTCAAGGCAATTATGCTCTAGAGTTCAAATATCAAATGAGGGCTGAAAACATTCGACAAGGAACAACCCACATGTTCTTTGGAAGACAGTATTAGAAGAGACAAAAAAAAAATGTTGTGTTAATTTAGAATTTATGTTTATTGGTGTGTGTGTGTGTGTGTGTGTGTGTGTGTGTGTGCAGGAAGGCCAGAAGAAGGCGTCAGATCATCTGGAGCTAGTTACAGGCAGTTGTGAGTTGCCTGACATGGGTCCTGGGAATGAATTTGGGTCCCCTGGAAGAGCAACAAGAGTTCTTGGCTGTAGAGCTATCGCTCCAGCCCACTAGAATTTATATTCAAATTCATTTTTGGCATTAATAAGTGCTTCCTAAAGTGCTATAAGAGTTTTGCTCGTAGCTGGCCGAGTGATCATCAAGTTTTTTAAAGCCAGGTCATTTTAGAGGCCACTCCAATAATAGAAGCAGTCAGTAATGCATCAGCTGTGGCAGGCAGCTGTGGCTTTTAGAGCAAAGAATGAACAAAGCGTCTGCAGTTCACACCACCTCTGCTCTTTTGGCAAAGGCTGAGCACAGCTGATAGCCATCCCGTTGTGTTGGGAAGGATTCTAAGGCCTTGTCCAGCCACTTTGTGTCTTTGTTACATTATGGGAAATTTCAGAGTTTGCCATACCCAGCCAATAGCCGAAAATCTGTATAGGTCTGATTGGCAGGTAACAAATTGCATTTTCAAAAGTCAATTTCAGAAGAAATGTAACTTTCCTAGTCAATGAAAATAGCAAGAATAGCTTAGACTCCTAAGGGACAAGGAAAAGATAGGATCCTTAGCTTGGTTCTCAGTAGGCACCGTAGTGGCCTCCATGAGTTCTTGCATACGCACAGGAGAGTGTGCGTGTATACACACACACACACACACACACACACCAGCATTCAAGGGCCTCAGTTCAATTTTGCCTAAGGTCACTTCAGCTCAGGAACAGTTTTGCCCATCAGTAACACCTGTTCTGTTCTTGTCTCCATCTCCCTGCTCTGGGTTCTGCAAGATCAAAGTCACCACATCTCTGCTGTCCCCTACACTTCCTAGACCTCTTCCCAGGTGGACCTGAAGGGCTTGGACTTTCCAGAATCCCAGACAGAATGTAGACCTTTAAACCATCTTCTCTTTCAATGCCCCTTGAACTAGAATCCTTTAAGACACTGAGCATAACGTCCTTGAGAGGTCGCTGTCAGCGAAGAGATGCTGCCGTAATGGGAGAGAACCCAGCAGAGAGTAAAACCAGCAGAGCACTGGACAGGGAGATGTCTGGTGCCCTGTCCTTTAGGAGTCCACAGAAAACATCTCTCTGGGTTTGGGGACAGATATGCAAAGCTTCAACAGTCCTTCATGTCCAAGAACCAACCATTCATTCTGAACAAATAAGTTCACAGGAAAATGTCAACTTTGGAAACTCTGCCATTTTAAAAGTCCACTCGGGGCACTAGAGAAATTTCAGTACATGGGATTTGAAAGAAAACAAAACAACTGTTAGATGAATTTGACTGCGTATAATTAAAAAGAGGCTCCAGTTATTCAGCATTTTACTGGCCAGATTCTCCAGTCATTCAGCTATTGCGCAACCCCACCTGCCAATCACCACCAGTCACGTGGGGTTTGATGGACTCAGCATGTGCTTATATCACAGAACACATAGAAATGAATGTCCGGTGTCTTCTAAAGAAGTGCGGATTTGTTTTCTTTTCCTCTTTATTGTTTTTTCCTCTTCTAGAACTTTACCCACCTGTCTGGAGCTGGTGAGAGGTGTGACACCCCAGCAAATCTCTTAGCCAAAGGATGCCAATCACCCTTCATCGAAAACCCTGTCTCCCGAGTGGAAATACTTCAAAATAAGCCTCTCAGCATAGGCCGACAGAAGAATAGTTCTGACATTGTTCAGATCACTCCTCAAAACTTGGTTCTTAAGCTAAGACCAGGTATGGTATGATTTCCTAGAGTTACGGCTATGACTTACTACCCGCTAACACCTCAGGCACTACACCACACATGGTTGGTTATCGGGAACCCCATTTCCCAATTTGAAGGAAACGAGGAATTGCTAACGCTTCTCTTCACTGTGCTCCAAATATGTCACTGAAGACAGCTTCTCCAGTGGCGACTGTTCAAATTACTCGAAAGTCACCCACATCACTGCACATTTCGCCAAGGACTGAAATGTAGATTTAATCTCCCCTTTATTTGGTTCGCCTTTTCTAAACACACACACACACACACACACACACATACACACACACACACACACACACTGCAGCTTATCTTCCATCTTAATGGATGCTACTTCTCCTTAGGAGGTATAAAATATCCCAACATACATCTCCTTCAGTCCTTCAAAACTCATTTCTAAAAGATTTGCACAGACATGTCCATTTACAAATGTCACCACACAGTTCACGAGATTGCACGCATCTTGATAAGGTCATGCTGAAATAAAGTAGCCAGCTAGCTCCAGATGAGTTAGTTACAAATAACTGCCATGTTTATGGATCTGCCTCTTATGGGGCATTGCAGGTGGTGAGCAGACCCTGCAAGTGCAGGTCCGTCAGACAGAAGACTACCCAGTAGACCTGTATTACCTCATGGACCTCTCTGCCTCCATGGACGACGACCTCAACACAATCAAAGAGCTGGGCTCCCGGCTCGCCAAAGAGATGTCTAAACTAACCAGCAACTTTAGACTGGGCTTTGGCTCTTTTGTGGAAAAGCCCGTTTCTCCTTTTATGAAAACAACACCTGAGGAAATCACCAACCCTTGCAGGTGAGTGAAGCCCCTGGCATCCGTGGGCACTGATTTCTACAGATGCCATCCACACACCCGAGCTGCAGCGCCAGGAGCGTGTTAACACCCTAGCATTTCTGTTTCACGTTTGGATCTCAGCAGTTCTCTGTGGCCTGGGTAGTGTTCAGCCAAGGGGGGATGGCTCATCAAAACTTCCTGGATCTAGTCTGAAGGCCCTGTATCATCTGCCTGGTTTGCAGATCGTGATGTAGCAAACTAGGTTTTCTGTTTGTGGGCAAGGAAATTGTGTCTTTCACATACCAGTCCCTCAGAGCTCTTCGGGCCCCAGTGACCACCACTTCCTAAGGCTATTTGACACTAACCTAAAGGTTTTCCAAGTGTTTCTGTCAAAATAACCATTTTTGCAGCTTCCTCTGACGCACATTGGGAAGTGTGGCTTTCTCTCAGTGCTGAGGGAAGCAGCCTTCACTGCAATTAAATTCAACAGGAAATGAGGTAGTGACTCTATAATAGGCTATAATCAGCCATTAACACCATGTATTATGCAGGTGATAGTCAAGGGCAAATTGCTTTGGGATGGCTTACCTGTACGGTCAATGACATGTTCAAAATCAAATTATTTAATATTATCCCACTGAAAAAAAGCTACCATTTTCTCCATGCCAGACCCTATGCTGAATACTTCATATAATGACCTTATTCCATCCTTGTAATAATGTCAGGTTAAAACTGGTCTCTTGAGACCCATACTCAGAGGAAGTGCTAGCGGACTCTGAGAGGTTAATGATTTACTCAAGGGTACATTACTAAACAAGGGAGATCTGGTTTGGTTCAAAACCTTAGCTTTTTACTACAATGTATCATATACATATGATATAATTTCCCAAATGTATGGTAGCATTTAATATTTTACTACATCAATGGGAGCAGTATCTACAGGAAGCAAATGGTGTTAAGTCAGTTCAGAAGTTTAGTATAGTTCTCATGAACCGGTCAGTGGTGGCTCATGCCCTTAGTCCCAGCACTGGGAGGCAGAGTCAGGCGGATCTCTAAGTTGGAGACTTCTCTCTCTTCCACACAGAGAATTCAAGGGAAAGACAGTTCAGGGCTGGCTTAGCAGCTCCACACACAGGAATCCTGATGTCTGCTCTGCCATTCTTGGTGCTTGGTTTTTTTGTCTTCATGGTCCACGAAGGCCATGTCTTCATTCCAGGAAGTAAGAAATGGAAGAAAGTGGGTGGATCAATGCAGGTCTGATTGGTATGCTCTAATAAAAGCACACAGCAAACAATGCTGTTTGATACGTTTTAGTAGTTGAATGCACCAAAATAATCACCATCCCAGACTTGTGATCGCCTCAGGAGTCTTCATGACCTATTCGAGTCAATTCTGCATACTCAGGTGTAGCGTTTAGATTGTTTTTGCTTGTCCCTGGATCTCATATAGATGTAAGAATACGTGGTATGTATTCTTTGTGTCTAGCTCCTTTTAGTCAACACAATGTTTTTAGATTTCTTTATGACTTCACTGTACGTACCTGCAGTCTGTCCTCTTCGTTTTAACACACAGTCTCTTATGGATCTGCTATAGCTTCTTTATTCATTCTTCCATTGGTGGATAGTTAGGTTGTTTCCACATTTGGGGCATTGTGGGAAATGTTGCTATGACCTCTTGCATGTAAATCTTTACAAAGACATATTTTTTAAAATTTCTTTTAGGTGTATAGGTAGATTTGCTGAATGATATAACCTTTTTTAATTTTTCAAGACACTATTATCTTGCTGTTGTTTTAATTTGTGTTTGTTGATGAATGATGTCTAGCATCTTTAAATGTGTTTGTCCTAATTTCTTATTTTGGAAAATATCTTTTCAAATCTTTTAACTATTTAAAGTTATTTTGATTATTTAATTAACATTGTTTTATATGGGTTCTTTTATTTTTATTTTACGTGTATGAGTGTTTTATATGTCTGTACACCATGTATGTACAGCGTCCTCAGAGGCAGGAAGGAGACATCAGATCCCCTGGAACTTGAGTTGCAGATGTTTCTGAGCCACTGTGGTGACTGTAGCTGGGTTCTCTATAAGAGCAGTAAATGCTCTTAACTCTTATCTGCCCTCTCTTCTGCTCTTCCTTATGGATTTTGGATATAAGTCTTTATCCAATATCTTTTACCAATATTTTTACCAGTTTGTAACTTGTATTTTATTTTACTAACAATGTCTCTATCAATTTTTACTTTTATAGCCCCTCCCCTCTTTTTTTTTGTCCTGAGAAACTTTGGCCTACTCTAAAGTGATAAATATTTCCCCTATATTTTCTTACAGAAGCTTTAAGGCTAATGGTCTTACATTTAGGCCTATGGTCACAATCAAATGAGTTTTATATTGAGAATGAGACACACTTTGAATAAGCTTGAAGTCTTTGTGAAAAATCAATTGGCTGCACATGAGTCTGAATGTAGACTCTCCTTTCTCTTTCTCTCATCCTTTGAGTCTGGGTCATGTGACAACACAGTCCCCAATCTTACTTACAACTGCTTTATAAAAAGAGAAATCGGGGAAGAATGCCCTCTAACTCTGTCCTTCTTTTGGTTATCGTAGAGCCTTTGCATTTCTGCATAGGTCTTAGAACCAATCTAACAATTACTCCAAACTGTATGCTGAGATTTTGAAACCGTAGATAGAATGGGGACAGTGACCCTCTTAAACCCCTTGAGCCTTCAGGTCCTGTCACGTGACACCTATCTCTGCTTTGTTCCTTGTTAAATGTCTGTGAGAACCACATCACTGCTTTCAGTGTAAAAACCTTTCACTTCACTTTTTTCTGTCTTTCTTTACATTATCTATTCGCTGAGATTTTTAAAATCTGTTTTTAACAGTAATTTATCAAACTGCAACTTACTTTGAAAATTCATTTTGTCCCGAAACCTTTGCAAATTTCTCTCATTCTTCTGACCTGCTTTAGTAGACTTCCGGTTTTCTAAGTACATAGTCACGTCACCTGTGAGCAGCAGTGTCTTCTTCAATACCCGTCCCTCTTTCTGCCTTTTCTTGCTTTGTTGTATTGGCTAGGATCACCAGCACGGTGTTTAACTGATGTGGCGAGACAGGACAAACCTTAGCATGTTAACCGGCTTTGGAAGAAAGCTTCAGTCTCACCACTGGGTATTTTGACAATTAGTAAGTTTATCAATTTTATTTATAAGCTAAGAAAACCCCCCTCTAGTCCTGCTTTGATACATTTTTTTTCTTTTAATTAAAAATGAATGATGAATTTTATTTTCCTAATTTAAGAAGTTTGGCCAGAAGTTTTACCTTAAATCTTATATTTATTTACATTACCACAGATAGCTAAAAGAAAGCACATTTGTCCCTGGAAACATGAGATTCTGTTCCCAGAAAGATACTAGGTGGCTGCTAGCAGTTCTTTTAGCCTGAGACACGCAGATGTCTAGGAAGAGCGATAGGGACTCAAGTGCACTCTTTTAAAAAGTACCAAATAAAAGGCAGTGAGATAAGACTGCACCAACCACCGGCTCCATCTGCAAAGGTAAATGATTTTGTTCATAAAAGCGTCTCACCTAATGTAAAAGCATCCCTCTGTTTCTGGTCCTTCCTTTGGTAAATGCAAGAGTTCTGAATCTGCCTAAAATTTTTATGTAATTATTTGGCTTATCACGGGTCCTCCTGCAACAAGCCGCGGTGTAGTCTAATGCAGAGCAATTCCATCAGTACCAAGTACTTCTTCTGCATCATTCTTCCTGCTTTGGGCCAGATAAGATATAGCAATTTGACACACAAAAGGAAAGCAGTGAGCATAGAATGTTACCAGAGGAAACAATTCATATTAGCAAGGTTAGATGACTCAGCTGGGAGGCAACACCTTAGACTAGCAGTGAAGTCTAGCCCTTAAATCAGCTTCCAGAAAAATCAAAGTAGTTTGGTTTTTCATTTAGCTCTATGAATATCTGGATTTCAGCATTCTTTTTGTTTGTTTGTTTTGTTTTGTTGATTTGAGACAGGGTTTCAAACTGTAGCTAAGGCTGGCCTTGAACTTGCCATGGGGCATGGCTGTCCTTGAAATTACAGCCAACGTCTCGCTTCAGCCCAAGTACTGAGATAATTGGCGTGAACAACCATGCTTAGCTTTCATTCAAGCAGCCTTTCATTCATTCATTAAAAAAAAAAAAAGTACAGAGCCTCAAGCAGTCTGCTAAGTGTGTATGTATTAGGGGGCATTCCACAAGAAACTGAAGTTCTTAGGTGCAAAGACACAGTGGAAGACAACACGGGCTCCATAGTCAGCTCTGGATGAAGACTCGACTCAATGAGCTACTCCTAACATGGCCTTAGCTGGGGTCATTTCCCCTCCCAAATCATCAGTCTCTTTTTCAGTATATTGGGAGTCGTAATTTTAATCAGGCAGAATAGTTGAATTGATTAGGTCAGATCATGAATAAAAGCAATTGCCTTGACCTTGCTAAGGTCTCAATAAATACCAGGCGCCATTAGTAACCATGGAGCATGGTCGGAGGAGACCAGTGTACTGCATAGTTTGTAGCTAGTAGGGACCAGCCGGGAGATCATGCATTGGGTCTCCTTAAAGGTTTTATACAACTTGTTGCCTAAAGGTGCTTCTTTATTTCTTCCTGGCAAAATTTACCATTCAAGATGTAAACTGAAAGTACTTTTTCAAAGGACTGTAACACTGTGTTTTTCTTTCTGTTGTATCTCTAGCTCTCTGTTCCTCTGTCCAGCTAGCATCCGCACATAAACACAAGATGAAAACTCACATTTCTTAGTCAAACCAAACCGTGAAATAAAATGTTACTACTAAAAAGACAATGAAAGATAAAAGAGCCTGGGATGGTTTTCCAACATGTAATGACCTTTGCATTTTGTCTCTTTACCAGTACATGGGGCTGATACTGACGCTAGAGTGATCATGAGACTGGATGAGCTCAGAGATAACAGACATTCAAAACAAGAATCGATTTCCTTTCCCTCACTAAGACATTACTTCATCTTTAGCTATTTCCATGTAGTGGTCTTCAGAGTTTCAAATCTCAGGACCTTTACTACCTTAAAAATTAACACCTCTTGGGCCAGTAAGATAGCTGAACAGCAAAAGCTCTTGCCACGAAAATCTGATGATCTGACCTCTATCTCTGGGCTCCATAGTGGGAGAGAATAGACTACTGAAAATTGTCTTCTGACCTCACTCATGCACACACATCATACAAACATAAACACACACACATTACAATAATAAAAAATAACTAATACCTTACCCATATGTGGTATTGCATGCTGCTAATCCCAGCCCCCAGTTGGCTAAGCCAAGAGGATCCCAGACAAAAGGCCAATCTGAGCTACAAAGAGAAACTACCTATAACGATGATGATGATGATGATGATGAGTGGTGGTGATGATGTCCAAAGACAGCTTCAGTTTATGTGGGTTATCTCTATTAATAGTCACCTTATTAGCGTATAATAGAACAAATAAGCATTGATTTGTTGATTTAATATTTACAGTAAGAGATACTGCATATTTTTATCACATGTTTTAATAAACAATAACTACATTTTTCAAAACAAAACAAAAATTAGAAAGTCTTTTCTTCTCAAGTAGAGTGATAATAGTATACATTTTTGCAAATTCCTAAAGCAGCTGGTTTAATTGAAGGCAACTGGATTGCCATATCCACCTAAGCATTTAACCTGTTGTAATGTTTTTGATAGAATTCCACAAAGAAAGTCAGACTTCACACAGAAATTAGTTGTCAAAATGAGAATCACACCTGATAGCTATTGCTAATGACTGTGTCCACTAGTCAACTCTTAACATTAGACTAGGTAACAGGTGACTGTTTCAGTGTAGAATCTGAAACAGTGTCAATGAATACTCCTATTCTGTTAAATTGTAGTCTGTCAATCTGCTTGCCTGTGAGTGGCTCTTACAACTCACGATTTTACAATGTGATACTTTGGTACGTGGAAGATATGAGCTCACTGAGTTATGCAGAACCTCCAGAATCCATGATACAATACCCAAAGTCATTCCTGTTGAGATCACTACCAACCACATCACATGTGTCTCGAAGCACTGGAAAACATTGAAAATGCTGTTAATCTCTCAAGTAGCAAATGAGCCATTGCTTCTGTTCAAATATTCTAGTTACCTTAAATTTTGCTATTAGCAGCAAATGCTAGAATTTCTGTTCTTGGAAATGACAGTCTTGCTTCATTCACTTATAAAAACATGCCTGCCAAATACTCAAGTTGGATTAACGGTTTAACTGTCAATCATTCCTTAAGGTGAAAACGATGTTCCAGGAAAAAGGACCAATACAGCTCAATCACTCAGATGCTTCCTCTTTGTATTTCATGGGCAGCAGAAATGCTTTATGCAAACTCTGCATATGTTGACAAAAATCCATGCATTCAGAGACCCACAGATAATGCAATTAATGACTTGGAATATTTCCTCAAGGACACTCAAGAGAAGCTAGCATTTCTTCTTTTATTATACTGAGTGCTTCTCGGGGAACCCCTATAGGACACTGAGTAGAGCTTGGTGCAACTACCTCAATGTGTCGGAGGCCCCAGCCCCTCTATTGCTCTCCCATTAGCAGTGAAATGTCAAAGAGCAAGCAGCAAATAGCAGCTATAAAATACTTTAAGGGATTTGCTATACTATGAGTCCACAGCATAGAGCTTCTTTCTGCACAGATAAGAAGGCTATGTGCAAAAAGCAGGTAAAAAGAAGAGAATGGAAATCATTTCCAAATCCTGCAGAAAAAAAAGGTAACTTCTGATATATGTAAATATAGTCTTATTTTATCAATATTTATTTCAAAAATTAACAAAATGTAAGTAGTACCTCTTTATATTGTGCTCCATAATTATCCTGTACCTGGAATGCAGATCCATTGTTGTCTGGGGCCTCAGAATTGTTCATTGGTGAGAAGGACTTATTTCCTTTAGTTCTGATGCTGAGAAGGTGGCGTCCAAATGCGCCAGTTGTTAGAGGAAGATCCCTGAAGACACAAAGGTCTCTATTCCAGTTTCCCAGCAGTGATACACTTGTGATATTCTACTTTGCTTTCCCTACATGTTCCCTGTCATTTGATCAGCTGAATATATATATATATATGAATAATATATATTAAATGTTCATTTGTTTTCCAAAAACATAGAGTTCTCATAAGATAGTAATTCTAATTCATCCACTGCTGGGGGGATGGCTCAGTCAGTAAAGTGCTTGCTGCTCGGGCATGAGGACCTGGATTCAGATCCCAGGACCCCTGAACAAAGCTGGAACTGCAGGATGCTCCTGTAATCCCAGTGCTCAGAGCTGGAGACGGGGAGAGGTCTCTAACCAGCCGGTCTAGCCGAATTGGTGAGCTCCAGGTTAAATGAGGATTCTGTCACAAATACAATAATAATAATAATAATAAACAAGAATACAAAATAAGGCGAAGAGTGACTGACAAAGACACTAAAGTGTACCTTGATTCACGCACGCGTGGGTCCACACACACACAATTATCTCCTTATCAAAGAGTATTCTCTAAGAGGAGAAATTCTAAACAACAGAGATGCAAATTTCTCATATCAAAGCCTTTGTTTCAGAAGATGGCCTAGTGTGATCAAAAACAACACCCCCAAGTGAAGGATTCAAACTTTCTAAGAGTAGTTAGATCTCAGGGAAAACACTATGTGAAATATGACTCTCCACTTCCTGTCTCATATAATCTTCACAGCCGTGTTGTGAACTGTGTAAGGACTCTGAGTCCAGCAGTACTGTGTGACCTGCCTAGGATAGAGAACTGCTTCAGATGTCTGTTCTAAACCGAATGCATCGTCCACTGGCCCGCAGCTGCTCCCGACACTATGGGAGCGATGAGGACACGTGATGAATTATTGGAATTATTTTAAAACATTCAACTTCTTCTTTGCATCACACTTTAAAATACTTCTTATATTTGAGAGTAAAAACATTGTATAAGGTTTTTAAGGTATATATCAAAAATACGAAATTAAAGGACAAAATACAAAGAGATTAGTATTGTTAAGAGAGCACACAGAATTAAAATAAAAACACCCCAATAGAAGAAAAAAAAAAAACAAAGAATATAAGCTGCCAATTAAGAAAGGGTTAAAAATAAAATGTCAATAAAGTGAAAGATAGCATTCAGATAGCATCTCTAGCCAGTCAATTGTCTTGCTTTTTTCTAATTTCTGTTGTGACTCAGTATGACCTCAAACGCTAACATCAGAAATGGCAACTGACAGAAACTATCTAGGAATGAGTTTGTTAATACGGCTCAAAAGGCAACCCAGCAAACCTACACCAACGTATTTGTTCTAAGGAAAAGAATGACATAATTTGCAGATGTGAACATAAATGGACTGCTCTATTCTTTCGTTACAGAAAGACTTTTATTGCTACTTTATTTAATTGCTAATTTTTAAATTTGACAGTCTCATATATCTATATAATGCATTGTGATCATATTTATGCCCCCCCCAACAGTACCATCTTTAAATCCCCCTCCCAGTCCTGTGGATGCTTCTTCCTGACGAGCTTCCTTCTACGCTCAGGTCTTGTTTTCTGCGTGCAGGTCTTGCGCAGACAGCCATCGCTGCTGTGTGTTCATAATTACGATGCCCGTATCGTATCTAGTGGGCAGCATTTCATAGGGCTTTATTTTTAGTAGACACACTTTGAAAATAGCCAATAAGCAAAAAGCCAAATAAACTGGTATTTCCATATAATAGAGAATTATTTCAAACTCTAAAGAAACAAGCCATTAAATCATAACAACAATGTTGATGAGACAAAGTAATTGTATCATGTAACGGAAGCCAGAGGGACAGTCATGTGTCACTTTAATGGCCGACGCACAGTCTGAGAAATGTGATGTTAGGTCACAGTGCAAATATCACAGACTGCTCTTATTAGCATAAGACATTGTCACTCAATACTGTTAAGGAAATTAAGAAATATATAAGACGCCACCAGATTTTTTAAATGAATTTCAGCAATAAATAATGATCAAGCCAGCTATGAGACAGTTTAAGCCATCAAAATATGCTATTATTCCCTTATATGTCTGCATAAAACACAAATTTTCTTCAAGGAACAAACATACATGTTTATATTTCTTTTATAAAAGAAAGCATGATTCTAATGATATCATTAATCAAATGTGGTATCTGTCCTTGGTGTGTGCTAGTCTGTGTGAAGTGATTTCTGTAAGAAATCACCTGCCTCTGCAAAGCTCATTGTGCTGCAGCTTTACCATTTTTAATCTCTTAAGGCTCACAACGACCCTGCCACGTAGAAATCATACATGGTCGGCACTTCAATGTCAAAGAAATCTGGTACATGACAGTAAAAGAAGAGAATTAAAATTGAATTCTGAGAGTTAAGAATAAGTATCATGAATCAGGAAGGAAATTGACAAAGTGGCCTAGAAGTACACATTGGCTACTGGGCCAACTAGCCCAGGTGTCTCCACACAGCTTAAATAAGAGACAAACCCTGTATGTTGGGGGCACAGAGCAGAGGGCCACAGAGGCAAGAGTGGGCCACACCCACTCAACACTCTTGCCGTTTCCTGTTCTGTTGACTGCCAGATATTCTAAAACTTCCCTTTTAAACATCAGGAGGGACCTTCGGTAACCAAAAGTATCTGATCTGGGTGTGGCTGCCTCAAGACACTCAGCCCCTGCTTGTCCTGTGCTAGGCTTCTCAAATTATCTTGTTCTTAAGCTTTGGAGCAGCGCAGAGTCTAAATGCTTTCTATGCATGTCCACCAGCTAGAAGATAATCATCTTCAAGGCATCAGCATTCTTGTCCCGGTGAGACCCTCAGTCGTTCGGTTTTGTTGCCCTCTCAGTTCTGATCACTCATGGTAGTCACATTCTAGAATCTTCCCAGAGTACTGATTGATCCTGGCTGAACCTGGCTCCAAGGTTCCTGTGAGCCTTTGTTTTAGTTAATTAGCTGATAAATACCTTTATTTTGTATGTATCTCAATTTAAGGACGTACGATTTAGTCAATATCGTTGATGCATTACATTGAACTGTAATGTCTGGAGGAAGTTTGTCTCACACAGAGATTTTTCTATACAACACCCATCACAGACTTGGTGCACTTAGGAACCCTAGACAGCACTTCAGCGTTAGACGTGGGGACATTTCAGATAGTGAAATTGCCAATAAAAAGCACGTGAAAAAAGAAAGAAAGAAAAAGAAAACCAGATGGCACTAAATAGACTGCCAAGAGTCACTTGTTTGTTTATGCCATGGGTACTGGGACTGAGGGAGGGCCTTGCTTGAATTGCATTGGGAAATTATCTTGTTTTCCTCTCTCAGTTCACATCCATGAATAAGAAAATGATACAAGCGCTGGGAGTGAGCAAGTTATTCAGCTACAAGGAGGTAGAGGCAGGAGTATCACATGCTCAAAGCATAACATGGGCTACTCAGGGAATGCAAACGTAGCCTCAGTTACTTAGTAAGACCCCTAACAAAGTAGCAAATACAGAGAGAGAGAGAAAGAGAGAGAGAGAGAGAGAGAAGTGGGGAGGGGGGAGAGACTTTGTGATTTGGAGGGAGGTAATTTAGCCAGTAGGTTAATTAGGTGAATTTAAAAAAAAATATGGAATCAAGTCTCCTCCCCACCCTCAAAGGGTTGAGTGACTTTGCCAGAGTTCTGTGCATAGCTAGTAACGGGTTTCCAGACATGACTGTGGCTGAGCCGTCAATCGGCCCTTCTCGTTCACTGTATTCTTTGATCAGGTTTCACCCTACCATGACATTTCAACTGCAGTTTTAGTTGCAGGCTGGACTGCCACCATGCATTCTATCACTGTGGGGTTGGAAACATTGTTGCCTAAGTTTATGTCAACTTGACACAAGCTAGAGTCATTTTAGAAGAGCAAATCTCAACTGAGAAAATGTCCCCACCAGACTGACCCGTGGGGAAGCCTGTGGTGCAGTTTCTTGTTTGATGATTGGTGTCAGAGCCCAGCTCACTGTGTGCGGTGCGCCCAGCTCACTGTGTGCGGTGCTACCCCTGTATTGATGGTCCCAGGTGCTGTAAGAAAGCAGGCTAAACAGGTCATGAGGGTCAATCTAGTAAACTGCACTCCTCTATGGCCTCTGTATCAGTTTCTGTCTCCAGGCTTCCGCCTTGAGTTCCTGCCTTGACTTCCCTGGGTACCTCCCTTGACTACAAGTTTGTAAGAGGAAATAAACCCTTTCCTTCCCAAGCTGCTTTGGGTCGTAATGTTTTATCACAGCAGTAGAAGTCCTAAGACAAGCGCCAAGAGCTTTGCTATGGTCACTGGGCGTGTAGCAGACAGGTGGGAAACAGAGGAGGAAGGAGACAGTTCCTCTCTCCATTGCCAGAGGATGACTCAAGCTTGATAACGAGTCAAAGTATCCGATTGCAAAGTCATACAAAGCGGCTGTTTTCAGATAGATATAACTTACCAGGTAGATTTTGGTTGGTAGGCAATAAAAAGAAGTGATTACACACCCTGGAAGGAGGGTCTGATGATTTGACCATCTGCAGTCCCAGTTGAAGCCAGCGTACTCTACACAGTAGGCTTCAAATGGATGCTAGCTGAGGTCAACATGGAGAAGACGCTAACCTCAGCTGGAAGATTCGCAGCCAAGTCATAGAGAAAAGCCTTTCAGAAAATCTGTCATTATTTAGGAAAATGTTCCTAGGCTATCAGATCTATCTATCTAGGTTATCAGATCTATCTATCTAGGTTATCAGATCTATCTATCTAGGCTATCAGATCTATCTATCTAGGCTATCAGATCTATCTATCTAGGCTATCAGATCTATCTATCTAGGTTATCAGATCTATCTATCTAGGTTATCAGATCTATCTATCTAGGCTATCAGATCTATCTATCTAGGCTATCAGATCTATCTATCTAGGCTATCAGATCTATCTATCTAGGTTATCAGATCTATCTATCTAGGCTATCAGATCTATCTATCTAGGCTATCAGATCTATCTATCTAGGTTATCAGATCTATCTATCTAGGCTATCAGATCTATCTATCTAGGCTATCAGATCTATCTATCTAGGCTATCAGATCTATCTATCTAGGTTATCAGATCTATCTATCTAGGTTATCAGATCTATCTATCTAGGCTATCAGATCTATCTATCTAGGTTATCAGATCTATCTATCTAGGTTATCAGATCTATCTATCTAGGCTATCAGATCTATCTATCTAGGCTATCAGATCTATCTATCTAGGCTATCAGATCTATCTATCTAGGCTATCAGATCTATCTATCTAGGTTATCAGATCTATTAACTGCACTGGATCACATTTAAGAATATTTTTCTATATTCCTTTTGTAGTAGTATTCCCTATTTCTGTTTGCCTACGTTTGGATTCAAGCACATTTTGCCATTAACTGCCGACGCCGAGAGGTTTAATGAAATTGTGAGGAAACAGAGGATTTCTGCTAATATTGACACACCCGAAGGTGGATTTGATGCGATTATGCAGGCGGCTGTGTGTAAGGTAAGGTGCGGGGGTGGGGGCAGGGAACCAGTTCTCCATCTTTTATTAAAAGGTGAGTAACTCTCATCTTTGACTAGCAAATCTGCTTTGGGAAGATTAGCTAATTGTCTTTCCTTTGATCACCGTATTTCTACATTTGATCCTTTTCTTAAAATATAAAGCTTCTACTAAATATTCGATTTAATCATGTTGAAGTGGGAGATTGTTTCATACGTCTGATATTTGAGTAATCAAAGAAAATTGTCATCCTGGTATGTTGCAATTTTGGTTCAAAGATCAGATTAGTTGTTAAGTTAAGTAGAAAAACAAAGGCAATTGAATTTGTCTGACTCAGTACACAATACACATGACTACATAACTATTGCTTTCACCTTTTTTATGCTGTGGGGTCTTGTACATTCTAGGTAAGCACTATACTAACTCTACCAATGGGCTACATCCCCAGTCCTTCCTTGGCTTTTTGAAGCAGAGTTTTGTTACATAGCTCAAGATAAATTTATTGTTTTGAACCAATGAAATCAGGATCGGAAGCCATCTTGTCTCTGCAGCGCTGTCAGGACCCAGATCCTCCTTGGCTATTTGAGGAGTACTGAGGAGAGTGACCACCCTATCTAGTCATTAGTCCTTCACTGGCAAGGCCAGGAGCTGGACAGGGCTGGAGCTCCTGGAGGGCAGAAGGGTCTAGGAGGTAAAGGAGGAAGGGAAGGAACAAGGTAGGTTAGGACAGCCAGGATGAGTTTTTGGCCAAATGCTTCCTAGACTAATATTAGTTCTGGGAGATCTCTGCCTAGAACTAACTCTGTAGACCAGTCTGGCCTGGAACTCACAGAGATCCACCTGCCTCTGCCTCCTGAGTGCTGGGATTAAAGGCATGAGCTGCTACCACCCAGCTAGCAGTTCTTATACTGTGTTAGGTTTATAAATTTTGTTAAGATTTACGTATTGTATGTATATGAGTACTCTACCCGCATGTGCACCTGAACGTTAGAAGATGACGTCTGATCCCATTATAGATGGTTTGCAGCCACCATGTGGTTGCTGGGAATTGAACTCAGGACCTCTGGGAGAGCAATCAGTACTCTTAACCTCGGAGTCATCTCTCCAGCCCCTAGGTTTATAATTTTTAGGTGGCGTCGTTAGAAATATATGCCTAAATGTTGGGTGACATTTTAATGACACAGCCTTACTTTATAATCAAATCTCATTGTATTCAGCTTGAATTTGGAATGACTGTGACCTCCTCACTGTCTCCTCTCATTTTTCTCTGGTGAACCGAAAGGCAAACAATGAAGATCAATTACTAGAAGTCAGGATGAACCAAATGCTACTTGTAGTGGGACTCTTTTTGTGATAAAACAAACAAACAAGCAAGCAAACAAAAAACCCTGAAAGTTGTCCAGGAAAAAGCAAATGCCACAGGGCTTCACGTCTTGGATAAGCTATAAGTTCACTATAGATAGAAAGGCTAGAATGGGCTGCCATGTGCTGCTCGGAATCTGAATGTGAGAAGCAGCACACTCTTCAGTGCGTGACTGCCATTCACCCAACCTACGGCTTCTGCCTCACTCTAGGAAAAGATTGGCTGGCGAAATGACTCGCTCCACCTCCTGGTCTTTGTGAGCGATGCCGATTCTCATTTTGGAATGGACAGCAAGCTGGCGGGCATTGTCATTCCCAACGATGGGCTCTGTCACTTGGACAACAAGAATGAATACTCCATGTCGACTGTCTTGGTAGGTAACCTTTCCTCGGACCCACAAGTAGGCCCGCGCGGTGACGGCTGTGGTGAAACCATACGAAATGGCTCTCACTTGGTGGCAGTGGTGTATACTTTCTGTCTTAGGAGCTAAAAGTGCTCTCTTTCACCTCGCCTGCACTGTGGGTTCCACACAGACCTCAGGGGATCTCTACTAGGTAGGTGGTGGGCACGAGTTGAGAGTTTAAATATGCGGCCGTACAGGTGAGCCCAGAAGCTCCCGAGCTTCTCAGAGATCCCAAGACCAACCACAAACAGCACAAACAGCTTTCTATTAGAAACCGCAGTGGCCCAGGGCAGAACAGTACCACCAAGGGCTTTTGGGCGTCATTATCCCTCAGTTGTAACCATGGTGCTGTATTTGGAACAGCTACTCGAGTACTGCTTTGTCGGTGCTTATTAACACTTCTCTTCTTTTCTGTCACTGAAGAACGCTGGTAACATTTTTAAAAAGCAAAACTTGACTGTTGTCAAACTAGGTAAAAATGTCAGAGGTCTTTGCCCGACACAATCTCATCTGATCTTCAACAGGACTCTGTACCCAACTGCTGTTTCCATGAACGGATCATGCGGCTACCCAGCTTGTAAATGTTATGCCCTGTGCTTGGATTGCCCTTTCAAACCCAGAGAGCTCTCTTTGACCTCCACTAGGTCCCAAAGCAGTCTCTTGTCGTTTCACCTTTGTTCATGGGTGTCTGTGCAGGTCTCAATATGGCAATGTGTTCACTTACCTGTCTTTCTCACAGTGCTTTCCTCAGAGCCCGGGGCGCTTTGTCCTCTCTGTTTCCTAACAGCTCGGTGCCTACCTCACAGTGGGTGCTGACAGATGTATGAGTCGGAAGTAAGAAGCGTTAGCCTGGGAAGGTCATATTATGCATATTTGACACAGTAGGAAGCATGACTCAGAAAAATTAAGGAGCCTTCAGATAATGATGTTATAGAAGTACGCATAGGAAGAAGAAGGGGGAGCCTGGAATTCCAATGTCAGTGGAAAGGAAAGCTATTCTATACTAGTTCACACATTTAGGTCATTCCTTGACCTAATTGCGGACTTCAACCTAGATTTCCCCCCGTCTTTAAACAGTTGTATTCCCTACACATACACGGTCTCTAATCGCAATCTTTCCATGCGAGAATCGCAATGGTTATTGCCACGGTTTGTCTTTTACTCGATGAGGTTCCAAGAAATGGGTCCCTTTGTCATTAACTTGCCAAATGCCCCATAATAAGAGAGACGTTAAAAACAAAAAGGTCATAGAACCAATCAACACCTATTACCTAATGTGACCTTCTCATTTAATATGGGCTTAGCTCATTATTCTGAATAAATTTCTGTGTGAGCACAGAAGCCACTGACCACTTAAATCCCTCTGAGCCCTTCGAATATCTTTGTGTGCTGAAGGCAAAGCTCATATTCCCAAGGCCATCGAACAGGACCCGTTTCTGGCCTTGAGTTTTCAATAGAATTGGGAGCACTAAAATAACAGACTCCACCTAAACATAAAACAGCATCCTATTCGGGGTGTGAGGCGTGATCCTGGCTCCACGTGAATCAGTACACAGATGTGTACCCGTGGAGGTAAGGAGAACCTTAGGCCTCGGGGCTGGAGGGCCTCAGATTTTAGAGTGAAAAACGTTTAAAGTTTGGGCAACTGAAAAGCAAATGACATTGAATGTGTAAGACTTGGGGGAGATTCTATTACCTAGTCTCTCTACCGATAAAAGTCCAAATGTGATTAAAAAAAAGAAAAGAGAAAGCATTCACAGCCTGAGTCACAGTTGGGAAGTTTCTAACTTGAACCTTGTACCTAATGACAACCTCAGACAAAAATCCTTCAGCAGTCCTGAGAATAGAACAACGCGCCACATCTGTGAACAGAAGGCGGCGTTCTTGGTGCCTTTCCTCCCTTTGACGGACCGCCGTCGTAATCCATATCCCCATGTTAATCTGCCGCAGGCTCCCCCTTCCTCTCTGCACGTTAGCCACTGCTGGACTCATGCAAGCAAATGGGTTCCATGCTTTCTAGACTTGGAAAGTCAATTAATTCATCTGTAAATCTGATAATGAATAGCTTCTTTTGTTTTTAAAAATTTTTCACATCGCTTGGGAATGAATGTTTCCATGAGCCAGAAGGACAAACTGTTTTCAGTCGTACTTGCAAAAAAAGAAATTGTAAGATCTCATACCACCAATTTATGACACTGGCAATAAAACCAACCCTGAGATAAATAATACCAACCCTGGTGTGGGTCTGTCTCAAATCACACAGTCATAGGAATTACAGTGTGTTAGTCATCAGCACCCCATCCCTTCCTCAACCTTCCTGTCACCTCAACCAGTTCCAGTCAGAGTTACAAGAGTCACCTTTGTCACATCCAGCACAGTCTACCCACCCCGCCCTGCGGTCTAACATTCCTACCTGCCGCTGAGTGGCACTTGGGGAAGATAATATGACACATTTGAAGTCTTGAGATAAATTCCAAGGGGTCTGCTTAGGAGTGAGAGGGCGTGACGTGGCATACTGCCAATCTCTACCCTTAGGACTTACCTCAACTTACAAAACTTGGGACAATTCCTGAGGTAAATAAACGAATAACGCCAATAACGTGTGCTTCCTTAGAATGACAGATAAAATGCCCGTGAATACTGACTTTCACAACTGTGAGAGGAACATCTTTTAATTTTGCATTCTTTTGTCAAGATGACATTTTAAATCTCTGTATCAACTTTAGGAATATCCAACGATTGGCCAACTCATCGATAAACTGGTACAGAACAACGTTCTACTGATCTTTGCTGTAACCCAAGAACAAGTCCGCTTGTATGAGGTAAGTGAAGACGATTGTGAGAAATCTGGGCAAGGAGATTCCGCGTCCTGAAACTCTCAGGTTAACTCTGTGACCCACACTTGGAAGGGCTGTTGGCTAATTATTAACCCATGCCAAAGTCAACTGAGTGCTTGGCAAAGTGCATTCATTTACTGCTTAAATTTTAGGTAAAAGTACGGAGGGCCGGTGGGAAGTCGGGGCACACATGAACCATAAGAGAGAGTCAGAAATGAAAACGGTAGGTGAGGAGAGCGTACCAATGAATGTAGGTGGGGTTACTTTACTGGCATTAAAAAAAAACATTTCATCGGACAAAGATGTAAACATTGAACAGAAATGACAGAGAGCAGGGACACTATTAAAGGTGTAAAAGCACTGACCAAATGTTTGCAAGTGTAGACTCAAGCAGAGACACAACTCAAGCCTTTGAGAACTGGAAAATTAAAAGAGAAACAATTATTAATTTGGAACCCAAAATAATTTCCCCCCCTCATACAGTTGTGTTTGTCGTTTGGGTGCGTGGAAGGAGGCACCAGTGTGGAAAGGGGATTCATTCATTAGATGAAATGATACTTGCAAACCACCATATAAACTGTGAAGCATCTATGCACATTTAAAATTTCTGTGGTTTCTTTGCAACCTAAGAAAAACAAGATGTCGAAATGCTGTGTAGTGAGACAGCAGCAAGCGGTCTCTTCCAAATATGCGGGTTCGTGGAAAAGCCTGTACTTCAGAGGATGAAGACATTAGCCTGTGCTTTCTATGCAAGTGTCAAATACTCCTAAATTCAGACTCTGGTTTCCCACTGTATTTGAGAGGGCCCCTTTCCATGCTTGTGACTTTGCAGGGCAAACTGCATTTCCCAGAAGGCTTTGATTAAACACACTCACTACTCTAAACTTGCATCAGGTTCTAAGGAAAGGATCCAGGAGGAGATGTTATCTTACATGTTTGATGACAGGAGGGTATTGTGCTCCCAGGTGAGAGTGCCTTCTGCTGCAAACCAAGAAAGTCTCTTGCAATCGAGCTCCATGGTCGAGGCTTTTGTTTCTCAGTTCACCTGATCTGGGCATTTGCTTAAGGCTCCTTAGAACGTAATACTGATTTCCACTGGTTTTAAGTAGTAGAGTTGCAGTCAAGATACATTTTTAAATACCGTCTGTACAGTAGCGAGTCTATCCTGCCTTTGATCCCTAAGGCTAAAGTGAGAGGGCCCCCGGGGGGGGGTCACACCTCCTCCCCAGCAGGACTGTAGTTTAGAAGCTGGTGGGGGAGCTGCTCAGAACTTGCCTACAGAAGGGAGTCTGGGGAACACAATTGATGATCATGAACATAGACTCCCATAATTCATGTTGGTAATAGTCTCTAAGACTCACACTCGTTTAGGAGCCTCCCTGAAACCACCATTAAGAAGACAGAGGAGGATGAAAAATAACTATTCGGTGAAACAGAATCTGTGGCATTCAACTTAGCTGCACATGGTTCCCCTGTTGCAAAAGAAATGATCATTTCCAAGGAAAACACCAGATTATAGCCTGCCTCTAATATAACAGCGGGGCATTTATTCTGTCTGCCTACTAATCTCCTTATGAGGAGAATTTATGTTCTGTCATGATCTGTGGTCTCTGCCATCCAGGCGCCACTAAATTCAAAGGGACATTCTCAGGGAGTCACAGCTCAGCAGCCCAGGTCAGCGGCCCTCTTCTGTGACTGGCCTTTCATTGTTCTGTTTTCTTTCTGATGGCTCCTCATGCCATCTGCATCAGGGGGCCGCAAGGCAGCTTGGTCTAAAGATAATGGCAGCTACGTGTACTTCCCTGAAGGCTTCACGTAGCGTGGCAATGCTGATCTCTTGTTTTATTGATAATGAAAACAGAAATAGACCAATAGCGGCCTGTGTTGCTTTTCAGTTTAAATCTCTTAAAACAAGCTTTCTGTGTGTGCTGGAGGCCCGGTCAGCACAATGTGTGAAGTAGCTGTGAAATAAAAAGCATAAGCACCCAAGAATCACTGAAAAATAAAGCCAGCAACAGCATGAATTAAGTAACCAAGTGGTGAGAACGAATGGAAATTTCAGAAGGCAAATTATCTGCCCCAGTTATATAGTAAGGCTAGTTCTGTGCATCACAGCCTTGCAGGGGATGGGTGAGGTTCAATGGCGGCTCTGTCTTGCAGCAGGTAAGATTTATGCTGCCCACTCATGGAGTTCAGGAAAAACGGCTGTTGTTTCAGTGAACTGGGTGGGATGCTCTGGATATCCCAGGTGTGCGTGGGGGTGGGGATGGGGGCCGCTGCTCCCTATTGTAAGGAGCTGAATGAACAATGGAAGGGATTCGGTAAGCAGTTTTCTTTCAGTTCAGCATGACTGTAGTGTGCACTCCAGACTCCACCAAACAGACAATTAGGAGCAAACTTATTATTATGAATAGTTTCTTGTTTATCCAATTACAGGGTCCAAAAGATAATGATAGATAACTGACTGAACACGAGGTAGTATATTACATCCTAGTACTAAATACCATTTCAACTCAAGATTCGATTACCCAAGCTTAAAAGAAAATGTTTATACCCCTGACTGCCGTTTTAAAACGCTTACTCTTAATTTACATTAAGATAGTATCAGGGTCTTAAAGTCCAACTGTCTAATTTGAGGTATCTTTCCTTTCTGGTGAGATATTGAGGCAAAAGCAATTAAATCGGTATTTTTTTTATTATACTTTCAAATCACGTTATTAATCATATTATTCGTAAGGCTTTACAATGTCTATTTACTTTCGAAATGCCCATACCTGTCCGGGAGGATGAGCTGTGTAGAAATCTAGGAGCAATGACAACGGGAGGAGCTAGTGCTCCTGATGTGCTGCTGAGACGGTGAGCCCGTCTGCAGCAGACAGCCCTGCTCACTCACCGTCCACGGCCACCCGAGCTGATGCCCGTGGCCATTAGGATAGAGCAACGTGTCTAAGGCATGAGTGCAGAGGTAGATACGGTCCTTACCCCTCCAGAGGACCCTGTGAAGCTGTTAAATGAATATAAAATTACAATAAAAGCATCTTTTTTTTTTTTTTCTAAAGTTGGGCCAAATGTTTTAAGTGGGGACTTGGAGCTTAATGTGACAAATACTTGTCAAGGTTGAGGAATGCTGGGCACATAGAACAGGTGTGGGCCCCTGACCACTGCTAGGATGCTCCGCAGCCTAAGCTTCTTCCACCTTCCATCCTGACCCAGATGGCACCACAGGAAAGTAGAGCCATGCCATCTGTCTCAGGACAGACCTGCTGGAGAAGCTCCACAGCCTGCCTTCCCTCTGGGCCATGGCAGGGAAACCCCTGAGCAATTATTGTCTTGCACACATTAGGTCAAACAGCAAATCCGAAGTGCAGCTGTAACAGGCTGCAAGCCTCATGCTTTGCACGGGTCATGAAAATCCCATCCTGACCATAAGTTTCCATGTTTCAGGAATCAATAATCCCAGTTTTGTTTTTCCCCTTCTTCCTTCGGCTATTCTTTGAGCTATTTACTGTAGCAAGGGAGGGCAGGAGGTAAGGCAAACTAGAAGGAGATAAAATAGAAATTGGACCTCCTTGCTGTTCATTAGTTGGTTCAACTGTTTTGTTTTCTAATGTTTTTGTTGGAAAAGATCAAAACCATTTCAGTTCAATGGAAATCGCTTGATCTCTCTGGCCTCAGTATTTATAAAATAAAAAGACTAAGTCTAATGACCTCCACTTTTAACTGTCACCGACCCACCCTGGAGCTGGCCATGAATTCTGCTGATCACACAGATACCAAGGTTCACTAGCTGAAATGTGGCTGATTTGGGGACCTACTCTAAGAAGTTATTCCCTCTCCTCCAAATCTTACGCTATAATTGGATATTCCAAACTTGGGATTTTAATGCAAATAAAATCGTCTGGGATAAAAGGCAATTTCATGATTATGTGACATCTCCATGGAGTTAATAAATTGCTCTCAATTCAAGTGTAATGGGGAAGATTTTTGATTTCTCCTTAATTGACAGTATCCAGGAACAAAGCCTGCGGAGAGCCAGCTGCCGACGCTTTCCTCATTAACTGAAACATCCCTCGGAGAGGGAGGATTTGAGAACACGTGTCCTCAGATTACTGGGCCTCTACTGAGTCAAGCTAACCAGTAAATCCCAACTATGCCCAACCATCAGTAGTGACCATTAGCTAACACACGGGTCTGTTCTCTTAAAGAACCAAAGGCTTGTACTCCAGACCGTTAGCATAGGAGAGAGACAGAACATTAACACAGGAGGAAGAAAGTCTCAGGTTTTAATAGAGCCTTCATGGGATTCCCTAAGAGGTTCTCTTGTATACAAATAAAAGATCCTGTCAATACTCAGTCTAAATGTCTGAATATTAGCATAACACCTCGATTGCCAGTAGATCACTGGACAATGATGTTGCTGACTACAGAGTCAATCACACATTCATTCATTCATCAAATATCTCTTGATCACCTCCTAGGAGTCAGGCCAGAGTTCATGACCCTAAAAATAAGGTATGTGTCTGTCACAAGAGCTCTCACACATCACTAATGGACTTACAAATCAATTAACTAAAAGAAAAAAAAGATGGAAGCATTGTAGAGACGAGAGAGAGGAGAGGGGAGAGAGAAAGAGACTGTGACAGAATTTTGCTACTGATTTCATGTTTTTTTTCTGTCAATCACTGGTGTTTTTCTGTTCATCATCTTTGTTAGAAGAGGTAGCAGGTTAGTTGACAATCATAAACCTGGACTTGATGTCAGCAGTAGCACGCTGCAGGATCGAGCTTCTTCCCTTGTAGGGTGAAAGCTGAGGTGGAGCTGTGGCACACAGCGATGATCTGATAACACAGAGGACAGTAAGTGGCTACCCGGAGACTAAGAGTTCTACATTCCCTTACCGTTTAATCTGCACGCATCGCTACAGACCCCAAAAAGCAAGTTGTGTGTGACAGGATTTACACCCAGATAACCAGAGTCTATAGCCTCAATCACTGGGGAAAGTCACAGTTGAGCTGTGAACCCAGACGTGGTGGTGGCAGAGCTCAGCAACTTCT
Organism: Cricetomys ansorgei; assembly: GCA_026225945.1. NCBI lineage: Eukaryota > Metazoa > Chordata > Mammalia > Rodentia > Nesomyidae > Cricetomys > Cricetomys ansorgei. The sequence goes on along the minus strand of JAMJFZ010000716.1, from coordinate 14,192,827 downwards.
AAACACCAGATCTCCAGCCAAACAGCCCTTTTGGTGTCAGCTTTAAACAGCTCCATTAAGGCACAGACCCTGAGGGTGGGCTCAGCAGAGGAGCACTCTTTAAGCGACAGTCCTTCAAGGCCAGGAAAGTTTTGACCCGGGGTCCTTTACTGTTGCTGTTAATGTAGGTTAACAGTTAAGGATGTAGAGACTGGAAATGAGCCCTCTGATCCTTCCCTGTGGTGCGGAGAGGCCACATAGCCAGGAAGCATGATGTCATTGGTCTGCCATCTAAACCCGTTCCCCATCTACGATACTCATCATCTCTCGTTCCAATGAAAGAGACAAAATGGGGACAGGGCAAGGGCTATAGACTTGTTAAGTTGACACAATTTAAGCATTCAGAGAAGCAAAGTATATATTGAACAGTGGCATACTGCTAAATTTCCTCCAAACTAATACGCCATCATTGTGGCTCATTTTAAAGAAGGAAAATATCTCATGTGCAACCACCCACCTATCTCTGTTCTCCCTCTTCCTTTCTGTGAGGGGACCAGGATCCTGAACCCAGTGTTCATCAGTCTTACACTTGTTTCATGCTATTAAAATACAGGCGCATCCAAACCTGATTCTGTATTAATGAGATGCCAGTACATTTCACTGTGAACGTTTAATTTCTACAACTTGCTTTTTACTTGATTGGAGAACTGAACTCAGTGACCTCCAGGATTTAATAGCCAATCTTTGGAAAAGAGGCATTCTAATGGCTTAGGGGAGGCGGGTCTTATTTTGTTATATATTCTGTGGCAAAATACATGTATGATATAAACTTTAGAGTTTTAATTCATTTTGTAGTGCGTAGCTCTGTGGCGTTAAGCACACTGACCTAACCGTGCTCAGTGGTCTGTGTCTGAGGCCAGAACGGTGTCTGTGATGTTAGTTGGTTTCATCCCCATCTTCCTGTGACCGAGGACCCTGACTCACGAGCAACTGCGCGGCACTGTGGAAGCTGTCACTGAGCCCGTCGCTACTCGTACGTTCTCCGTCACAGATACCCACATCGCTAAGTGAGAACCCTGGGCACAGGAATGGCACGTTTGAAGTTACCTAGTTTGTCCAAGTAGCCATTGTATTGGATACTCTCTTACCAGCAATGCAGCATGGAAGTATGAAAAATAAGACAAAACAAAGCTACTCTTTTTCTGGCTACAAAATTAACGCAACATTTGCACAAAAGGGAGGGAGGCAATGAAATGCCGAAAAGCAGGAAGAGAAATTACAGATTACTCATAAACCAACCTCTCATACAGAGCTAACCACTGGTGACATTTTAGAGTAAGCCTTCCTTTCTTTTCCCTTGCATGTATTTGCATATTTTAGCATAATCGCCATCACACTGTACATATTAAGTATGTTCACGTTTTTAAATGAGTTTATGCGTTTATAGTCTCAGAAAGGCATAGGGATTAAATTGTATGTAGTTATGCATCAATCACTTTTAGTAACAGGAACAGCGTTAGATGGAAATCAAGGTTATCCGACAATATTCTGAGCCTGCGGTTTTCATATTTATAGGATTTTGCTGTAAAATGAAACAAACTGAGTCGCACCTGATGGCACAGGTCTGTAGTCCCGGTTGAGTTAGAGGCTAAGGCAGGAGAGTCACAAGTTCAAGGCCAGCCTCAGCAACTTTTAAGAGCTTGCCTCAAAATAAAAAATTAAAATAAAATACAATAAAGAGGGCTTAGATTGTAGCCCAGTGGTAGAATGCTTACGATCATCAACAAAGCCCCCAAGTTCAGTGCTCAGCATTACCAAAAGTAAAAATAAAATAAAATAAAATAAAATAAATAAAATAAAATAATATTTGTTCCCTCTAACCATTAGCCCCTAAACTGTACAGGCAAGTCATTTCCCTTTCTGACTTGACTTTCACATATTCACATGCTATGTGTTTTGTTTTTGTTTTTGCATAGCCAAATTTTAACTTTCATAAGCCCTACTCATTATTTTCACACCCCTGACCCTCTCCCTGTGCTGAGGACTGCACTATCTGTGGTCAGGAGTCTATACTCCAAAGCACTGTGGAACTACCCTCCCCATGCTTTTGTCCCACAGATAAAGAGGATCCCCATCAAATACAATCGCACGGTGCTCCCATAGTTGAAACGGCTGTTGTGAGTGTCACTGTTGGGATAGGCTAATCCCGGTAGAGCACCCAGGGAGTTGCCTGCCTTGGTGACCACGTGGGGCAGTCGAACTATAAGTATTTTCCACTCCACACTGCCTTTTAAGCATGTACTAGAGTATCAGCCCAAGAAAGCAAGTTAATCCCATGGCCTACTGAATGTAAAGCTTGGGCATATTATATATTTTAACTTCATAGCCCAGTTGCTAGAGAGCCTAATCCTAGCAGTGGAATATTTTGTTGCCCCTGCAATATTGAATCTTCAGAAAATTAAATATATATATATATATATATGTTGAATTTTATTAGTTTGGGCATGTTTTATTCATTATTTCAAGGGCTGGAACATTTATTTCAAGGATTGACAGATTCTTGCCCATAAAATATAGAATATTTAGTGAAAATTGAATTTCAAATAAACAAATAATTTTCGTAAAAAATATGGCGTATGCAATACTGATGATACTCTCATATTAGAAGATGTCCTTTGTTCCCATGACACTCAAGTGTAACTTGTGTATTAATTACTTTTGTATCGCTGTAAGGGCAATTCCTGAGAAAACAGGGTACAGAAAGAGTTATTCTGGCTGATAGTATCAAAGGTTTAAGCCCGTCCTGGTGGGGGAACATAGAAACCTCCATACAGTGGGAAACATGGAAAAATATGTGGAAAGCCTGTTCACAGCACAGAAGACCAGAAGCATGATAAGGTTGAAACCGGAGGTTGCCTACAACCTTCATAGGCCCTTCTCTGCTGCTTTATTTCAGACAGACATCCTCTCTGTCCACCTCCTCCCACCCCCTTTTATCTCCCAAATGTTCCACATCCCCTGCCAAGTAGCACCAAGAACTATGGAGCAAGAGTTCAAAGCATGAGTCTGTCTGTAGGAGATACCTAAGATTCAAACCATAATAAAATGCTCCGTTTTCTTTGGGGGCCTATTAGTAAGGGTCAGATGATCATCTAAGCCTTGTGAGTCATGAGCATGAAACTCTACCAAACTATACGAAGATTCATGGACTTCCATTATTAAAAAATTGGTGGCAGGTCAATAGTTGACCACAGGTCATAGTTTGCTCATTCATTCATTCGAATTTGTACGGACTTTACCCTTACCAAGCACAGAGCTAGGCATGGGGGAATAGAGAACAAAAGGCAGATTCTGTCCCCATGGGCTTAGTCTATTTGAGGGAAGCAGATAAGAAATAACCAATGAATGAATAACCAAGAATGAGTTTAAATGTGCTGCTGAAGGAATGGAAAGGAATAGCATTCAGCAAGGGAGAATAATTAAGGGGAAAGACTGAGATTTTCCTTGGAGAGGATCTTCAGGGAGGACTCCATCCAAGAGGTGTTGAGAAGGGTTCAAAAGGAGGCACGTGCAAAGGCTCCGCTGCAGTAGACAACCCATACTCAGAATACATGAGACACAGAATGCAAAAGCTTAAAAGTCAGTCGGCTTGGAGTGACCTAAAGAAAAAGGAGACAGAGAGGGTGAGGGACCCTGAAAGTAGGTGCGTGGAGAGCAGGCACTCAAAAAATACCACCTTTGTTGCAAAACAGAGATGTCATGGGTGTACCATAGGCTGGATACGCCATAGGACTTAGGGATCGAATTCTTAAAGATGCAATTGTCCTTAGTTCCCAAGCCACAGACTGCCCAAGTCACTATACCCATGGTTCTCAGTCGCTGATGCTTATGAGCATTGCCTAGGCAACGTTCTTAAGACAGAATCCACACTCAGGCCACATTCTGACCTGATTAAGTTGACACCCCTGGACTGAGACACCGGGCTTGGCATTTTTACATTCCCTGTCTATCCAACCATTCTGCACCTTATGACCATGCAGACTCTGGTTCAGCATGTCTGCACCTCAGCACGTCTAACAAGTTCCAAAGAGATGTTGATGCCGTGATCCACCTACAACGCTGGCATGACTGGGGCTCGTGGCTGAGCGGCAGCCCTGGTGCATACTCTGCTTGCTAGCTTCTCCTCCACCGTATAACCGTCCTTCAAAGCTTTACTGCCTTCCCATTGGTCTGCAGAGCACACAGGCTGCTACTGAAGCCCATCTCCCTTTCCATTTTAAAATGGCTTTCTAAAGCTTGTGCTTTCTGTAGCCTAGGTGTGCCCTCCATCTCTGAAAGCAGGCTAATCTCATTAGAAGGAGCTGCGAAGTGTCCTCGGTGACAAATACTCCGCACAGCCCCTTTGTTCCCAGAGTCTCGGTTCCCGATGCCTCTGCGCATCTGTTTGTCTCAGAACAGCCTGCACCGTGGGTCCATTCGTTTTTTTTCCTTATCACGGTGTCTGCTCTGGAGTACTCGTTCAGCTGGGAGCTACAGCTTCTGGCTGACAAGATAATTGCATTCCAGGCAGACTGAGAGAAAGACAGGTAGTGCTCAAAAGTTCGGAGGCAGACTACCTAGTCATTGCTGGTACAGACTTCAAGATCAAGCGCCTGATCTAATTAGCACACTCCCATCCTGGTTGCCTGACTGCAGAATGCTGACAATGGAAAGCCTAGAGGCAATGCAGATATCATGCAACCGGGAGACAGACACTCATCCCACCCTTTTGCCAGAAACAATTACATGTTCTTCTTGGAATCTCGGGCGTCCTAGTAACAGAGTGGAGCCCGGGGATAAACTTTTGCATAGTACTGGGAGCCCTACATTTACTGATAATGAACATGAGAACCAGGGAAATAAAAACCCCACAAGAATGAGAGAGACACCCCCCCCCAGAAGAATGCCTTGGGGTTGCTTTTAGAATCACTTATGTCAGCAGGCCTAGGATCCAGCTGTGGAAGAATCAGGCTTCTCCACAGAAGCAAGGCTTTTCCGGCAAAGAGCTGTTGTTCTTTGGCCAGATAAATAACAGAGTACTGGTCCCCTGGGAATCTCCCCATTCCCACCCCCTTTCATTCCTTTCTACACCTCTTTCAAGATGCAGCCTTTGACAGTCACAGCCATGCCCTTTCTTCTTCCTCCCTTTGCATAGGGTAAGAAAGTGTTTTAAATTCTGAGTCACTAAGCATGCATATAAGTCATTAGGATCTTAACATTCTAATGAGACACTCCTGTTCATTTGCTGCTGGCATTCATACCCATTCCTCCCACGACATCCTGGTAGAAGACAGCGCCCATTGGCCTAGAGCCACGATCTGCTTCAACCATTTAGACCTAGGTGCCTGGGCAAGGTACTGCCTGCCCAAGTTCAGCTAAGGATGTGAGACTAAAGGGAGCAAAAGAATCGTAACTCTGTGTTCTGAATCATGTCACCCAGAAAAACATGTTAGAGATCTATCTCCCATTACTACAGATGTGACCTTATTTGGAAGTAGGCACATTCGAGACGCAATTAACTACCATATGTCACACATAGACTGTTGTAGTGTGCCTATGGGGTGGCTCAGCTTACAAGGAGGCATTATCATAGGTACGAACTACGCCAGACCTCAGCAGAGGGAACCACCGTCATGGCCAGCGCTATACTCACAGCAGAACCCCAAGCGTCTGAGTTCAGGTGTATTTATTCTTTCAGAACTCCTCAGGTATTCCACTGATAGCACATGCAGATCATTAGCAATTAAACAACCTCCACAGAAATCCAACACCTGCAAACAATACAAAACTCCCTAGTCGTAGGCTAGCCCCTCACCCAACAGTGCATAAAAATTTTCAAACATAACTAAAAATAAACTTCCCCAACACTCTGAATCTAAACATGAACAGTGTCCTTTTATGAAGAAGAGACACAGAGTGTCAGATACTTGAAGCAAAAACACCATGGGACAAGGGGGTTAGAGAATGGAGGGATGCCATCTGCAAACCAAGGAATTCCAGCACTGCCAGATGCTGCTAGAAAGAGGCAACAATGAGCAAGGGGCACAGCTCAGTGGCAGAGCACTTGCCTACCATGCACAGGGTTCAGTTTCCAGCAAGGCATGTCTACATATGCATACAGAAAAACAGAGTGAGCAAGCAAGAGAGGGAGTGAGCTCAGTTTTAGGCTTACTCACTGGTTTCTTCTGGTTTAATAGTGATATCACAAGGCACCTAATGAAAGGCTAAGTGATCTGGTGCCATCAGAGGTGGATCCAGCTCTGTTTCTTGGTGGAATTTCGGGAAAGTTAGCGGAATATCCTGGACTGGTCTATTTGACATCCACTGGGGAGAATTATGGTTTCTAAATAATAGTGCTTCTATTAGTGATGTAAGGGACAATAAGGCATGGGTGTTGTTCTAGTTGTTGTCCCCATGATGTGGGAGGCCCTTGGCACCTCTGCCCTATCAACAGCATGGGATCCTTGATTCTGTACAGTGGTCCAGGTCGTCCCTCCCCATGTATGCAATCCTCATAAAAGCAAATGCCTTAGAATCTGGGAGCCTTGAGGCTGCAGGTGTCTGAAAGGTAGGAAGTATTTGGGGGATATCTGGAGACTTGTAAGGACCTCCCAATTCCATGGTGAGGCCCCTAGGTTGGTAACTGCAGTTAAGGGACTTGGGCTGGCGGTGGTGGCATACACCTTCAATCCCCAGCACTAGAGAGGCAGAGGCAGGCAGATCTCCATGAGTTCGAGGCCAGCCTGGTCTACAGAGTGAGTTTCAGGAAAGCTAGAATCACAACAGAGAGACCTTGTCTAAGGGAAAAACACGGGAAGCGAGGTAACCTTTCATGCTGAAGTTTGCCTGGTAGTGCCCCCTATGGCTCATGTCTCATGGAGTAGGAATCAGGTAGGAGTTGAGTATCCCTCAGTACTTGACAGTTCTGGGCCCCTTGCAGATGCAGTTTAAGCGATTACCCAGATGCATACCCTGTTGTTGACAACATCAACAACAACAAAGGTGTCTCTATAGGTCTAAATAGTCACGCGTTCTGTAGCTCTGCCTCTCTGAATTGTATACACCTTGAATTAAAAATCATACAGTGTGCTGGCGTCCAACCCCTGTAGGCCCTGATAACTATACCCCCCATTCCCAGTAGATGAGATCATAGTTAGTTGCTTAAGTGTTTGCCCTTCCAGTAGGTGCATGTTAGCATTTTACTGTGGTTTTAATTTCTGTGCTAGTGATTTAGGTGCAGAACACTTGGTAAATATCTGTTTGCTTCTCGCATGTTCATTTTTATTAAGACGTCTTCTCGTGACGGTAGGTAAGCACCCTTCACATATTATAGAGCTGAGCCTTTATCATTCACATGTATCACAGATATTTGGCTCCTTCTCACCCACTAAGTGTCATCTTTTTGAGAACAGATTCTTCATTTTTAAAACAGCTTTTAATTTTTAGAGAAATAATTGTTCACAGCAAAACTTAGTGGCAGGTATATTAATTTCTCATATAGCCCCATCCTGCACAGGCTTAGCCTCTCCCATGTTAGCAGCCTACCTCGGGTGAGATATTAGAAAAAGACTCACTGCATTGACGCACCACTACTGCCCAAAGTCCACGGTATCCACTAAAGTTTGCTCTTGGCATCGTGTGTTTCCTGAGTTTTGGCAAATGCATGTATCCATTGTGGATTACCATACATATTGGATTCACTCTCTAAAAGCCCTCTGTGCTCTGCCTCCCTCTCTCCGTCTTTCCCTCCCTCCCTCCTTCATTGATTTTCTTCTCCCGTTCTGGTCATTGAACTTGGGTCTTGCACACAGCATGCAAGTGCTACTTACCCACCCTCAGCCACTTTGTTACTGGCTCCATAGTTTTGCTATTTCCACATTATATATTTGGGACAATATCTCACGTATTCCTTCGCGTGGATCTTTTCCCTCTTAGTAATATGTATTTAAAGTTTCTCCACATCTTTACGTGCCTCATTCCGTTCTTTCTAGTATGGAATACACCCAGTCCACTGTCTGTGGATACACAGTGTATTAACACACTCACCTATCGAATGTATTTTGGTTGCTTCCAGGTTGGGGCAGTTATGAATACATCTATCACAGAACACACATACACTGGGTTTGGGACAGACAATTTTTTAAAAATCAGGTAAATACGAAGGAACTTGAGAGTTGGACTGTATGGGCAGGGCATAGTTTGTTTTATATGAAAGCACCAACTGTTTACTGTGTGTTACTTGCTGTTACATTTTATATTCCCACCAGGGGTGAATGAGAGCCTCCAGTGAGCATTGATGTGAGCGCCATGGGCATCGTGCCTGTAGAAGGTGTGCAGTGGTATCTCACTGTGGTTTAACTTGTGTGTCCCTGATGACACGACATGCAGCACACTTTCCGGTGTTTCCTTGCTGTCTGCATATCTTCTTTGTTGAAGCACCTGGGTGGGTCTTCAGCTCCTTTTAAAATGAGCTGTTTTCCTTGTTGAATTTTAAGAGGTCCTTGTACATCAGAAATAACAACGGCTTGTGTGGCGTGTCTTCTGTAAGCGTTCTCTTTCAGCCTGCGGCTTGCCTTCTCAATCTCTTTCACATATCAGAATTGTTTTTATGTACACCTAACTCATCAATCCCCTTGTGGACAAACTGGTGTTATAGCAAAATGCCAGGGTATCTAGATCTTCTTCTATGATGTCTTTCGTGAGATACGGTTTTGCATCCCTCAAATAGGTTAATTCTTCGGTTGGAGTTAAATTTTATGAAAGGTGTGATGTGTATGCATGCCTAGAGTCTTTTTTTTTGTATGCTATGTACAGTTGTTCAGTGCCATTTCCTGAAAGACTATATTGCTTCACTGCGATGTTCTTGTTCTTTGAGGAAAATCCATTGATTTTTATTTACATCAGCTGATTTCTGGGCTTTCTATCTTGTCTCATTGATCTATTTGTTGATGCCATGATTTTTGAGCCCTGTAGCTTTTTAGCAAGTCTTGAAGTTAGCTTCCTCTCTCAATTTTAGTTGGCTATTCTGGGCCTTTTGCCACTTCTTACAGACTTTAGCATCAGTTTATTGACATCCACAAAACAGCTTCTTTGTACTTTGATGGGGATTACATTAGATCTATGGATGGAATTCTTCCTTTGAAGTCCTATCACTCTTTTTATGGGTAGTGATTTTTGTGTTCCACTTAAGACGTTTTTTAACCTTAGAACCCATGAAGATTGTGGTGGTTTAAGTGAGGATGTCTCTATAGTCTCGTGTATTCGGACACTTGGTCCCCAGTTGGTGGCATCATTTAAGGGACTGGAGGAGGTGTGGTCTTGCTAGAGGAAGTGTGCTGATGGAGGGGGAGTGAGCTTTGAGAGCTTGGGGTTTTGACTTACTCTCAGTTTGCTCTCTTTCTCCTGCTTCAAGATGAGAGGTCTCAGCTGTTTCTTCATTGCCGTGCCTCCTGGCACGATAATGATGAACTCTTATCTCTCTGGAACCTTAAGCCCAAATGAGTCCTTCCTTCTACAGGTTGCTTTAGTCTTGGTGTTTTGTCAGAGCTATAGACAAAGTAACTAATTCAAACCTGTCTTCTAGGTTCTATAGTGACAAAATTCAAAGCCGTTGCTACACTTTTAAAGGGTGCAGTAATGGTTGGCAGACACTACAAGGGAAAGCCCCAGAGGCTGGATATATTCATCCTCAAGGTCATTATGGTAGTTACATTTGCTTACTTTTAAATATCCACTGACCTGCATACTTACTGTGTATATGCTATTTTTGTAAGTTATAGAGAGAAAGATAAGGGCTGGGGAGAATACTAATAGAGAAAAGTGAGTTAAAGATAGGTTAAGAAGTGAGAAAAATCTTTGTGAGATTAGATGAAATATTTGTGAGCAGATTAGCGACGAGCCAACATTCTGGTAAATGCCTTGCAGTAAACTATATTTAGCAAGTTTATTTTAGGACCAGAGGCTCTGGAGTAGGTTGTGAATATACTGCTGAATAAACAATGCTGAGCGGAAAACCGTGCTGAGCAGAAGTTTCAGTCCTGGCATCAGCGATGCATTAGTGAGACTACACAGAAAGGAGCCAGGGAGCCCAGAGCCCAAGGCGCAGCGTGGCCGTTCTAAGCTTTGCATTCTGTAGATTGTTTATGAAAGCTCTAGCTGATGTGTGGAAAGGTGGCCTCTGATTTCCTCATCTAACAAGGGACATGAGTAGTGTAGTCACTAGAAAATGATGACCGGTGAGCTCTGAGGGAAAGAGGAGTCTTTGAGACTGTAGCAGAAATGTTACATGAGGAGGATGCAAAGATCCAGGCTTGAGTCACCACCATTCAGGGCAAAAAGCAAGTTGAGGTAGCCAGAATTTGACCAGTTAATACTAAACACCCACTTAGAAATCAGCGGGGCTCTTGAGACTTCCTTGGCAGGAAGTGCACCAGAGTAGGCATGGGCATCCTGCCAGAAGCTGTGCCTAACAGGGCAGAATGCCAAGGGCCCTTCCAAAGCAAAGGAATGCTCATCAAGGTCCTCAGAGTGTGCCAGAAGATAAATCTACCCACTTCCAGTCCACAGGCGACACAGGTGTGAGCGCATATCCCTCTGTTCTTAATCAAGCAAGTGCATATACCTACAGTGGGTCTGGCAGCCAGGCCCTGAGCACCACTGAGCATGGAGATGCTCTCTGAAGAGGAGGTCAGAGTTTGCGGGTGTGAATTCGGGCACTATGTCCTCTGATTCCTGCCTGTTGAATGAGCCCTTTCCGCTTGCAAGCACACACTGTTAAGCAAACAAGTCATCTTTTTTTTTTTTTTCTTGAGATGGAAGCAGAGTGAACAAATAAATGAGAAAACCCAGGTGATCCAAAAGAGCAAGCAAACTCAGGAACTCCTGGGAGGTATAGCAGGGAGATCTAAGATCTGTAATTAGGTTAATTCATGGAAGGATAATAGAGAGTTCAAGCCCATACATGGGACTTTGCATTTCTAATCACCTCATGTGCCATCATGTTTATGACCTTCACTGTTGCTAAAGCCAGGAATCAGTCATCTGTCTAAGTCACAGTGCTATAATTCATCAGCAAGCATGAAAAGCAAGCTTTTCCTAACTTTAAACATGTTTAACCACAACAATTTATAATACCGCTTTAAGATTTTAATGAAGCAAAGGCATTTGATACATACTTACAGAAATCATAATACTATAAAGATTTAAAGTATAATTTTCCACAGTGTTAGACCACTAAGCCAAATTGTCATGTTTTTAGTTAATCATTTGGAATAGTTTGGGGGAGAAATCAGCATCCAAAAATTAATTAATAGCTTTCCTCTATACAATCGTCAGTGTCATTACCGGCCACTGCTACTGGCTGCCAGCTCCTTTGTACCCTGGCTCTAGTGGAAATCAGCAAGTGTGATTAACATTAACCACTTGTCCTAATAGCCAAATGCCAAATGTCATACCACATGCAGAATCATAATTATGCCTTAGGAAGAGGATGGGATCAGCATCATTAGCCAAGAATTAACCCCAAATGCAGAGGCACTTGAACTGGTGCTTGCAAAAATACATCTCGTCCTTGGGGACACTAAGATGTCCTTCAAGAGTGGCAGTTTCATGTCCAGATAAGAACCTTGAAATTCTGTTTCAATAGGACCTAAACCTTTCTTTGTCAAGAACAAAGGTTTCCACGGCCTTCTCTTCCTGGATCAGGCAAATCTGCACACATTCCAGCTCCACTCGAGTGGAATTCAAGTTCCTATTTAGGTATTTGCTGCTAACCACAGCCTCATGCTTCATGGTTCTCTGTGACATGTGTTTATTTGAAGAGTTAAGTCAGTGAAGCAGGGCCTTCCTCAGCTTTCACAAGCTCTCCCTTACTCCAGGAAATGGAAGAGGTCTTCTCTAACATGCTGTGATTGGAAGGAGAGAGATGGGAGGGTCAGCTGCCATTGCTGCCTTCTGCTGGCTCTGTACTAAGATACGAAGGCAAAGTGGCAGCAGCTGACACATCCGAAAGCTCAGATTTCAGCAACTTTGAACATGAACGTGGGAGTGAATGGAATGTTACCAAACCCACACTCAGAACTAAAGCCCATTGTTTCCCTACTAGAGGTGGAGAGAGCTAAGGTTTCCCCAGGTGCCCACCTCTGACAGGTCCCTGGGGCCAGGCTGCCAGGTGCCTTTGCATTCTGGCATTGGGCTGGCTTCACAGCTCCTCTGCTTCTCTCCCCTTGGCCTGACTTCTTATAGTCACTATTGTAATGAGTGGTGATTATTCTAATTGAGTTTTGAACATTTCCTAGACCACATCAGTCATCTTTGAAATCAGATAGTGCCTTAGTTAGGGTTATTATCGCTGTGATGAAACACCATGGCCGAGGTAACTTGGGGAGGAAGAATTTATTTGGCTTATGAAGTCCATCTCTGAAGGAAGTCAGGAGAGGAACTTAAACACAGCAGGAGCCTGGAGGCAGGAACTGATGAAGAAGCCATGGAGGGGTGCTGCTTTCTGGCTTGTTCCTTATTGCTTGCTCAGCCTACTTTCTTATAGAACCCAGAACCATCAATCCAGTGATGGTACTACCCATAATGGGCTGGGCCCTCCCAAATCAATCACTAATGCCCTGCAGGCTTGCCTACAGTCTGATCTCACTGAGGCATCTTCTCAATTGAGGCTCCCTTCTCTTTGATGACTATTGTTTATGTCAAGTTAATATAAAACTAGCAGCACAGATAGGATGTCAAAATTTCCTTGGACCCATAAGAGATACCCTAAATGTATAATTTGATGCTTATTAATGCTTTTCTATACAAGAAGTTTAACTCCATCTTCTGTTTTCATGACACACGGATATAGAAAACCACACTGATAGTGTTATCTCTTGTTATAGTCTGGGTAGTGAGGGTACCTAATAGATACTGAGTCCCATTTAAATGAATAAGCCAGTCACTGAGTGTCTAGGTGAATCTGAGAGCTTACTAAAGAGAAGGCAGAAAATATTTTAAAGCAAATACAAGGATTGAAAACAACACAGTTAAGATCCCACGGTATGAGAGTGATTGTCTTTCTTCCCTCCTGTGTTTCCTACTTTTAATTTTATTTTCTTAATTTTTGTTTTATTTTGCTGAAATTCTCTTGCTATATATGTCCCAAGCTGGCCTGAAACTCGCTGTGTAGCCCAAGCTGGCCTAGAATTCATAAAATTCCTGCTTTGGCCTCCCTAAGGTCATCCAATCACAGATGTTTTCCACTCTGCCTGAATTCCCTGTGGATTCTGAAGACTTTTATAATTGTAGAATTGTAGTTACTATTGAAAATATCACTTATTTCTTTCAAAAAAATAGCACCAAAATATTCTTGGGATTCTCTGTTTAAGAAGACAGGGAAAAACAGCAAGTGCTCAGAAAGCTTCCCATCTGGGTTTCAGGGATGGCTCAGTCAGTAGAGGGCTTGTTCTGCGAGCATGAGGACCTGAATGCAGATCCCCAGAACCCAGAAACAAGCAAACAAACAAACCAGGGCTATGAGCAGCAGCAGACCTGCAGCACTCGGGAGGGAAAACAGAGGGCCTCAGAGCCGCTAGCCAGCCAGCACAGCCAGTTGGTAAGCTCCAGCTCCAGGGACAGAGCCTGTCTCAAAGGCAAAAGGAACAAACAGAAAAGGTGAAAAGGACTGGGGAAATGGCTCATGAAAACTAGGGTTCAGACTCTCAGAATCCACAAAAAAGCTCGGTGAAAATAATAACTTGCTTCGAATCCTCACAGAGACAGAATTGTAGAACCAAGTTGGGTATCTAAACTAACCAAAATGACAGTCTGGGTTCAATCACAGACCCTGGCTCTGCGTATAAGGCAGACAATTGAGGAAGATGCCGACATCAATCTCAAGTGTGCCCCCACTCATACACACCTACACACACACAGACACACTCACACACACACCTACACACACACACACACATACACACCCCTACACACACACACACACACACCCCTACACACACACAGACACACTCACACACACCCCTACATACACACTCACACACAGACATACACACACACACCCCTACACACACACACACCCCTACACACACACACATCCCTACACACACACACCCCTACACACACACTCACACACACTCACACACCCCTACACACACACTCACATACACCCCTACACACACACAGACACACACACACCCCTACACACACACAGACACACTCACACACACACCTACACACACACTCACACACAGACACACTCACACACACCTACACACACACACTCACACACACACACATACACCCCTACATACACACTCACATACACACTCACACACACCTACGCACACACACATACACCTCTACAGACACACACTCATGTACACCCCCTACACACACACACTCACACCCCTACAGACACACACACATGTACACCCCTACAGTCACACACTCACATACACCCCTACACACACACACACACACACACACCCCTCACATACACCCCTACACACACATACACCCCTACAGACACACACACACACTCACATACACCCCTACAGAAACACACACACACACACTACACACACCCCTACACACACACATGTACACCCCTACAGACACACACTCACATACACCCCTACACACACACATGTACACCCCTACAGACACACACTCACATACACCCCTACACACACACTCACATACACCCCTACAGACACACACTCACATACACCCACCCCTACACACACACACACACACACACTCACATACACCCCTACAGACACACACACACATACACCCCTACAGACACACACTCACATACACCCCTACACACACACACACACTCACATACACCCCTACACACACACACACACACACACACACACTCACACACACCCCCAACAGACATATACTCACAAACACATGCAAGCATGCATACACACATGCACACACACCAAGACAATAAATAAATAAGATGGAGAACAGAGAGGAAAACATTCAACATTGACCTGTAGTCAACACGCACGCATGCATGCACACACACACACACACACACACACACCACTTTTCATTTGAAAATAAGATTTTACAACATAAAACTTAAAAGAGGAGAATAGTCAGCTGGCTAGAAAGCTTATGGCCACACTCCGGGGCTAGAATGCTGATGAACTGACAGTGGAAGTCCTCCCAGTAGAAAGGACATCTCAGGAGATGCAGTGTAAGCGGAGAGTGCTTACTGCTTAGGATTGGTTCTAATCAATCATGACCAGGGAGGAGCAATTGCAACCCTCTCTAGGACTATCCTGACTCCCTATAGGGCTGCTCCTTGCAGGTAGAAGTGGGGAGTTAACAGCTAGCATGCACTCCCTTTCTCCACCAGCTGATTGCTCATTAAGAGCTCTAGACCCAAGGTCATGCAGTGACCTGATTCCTTCCTTGACCTGTGTGCCCCAAAACTTGGTTTCTGCAACAATGAGAAAAGAAAGAGACATTCATGGAGGCCTGGCCAATGTTATCTAAATCTTATTAGGACTTGAGACTTGACTCGGACATGATGTGATTCACAGCTATGGAGTATGGCAAACCTAGGCACTAGGTTTTCCCAGTGGCAGCTCAGACTCACTGGGAGCCTGCCTTCCTGAGGCCACTTAAATAGGGGAGGGGATCATGGAGAACAAACTGAACTTCGATTTCTCAGTTACTGTGAACAATCAAACACTGACTTATTTTCTATTCTTTTGTTGTTGTTGTTGTTTACAGAATTATGCAAAACTCATTCCTGGAGCGACGGTGGGACTGCTTCAGAAAGATTCTGGAAATATCCTTCAGCTGATCATCTCGGCTTATGAAGTAAGCTATTTCACTTTGTGAGCAATTGGCTTCCTTTTCAGCTTTCATCGGCATTCAGACACTGAGCCATAGGTAGCGAAATGTGCTTTCATTGGTTTAGAAGGACTGCTCATCTAAAGAAAACCCCTCTGCGTTCATTCAGCTAAAATACAGATTTTTATTTACTTCATTCACCCATCGTCCCAAATGGAGCAGCAGGTAGAAAAATCAAAGTCCAGACCCTGAACTGAGGTTGTTTTAGAAAGATAACTCGCAGAAGCACGGCCTCCAGCAAAACTTTAATACAACTGAAAAGACTCTGAGTCATGATTGAACTCTCTGGAAAAAAAAAAATCAGCATAAATTGCCAGTGAGTGACAGTAATGTGGGGAACTAACTCCATGGGTTCAAAGAGAGAAGATCAAACATAAATAAAAATACAAGGATTGACCACAACCCCAAATACCAAAGCCTACCAAGCACATCGTGTATTGGGCTCCCTATTCTGCCATTCCACAGAGTCAGAGGGCACTGTCTAAGTTTCTCTCCCTATTGCTCTGATAAAAATGTCCTGAGAAGAACAGCTTAAAGGAGAAAGGCTTGATTCCTGTTCACAGTTCCAGGTCAGAGTCCATCATAATGGGAGGTCATGGGGCAGGAGCTCCAGAGAGTCGGTCACGTGAGGAACAGAAAGGCAGGCTCTCTTCTGGCACATACTGTAGCTAGCTCCTTCAGGATCCTGGAGCTTTGGCTCCCAAGCTGTAACCTGGAACTCTGAGCTAAAATAAACCACTTACCCCTTAGGTTGTTTTATTACAATATTTTATCACAGAAACAGGAAAATAAAGTAAGACAGGTACATATTGATTTTTTTTTTCTTTTCTTTTCTTTTCTTTTTTTTTTTTTTTTTTTTTTGCCTTGGCTTGTCAAGCCATACTGAGGACAGAATTCCCCTCCTCAACAGAGACATGGATAGATTGAGTTGCTGGGGCTTTTGTTTGGTTTTGTTTCTGTTCCCATTGTCTCACTGAGTTGGTTAATAGTGGGCAGCCAGTTGCCACTGCTGTTTTTATTTTGGTCCTAAATGTCCATTTTCCTTTGTTACCTTTCCTGACCTACCCCCCACACACACACACACACACACACACACACACACACACACTAATTTTCCAATTTGGACAGTCATGAAAAAAAAAATTTTTAGAAATCAACAAATCTCTAATATTTCTTCAAAGGGTATTTACCTAAAAATGAATGAATAAAACTCTCCAAATGTTTGATGTTTGAAAGTTGCACATTAATGACCCATCTGTAATGATATACTCCAATACTGGGTATACACGAGGCCAATGCTCCTTAATTAAATGACAGACCAGGATCACCTGAGGAGCTTCTTAAAAAGTTAGCCCTACTCAGATTGCTCTCACAGACATCTTAGGGACATTCAGAGGGAGGGGAAGAAACATGTTTTGAGAAGAAAAAGACCACACTTGTGATTATTACTTTTATTACTATTAATAATAATAATATTATTAATATTACTATTATTATTATTACTCACTAATTTTGAAACTTGTACAACAAGGAGGAAAGCAAACTATCTCTTCTTAAAGACTTCATTATTTTTTCAGAGGATGAAACACGGCTGTATCCACTGAAACTGTAGTATCAGGGAGTTTTCCTCTCTAGCAATGCTCAGATATGGCCGTTTTCTTAGAACTCATCAAAAATTAATCGGCATGTCAGTTTATCCTTAAAGTTCTTCCAGACAGGAAGGCCTGTCGACAAAACACACAAAACACCCTCCCCCAACTTTCTCATGCACTAATTAACATTCTAATGCATAGAATCAAATAGAATCACAAAGCAATTCTTCACTGGATTATAACACATTCCATTTTCTTTAACTTCATACTCTCAGAAGTGTTGGCTGGTAGCCACTTCAAAGAAATTAGGCAAACTTGAAAACACTGGATTGTCAAAAATGTTTACCCAACAGGTTGGCCAACCCCCCTCCACCCCCCTACTTGCTCTGTTCTGGGATATGTCTAGTTTTGCATTCCCAACTTGCTCACACAATTTACAAGGTAGCTAAGATCAAATCATTACACATTCGAATGGAATCTTGGGTCCTTATTTACTGACTCACAAATACCAAGGATTGGGGCTGGAGAGATGGCTCAGGGGTGAGGAGCACTGGCTACTCTTGCAGAGGATCTGGGTTTGGTTTTCCACATCAAATGACTGCTCACAACCATCTGTAACTCCAGTTTCAGAGAGATCTGAAAGGAGGCCCCTTCTCTGGCCTCCACTGGCCCCAGGCACACAAGTGTTACAGAGGCATACACACAAGGAAAACACTCATGTACATAAAAGAAAATACCAAGAGGCATCTATCACTCTGCTGAGTTACATTATTCTGGAGTTTCTGTTGGAGCAATATGATCCAAGAGGTGAAGTGTGCAAGAGGTTGTGACACTTGTCTAAAATTATTTTTTTACTCTGTTATCCTTACATGCATTTGAAAAGGACTTTCAAATAGAGGAACCTATAGACTGAATTTCTTCTTCAGTCTATAAAGAGAGAAAAAGAATATATTGAGAGAAAGCAAAGGGCTTCTGATTGTCTTTGAGCATGGCAGAGGAAATCTGTGGCTACAAACATTTCGATATCAAAAGGAATCTTAAATACTGGTAGTATACTCACTCACCAGTCACTAATTTCCCTCCTTCTCCTACTACGTACTAACGGCTACTGAAGCATCAGTGACCCTGGAGGTCAGCTTCTCTTCTATAATTTAACCTCTAGGAAGGGATTCATTTGTGTTCTTTGCTCAGTCTTATAGGAGATGCTCAAAAAATATGAATGAATAGAATGATAAAAAATATAAATTAGCACGTATATCCTTTCCTTGGGAGATACACATTAATAATATTCTCAGTCAAACTGGCACACTAATACTCAGTTATTTCAATGCCGAGATTTCCCTCATTTAGGTTAGACAATGCCATCCACTGGTCCTTACTGTCAGCACACACATCCTCTTTTCTTATTTAGCTTCTGACCTACTCTGCCACTGTCTCCAGCAATACTTGCCCCTTAATCCTTCATGATTTCAGTATAAGCACACTTTGGAGGGCTGGGGTGATAGCTTATTCAATGAAGCGCTCATCTTGCATGCATGAGCACTTGAGTTGGATCCACAGAACCCACGGAAAAGTCGGGCGTAGAGGTACACATTTGCAATCCCACTGCTGGGAAGGCAGAGGAGGTGGGTCCCTGGAGTTTGCTACCCAGCCAGTCTAGCCAACTGGGTGAATAGGAGGCCAAAGAGAGACTCTGACTCAAAAAACAAAGTAGATGGTCTCTGAGGAACACCGGACACCTGAGTTGTCCTGTGGTTTCCAGACACACTTGCTCAAACGTGCACTCGTGCACACACATATACACACACATCCAACTTTGGAAGATGTAGAGTGGTTGTCTTTCTGTGCATTTGGCAAAATTATACATCAGAAAAAATTGACACCAAACGTGCTTTTTACAATACCTAAAATTAGGGAAGGGAATACAGCTCAGTGGTAGAGCAATACCTATCACAGTCAATCCTCGGCTTGATAGACAGACAGATTACATCTGTCAGCAATAAAATGGGTATGAACTCAAAATTTTTGGATGAATTGAAATATAGCTCAACTCATAATGTTTAAGAGCTTTTTTTAGGTTTTCTTCTTTGATAGTTTGGTTTTGTCTCCTTACATGTGTTGTATGTGAGCAAGGAATCATAAAAGTAAAATGAGAACCTATCATAACAGAATTCCAGTCTTATCCAAGACTGGGCTTGACACTCAAGGCACAATAATTCCCCCAAAATAACTGTAATGTACAATTTCTATACACAACATACTTTAACACCTCTAAAATTTTGAGGGCTGGAGATATAACTCGGTACTGAGTACTGGGGTGGCAAGCCCATAGGCCCTATGTTTGATCCCCAGCATGGTAAGAAAACAAACATAGATTCCTTTTGTAATTAGTGAGGTCTTTACAGCCACCATGTGCCGGGCGCCAAACATAGTATAGTCTTCTTCCACAATGCTATTCTTGCCATTTCAAGTCATTATCTGTATTTTTGCTACTTTAAGTGTAGTTGCTGATGAAAAATATGCTTAAAATTTTTGACCTAATATTCAACATTGAAATAAAAAGCTGTTATGTATGCAGAAATGTTCCCAACAAAGCAGCAGGGTGTAAATTTGATATCAGTGAAGCAATGTTTATTGTTGGGGGATGGATGCAATCCTCCTCTCCTCACAAAGCAGCTTTAGGGGAACTGAGAACAGCAATGCATACAAGTAAAGGGAGCTACTGTTAACTCTTACTACCGGTACATAAGCAACAGGATTGTCTTTGATACCAAGCCATGAGGCCTGTCTCAGGAGAATTTGCTGAATCCTTCAGAGTAGACGAAACAGCTTTCAGACAGTAATTGACTCCTGTCTGTCACATGCTGTGCAAAACCACCTTCAGATATATTGTCATAGCTTAAATGCCATATATCTCAACATTGATGATGTCTAAGAAATATATATTTGCATATATATGTCATATATATGTATATATATATATTGCATATGCATTATATCACGTTCTTGCTTAATTAATGAAGTGATGATTTTTTAGATTTATTTTTATTTTACATGAATGGATGACGTTCTGCCAGCATATAGAAGGTATCTGGTTCCCTTTTGAACTGGAATTAGAGACAATTGTTAGCTCTCATGTGGGTACTGGGGATTGAACCCGGGTCCTCTGGAAGAGCAGTCAGTGCTCTTAACCAATGAGCAATCTCTTCAGCTGAAAATGATGAATTTTTACATCCAATTTAGTTTTATTAATTCATAGTTGTTTGTTTTATCCTCGTGTGTGTATCAGTGTGTGCGCGCACGAGCACACTCATAGGCACCACAGTAAGAGGTGAGGGGACAGCTGCAGGCGCTGGCTCTCGGCTCTCACCTAGCCTAAGACAGGGTCCCCTGTTAGGTCACTGCTACATGCGCTGGTAAGCTTCGAGGGGTTCTCTTGTCTCTGCCCCCTGTCTCATCATAGACTCGAGATTACAGACTGGCAGTTTCTTTTCAGGGGTTCTGAGGAACTCAGACTCTCACAGGTACACAGCAAGAGCTTTCAATGCTGAGTCATCTCCTGAAGTCTTTGCTTTTGTAGTTTAATAAGCACAATTTGGTTTCTTCCTATGGCTGAGTTTTTTCTTTCTTTCTCTTTCTTTTTTTGGGGGGGCTTGTGACTTTGTTTAACTCTTTCTTGTCTACACTAAAGGAATTGCGGTCTGAGGTGGAACTGGAAGTATTCGGAGACACAGAAGGACTCAACCTGTCTTTCACGGCTGTCTGTAGCAATGGCGTCCACTTCCCACACCAGAAGAAGTGCTCCCACATGAAAGTTGGGGACACAGTAAGTAGACACCCAGTAGATCTTTAGAAATAACATTCAAGTGGGTCAGAGGCTAGCTCAGCTTGCTGAGCTGGACTTCTTGCAAAACTATCTGGCGTCTCCCACTAAACGCTTTGGGCAAAGCCAGTCTCCGCTAGCCTGTCCCAGATCCCAATGGTTGCTGCACAGAGGAAGCAGACAGCCCGTGTGTTCTTTTCCAGGCCTCTTTCAACGTGACTGTGAGCGTATCCAGCTGCGAGAAAAGAAGCAGGAACCTTATCATAAAGCCTGTGGGGCTGGGGGACACCTTGGAAATACTCGTGAGGGCAGAGTGTGACTGCGACTGCCAGAGAGAAGTAGAAGTGAACAGTTCTAAGTGCCACAACGGGAAGGGCTCCTTCCAGTGCGGGGTGTGCGCCTGCAACCCCGGCCACATGGGTCCTCGCTGCGAGTGCAGCGAGGACACGGTGAGCACGGACTCCTGCAAGGAGGCCCCGGGTCACCCCTCCTGCAGTGGGAGGGGGGACTGCTACTGCGGGCAGTGCGTCTGCCACTTGTCTCCCTACGGAAGCATCTACGGACCTTACTGCCAGTGTGACAACTTCTCCTGCCTGCGACACAAAGGGCTGCTCTGTGGAGGTAGGCTAAGGCTGAGTTCTTCTCGCCTGCTTGCTGCTTAGGAGCTTTTCATCTTGCGTTTCTTCCTCACATTCCTGGCTTAGTAGTTGCTCAATAGACATCTGCGGACAGCTTCAGGGGGTGAATCACTAGACTCGGGATAACTGGATTACCTCTGGCATTTGTTGTTGTTTCTGACATTCCTTTGGGGTCAGATCTCTGTCAATTGAACTTATATTTACATTATATTTAAATATTACTATTTCTTAAGGTTAAGTGGATACAAGTTGGAACTGTCTCCTTTGTAGTTACCCACCCAGACGCCACAAAACTGCCTGTGATCTGAATTCCATTGTCTGTCAGACTTTTCTAGAATCAGTTGCTGGGTTTGACCCAATTCTAAATTTTTTACTTTGGAGAAAACAGAAAAGAAAAAAAAAAAAAAAAAAAAAAAAAAAAGAAAGAAATCTAAGAAGACACAGCCAAAGGAATGGAACCAAGGAAAATACTAAGTAGATCTGGGGGCCTTCGCTTCTTATACTTCTCTCCCTCTCCCTCCCTTCCTTCCATCCTTAGGTTCCCAGCCTTCCTGCCTCAGTCTCCCAAACACTGGGATTACAGGTGATTCTTTCATACCCTGTCACAAATACTTACTAGAAGTAATGAGTTAGGTACCAGGTCAGGTAACACCAGGCAAGAACACAGGCGAGAGAGCCTTTGGAAAGAATGAAAGGAGAAAACAGCTTGGATCTCCTTGAAATTTTCAAGGAAAGTTTAAAATATAAATATTTGCACTTTTATATCCTCTGTAGATATAAAAAACAATACACTTTAAGATATACTACAGAAGCCAGGCATGGAGGCGCGTGCACTTGGAGGCAGAGGTCGCCAGGTCTCTGTGAGTTTGAGTCCAGCCTGGTGTACATAGTTAGTTTCAGACCAGCCAGGACTATATAGTCAGAACCCCTCACTCTCTCAAAACAAAAACAAACAAAAAGAATACGCTACAGACACTGGAAAGACTGTTCTTTAGGGGACCTGAACTTGGTTCCTAGCGCTCTTGACAGATGGCTTTTAACAATCAATAACTCCCACTCCACGGGCTCTGATGCCCTCTTCTGGCCTCCATGGGCACCCACACACATGTGGCATTCACTGATACAGAAAACACACATAAATAAAAATGATAAAAATAAAGTTCTAGGGGCTAGAGCAGTGTTTCTCAACCTTCCCAATGCTGTGACCCTTTAATACAGTTCCTCGTGCTGTGGTGACCCCCAACCATAAAATTCCATTTCTACTTCATAACTATAATTTTGCTACTGTTATGAATTGTGATATAAATACCTGATATGCAGATGGTCTTAGGAAATATGTGAAAAGGTTGTTCATCTCCAAAGGCATCATGACCCCCAGGTTTAGAACTGCTGGGGGAGAGAGACAGTTCAGTGGTTAAGAGCACATTCTGCTCTTCCAGAAGACCTTAGTTCAATTCCTAGCACCCATATAGATGGCTCACAACTACCTACAACTCCAGCTCCAGAGCATCAGATGCCTCTGCCTCATACAGGCACCTGCACTTGTGTACACAGACATTTATACAAATAATAAAAATAAATAGTTAAAAAAATTAACCTTTTGCCAGTCAGTAGTGGCTCTGCTCACACCTTTAATCCCAGCACTCGGGACTCAGAGGCAGGCAGATCTCTGTGAGTCCAAGGCCAGCCTGCTCTACAGAGTGAGTTCCAGGACAGCCAAGGTTACAACAGGGAAACCCTGTCTCAAAAATAAATAATAAATAAATAAATAAAATCTTTTAAAGGGAGGAAAAAGAATATGCTACATCCATATGACTCAAAATTATTGTGATACATGTATTTAATTTTAGCCCATTCTAACAGGAGCTACAAATATGTTAACAAGCTTTTAAATAGTATAAACATGATCCACAACTGAAAAACTGACTGGCTGTTGACCAAGCTCAGACACCTTAGTTATCACAGGATACAAGCAGACATTACATCAGAACAGAATGGCATTATCTTTACAGAAAACTAAGCAAGTTATATTTTCAAACCCTAGTGTCTGAAGCATATAAAAGAGACTAATTTTCCCAGTGCAGTGCTCAGGAGGTCGAAGTAGGGGATCAGAAGATGAAGGCCATGTAACATAAACAAAGTAAATCAAACAGACAAAAAGAAAGAAATAAAAAGAAGATAAGGGAGAAAATTTTTTAAGAAAAGATAGGAAGGAAGGAAAGAGAAAGGAAGGAGGAATGAAAGAAGGAGGGAGGGAGAAGAGAAGAAGGAGGGAGGAAGGAGAGACGGAGGAGGGAAGAAGGAGAGAGGGAGGAGGGAGGAATGAAGGAAGCCTCAAAGAATTCCAAGTGTTTTGAAAAACACATATAAGCATTTATCCCCCCAAAAGATCCATTTCTCTACCTTTTTCATTCACAAATCCACTTTCTGACTCCAGCGTGTGTGTGTCTGTGTGTCTGTGTGTGTGTGTGTGTACGTACAAACATCGGTATTTTTACTGGATTTAGGCAGGACACAATCTGTAGGTGACAAGAAGCTAGTCAATGCCAAAGCCATCCTTAAAACATAGGAAGGACGCATTTGGCAGAAGCCCTCACTTCCTTTCTAATAAAATACCTATTCAAAACACTTGACAATATTTTCTGAAAGTCCCAAGTGTAATCTACTCTACTCTAATGGTGATGGTAACCCTCCAGATATTCCTAAGTCCTGACACAGGCTCCATGACATAGTGACCCCACTCCCATTCCTTTCTTTCTTTTGTAAAAAACATGTGCAGGACATCAGGAATCCAGTCAAAAGCAGCTCACTCCACCTATCCCCCAACCCCGCATCCTTAGGAAGTTCTGACAGTAATGTCACTCTTGAATCAGACTCAGGAATCGCAAGAAAGTCTATTTAGAAAATGAAGATTTTTTTTTTTAAGCTAGACTCAGAAAACTCCAGTGCCAAGTTCCTTTGCACTTTAGCAAATGCAAAAGAATACAAGGGTTCAAATCCCACCAGGATTGGTGGAGTAGCCTCCAAGTACCTGGGTCTGAGAACAGCACAGGGAAGGAAGTTGAGCCTCCCTGTGAGCAGACGCTGTCCTCCCAGCCATGACTTGCCAGACTCACCAGATATGCCACTAACAACATGCATGGATCTCACTTATTTCACAAGTCATAAGCTTGACAGCGTGCTGCTTTTCTGAAAAGCTTTTATCATGATGTTCTTTGTCAAACCGTGTCTTTCATCCATCTGTAAGCACTCAGAGATAGAAGGCTTCATTGATTTTGTTTATCCTCACCCAAATTCCATTAGTCTATTTTGATTCTAAGAGACTGGGAGCCATACCAGGCAAATGGCATTAGAAGAAAAACTTCTGGTGATTATGCACTTAGAGTTGTTTTTCAGTGGCTTTCCAGGAGGATCTATCCCTCTGAAAAGAGCCTTGTAATCTTTTCTGGATCTTGGGTTATTATCTTGCCTCTACATGAGACCAATATGAAGGTGCCATTGTCTTGGCATGAACAGGTACATTAGATACTTGTTGCCCAGGGACATCGACTGTCACCTTCAATGACCTAGCCGATGGTCCTGGAAGGCCAGCAGAATAGAGGGTTTCTAAGTTCTGAATGGTGCATTTTATATTTTTTTGCCACGACAGTCCTTGTTAATGCTCCAGGAAGGGTTTTCTAAACACCTGCCAAGGAATTCTGTGTGCAGACATACACTGGGCGGCCTCAGGGCACCTGGAAATGCACATTTATGCATCACGTTAATCTTCAAAATAAACTATAACCTAGAGCTCCCCCACCCCCTTTTGTAGGTATTTCTTTCCCCTTTCCTGAGGAAGGGAAAAAAATATTGAAGTTTTCAAGATCACTTACACATAAAAGTTAATTGCTTTCACCTAAATAATTTACTGTCCTTTGCTTTGGTTATGACTTGGTTATGAATTACACAGGCTGTGACATGCAGCTGAATTGTGTCTTAATGTCATTGGTCCAAATAAATTTAGATCCATCCTTTACCTGAAAAGTGTGATATTTAAATATTATACCATATAGAATAATAGAGAGAAAAACCATCGATTTATACACACATATACACACAGAATACACACACATCCCAGGACTATTCAGAAGCCAACTTCAAAACCACCGTGGCTTGGAGCACAAGAGAGTGTTATATGAAGGGACTCTTCTACTCTCAGTCTCTTTAAGCCCAGTCATGAAGCCAGAAAAGTAACCAGCTACTAGAACCAGGTCTACAAGAGAAAAGCCAGTCTTCCATCCCATAGTGAACTCATCAGCATCTTCTACGAGTGGCAGCATGTGCCATTCATTTTTTTAACTTTGTTTTCAATAAAAGTATAGAACCTATAGTACTGGCGACTAATTGTGCTTGCAAGTTCTTCCTCCTGGATAGTTTTTAGGAACACTTCTACTGACCAGCCCTTGTGGAGCTCAGCTAAGAGCCAGGCACCATTGTTAACCTGGGTATAGACTAACTTAGGGAATTGCAGATTGTGCTGGAAGAATAAACTTCTGGTACAAAATGCTTATATGTGTGCCATCTTTCTTTTGCTGAAGGAAAGTATCTGTTATGAGTTTGTAAATAAATATTACTTGTTTGGGACACCAAATGCTTATTTTAATATTCATGGCAAGCACTCAAAAATCTGGGGGAAGGATACTTATCTGAAACATGTTATTTACCATGGCAGAGTGTTTCATAAGTCTTTCTGTGGTCTGATTCAGAAGTGGCTCTCAAAGCGTAGGTGGGTGCTTGTCTGTCAGTGTCCAGGCACCTCCTCCTGCGAGTTGACTCTGTCCTGGGCCTCTACTGTATTACTCCCCTGCCCTCCTCCTCTTGGTCTCTCCTGTGAGGGGTCTTTCCTCTGTTAGTGTTTTGTGGGCTGGTGCCTTCCGGGGCTTTTCATGCTCTGCCTGCTTGCCCTATGATCTGATTCGCAATCACCTCACCCGAAGCCTTTCCCTGATGGATCCCAACCCCCTTCTTTCAGACTCATCTCTATGTGTTTAACTGCCTATAAAGGTGCCCACCAGTCCTTCCTCCCCTAACCTAGCAAAGCCATGGAGACTGGCCGTCCAGCCCATCCAAAGCTGCTTTTCCCTTCTGCTTCAGAACCACTCAGTCATTCAACAAGTGATGGCCACTGTATGCCAGGCATGGTACTACAGCGGTGACCAGGAGCCAGCTTCCACTTCAAGTCAGAAGGAAGCCACGCCACCAGCCGGCTGTGCAGCCTGTTGACCTGGCAAGAATTCCAGCTCACTTCCCTCATGCAGTACTGTTACTAATCACGTCTTGCCCTGAGCACTCCAGGTCACATTGCTCACCTCTGTTCTCAAAGAGGTCACCTCTGCTCCTGCACGATCTTGCAACTGCCTTTCCCTGCCTCTCATCTGACCCCCTATCTGACGCCAGGATATGTCTACACATGCACTTATCTGTTCAGGTCGCTGCCTTATGTAACCTTCTGGGGAAATGTTCTCACTTTAGACATGCGGCTTCCCATTGTCTCAGACACTCTGTGGGTGTTCCCACCTTCCCTTTGCCACAGCCATCTGCACCATCGGCTCTGCCCTGTGAAACGACTATGGTTATTGTGCACATTTTCAGCACCTCCTGTCGTTTTCTCTCTCTGAAATATGTGCAACTCCCTTCTAACTGTCTTCATCTTCCAAAATCAACTCAAGCATCACTTCCTCTTGAAACTTCCCCCAATCCCTATGTAGTTTAGAAGCTTCCACCCTGCATCATCAGCGAGGCATGCCATATTAGAGTTAGCACTGGTAGAATTTCTTTGCCTGCCTCCTACCCTGGAGGATAAACTCAGCAACCTTGTGCTGTTAAATTCTGTGTCTTTGTTGCCAGATGCACTTAGGACTGGAACTATAATCGACTCTTAGTTTCCATTACCCACCACATTCTACAGCTAAAAATCAAACCAAAAATTGGTGAATGAAATTAGGCTTATTACATTTGACCCACTGGGAAAAAGGGGAAAGAATCCTCCTAATTGCTTTCCACCTTCCCTGGAACAAAGACCAGGGATAGGAAGATTTGGTGATGAGTCTGATAATCTCTAAATCCTTTCCAGAGGGAGGTCTGCTGCTGCTCTTACCTGGGCTGACTCCGCATGGGTGGTCTGATATATTGTCAATCTTCATGTCCGGTAAAATCTTTGGCACGGAGTGCATGCTCAGCTAGAGTCTGTTGAATAATGACTTTGTCGGTGCTTACTATATAGCAATGGGATAGCCAACTAGGGAGTGTAAAACTAGGATTTTTAACCTGACCACAGCTTGGGTGATTTAGAGGAATGGGTGTTAATCCAGGTCTGCCCTCCATCTCCACCCAAAAGCCCAATAAACAATTCACCAAAGAGCGCCAATGGGCTTGTCTGCATGGTCTCATTTTGTCTGATTATTTTATCCTGTTTGCTGTACGTGATTTTCAGCTAGGAGACAAATTAATAAATGCACAGGGCTAGCAAGACACACCTTTCTCTCTCTTTGTCTCTCTGCATCTATGTGTGTGTGTGTCCTCTCTGCCTCTGTGTGTGTGTGTGTCCTCTCTGCCTCTGTGTGTGTGTGTGTGTGTCCTCTCTGCCTCTGTGTGTGTGTGTGTGTCCTCTCTGCCTCTGTGTGTGTGTGTCCTCTCTGCCTGTGTGTGTGTGTGTGTGTGTGTGTGTGTGTGTGTGTGTGTCTGCCTCTTTCTCTGCCTGCCCCTGCCTTTCGATAGTGTTTAAAGGTAAGGAGGAAAGAAGATATCCCCCATCTTGGAAGTGGTCTGGGCCGTAAGCAACACAGAGTGTACATTTTCTGCGCCTTGCAGATAACGGTGACTGTGACTGTGGTGAATGCGTGTGCCGGGATGGCTGGACCGGCGAGTACTGCAACTGCACCACCAGCAGGGACTCCTGTGCTTCGGAGGATGGAGTGCTGTGCAGCGGGCGTGGCGACTGTGTCTGTGGCAAGTGTGTCTGCAGGAACCCCGGAGCCTCAGGACCTACCTGCGAACGCTGTCCTACCTGCGGTGACCCTTGTAACTCTAAACGGTAACGTCTCTACGTGCTTGGTTCTCTTCTAGAGCTAGGTTCGTTCCCATGTGATCAGAGTTTGAATGACATGTAGTAAACTCAAACCACTCATTGTCTCTGCTGGGTGTGGGCTCAGCCTGGGATGTCAACCTCTCACCTGCCTCTTTCTGGGTCCTGATTATTCAAAATCACAATGTCACATTTCTGCTAGGGACAGCAGGGGAAGTGAAGCTGATGTCCCACACTAATGGCATCAGATGGCCTCTCAGCTGAATATCCTGGAGGTATCCCACTGACATCCACAGGCCATCAGCGCCTTTTCTGGGGAAACAGAAAGTTCTTATCTAGAGTCTAGGCCGACCTTGCAGGATTTGTTCCCGGCTAGACTGAAGGAGGCAGAAGAGAGAGACAAGCTTAGCTTTCACTTCACTCCCTCTTTCTCACCATGCAGCTTGTCACTTCTGTGTGGCTGTTATTGTACATATCTACTGCGGTTTATTTTTTATGCTATTAAAACAATAACAACAATAACTAAATATACCCTTATTTTTC
Source organism: Cricetomys ansorgei (assembly GCA_026225945.1). Lineage (NCBI taxonomy): Eukaryota > Metazoa > Chordata > Mammalia > Rodentia > Nesomyidae > Cricetomys > Cricetomys ansorgei. The sequence goes on along the minus strand of JAMJFZ010000716.1, from coordinate 14,163,271 downwards.
TACTAAAACCAATTTCTGGTTAGCAGCTTCACTTTATAGAACTTGAACGAATTTGGTAGGTCTCCTGAAACAGGTCTCCAAATGGCTGTTGTGGGGTCGCAGCGTACCTGGTAAGCAGCAAATACGATTAAGTAGTTTTTACTTTCATTAACTTTGATTCCCGGGATGGTGGCATTTGCATTTCTGATGTAAATGAGGAAGAAAATCAATTTTCCCCAGTGGTTACCCACCAAGCAGGTGTCAAGACTTTTCTGTCACTGTCCCTGGCAAACTGAGACACATGACAGAGCATGGAGCTTAATTTAAATCATTTAAATATAATGGAATGTAAACTGCCAGCTGTAGTTCAGTGATAGAGTAGTTGCCTAGCATGCAGGAGTCTCTGGGTTCAATCCCCAGCACCACCGCCAACAAAAAGTTAAGTTTCTTCAAAGCATTCCTCTTATTACTTTTCTATTTCCTCTCCTTTGTGAACATGAGAAAGTCTTTTATCTGGTTCATAAGATATGAAATTAACAATCAAAGTCATTCCAGTTTGGGAATTAGCGTTACCTACTTGGCATTGATGTTAGTTTTGAGATGCATTTGTTCTTCCTTTTATTCAGACATGTGTTCATTTACCTAACAAGTATTAAGTACCTGCTGTATGCTAAAATGCTGTTAAGTCATAGGCGTGCAGTAAAACAGTTATGGTTTCTACCTTTGCCTAAGGGAAAGATGGGATTTTTTAAAAAGTTTTTTTACAGGTGTATATGTATATATATATATATATATATGTATATAGTTTTGTGTGTGTGTGTGTGTGTGTGTGTGTGCGCACGCATATGTGTGTGTGTGTTGTAGGCCAGAGTAGTTCAACATCAGGTGTCTTCCTTGATTACTTTCCCTTTTATTTATTGAAGTAGGGTCTCCCACCGAACCCAGAGTTCCCCAAATCCAGATACTCTGGCTAGCCAGCCTGCCACAGATCCCCTATTCTGCCTCCTGGGTGCTGGGATTGCAGGTAGCTGCTACACTTGTTGGTTCTTATGTGGACTCTGGGGGACTGAACTCTGGTCCTCACCCTTACATGGCAAGCTCCTTACCCACAGAGCCATCTCCCAATCAAGTAATTACAGAGATATGTGGGCTGCCAGTCACAGTGGGGATGTAGAGGATGCTGGGGCAGTCACAGTGAGATGCACGCAGAAGGCTTAAGAGTCTCTGCAGTAAGCACCAGGCCCCCCACCAAGCCCGTTCAAATATACTCAAATAGACTCAAATAGTCTCTAAATAGACTCAAAAGCAGCTTGAAAACAAGACTTGCACTCCCATCCCCACATGGTTGATGGTCCAAGACCTTCCTATGGAGGAATCCCACTCTATTGCAAGGGTGGATCGGGGAAGGCTTGCTAAGGAAGTGCAGCTTCAGCTGACATCCCAGGGGCATGAGGACTTCAAACCCTTAGAAGACAACACATTCCCCAGGCACAGTGCATCCCATGGTAGGAAACATTCGTGGAGTTGCCTCACTCCAAACTGAATTTGTTTGTAAAGGTATTTGTAGCACAAGACTGAGTCAAGGCCTACATTTTACTTTGGCGTATCAACATTTTTAAAGTAGTATGATTTCCTTCTATCGTTGAAAATATACTTTTCTGTAAGCAGCAATCTTTTATTTAGATGCTTGAATTAATGAAGACCCAGGCTATAATCCTAAGCTTTAGAAACCCACTATCAAGGCTTATGCTTACTCAAAAGAGTAACAGAAAATTGAATTTTAGAATAATCGCATTTGACACATATTAAGAGCACTCATAATTCTTAGAATTCCTGCTGAGATATGGATCATCTGTGTTAAGAAATTCATAACTTTGTCTAGACTCTAATCCTATTTATGAATATAAACACTCCCTTATGTTGAAAATGTGAAATGAAAGTATAGCTAAATCAAATACGGGGCTTGTTTTTTTCTTAGCCAATCAGAAGCAATCACTGCAGAAACATGATGACAGACACTGCCATCAAAGCTGACTTGAGCAGGAGTCAGAACAACTGAGCATCCTCCTGGGTGCTCTCTTGCTGAAAGAACCAAGAGGACAATGTCACCTATGAGAAGAGTCAAGGGGATGCCAGCTTCGCGCTTGCTCACCAACGTGTTATCTCTTCTGCAGGAGCTGCGTCGAGTGCTACCTGTCAGAAGAAGGCCAGGCTGGACACGAGTGCACGGAGAAGTGCAAAGCCACCGGCGCCGCCATCAGTGAGGAAGGTGCTCCTTGTCTTAAATCACGTAGTTCTTGGGAGGCAGAAGCTGCGTGAGTCAGGGGACTCTTAGGGACGTGACCTAGTTTGTACCAGGAGCTAGTTCGCTCAAGTTCTCCGCTCCCTTTTGAAGAATAAAATGCGTTTTCTAAAGCTAAAGAAAATGATGACTTGAGGGACAAGCAATTTAAAGCCATGGCTACTCTATTGGTCTTCAGCTTTGTTAGCAAGTTCACCCCTGCTTGACAGGAGTGATTGTAGAGAATTCTACAAGGCTGTATTTTCCAAACTAGTGAGAACGAAATTTGAAGAAATGGCTGTTAACTCCCACTGGCAACCTGAAATTTTCCTTTATTGTGGAACTGCCTTATTTCAAGATAAGATAAAGCCTGCAGAAACAGTTTGCCCGACTACAGCTTACAGACCCTGGAAGTGTTCTGTTCAATAGCTGATTTGTTTCCTACCCCTCCACTGTCCTTCCAAATGCTTTTCCTTCCAGTCTCCCAGACATGGTTGTTCCATTCTTCCTTCCCTCTAACTCATCCTCTCAATTCAAGAAATCCCTCTTCTAACTGCTAAGCAAGTTGAGCTTCTGCTTTCATTTGTCATGTTTAATTATTTAAAAAGACGAAATCTAGTGGCCAAATCCCATCCCAAATATTTAACACAGCTGCATTTTAGCTGAGCAGGAAAGGGCCATCTAAAGAGGAACCTGGGAACTCTACAACAAAGGAGATGGCTGACTCTTCCTAAAAGGACAGCTGGGACAATCTGGGTTTAGAGCATCATAGCCTGCATTAGCTCACTACAGCGGCATGACTCTGTGGCTGAGGTATAGCCCAGAGGAAGGAGGACGATCAGAGGACCACACATGACCTGTAGGATACATATATTGAATAGATGGAGTTAGAATACGGAAATTAATGTATTTCCAAAATAGAATAGTACAAAGACAGTTATATTTTTTTTTGAAAACTACTTAGTTTCAGAAATATTACGATGCTATTGCTGAGTTACTGGGTGTGGCAGGGCATGATGTGTGCTCATAAAAACCCTTCATCTGCGCTTTTCTGGTGACCGAAGATAAACACGCTTGTAGCAGCAAACAGAATGAGATGCTGTTTGCTTTGCCTGACACCAAAGGTGAGACACGTTAAAGCACTGAGAAAGAGCAGCGTTTGTGGAGTGTCCACAGCAGTAACTGGTCCGCATCTCCGAGATTCCTCCAGGCTCATTTCACAGCAGTGGGCATATTTACCAGCTGTCTCTGGGAAATGAGCAAAAATTGCAGAAAATGCCTGCAAATGGCAAGAACTCAATTCAGCAGCATGGGAAATGTGGTGTGCGGAGAATCAGTAAAGCAGGGACACGTCAGTCACAGAGGCGGAACAGGGCTGTCGCTGTGTCTACGTTCACAGTTTTCCGAGCAGGTTGTCAAAGGTGCTTGGGGTTCGGAAGACTCGCTTAGGTATTTAGAATATTTATGTTCTTTTGTGTTTGCCCAAAGTGTCTTTAAAAGAGAAGGATACTACTGTTTCTAACTTAGAGAATGAAAAAAATAACAGTATGCTATTAACCCTCTCTAAGCACTAATCTGGACAAACTTGGGTGAGGAAAAGATTTGTCTGACTCTGAGTTTAGAAGGTGCTTTCCTAATAGCCTTGTTATAAGTCCTGTTTTGAGGTTTTAGCCCACGCATGTTGTTGTCATACCACTTTGAAAAGATTACATCACTTATATCACACTTGCTCATCCAAAGGTCTTTTCCTTTCCTGAGGACATAGAGTAAAACAGACATACTGTATAACTCATATGAATTCAGCCATTGTGTGGAGGTGACTGTGGTGGGCAGATCTAACATTATGCATTCCATTGTACTGAAAGAGTCGTGCTTTCTAATTTACCCCCTATTCAGACATTCGGATCATTGTTATTCAAAGTTTGTTCCACCAAACACTATTCCTAAAAAGTTCAATGAAATAAAGCACACACAATCATATTCGTTTTGGAAGTGCATCCACAGTCACAGTCATAAACATTCTAGAAATGGGAAACTAAGGATCCCAGAGCTTTGCAAGTCTTCAGAATTGCTACATACATTAAAGAACATGGATCTGAGTCACCAGGAAGGGCAAGAGAGGCACTAAAATAAAAGAGAGATTCCCAAATGCATCTCACTGTTGAACCCCTCTCTGCTTCCCAACACACATTGCCAGCACCTTTAGAAAATGTCTATTCACTTGCGGAGCCATTAACTGATCCCAGAGCTGAGGTCTTAGAACACAGGGTTGTGAGCCAACAGTACAGACATTCATGTTTCCTGCATCCTTCCTGGACCTTCCCAGACCTGCCTCTCCATCCCACACCCCACCCCACCGCCCACCCTTGCTCGCATGCCTTCCTTCACTAAGCATGATTTCCCTGGCTGCCTGAGATCTTATTTTCCCTGTGTTATTCAGCAGCAGTAATTCAGGTCTCACAAAGGAGGGCAAACAGAAAGAACGAAAGAAAGGGCCATTTTCTATGAACAACAAAAGAAAACCTTAGCAGCTAATTATGCAAATCTTTCATTGCACATCCGATAATACTATTTCAACACGCAAACACTACAAAACGGGGCGAGTCTAGCTGCAATAGGAATGCTGGGGTAATTAAGGCACTAGAAGAGAGTTGTGACTCAAAGGTCAGATCTGCAGTTCCATTAAAACTCAAATAATCCTGGCCGAGGAAGGTAAGCCTCCCTATGCTTCAGTGTAGCTATTTAAAAGAAAATAAAGAGGAAGGATTAATATTACTGAAATGAGGCTGATAAGCCATCCACAAACTTTCAACCTGAGAGCCTGGTGTCCCATTAAGTGAGTTCAAGAGAGCAGTGTGGGTCTCTCACTGCTGTGACAGAGACTGAAGAAAAGGAATACTCCAACATGCCTTCATCAGGCCTAGTCATCGGAGAGGGAAGTTAGGTAGCGGTGAGATGAAGGTCATATGAAAAGGACCACATTACATTCAGTAAGGGTGCTTGTCATTTACCATCAGACATGTGAAATAACACAGGTTGTGCTCATCCAGAGTTGCCAAGAGCTTCCCAAATCTCTTCATCCAAAGCATCTTATTTGAATGCTCATTAAATCACTGCCTAATGCCTAAACCCTGTGCACATCACAGTCCCTCCCATTAGAGCACCCAAGCTGGGCCCACAAAATCAGTATTTTCAAATCTCCCAGGTGAGTCAGGCGGTCACACGCATATGAGAATGACCGAATGAGATTAATTTGCATTAAATTTCTTAATATTCATATGTACATAAATGGATGCATCTAATGAGCTCAAAACCAGTTAGTTCACGTAAACCTATTGTACAAAATCTCATTTAGAATGCTGAATTTATTATTTACTGGTTCCTGTTGCCATGAATGATACAAGGCACATTAGTCACAAATCCTGTCAGAATTTTCTCTTAAAAATTAAATGCAGAGAAAACAAAACAATGAAACTTAATATGTCTATATTTTATGACTAGCATTTTTGTGCCCTAAATAGCCCTAGATAGGCTATTTATTTTTCTTGTAAGAATACACACACACACACACACACACACACACACCCCACACATGAATTATACTTTATTAACACCTTTAAAATGTTCATTAAGTTAATTGGAACAATTGCAGTCTAGAAAGAGTGGACCCAAGATTAACTGGAACAGTTTGATTTTCATAATCTGTCTTTACATACTAATACTGGAGCATATGTCTTAGAAGTTTATATTAAGAATAAATGTTGTGCTGGGCAGTAGCTGCACAAATCTTGCACCTTTAATCCCAGCACTCAGGAGGCAGAGGCAGGCAGACCTCTGTGAGTTCAAGGCCAGCCTGGTCTACAGAGGGAGTTCCAGGACAGCCAGAGTTACAACAGAGAAGCCCTGTCTCAAAAAACAAACAAAAAGAATGAATGTTGTTTTAAATTCAGGTTTCTAATAAACTGTAATATGTGTCATAAAAAATTTCCATCTTAGAATGAGAATCAAAAACTTAATCTGCTTTGCTTTTAATTCAGAAAATGCTAGATAATTTTTGCAGAGTAGTTAGACCACCAAAAGTCTTTGAAGTGTGAGCTAGCAGTTTCAAATTTTTATTATCAATTATTATCATGAAATTCATTTTATAACTCTTGAATAAGCTTCACAAGGAAAAATATTCAATTTGGGAAAGATGTGAGGGAACATACACTTTATTAAGAAAGAGGGAATACTCGATGTCAGGCAACTACTGTTATCCTGGGTTCCTTTTAATCTGAGGTTTCCCTTCATCCTGAGGGTCACTGAGACACAAAACACCTCTGTCTCGGTTTCCCGATATTAACTTATTCTCACCATGTGACAATTCAAAGCCAGCAATCCTGGCTCCACCACGGTGAGAAGCCCTCTCCACTAGTATCAGTATCCCTCTGCACAGAACAGCGGCGTAATCCAGACTCCTCCCAGATGCTCTCAGCAGAGAGGAACCCTCGGCCCCTCATTACCATAATCTAGGCTATTCTATTCCCCGGCAGCTGTGGGCACCTGCCTTGCCTTGCTTTCACTCTACTGAAATCTGCCTACACCAGATTGATAGGTAATTTTGATGGTCAGTCCTGATTGACCACATCGAGAGCCGATCTTCTGGAATGTGAGTAAAACCAAAGATCTCACTTGGTGGGAAGAACCCCATGCCTTTCAATTCCCATTTGGCAGTATTGAAAATTCTAATTTGCATATTAAAACTCAATATTACTTTGCTTTAAAAATTATCTCTTTTGAAATCTCATTTAACCCTCATGAATGACTTTTTCATCCGCAGTTTTTTCAAAGGATACTTCTGTTTCCTGCTCTCTACAAGGAGAAAATGAATGTCTTATTACATTCCTAATAACTACAGATAATGAAGGGAAAACCATCATTCACAACATCAATGAAAAAGGTGGGTAGCTTGTGCTCCTCTGTCAATGTCAAGTGATACTACCTGGGAGAAGGCATCTAGAAAGTCACCTGAGGTAGCTTGCCAGGAAAGACGTTTCAAAGTTTGGGGCGCGTGCTTCTCCAAAGGTTGAAAGATCCTCACTAAAACTTTCGCTGTGATCCCATGTCTTTTATATTAAGATGAGGTATCGTGATGACTTCCGTTTGTAGCAGGCTTCACGTTCCTGAAAACTAGCTCCTGGCGTTGTAGAAAGGTGAACTGAGAAACACAGAAGTGTCTTTCAGAAAAACTAGCAGGAAGGAGTGCAACAGATTTTAATGTCGTGGTTCAAATACTACCCTATTGTGCAACCATTGCTTGATACTGCAGATATACCTGCCTCTCCAGGCCTCTGTTTCCTCATCTGTAAAATGGAAAAAATAGTGGCATGATCTTTTAAGAGGTAACTCAAGGAATAAATGGAATAATGAATATAAAATGTGTGCCAAAAGCAATAGTTCACGGAATGATAGATAATGTTGGATCAGGAAAGACACAAAGCAACAAATAAGGGTGTGGCTATAAAAGACGTCAAAATGCCAAGACAGCCAGCATGCACCTATAATCCTAGTATTCAGGAGAGTGAGGCAGGAGGATTGCTTTGAGTTTGAGGAAGCCTTGACTGAGTGGTACCAGACCAGGTCAAACCAGCAGCCTATTGCTTCTGTGCTTCTGTAGATTTTCAACCATGTCAACACATAGAATCAGTTTCTAACACACCAATATAAGAACGTTCCAATAGAAGTTCCAATAGAAATTTCATCTCCAGCCGAGGGGAAAGACAAGTTTCTATTCCATAGAAAGGAAGCAGTAGAGAGTATATCTTCAAGAAGCTTTCAAATTATGTGGTTATTAGATAAACTTTCCCACAGTTTATCTAAAATACTTGAATCCTGAATCAGCAGGCCTGCATGGCCCGGGTCTACAATCTGGCAATCCAAATTAGCACAGGTGGCCCAAGCCCTCTTTCAGAGCCACCGTGCTACCAACCCCAGTCGTGTTATTAGACACTCGAAGGCGCCTACATTTTCTGTCTTCAGCAATGACCTACTTCTCCTTAAAATTTCCCAGAGAATGACAACTGCATTAAGTCAGACTTCATCAGACTACGGCTCCACAACCCCCTCCTTCCCTCATAAGTTTGACGCCGAAGTCTGGCCCAGGCAGCAGCACACACAGGGTATAAAGCAGCTGGCTTTCATTGTGTGTTCCTGCTTTTCAGTGTGCTGATAGAATGTTAGTCCTGAATTTGAAACCAAAGCAATTAAATTGGTATCACCCCAGAGGTTAAAAACCCAAATAATACCAAAATACCTGTAAAGTGGGTTTACACCTCACGTTACAATCAAGAGAACGATCGGAGAAACATCGCATTACTGTGCTGAGGCCAAGACAGAGAGCTGCAGTTCAGGCACAGCCCGTGAAGTGTGGACACGACTGTGAACATGTTTTGTGTGAGGACAGGGGGTTCCTGGCGACAGGCATTTAGAATCTCTGAGCACACATTTCTGAAATCCGAACACAAAATTGCAGTCACCAGTTAGATAAACAGGGTGAGTTGTACTGTGTGAAACCAAATTACCTCATAACACAGAAACCCTGCCTCCTCGTTATCAGCTTTAAAGAGTCTGGTTCTCAGCAGCAACCCCCAAAGCTGTGTTTGTAATTGCGGTAGTGACTTTAGCATGTTATCCTGAAATCAAAGCCACCCCTTAAAACATCGATTCTATTGGAAAAACACATCCCACACAACAGCAAAACAGCTTCCTGCAAAAGCCTTTGCTTTCAGTGTGTGGGCTTTTATGCTTGACTGGTTTGATTTTCTGTTTTCCTTTCTTTTCTTTTTTCTCCCCACCCCACCCCACCCGTGGAACATGTCTTCAGCTGATAGATGCTGTCTTGCTACTGAACTGTTGTCTGTTCTTCTGTTCTTGTACACAGTGTGAGCGACACAGCAACCTGCCATCCTTCAGAGCCCTCACAGATGCCCTGATGCCTTTCTACTATACTGTCTTATTTATCCCTATTCTTGTGTAGTAAGGGAACAGGGAGGAAAAATGATCTCCCTGAAATGATCACATGATCTCCTGACAGGCACAAGCATACCTGAAATGCCTCATTCCTGGGCAGGCCTAGTGCTTCCAGAAGCCCCAAAGTTGTAGCCTACCCCCGGGTGTCAGTATTCCTCCCTCACACAGCACTGAGACCTGGGGCTTTGAAGTTAGAAGCTAGAATAAGAAAGGAGGTAAAATGAAAAACAAGGAAAGGGAGGGAGAGGTTAGTGATTCCCAGTATCCTCTAGGCACATTGTAAAAAGGAGCCGGTTCAGCGTGCTCACTGTGGCTGAGGATGAGCATTACTCATCTTCCTTCTTTTATCTGAATAGAATGTCAGAGCCTACCAGCCATGCCAGATATAAAAAAAAAAAAAAAATGACAGCGGAGCCTTCTTTGCCGGAAGAAGCCAATCACTGCTGGTGTAACATCTGCAAACTGAGCTTGGATGATCCAGGCCCTTGCCTGCTGGGACACAGACAAGGGAGGGGAATGCCTCTGTTGTCAGGGTCCCTTTGTGCAAAGGGCCCTTACTAATCCCCCTGTCACTCCTCATGTTTCCTATGTGCCGAGTCACTGGCATCTTCAACAACCCTACAAAGTGTTATTGCTCTACAGGTGAGGAAATTGAGGCGTGGGAAAAAATATATAGATAGGTCTCCCAGTAACTGAGCACAGAACTGCTGAAGGAGCTCCAACAGCCTGGCTTGGAGCCCAGGCTCTTAACCACTGTGCTACACTGCCTCCCTCTGGCCTCACAAACGTAAGAAATATCTGAATATAAAAGATGTGACTTTGTCCAGTAGGACTTGTAGGCGAACTCTATATGTCTTCTAGAAACAACATTAAAAAGTCAGAAAGATAGCTGAAGCTAGTTTTCTTTACCTTGGTATCCACAATATTCTCAATTCCGTGTGAGATGAACCTAAGAATCATTAAGATGTTTCACGCTTGGACTGTGAGACCTGTTTCACGCACAGACCGAGATGACGGTAGCATCTGATTCAGATGTCACGTGTCCAGCCACATATGGTACAGCTAGCCGCTCAGACAAAGCTAAGAATTAGATATTCAAGACCTAGGCATTAGGTACAGCAGTGACCCAAGCTGACAGGCCACGTTACACATAGTAGAGCTTTCCTTCTCCTCCCGTCTGGGTAGCACCAAAAAAATATCATGGGAAGCAAGAAAGTAAAGCTCTGCGTGGCGATACTTGCCTTGGAACTCCTCTTAAGAGCTTTCCTTGAGGAATTCACAGTATCCAGTGACCTTAAGTTCTTAAAACAATTCTTTCTGCCAAGCCACACCTTTTCTCACTATTCCCTGCTTGAGCAACCTCCTGATTCACTTTCCAGCTGTAGGTCATAGCAAGTTATGTCCTGCTGTGAACAGGAACATATGTCCCCGCCCGGACATTTCTTGGCCAGTGATGTAGCTAGATCAGTATGTTTTCTCAGGGACGTAGCCATGCTTCATTTGCTTGCTACAAACACAGCTTTTAGCTCTTGGTACTATAGTAAGTAGGCCATTAGCAATTCTGCTTATTTCTTCATAATGTCCTTACATGATTTTCTACCCAGAAAAGGTATATGAGACCAGGCATCATGCTGTCAGCATGAATCCCCTACAATTCGGGTCTGAAAAGCTGCATCCTCAGTATTCACCTAGCCTTCATTAACTAATAGTGACATTATGGAGGATAGACTAAGTCTGATTCATTTTTCCTCCAGATACTGTAGGGTTTTGCCTCACTTCTCGTGGAAGGATACAGATATTTAACGATTATTTGAAGTGGAATTTTTTTCCCAAGAAAGCAAAAGAAGGGCTTAATTATAATGCTCCATTGAAAGATTTATCATCTTGAAGGCGCATTGCAAGGGTGATCAGTCAACTTGCTGTCAATGAAGGAAAGTGCTAGGTAACTACAAGACTGCATTAATATCATCAATGGAACCCAAATAACATTCTCTGGAATCTTCAAGTTGAGAGCATCTGATTTCCTACACTACCCAGATCATAAGGGCAACTTTGATACCTTTAATAATATATAGCCTGTGACACTACCCAAGATCCACTGAAACAGAGTATCTTGGGGAGGGGTCCAGGAGGCTGTGGTTTGGGTAAGGAACGCTGCTTCAGCATGTTCCTGACATCAGGGACATCAAGGGAGCATTCTGCTTTATTTCACAGATGAGGTCAAGGGACTCTATGGAATCCACACAACTCACAACTACTGTACATCAGATGAGACCTGAACCTGCCGTCTTCTAGTCTAGGAACATCTAGGAAGTTAGAGCATTGCACAAACCAGAAAGCCATGATTGTCTTCTGTCTTTAAAGGGGCAAGGAACCTGCAGTAAAGAACAATCTTTTCAATTCTGGCGACTGAACCTGAACCTTTGCACATGATAGGCAGGTGTTCTACACTCTCGGCCCTTGGTTTCCAAAACAGAGCTATGCTGGCTAGTCTTATGTCAACTTGACACACAAACTAAAGTTATCAGAAAGGAGGGAACCTCAATTGAGAAAATGCCTCCATGAGATCCGGCTGTAAGACATTTCCTTAATTAGTAATTTGTGAGGAAGGGCTCAGCTTCCTTCCAGGGTAGCTTCATCCCTGGGCTGGCAGTCCTGGGTTCTATAAGAGAGCAGGCTGAGTAAGCCATGGGAAGTAAATCAGTAAGCAGCATTCCTCTGTGGCCTCTGTATCAGCTCTTGTCTCCAGGTTCCTGCCCTGTTTGAGTTCCTGTCCTGACTTCCTTTGGTGATAAACAGTAGTGTGGAAGTGAAAGTCAAATAAGCCCTTTCTTCCCCGACTCGATTTTTTGATCATGGTGTTCACTGCAGCAGTAGAAACTCTAAGACAGGGTCTCACTATGGAGCTTGAGTTAGCCGTCAGTTTGCTTTGTAGCCTAGGCTAGCATCAAACTCCTACACCTGCCTACTGGGAGCTGGAATTACAGGCAGGAGCTACCAAGCTGGACTAATCATTTTAAAAATAATCCAGAGACTGTTCACGATTCAAGAAGATTCTTGATAACATTATTATATGCACCGAATTAGCTGTCATGTACTCAGAAGATAGTATCTTTGGAAATTAAACCATAGTATTATTCATGGTCCTTTAAATAGTCCATGTACATTAATTGCCCACTCCATTGTATTAAAGTTTTAAAGTCAATCATCCAATCTACAGTCCTACCTCCATAGCTGCAGGAGATTGGGTCTAGATCCCCCTGTGCCAAAGATACCAAAACCTGCAAATACTGAAGGCCCTTATACGTGCATAGATTTTATACACATCTCCCTGTATACCTGAAATCATTTCTAGGTCACTCACAAAATGTAGTATGGAGATTGACATGTAGCTCAGTTGGTAGAGTGCTTGCCTAGGAAATATGAAGCTCTGGGTTCAATCCCCAGCACTGTATAAAACCAGGGATAGTAGAAAACATCTGTACTCCCAGCCCTGAGGAGATGAAGGCAGGAGGTTCGGATATTCAAGGTTATTCTTGGCCTTAGAGTTTGGGGCCAGCCCAGCATGCAGGAGATGTGGAAGGAAGGGAAGGAGGGAGTGACGGAGGGAAGGAAGGAGGGAAGAAGAGAGGACACCCAATACAATGTGACTGCTGTCTAAATATTTATTATACTTTCCACTTAGAGAGTAACAGCAAGGGGAAAGACTGGGCATATTCAATAAAGACATAATTTCAATCCATAGTTTGTTGAATCTGTGCATGCAAAACCAAAGATATGGAAGGCTAGTTCTAAATTCATTTCTTAATTATCTTGAATCTTTTGTTCTACTGAGAAGAAATACAAGCCTATCTTTAAGCAAGTAATTCAGTTTTAGGGAAAAAAAAATTCAACAAGACAAGCAGGTATCAGTATTTTCCCTCTCCTGTAGAAAATATGTACATAGGAAATCCAATGAGAAAGGTCTTTCCATGAGACGGGGACGTAGCTTAGGGGGAGAAGAGTTGTCCAGTATGTTCAGTGCTCTGGGTTCAATGCCTGTACTGCAGAGAAGGGTAGGGGAAGCTTAATAGAACATTAATTGAAACACTAATTGTAGCAGCTCCCAAAGATTATTTCATCTGCTCCCACAGACTGCCCCAAAGCTCCGAACATTCCCATGATCATGTTGGGAGTGTCGCTGGCTATCCTGCTCATTGGAATTGTCCTACTGTGCATTTGGAAGCTGCTGGTATCATTTCATGATCGGAAAGAAGTTGCTAAATTTGAAGCAGAACGATCAAAGGCCAAGTGGCAAACGGTATGTGAACTCTGGACACCTGATAGAAATGATCAGGGACTCAGGCATCCTCTATAGAAAATAAAAGTTCACTCTCACGACCACCCTCTGTGTAGCCCCAACAGCTGTAATGCCTGCCTTGCTTAAAGAGCAAAGGAACCCATTATCTTGTCCTCGTGACGTACTGTGTCCTAGTGGTGTGGGTTTGTAACACCTGAGGAGGCTCCTGGAACTCCTGATATGCTAGATCAGGCTGCTGTGGAGGCAACCTTATCGAGTAAAGCCTAGGTGCTCTATCTAAGCACTTCTGTAAATTGATTGTGTTCTGGCTAATGGGATAATGTTCCTGGATAGTATGACAGTTCATGCCCATTTCCATGGAAATGCTTGTTATTGATAGAACGGGTGACAAAGCAAAGTTGACAAGCCTTTTGAAATACCAGGCTGTTTTTTTTGAATAACATAAAATGTAAGTAGCTACATGAAATAAAGCTCTAAATACATGTATTCAGTAGGTATAATTTAAATATCTTCTCAGTAGGCAAAGAGAAAACACGACTATAATTTTCAGTGTTTCTTTTCCACAGGAAAGATAATTACATTTCTAGAGACCCCTGGAAACAATTTCATGGTTTTAATTTCATCTCTCAATCTCTAATGGTGTGTCTAGCTTTCTAATAGCAATTATCTTACACCGCTGATTCCCAAAACAGTGAACTCATGGGAGAAAACACAGGCAAACACAATATGCCTTTGGGTTCATATGCCTAAATAAATGGATGCTAACACTATTTTCCCTAAGCCTATAGCAATATCCTCAGTTCTGAAAGCAAATGGCATTTTCTATTTTTGGTAATGAATGTTTATATTTGGGGGAATGATTTCAAGCTAATCATAATGCACATCATAGGACAAAGGCCAATGTAAATTTTGGTCTACTTTATCTTTTGAGTAAAATAATGTTTAGATATAATAAACAAATGCTGTCCATGGACCTTGTTTGAGTCCAGACCTGAAGAGCCCAACTGTAAGGGTATAGTTTGAGGACAACTGGGAAAGGTTGATACGCGCTGGCTACTAGGATGGCAGCAAGGACGTGTGTTTAATTTGATTAGGTATGACAGATGCATGGTGACTTTCTGAGAACACATCTGTAGCTTTCAGTGAGGCAAACTGGAGTAGACAGGAGTGAGGGGAAATGAAGATGGGTGTTGGGTTTGAAATAATTCAGCCCAAAGTGCAAGGACTTCCCAAAGTTTTGGTACAGGTGGAGACATGCCCTGATTGTTCATTTGTTCTAAGAACAGCCGTTGGCTGAAGCTTCTGGAAATAACAAACAGGTATACTGATTCTGCAAGCAAACACTTGGCTATTTTGTGATGCATGTCTACCAACCATATTCCAATGTTCTCAGGTGCCAGCATGAGTCCTGAAAAATGATTAATACCTTTAGAATAATGTTTTAATTAACAGTTAATTTCCCCCCAGACATAAATTGTTCTCCCTCAGGAAGCTGAACATGACTGAAATTCAAATGCCAAATTTTAGCTGTTTCTTCATCTAAAATGGGACAAAAACAACACATTAAACAGATAAAAGCATAAATGGAAAATATTATTCCCTTGTTAAATTGAGTTTCCTTGAATAACAAATGTTTGATGTTTCTGACTAGATGATGGCTAGGTAATAATTATTCATTTGCATGCAAAAGAGGTTCAATTCAAAAATTCAGTTCACATTTCACTAACATCTCCTCCTCCTGGAACAAATGTATATTTGGTGCATACATTTAAAGGTCGTCAACTTAATTCCTGTTTTTTTTTAATCTAAAACCTATTTATTTTCAAAGGATGAACTTAACTGATCTTTAAAACCTAGGGATAGAAGAAACAGTAAGATCACCTGACCCATTGGGCCCCTCAGACAGAGATGAGGACAGTAAGACTTGCTCTTGTCTTCTGAAATATTTTGTCAGGGCTCTAAAGAAAGGTTACCTTTTATTACACTTTAAAAAAAAAAAAACCCTCAGCATTTTTCATCTGAAAACACGAATGGAAGATATTTAAATTCATCTTTGATTAGACATTTTTTTCCTTAGATGACAAGTCATTAACTTGAGGGGGAAAAAAAAACGTTCAACCTGACGTTTCTTGGAGCCATAGATTGATTTCGTTCTGTGCTAAGCAAATAGGGTCTGCATTTGGCAGTTAGGAGATCATTAAGGAATCTGTGGGTCAGGATGGAGTGTTCTTGTTACCACTTTTGTTCAAGCCTGAAAAATGTGCCACTGGCTTTGCAGAATCCAGGCTTAAGTCAGGCCTCAATATTCTGGGGAAAATCCACCCGGTCACCTTATATACTTACAGAGAAACTGTAAACTGTAAGTGTCCTTGTCTAAACATGGACACTCACCAACTATAGATTGGGCCCTAAGCCTGAGTCTCAGCGGGACATCCCACAAAGGCAGGGCAATAATGAGTATGGCACTGGCCATCTCCACACTTGCTCCTGCTCACAAAACCCAACCCTAGCATGCTCTCCCAAACTCTGCTCATCAGTGGAGGTCAGAGCACACCTCCTTCCCACACCGCAGTAGCAGTGTGGACTTGTTCTTTCTCCACTTTCCATCTCTTCCACCTTCCTACTAGAGGGACACCTTAGTCCATCAACCCCACACTAAGGATCCTGAATTATTTCAGACTTGAGCCAATGAAGTACTTTAAAAATAAATGAAAGCTGCACAAAAGTAATCAACTACAAAATAGCATTGTGTTGCCCTGTCTCTTGAAACTTGAGTCATTCCCTTTAGAGTACCTATATAATTTCTTATGTGGGGTTATGGAAATGGTTAAGTGGGTAAAACTTGCAAGCAAGAAGACACAAGGTCACATCTCCACCACCCATGTAAAAGCCAGACGCAGAAACTCAAATCTGCAAACTCAGTGCTGGAGGGTTTGGAAACAGCATATCCTGGAGCTCACTGGCAAGCCAGTCTAGCCAAAATGGTTACCTTTGCTAACTAGTTAGTTCTGAGAGACCCTGTCTCAAAGTGGGGAGGCAATAGAAGACACACAGCGTTGACCTCTGACTTCCTATACACACGCATACACAGGCAAGAGTACCTGCACATGCATGTATCACACACACACACACACACACACACAATTCTATTTCATGTGGGAAGTAGGTACATTTTAATATGATTGCCAGATATGGGGTGGGGCACACAAATAAGTACCTGATCCAACACATACCTAAGCTCACACTGATTGCAGCCTATTCTTCCTACTCCCTAGCCCTCCCCCTCCCTACAGTCCAGGCTTCATCCATCATCCCCACCCGAACTTCATGTTTATCCAACCTTGCCTCTCCAACTGACTACTTTATAAGGTTGTTTCTAGTCCTTATACTTCATAAAACTTCTGAGTTTTATTGCAAATGAGACTCTATACCTACCCGAGACCACGTAAGTTTGTATTCATCTTTACGATCTCTTAATGCAGCTGGTTAACTATTCAGACTGAGTGGAGACAATACAGCAACCTGGCCTTCGTGGACCAGGGACTTTAGCCTAGGAACTACTTCTACTTGCCCTCAGGGAAGAGATGGCACAGTTCTTCTGATAGCAAATGCAGTTTTGTTTTGTCAGTTGTAGCTAACATTCCTTCCCACAGGAAGTAGTATAGTGGATCAGCACTTCCACCTCAAGTCCCAAGACAGACCAGGCACAGTTCCACCAAAGTTCACTCTGGAGGACCACCGAGTTTGTTGGGCTTCTTTACAGAATATAAGAGCTGGTGACTGTAAGTGTGTGGGTGCTCCTCCCTCAGACAGCCCTGGAGATTGCTAGCCAGCCAGTCTGGAAAGTCCATGAGCTCCTGATTAAGTGAGAGACTCTATTTCAAAACACGAGGCAGAAAGCCAGGGAGAACGGGTCTGATGGTGATGGAGCTTGAGACAGAACTTGTGACCAAACCTGCTGAATTCAGTTTGAGTCTCAGGACCTGCACACTGACTTCCAAGGTGCCTTCTGACCTCCGCAGAAGCACAGTGGCACATGAGTGCTCCTCTGCTAAATAATTAAATGTAATAAAATCAAAAATAATAATTTTAGAAGTGTACGTAAACATGTTACCATAGATAAAATGAAGATGAACGAATTTTTGAATTTATCAAAATTATTCAAATAGCTTCCAAGACTGAGCTTGCGTCTCTAAGTTGAACTAGAATGCAAATATTTGCAGATATTAAAATGGTGTAATAACAAAACGTACCTTCTTTTCGTTGAATGTTTTCTCCCCTTGTTCTTTAGGGAACCAATCCTCTGTATAGAGGCTCCACCAGCACTTTCAAAAACGTGACCTACAAACACAGAGAAAAGCACAAGGCAGGCCTCTCCACAGATGGGTAGACAGACCTGCTCAGGCCAGAGAAAGTCAACTTCGCTGGTGTTAAAGGTTAATGCACTGTTTCATTTGTCCGTCTTTGTTGCTTCAAAAGGAGGTTGACTTAAGATATTAATAGGTCATTCGGAGATAGGTCATTCTCAGCATGAAGGTGAGACACTGTTGGCGTGTTCAAAATAATCAAGAGAAGAAAACCCTTAGTGAGGTGAACTCAAGATCGCTTGAAGAATATGAACTCTGTTGCATTCATGCCGCAAAAAAGAAAAAATCATCAACATGATTCATGGGGGCTTGATTTGCATTTGAAAAATGTTCAGAATTCCAGTCTCATTTACTTCCTGAATCCTGCTACCTACAGTCTTTTTCTCTGCAAAGTCACAGAGTCCTTATGCTTGGATTGTGTACCCACGCTAACCTATTCTAAACTTGCAGAAAATCCCCCGTTTCCTGAAGGAAGTTTTTTCTATTTTGTTTTGTTTTATATTTGTATTGTTTCGTTTGGAGGGGGAGCTTTTGACAGGGTCTCTCTACACACCCCTAGCTATTCAGGAGCTGACCAGGCTGCCCGTGAACTCACAGGGATCTGCCTGCCTCTGCCTCCTGAGTGCTGGGATTAAAGGTGTGGCACACTGTGCTGAGAGACTTTTTTTTCTTTTTTCAGTTTGAGAAATGAGATTCTGCATTCTTCCGGTGATATTCCCAGTTAAAGATTGAAAATTAATAATTGCCATGGATTTGTACATACTTAAAAGTCATGTGCACAAACAAGTATTTTGTTTCACCAATGAGGAAGATGTAATTTATTAATTATTTTGCTAGTAAAACTGAAGATGTGAGTCTCACATGCTCAACTCTGCTCTCGTCCCCAAGTTTCCCATACTTCTCATCCATTTTACACAGTTCCACAGTCTTCGAAGCTCCATCACTGTCATAAGAAAGTGTCCATTTAAATGTAACTTTTAAGTTGTTACCTTATCAAAAAGGAGTTTTAGGAATATAAAAGGAATATGGGATAACAGGATAAAATGTCCCATGGTTCTACATCAAGCGTGTCAGACTGCAGGAGTCCCGCGTGGAGTTTGGGTTTCCTGCAAGACATCGCCATTCCATCTACACCACCCAACGTGCACACCCCAGCTTCATGGGGCATGTCACTCACTTGCTCTAAAACGTAAGGCCACTTACAAAATACACGGGCAATCAGCCATCCAGTAGCAGATTGGCGAGACAGTCTGGAGAACGTGGTTCTGCCGAATGACAAGGCACTTTGATCTCACTGGATCTGCACAGAGAAGCTGAGAGAGTGGGCAGAAGAGCGAGGTACAGACCCTTCATCTTCTAACTCCAAGCCCTTTGCTCTCTCTACTACATGAGACTCTTTTGTCAGTTAAATGATAGAAGGATTGTGTTAGTTATGGTATAACTATCTTAGTTTGAAAGTGTCCTGACACAAAGCAAATAGCGCTTCGGTCCCTGGGTTTGGGCCAGTTGCTGCACTTTTGTACAATTTGTCTTTCCTTGACTGGATAATAACGTGAAGTCGTTCCCTAGGTGAACAGCTCTTTATGGGTGGAGGCTTCATGGTCGTCCACTGAATTGTCAGCTTGGTCTCAAAGCTCCTTCAGTCCTCCCAGATAGGTCCGTGCACATTTTGATCATCTGGAGTCTTTCTTTTCTGGTTTCTAAAAAACTCAGGTAAATCAGTCAGGGAGTACACAGCTAAATTTAAAAGAAAAATCCTGTCAGCTCTCCTCGGATCTCTGAAAGGTCCAAGACACTGGAGTCTAGACCCACTTGCAGACGCACTCCCAAAAATACAGCGGTACTGCCGTTGTCACCCGGGGATGTTCGTGCTATTTGTGTGTTACTGCTGATAAATGAGATTCTAGGAAATAGAAGTTTCTTTCATGTGTGTACTAGGAAGAATTTGTTCTTTCTCTAAATACCGTTTTGACCCAAGGCAGGACCTTGAAAAGGCCAAAACGTTAACCGTAGTGCTTTTGTTCACTGAAGAGTTATGTTACATGAGGATGAAATGGCTGTTTTTTTTAAGTGGTTTTATTGTATTTTGCATTGGCATAAATAAAAATGGTAATTTAAACAATGAATCTTGGTTGGACAATAATGCTTTTTATTTACTTGATACAAAACCCTCTTCGTGAAATTCTGGATCTTTCTGTGACTTACTCTGACTTGCTTTGGTGATTTCAGTCAAGGGTCAAGGAGAAGAGCAGAACATCATCTCACATTTGGTAAAACCAAGTTCTTTTGAATTGGTGTCAGGGGTTTAATTATTTCCCCTGAATACTACCCCCAAAGAACCATGCCTTAACCTCTAGAATCTTAGAGTGTGACTGTACAATACAGGTAGGATCTTTAAGGAGGCAACTAAGTTTAAGTGGGTTATAGTATGGGACCAGCATCCAACACAACTGATGTCCTTTATAAGAAGAGGGAAGAGGACAAAGATGTGTGCAGCAGGCAGACCATGACACAGAGAGAGACTGCCATCCATAACATCCAAGGACAAGGCCTTAGGGTCCTTCGTGTATATCCCTAGGAATGGGCACGGATGGGTCAAATAGCAGTTCCATCTTCAAGTTCTTTGAGGAATACCCAATTTTATGTCTGTTTTGCTGTACAAACTCCCATTCCCAGCAGCATTTGTTCCCTTTCTCCCACATTCATACGAGCGTTTGGTGTTAGTTTTTTCTTTATGATAGCCATATGACCATGGGAGAATAAAATTTTGATATAGTCTTAACTTGCATTTCTCTGGTGGCTAAAGAAAATGAACATTTTTCATATATTTTTTGGTCATTTATATATCATAGTTTTAGAGCTATCTGTTCATCTCATTTGCCTATTTATGGGTTTAAGTGATTAGGGTGTTGTTTTTTCTTGTGTGTGTGTGCATGTATGTGTGTTTAAAGGAAGGCCGGAGTCTACACTGGGTATCTTCTTCAGTCACTTTTAATCTTAGTTTTTGAGACAGGATTCCTCAATGAACCTGGAGTTCACCAGCTTAGCTGGACTGGCTGGCCAGCTACCCGAGACCCTTCTACCATACACTTTTTCCACCCTCTGCCCAGCACTGGGGTCACAGATGCACCACCATGTCTGGCTTTTCCATGGGATCTGGGGATCTGAACTCAGGTCCTGATGCTCACACAGCAAACGCTGTGCCAACTGAGGCATCTTCCCAGCACCTTGTTTGGGTTCTTCTCATTTTTTTGAGTTCTTATATATTCTGGGTATTTTGTGTCAGACATACAGCTAGCTAGCCAAGATTTTTTTCTCCCATTCTATATGATGTCCCATTTATTGACAAATTTTCTTTGCTGTGTAGAAGTCTTTTTTTTTTTAATTTCGTGCATCCTCGTTTGTCAATTCTTAGTGTCATTTCTTGAGCTATTGGAGCCCTTTTTGGAAATTCCTTGCCCATGACTAGATCTTCAGGTGCTTGACTGTGTTTTCCTTGATACATTTTGAGTTGATTTTTATATAGAAAGAGAGATAAGATTGCGACTTCTTACTCATGTAGATGTCACATTTTCCCATGGTCATTTGTGGAAGAGGCTGTCTTTCCTCAAACATGTGGGGTTTTTTGGCATCTTTATTTAAAAAACAAACAAAAACAAAAAAAAAAAAACCAGGTGGCCATACCTATAAAGGGTTAATTCTAGATCCTCTATCCTGTTTCATTGACTTCATGCCTGCTTTTGGCCAGTGCCATGTTGCTTTGTTACTGTGACTCTGAGTGTAAACTCAGGTGTGGTGGTAGCTCCAGCAGCGTTCTTTTTGCTCAGGATTGCTTTGGCTATGCAGCGGGTTTTGCGCTTCCATGTGACTCCTGAAGTTGTTTTTCCCATTTATGTGGCCTGTCCTTAGAAGTGTGATTGGGGTTACACTTGGCAAGATGCCCATTTTCCCTGCATTAATTCTGCTAATCCGTGAGCATGGAAAAGTCCATCTTCTAGATTTTTCTTCAATTTCTTTCTTCCATGTTTTAAAATTTTCACTGGTAGGGAGTCTTTCAGCTTTTTTGGTTAACTTTATTACTAGGTTTGTAAAACCATTATAAATGAAACTTTTCCTTATATCCTTCTCAGAATGTTCATCATTGGTATATAGACATGCCAAGTTTCTGAGTTATGTGAGTACAGAGAATTAAGCAGGAGACAAAATGCTCACAAAAAGGGCCAGCTTAACCTTAACCTCTCTTTCTCTCTCTCTGTCTCTCTCTAATCTCTCTCTCTATCTCTCTCTTTCCGTTCCTTATGAAAGTACAAAGTCAAATCAGGAGTAGTTAACTCATGAGACTTGTTTCTTTTTTAAATTATTTTTTATAATTCAATATTATAAGATTATTATATTATATTATAATTAGATCACTTCCTCCTTCCCTTTTCTCCCTCCAAACCCTCCCATGTGTCCCCCTTTGTTCTCTTTCAAGTTCATGGCTCCTTTTTCTTTACCTGTTGTCACATGCATACGCATACATACCTAAGTACAACCTGCTCAGTCTATGTCATGTTTCCTTGTGTGCTTGTTTTCTCGGGGCTGACCGTTTGGTATGGGGCACTGAATTGATGGGCTCTGCCCTGAAGAAGGCTATTTCTCCCACTCCAGAATCCCCTGGTTGCCTGTAGTTCTTTGTCTAGAACCGGTGTGAGGTCTCATGAGCTTTCCCACTTTCATCTTCGCATGTCTATTGGTGGCATTCTTGTTCAGGCCTTGTTCAGGCAACCATGTCGGTGAGACTTCATGGGTGTAGCTTACTGACATTTCTAGGAGACAGAATCTCACAGCAAACTCCCTGTTTCTCTGGTATATGTCCAATATGCTCCCTATGTCTATGGCTATACTGTAAGCACTGAACAAAGCAATCTCTATTCTTCCCAACGTGGGAGATGAGACTATACAAGTAAGTATGCAGTGTTGGGTAGTAGACACATTCTGGTTATCTCACATCTACTTGGCCCACCTGCCTCCCTGGTCTGTGCTTAGAGTAGTCCTAGCACCAACTGTCACCATCCACTTGGTAGTAAAGCCCAGCTACAGCAGTTCTTATACCGTGTCTAGAGTGGCACTGCCAGTTACTGTACTCATGGACCGCATAACACAACAGGACAATGCGGGGGCGTTAGCACCCAAAGGACGCATGCAGGTGCCCAAGAAGTAGAGATGAGAAGGAACCAGAAGACGCACTGGAGCTGAGCCACCAGCAGTGGTCTCTGGGAACGCGGCCACCAGCATCCTCCAGCAGCACCATGCGTTTACTGTCCCTTGCCCCCGTCCACACATCTCTTCCCTGCTGGGATAGCGTCTCCCAATGCAGCATTAGTACAGAACGTGGCTGCAGGCCTGAACTAAGACAGCCCAGCAGTGCTGACAGCTGTGCAGAACGTAAGACAGGACAGAAAGCCCATTCCATGGTGTGTGAGGAGGCACCCTCAGCCACAGGTAAAATATTTGAGCCGAACCTGGATAAGAAGAGAGCGAGCAAGTAGAAGGGCCCCAGGAGTCGACACTACCGTACTTAAGAAAGACCGAGGAGAACCGGGAGAGAAAGAGGAGCAACTGTGTGCTAAAAAATGGAATCAAACAATCTGACTGGACCAGTAAAACAAAAACCCTGTTTTTTGGACACAGTGCTTTAAGTTTCTTGAGCTTTGCGATTTCCAGCACTCAGCTCAGGGATTGCACTCGTAGGAACACAGCTCAGATCAGTTGCCAGACGGATTTGTAGAAAACAGCCCACCATTATTATTTAAGCACAATGCTTACCACATAAGGTTGCCTGGTCCCTATTCACCATTGCACTTAATAATTGACTATCAAAGCTTGCATGACAGCCCTCAGAAGCCTAACTATTCATATTTCTCTCCTTTACTTCTAGAAAAGAAATCATTGTGGTTTATTTGGATTTTGTCATTGTTTTAATGCTTGGGGGGTAAAGGTCACAGCAACTCTCAGAGGCTCTTTTATTTTATATATATATATATATATATATATATATACACACACACACACACACACACACACACACACACACACATATATATCTCCAGGTAACAAGGAAATGAAACTTTCAAAAGAATGCAGTGTTAGGTAAATATGAACTGTAAATCACTGATCCAATGAAGAGAGAAGAAAGAAACAACTTGTCTGGCTGGGTTTGAAGAAGTTTGAAAAAAATAGGAATAGGAAAGAAAAACCCAATGCAGGGGCAATGCTGATAACGAAGCATGGGGGTGGGGGTGGTTGGCTACTTATTTTTAATGTTCTCATCCTTTTGCAACAGGTGTCCCCTGAGGGTCCCAGCCAGCAGGTCTAGCTCTATGATAAGAGCAGGAAGGCCAGCTATGTGGGGACTTCAGGACATGTGAGGACCTTCATTTCCTCTTCAGTACCAGAAATAAGTGTGTCCTGAAATATTCTTCTGAAACCCCCAAGTAACATGTCTGACCCAGAATAACCTCTCCAGCTAACTGAAAGTCCTCTGTCTATCTATTTTTCCTTTATCTCTCAATTGCCTATTTCTTCTAGAACTTCTTGCAGGCTTACAATACCACAGAAGCAATCCCACTGACAGCATTGGTTAACTACTAGAGAAGGTGACCTTCAAAGCACTCACTTGAACGTTGAGACAGGCTGGGGTTATATCTCAGTGCTAAAACACTTGGCCAGCATGGGCAAGGCACTGGCCTCAATCCTCCAATCCTCTCCTCCCCCAAATGTTGATGATTCACAACCATTCCCTACCATTTTTATAAATCTAAATAGGAAAACACACCTAGAGAGGAAAAACAGGGACAGAACGAAAGTGGTAAGTGGTAAGTAGAGATACTTCCACTAGAATTCATTACACTACAACAGATTCAAGTCAACACAACCCAAACGTAAGAAATCGTGTTGTTTGTGACTTCACCATGGCCATGGCTCCCTTAACAACTCAGTTGGGCTGAGAAGTTCTGTCACTAAGGGAGAGACTCTGGATGAGGCTACCACTGGAAGGGTGGTCTTGCTTGAGTGGACCCACACCTTGGACTAAGACATTGATTACTTTGTGTTGCAGACCGGAGGGGGCTGGATGCAGACCGGAGGGGGCTGGATGCAGCCCTCTGTGCTGGTGACTTCCCATGTAAAATCACTCTCACTGAGAAAAGACTGGGACACCCCATCTTCTATTCTTTCCCGCTGGATTGCAGTGACAATGTGGAAGAAACTACCTCAGAAGTCTTCCATCCCATGAGCTTTCCTTTGCCATGTCCTTGGGCAACCTGACGATGAAAGACACAGGTTAGAACATCTCACATTCTTCTGGTACCATTGATAACTGCAAGATTTAACAAATCCCACAGAGTACCTTGTTCCATTTGACATTGTGATCTGACCTTCGAAGTTTCCAAGAATGAATTTTGTAAAGGAATTTACTGTTCAGATACTATTTGCTGGGTTAGGCCTAAAATGTATTGGCATTTGTGGTTTGCATACCAGTTGACTGGATTCCAATAGCTGCAGACACTATCATGAAACCCTACTGTTTATCAATAAGCTGTTAGTTGGAACTATCATGTCTATTGCTTTCATCCAGTTGCTTGGTGATGTCAAGCATAAGGGAGTATGGGTACGCAAATACACATGAGATTTTAATCAGGAGTGCACTGCTGCAACAGGGAAGGGTCCAGGCCAAACTAAACCCAACTTCAATACATTTTGAGGCAACGAGCATATTAAGGGGAGAAGTGGGCATGAGGCAGTACTTGGGATTTTTGTAGTTAAGGAAGTGGGGGGAAAAGAACAAAAACCAGGAAAAGCTGATCCATGTGAAACCCATGTCGGGTTTATTTGCACATATTGAAGTTTTTCCTGCCTGCTCACAGAGGCTGAGATGGGGCCCTATTTTTGTGTTTTGGCCACCTTGAGAAATCCACGGCAGGCACTGTGCAGGGAGCTAGCGATGTGTCCAAGGGATATGATTTTGAGCTGTTAAAAAACTGTCTTGGTGCATCAGTGACGTCTTTATAGGCTGACATTGAGGCCTGGTTGGGAACTTCACTGGGGCCTAGCTAGAGCTTCAGGGAGAGTCTTTTCGTTGGAGGTATTTGATATCTAGAATGCAAGAGTTTCAACACTGTGACATACTGCTTTATAAATTTTCAATCAAGACATAATACTGATTTATCGATAATCTGATATCGCCGGTATTACAAAAACGTGATGAACATATAATTTTTAATCTCTGAGAGGATGATTTGTTTGTTCTCTGCCTTTGGGGAGCAGAAACTAAGAAAGTTAGAGGGATTTTCCCAAAGTTACTGAGTTCCTAAAGGGCAGAGGTGGGACCCGGACCAGAATGTGTCTGGCTGCAGGGTCCTCAGTCTTCAGTCTCATGGTATTCTGACATCCCTCGGGGGTGGGGCTCCTTGCTTTGTCCCTTCTGTGCATGGGGGAGGTGTTACTCTTGAGCTGCTCTGTGGGGTTTGTCTTAAGGAGCTCTTCCCAGTGCAGTAATGGATTCACAGTGCTCCATGTAGACCTAACCATAAGAGTATAATGAAATCCAACTGTGAAACAATTCAGGGAATTGTTCTCTAGTCAACTATGTTAAGGAAATGGGGTGGAGAGATTCCTTCCTGCCCATTTGTCTTTCTATATCACTGCCTTCCCCTCTTTCAATCAGACGAGGACCTCCTCCATGCACGGACCTATCAAGAGCATGAGTTCTAGCAGGAGGTGAGGATGGTTTGGAGGCAGGGGTTTTATATGGTATATGAGTTACTTTTCTGTCACTGTGATAAAATAGCATGACGAAGGCAACTTCTAGAAGGAGTTTATTTTGGCGTATAGGTCCAGAAGTGTAAGAGTCTAGCATGGCGAGGGTGCCTGTCTGCAGGAGCTAGAAACTGAGAGCACATCTCTTCAAACACAAGCATGGAGCAGAGAGAGCAAACTCGATGTAGCTGGAGGTTTCTATCTCAAAGCCCACCTCCAGTTACATTCTCCCTCCAGGATGATCGCATCTCCTGAACCTCTCTAAACAGCACTAGCACCTGGGGACCAAGTGCTCCAGTACCAGAGCCTAGAGGACATTGCTCATTCAGCCACCACACGTGGTAGGAATCTACTCTCAGCGGCACATCAAAGACTCTCTGTCCTCATAGAATTTTCTGTAAATGCTGCAGTGTTATGTTCAAGTAGGTAAGAATTGGCTGTCTGAGGAGACGGTCCCTGCCTATACCATCCTTCTTGAGTTCCTTCACTGCTACCCTGAGGGCTTCTGTGCTCTGCTTCAGGGGCTAGTGCCCATGGAAACATGCTCCAGCAGAGAGCGCCTGACCTGCTTGGCATGAGAACTTGAAGGGAAAAGTGAACAGTGTACCCAGTGTACCCAGTGTACCCAAGCCAGAAGAGGCAGAGAGGGGTGGGGGTTGTTGATAGTAAATATAACCAGAAAAATTATAGAAATTGCATATTAAGCCCTTCCATACAAGTCATTCCAAATATCTTGTCTTTAACTTCTCTTATTTCCCCCCCAAAGCCACTGGAGACAGAAACGGAAATGGACCTTTTAAAGATTTTTAATTACCGTGTAGTAGTTTCATTTAAAAGATCTTTTTGCTCTTTTTTCACTGCTGCGGATGCATGCATGTCATGCCCATGCTCAGGCTTTGGGAGAGGCTTGCCTCTAGTGTCCTCCGCTAGGGCGAGAAGGTATGGTTGGACTCCAGTGACATAATGAAATCACCAAGGCAACTCACCTCAGCAAATCCAGAACTGATCAAAGACCAGTTGGCCATCCATAGACCAGTGACTGCTCGTTCCATGATCAGATGGCAGAAAAACACTTTGGTTCCAGGGAACGGAAAGTACACGGGCATAAGAAGGTGGAAGGGTACGGCCAATGCTCCAGTGCCTGCTAAGGTGACTCATATGAGAAGGATACAGATCCTGTGCTTTGGAGACATGTCAGCTCTAAAAGATTAACTGCCACGTGTAGCATATGCTACCTGTACCTGAAGGTGAAGCAGAATGTGTTCAAAAACAAGCAGATTTTCATAAACATATCCACACACCAATGGCAGGCAGGGATTGCAAGATGCTTTTGGTTTGGCCTTGTCTAAGGAAGCATGCAATTCTATGAGGAATGCCTCCAGGCCAAGAGAGAAGATCAAGACTCTGCCCAAGTAGGAAGAGAATAAGAAATGAAGTTCCCTTCTCATGCCTGTACACAGTGGCCTCAATGACAGATCATAGGCATTGGCCATTAAAACAAAACAAGACAGATGGGAGACGAGAGAAAGAGATGAGGTATCTGGGGAGATGACTCAGTGGGGAAACTCTTGCCATGCCAGCATGAGAATCAGAGTTCCAGTTCCCACATATGTGCCCAAACATGCATGCGCACATGTATACATAGAATGAAAGAAAAATAAAAGATCTTTTCAGCCTATATTGTGCATGAATTCAGGTGTAACCACCTTTATGAAATGTCTTACAAAGTTTTTTGAAGCATTTTAATGCCATCAATGAACTTAATAGTTATTTTATCATCTCCATGATTACCAAATATTTTATGATTAAATTTTTTTCATGTCTCTCCTTTATTCATTTTCTTCTGTAACAAATGACTAGATTCTACTATGTTCCCACAGATTACTATTGGCTTTACAAACATTACAGTGGGATAATAAAAGTTTAAATTAAGTAGGTGGTTAAATGTATTTTTTTTGCTTACTCTCAGTATATTAAATATCCATTTCATCAATTCAAGAAGTGTGTCATATTTTAGAATCTCTTTTATGAAGAAGATAGAATTTGAGAGAATAGATGTAAACAGCAGAAGATTGGAAACATTGAGCATAATAAAAGATATGAACCTGCTATCAAGACAAAAAAGAAAAAATATGATGATTTTCCCTGAAGCTTTCCTTGGTCTTGGTCACACTGTGTTCAGTCACCGCTCGATATAATCGAATATAATATTCATTTAAGAGATAACCAACCCATGGTTTAATAAAAGTCCATGATTCATTCAAAGCCCAAAATGGGCTTAGTGCAGAATGACACAGAGAGGCACACATATAATTTTTATGCTGAAGTTGTAAAGCAACTTTCTCATCACTCAGATTGTTTAATATCCTAGGCCTAAAAGGAACTGGACACTGGTCGTGAGTATTGCATTGTGTCTTAGTGTCACATACTGAGCAAGGGTAACAAGGGAACAAAACAGCAACCCAATGGGTACCTGGCTCTGTGGTCTGTCTCCAGCGCATGCATCTAGCTACTCCTTGGAGCTGCTGGTGAGAATTAAATGGCGTATCAAAACCTGTGGAATAGTAGGACTCAAACTGTTAGCTGTATCCGTCATCCGACTGTACCCTATGATCGGCCTGTTAGAACAGGGCAGAGCACCTAAGGGTGGGAGGCTTGGGCAAAAGAGGAAGAGGTAAAACCAAAGACAAGTATCAGGAAGAAAAAACAAACAAAAAACATGAAGCGCATGGAAATCACTAGCTAGAAAGCTCTTGAATACTGAAAGAAGCCTTCTGGGTATTGTAACAATGGAGGTAGAGGTTGTCCACACGATTCAGATCAAATGTGTAAAATACCTTCCTCATACCCACTGGCTACCGATGCTTTGAAAGGTTTGGGACTTCAAGGGTGCACATATTGGATATGAAGATAGATGGAGGAAAAACGACTTAGTGACATTTCTCAAATTAGCATTTGTAGACCCTTAGAGGTCACTGCACACCAATGTATCTTCTCAGCCTTTCCCTGGCTAGTCTTCCCAGAGGGGCAGCCCACAAAACAAATCACAGGCTTTTCTGAGAAATGGGATGGTGCTAAAAAAAAAAAATGATGTGGGGGGGTCAGAATAAAGGAGTGTAGGTCATTAGGACCTACAGGCAAAGCTAAGAATACTGAGGGAAATCACACCACACAGCTGTTTATGAAAACAAAGAACACGATGACAAGAATTCACTTTCTTTTTTTTTTTTTTTAAAGAAATTCAAGCACACGCATCAGGACCCAGTTCAGATTTGGATTTAGCCCTTCTAGAAAATAATGCACAAGCCAAACCGTAGAAAGATTTAGCAAAAAGAGATGCACAGGGCTTTCAACAACTTACACAGGTAACTCACACAATCTCTGCAGAGAATCCAATTAAAGGCTGAGGACCATGGGAAATCCCAGAAGATGGTGGACATTTTCATCATACTAACAGAGTGGATGGCTCAAGCAGTGGTTCTCAACCTTCCTGATGCTACAAACCCTTTAATACAGGTCCTCATGTTATGGTGACCCCCAACCATAAAACTATTTTTGCTGCTACTTCATAACTGCATTTGCTACTGTGATGAATCATAATCTGGTATCTGATGGTAAATATCTGACATGCAGATGCTCGTAGGCGACTCCTGAGAAAGGGTCATTCAACACCCCCACGTGGACTGCCAAGGAGTTGCGACCCACAGGTTGAGAATTGCTTGCTTAGCCCTTTAACGACTACAGCTGTGTTTGTGACTTAAGCACAGCAGACCTTGATCCAGCCCATAGGATGGAGACACACCGACCCGAGATTTAGAAATAAAATTTCTCAGAAAGTAGAAAGCCAAGAGAAATGTAAGTGGAAATGACGTAAGAGTCCATCTTCGAACACGTGACTGAAGCGATTTGGAAACCCACAAGCAGAAGTGAAGCACCTGGGACAGGACTGTGAGAGACATTCACAAAAGACCAATTAATGTTCTTTCCGGCTGTCCAGGCTGAGGAGAGGGGATCAAGGGCGCATCGGTGGTCTTCATGGGGTTTGGGAAGGGGAAGAAGACAAAAGAAAGAAGACTTGGACTGAAATTTAGTACAGGAATGAAGAATTTGTTGGCTATACAAAAATCAATGAGGAATCCATTCATTAATTAATGGGTGGGCAGGAGTCTCCTTAAGCTGGTAGGGTTCTACCAAAAACCTCCAGTTAACGGTGAGAGGCCAGGGGCTTGTGTTATAAGGTCACAGAAAGGACAGTGAACACCCATGTCTAACAACTCCGGCTCAACATAGCTTCTGTACTAAAGGTTTAAGCGTGATGAGGCAGAGAATTCAATGGAATCTACAAAAAAAAATGCTACTAGAAACAAAGAATCAATTTAGCAAGATTGCATGATACAAGATTAATATACAAAAATCAATTGTTTTTCTATATACTGTCTATATACAAATGACTGAAAACCGAACATTTGAAAAACAAATCTATTCCCAACAGCATCTAAAAAAATCTAGAAATAAATCTGACAAAAGATGTAAAAGAGCTGGACATTAAAATGCTAAACAAGCCAAGGGATGCCTTGAAATCCCAGCACTCAGGATGCAGAAGACGGCAGATCACAAGTTGGGGGCAAGCCTTGGCTACACGGTGAGAACCTTTCTCAAACAAAAACAACACATAAAACAAACAAAAGAGCATATGAAAGAACCTGTAAAACATTTCTGAGAAAAGCTGAAGAAATCGAAATAAATGGATAGATATTCCTTACTCATTGGATCAGAAGGTTTAATATTGTTATGCTACCTCAGGTTGATCTAAAATTCAGTGTGATCATAATTAAAATCCCAGCAAGCTCTTGGTAGAAACTAGCAAACTGATTCTGAAATTCAAACAGCCTAGAGTAGCCGAACACTTTAAAAGAGGGCAAAAGCTTAACACAACCTGGTTTCACTAAACTGATGGGTGGGGAGGGACCATTCAGAAATAGACAGGTTCCCTTTTTACATGTCTGTCTCTGTGTCCAATGTCTTCCTCCTGTCTATGTGTGCGTGTGTGTGTGTGTCTGTGTCTGTGTGTGTCTGTGTGTGACTATGTGTGTGTCTCTGTGTCTGTGTGTGACTGTGTGTGCGTTTCTGTGTGTATGTATATGTGTTTGTGTGTCTGTGTGTTACTATGTGTATGTCTATGTGTGTGTCTCTGTGTCTGTGTGTGACTGTGTGTGTTTCTGTGTGTGTGTACGTGTGTTTGTGTGTCTGTGTGTTACTATGTGTGTGTCTATATGTGTGTCTCTGTGTCTGTGTGTGAGTTACTATGTGTGTGTCTATATGTGTGTCTCTGTGTCTGTGTGTGAGTTACTATGTGTGTGTCTATATGTGTGTCTCTGTGTCTATGTGTGACTACGTGTGTGTGTCTATGTGTATGTCTCTGTGTCTGTGTGTGACTATGTGTGTGTATGTGTGTGTGTAGGCTAGAGTTTAAGTATCTACCTCAAGCACTTTCATATCATTTTTTGAGATGAAAATGAACCGACTGAACCTGGATTTATGGTGCAACAGATGCATGACATGGAGTCTGGGTTTATGTGAATGTTGGGAATTGAACTCAGATCCTCATGTTTGCATAGCAAGCACTTTGCCAAGTGCATCACCGCAGCAGCCCTCCAATCTGCCCTTTTTATAGGATATAATTATACTGGATTATAGAACGTTGAGTGGCTTCATTGTAACTTGAAAATAGATCCTATTCTAAAGTTACCTTAACAGATACTCAATGCTAGGACTTCAACACTTTTTGGAGGAACACATGGAAGTACAAGGAAGGGAAGCTGTGATTCTCATACGCCACTGGCAGGAATGTAAAACGGTACTACTTTGGAAGATGATTTAGTGGGTTTCTTAAAAAGTTAATTGTCAAACTGTATGATCCCATCCTGCCACAGATACGTATTTGCTACCCCCAGTTTTCTACACAAGGATTTGTACAATACTGTTCATAGCAGCTGTTTGTAATCGCCCCAAACAGTCCAAATGACTGTCAGCAGAGGAATGCATACACAATCTGTAGGGACACTCCTACAGTTCAGCAATTAACTAATGAACTTTTCTGTACATCCTCTGTGCCCATTCTCTTCAGGATTGAACCTAGAATCTTGCTTATTCCAGGCATATGTTCTCACTGGCCAACCCTTTTTAAAATTTTTCTGTTTTTGAAACAGGTCTCACTAAGCTTTCCAATGCTGGTCTTAAACTGTAGCCCTGTCAAACCCTAAACCTGTGATCCTCCCGTATAAACTACCCAAGCAGGTGGGGTCGTAGGCCTGTGCCACCCAGCTAAGAACAGATCATTGATGTGTGAAATAGCATGACCCTGTCTCAAAATACATGAGTGAAGCATGCCAGACAGAAAGGGTATTGCTGTATGAATGTATAGCAATCACACAAAATTCTAGAAAGGGCAAACTAATCCATACTGGCAAAATAGCTCAGTAGTCAGCTGGAGGTCTCTGCTGCGGGAAGGGGTGTGAGAAAGGACTTGCTAGAGAGCACAGTGAACTTGCAGAGATGGTAGGCCTGCTGCTATCTTGATAATGGTAATGATTTTCATGGATATGAAAGCATGTCACAAAATTGCAGAACAAGAATGTATAGTTTAAATGATAATGTATGGTTTTAATGTATGGTTTAAATGTACAGTTTATTATTCTGTCATCAATAATGCTACAACAAAGGGCTCATATAACTTTAAACTTCACTAAAAATGTATTCATTTTTTTAACTTAAGATCAGTCTTTCTTTCAAAAACTGAGATTGCAGGCTTTGTATTAGCAAATCGTTTCTCTCATGTCAAATGTAAATAATGCCATGATGCAGAATGAAAGGAAAAATTAAGCCATATTCATGGATCGTTGGCCCCTCAGCCATCCACACCTCTTCTACAAAATCCACACATTTGACAACACTGTGATTTCTGGGTTGACCAAGAGAAAGGGGGAAAAGGCTCAGTTAACATTATAAAAAAAAAAAAGTACTTCTTGGAGGATCCCTCAGAGAACTAGCAAGATAAAACAGACTTGCAGAGTTCTTAGTGCTCTGTTCATCTAACTTTGAAAATATTCAAAAGCCACACTCAACTTTAATACTTAACCAGGGCACATGAAGACCTTTTGTGTCTAAGTTTCTTTTCCCAGTCCCAACACGATCTCATGTCTAATCTACTCCACCTCCTGCACCCTGAGCCTTACTGTCTTGAATTGTTAGAATAAAACTTCACCAAGTCTCCAACCTTCTGAGCAAGCAAGACGGGGCAAGTACAGACACATCATAGCCTCTTTAGCTCTGCTACGAGGACACGTCTCCCTCCAGTAAATGGCTGTGACTGTACTTTGGGGTAACTGGCATGTGCTTGGCATTTGGCTCAGATTTTTTTTCTCAGTTTATGGTGACATTGCAAGGCATCTGTTCACTGTTCGTATGTAAAAGGTGAAACTCAGCCTGGTTATATGATTTGACCAAAGCGATATAAATAAGATGTAATTCTAGGAAGGCAGTTTGGCATCTCATTCCCTGCCTACAGCTCTCTGTCTCCTCTTTCTTCTCTTCCTGGCTCCCTCCAGGTACAAACGCAACAACAGATTCCCACTTCCATCTGGGAGTCACTTCTGGTAGAATCAAAAGAGGCTAGTATCTGTACTTTGTTATTTTTATTTAAAAGGAGCATTGGTGATTACAGAAGTGATCTTACATGCTTTTCTCAATATTAGGCAGAAGCAGATGTCAAAATTACTATAAATTCATTATAAGATGTCAAACGTAAATCTATTTCATGGCCTTCCCTTTGTGAACTCTGTGGGGTGAAAACAGAGCCCACAATGCCCCAAGATGTCTTAGAAGCATTGCTTCTAACGTGAGATTCCCGGAGCCAGGCAGCAGCCTCATCCCTCAGTGCCTACCCATCTGCTATGGCTTTCTATGTGTTGCCCTGCCCTCTTTAACTACTCCAAACTCCTGGAAGTTTCTTTCAGATTCCACTTCTTTTCCATGCCCTAAGCATGAGCTCCTCCCCTCCTCTATTATGAACCCAACACGGTCCACCCTAGGCTGCCCATTAGCATCCACCACCTTCCGAGCTTAAAAAATGATACTGATGCCTGCTGTATTAGACCTCTCCCTGATCTGAATCCCTGGAGACAGGTAGCCCTGGGAGCTCTGCAACACCTCTGGTCACAGGAAGAACTAAGCTCTACTGTGTCTGTGTGAGCTTCAGAAATACATGGCACTGTCTGGGAGAGCTCATCTTTTTCATTCATAGTTCTGCCCCCTCTGCTTCCTTCCTCAGTGTGTCCACAGCCAGGCTGTGGACAGGAAGCAAGGGAGGCATAAATGTACAGAACCCAGGCGCCGCTCTCTAAGAAGTACACAAGCACCCTGCACACAACCGATCAGGTCAGTGGCTCACCTGAAACTTCTGAGCGCAACTTTTTTTCTGGCTAAGCACCACGTGCTGGGAATGCTGTTAATTGAATTAAATTGATATAAATTGCTGTTTGGACTGTGGTAAAAAGCTCATTTATTAACTCACTGCTAAAACTGGCCCTCTGCCCAATGAATTCTCACCTCTGAGTACTTCAGCAAGTACCACGGCACTGCTAACTTGTAATATAAAATAATATTTTGAACACTCTTAAGTGTCTAATAAATACTGTGAGAGAGCTGTTAAATAAACATATTAAATAGGTTAGAACATTTGTTGTATCTTATAAAAGTGAATGTTTCTCTCTCTCTCTCTCTCTCTGTTTTTTCAAAACAAATTTTTCTGTTATAACTCTGGCTGTCCTGGAACTCACTATGTAGAACAGGCTGGCCTCGAACTCACAGAGATTCTCCTGCCTCTGTCTTTCGAGTGCTGGGATTAAAGGCGTGAGCCACCACCACCTGACATAGGGTTCTCTTTCAACTGGAGCTTATTATATGAAGTCAGTGGGTCTTCCAGTGTAAGGCTTTAACCATGTGCCGTGCGACTTCTTCCAGTGTCCTTGTCAGAATATAATAAATGTAGCATTTGCGTTTCATGTAGCATTTGCTTTCATGGTGTCACTGTTGTGTGATAGTCACAGTTACCTTTCACCAGCACTCAGCATTTGCCAGGCTGTGAATGATGTCCATGGACTATATTACATGTTATATACTCCACTACTACCATTTTATAGAAAGGAAACAGGCTGGACAAGGTGCAAAGACTGATCCAGAGCAGAGTTCCACTTTGTGGCCTGGACGCCTTACCACTACCCCTCAGGCGCAGTGCACACAAGCCTGATTCTTAGGAACCCTCTGTGAATGGCTGCTGTTGAGAAGAAAGAAGGATTTTGCCTGCTGGATTTCTCCTGACCCAGTAAGACATCAATCATACTCATTCTTTAATTTCCCAAAGATACTTTGTTAGTTTAAGTAACAGCAACTCGTTCTAGAGACGACTAGAACTAGAGATGCTGAGTGTCAGTCACTGCGGTCACTGTCCCAAAGACACAGGCTCTGCTGCTGCTATTCTAATTTTGTAGGCAGTTAACATGAAACTTAACAACTTTCCCAAGTCACTGGACTAGTAAGTGATAAAGCCAGGACCCAAAACTGGATGTTTTTCCCCCAGAGTCCCCTCTGCCTCCACCATCACTGGTCCATTTATGATCAAAGGGACAAGTCTTTGAAAAATCCCAACACAGCCTTTCTCTTGCCAACTCTTTCAACTCTGACCCAGTGACGTCAGTCTGGAGAAGGCTGGTGTCTACCTTCTCCCTGCCTGTACCCGAGCAGAGAACAGGAATGAGAAGGCACATGAGCCACTATAAATGCCCTATACCACATCCGGCGAGTCCTTTATCCCCACCTGCATTTCTCTAGCAGTGTGCCCTTTGTCCCTGTTGAAGCCAACCTCACCCACAGTCTCCTCCCCATTTCAGGAGGTGAAGGTCCCAGCTACTTTACAACATACACCAATCAGAAGCTAGAAGCTGGCAGATTGATAACTCTCAACTATGCTTGCAGCTTACACACCTGGCCCTGTGAACAACGCTTCCTTCATTTTTTCCTGTATGGGATACACCATCTTTCTTCCTAGGAAGCAAACGCTATTCTTTTTGTTAGGGAAATTTCTGACTTCTCAAGAACCTTATTCTGAATGTTTGTTGATTTCTTTTTCTCTGGATCCTTTCTGTCATTTAGACGTGCTCAAGATGCTTGTCTAGAAACAGCACAATGCTGAGAAGACAGCTCAGTGGCAGAGTGCCTGCTTCACGTGCACAAGACCCTGGGTTCAATCCTGAGCACCTAAGGAAACACACAAATAAATAATCGATAAAATACATTACGGGCTGAGGGTGTGGCTCCGTGATAGGGCATGTGTGAGACCCTCAGTTATATCCCCATCACCAGAAAACACACAAATCTACCCAAGATCATACCTCACCTTCTCCCTTAAGTCCAATGCATGGATTCATTGGCCTTTACAGAAGTTATGAAACTTGCTTTGAAATACCTACCTCCAGCTTGCAGAGTACCTTATCTCTACTCTCCTGTGCCTCTAACTCCATTCCAGTCTGCTTCTAGAGATGTCTATCTGTCTATCTATCTATCGATTAAATATAAAACAAACCCGGTCACAGTGGAAGCGTATAATGGCTTCCTAGTGGCTTTGGCACCAGCTTTTGTATTTAGCCTCCATGCAACGCTCAATCTAATCGCTGCACAAGTTCCTCGGGTGCATTGAGCACATACTCCTCTGCTCTCTCCATCTGGAACACTTGTCCAGTCCCTTCCTGCTAATCTTGGTCTTTTCTCCTAGGACCACATCCTAATCCCAGGTAACTGGTCACCCGATATCTGATTTCTACCATTATATACTAATTTACAGTCTCTGGGATTAATATGATACGGTCATAAAGTATGCTGTCTTCTATTGTCTGGAGTCATTAACATAGCCTAATTTATTCCTTAGGTTTAACTATATTACTGCATGTATTGAGAGTTCAATTTTTTTCTTCTTTCTTTCTTTTCTTTCTTTTTTTTTTTTTACGTGTGTGTGTGTGTGTGTGTGTGTGTGTGTGTGTGTGTGTATCATAGTACACATGTGGAAGTCAGAAAACAGCTTTCGGGAGTTGGTTCTCTCCTTCTATCATGTGAGTTCCGGGGATGGAACTCAGGCTATGGGGCTTGGCAGAAAATGCCCTAACCCTCTGATTCCATTTGC
Source organism: Cricetomys ansorgei (assembly GCA_026225945.1). Classification (NCBI taxonomy): domain Eukaryota; kingdom Metazoa; phylum Chordata; class Mammalia; order Rodentia; family Nesomyidae; genus Cricetomys; species Cricetomys ansorgei. Next base: position 14,125,304 of record JAMJFZ010000716.1, on the reverse strand, counting down.
CAGCTCCAAGAGTTCATTCTCTTTTATTGTAGAGATATATGCCATTGTATGGATGGTCAGGTGGCACATAAATCAACGACAGACCACATTTATGATAGTGACCCTGTAATAGTTAGTTTTAATTGTTAACTTGGCAAAATGTAGCATCATTCGAGAAGAGAAGTCTCAATGAGGAAATGTCCAGATCAGTGGGTCTCAACCTTCCTAATGCTGAGACCCTTTGATATAGTTCCTCATGCACGGTGACCCCCCCAACCATAAAGTTACTTTTGTTGCCACTTCATAACTGTAATTTTGATACTGGTATGAATCATTATGTAAGTATCTGATGTGCAGATGGTCTTAGGAAACCCCTGTGACAGGATCATTTGACCCCCAACAGGATTGTGAGCAACAGGTTGAGAACCACTGGTCTAGATCATGTAAGCCTGTGGGTAAGTTCATGGGGGATTCTCTTGATTATATTAATTGATACAGGCAGCATCATTCCTTGTGTTTGGATTCCGGACTGTATAAAAGAAGAGAAAAGGAGCAAAGAGTAAGTGTGCAGGCAAGCATGCTCTCCCCCATTTTTGACTGTGGGTGTGACCAGCTGCTTCAAGTTCCTGCTGCCTTGACTTCCTCCCAATGATGGATGATAGCCTGGAACTGCAAGCTAGAATAAGCTCTTTCTATATTAAGTTTCTTTTGTCATATTATTTTGTCACAAAAATAAAAATGGAAAAGAAACTAAACTAAAACAAGTCCCATAAAATGTCTCCTGATGATACCATGGACGTTTAGCTTACATATACACTATGATTTTCACCTAGTGATAAAATTGACTAATGACCTGTTTCTCAGAGTGGACTCCACTGCTCAGCAAAGTATCATACCATCAGTGACTACGTCTTCATTCATTTCTTGCTAAACTTTTGTATTGTTCCTAGTCTTTGGTTATTTCTAATAAAGCTACTATGAAGATTAGTGCACAAATCTATGAATGCATGATTTCACTTATTTTTTTTTTTAGCAAATATCCAGGAGTACATGAACTTGATCATACAGTAGTTGAACTGGTTGAATGTTCCCAAATCTGTTCACTGGAGCTTCAGAGTGTGGCTTTACTTGGCAGCAGAGTCTTTGCAGAAGTAATTCATTTAGGATGGGGCCACACTGAGTTAGGGTACATACTAACTCCAACGATTGGTACCCTTATAAGAAAGTCAAGCAAAAAGTACAGAGAGACCCAAGGGAGAAGGCTCTGTGACAACATAGGCAGAGATTGTCTTGATGCAGCTATAAGCAAGTGATCGCAGTGGCTGTCAGCAACTATCTGCAGCCCCTGAGCTTCAAGTATTTGAGTCCTGGTACTTCAAATGCATTCCACATGCCGTAGGCCACCCCTGCCTCTCTCCCCTGTGAACAGGGTCAAGGACTCATTCTGCTCCGCCCTCTGTGGTGCAACAGCTTGGCTCACGTGCCCCCCCAGAATTGCTGTCTACAGTGCTCCACTCTTCTCAGTGGTCTGGCTTCTGTGGACTTCCTTGATTGCTGAATTCCTGCTGGGTTTGGGCAGTGGGAAGCCATCTGAGTAGGCAGACAACAGAAGCTCTTTGTTCAGTTAGTTTCTTCCTGGCTAGGTCAGTTGCTCTTAGCTGGTCTCTATCCTTTAGATATCCTCCCTCCCAAGGACTCACCTCTCACTAGACTCCTTATCACCCTGTTCTACCCTCATTCTCCAAGGCCTAGGTGTAGAAATGACACAGGTTCCAGCCAGCAACGTGACACTTTACTAACCTATGTGGGCTTCCTTTGCTTTGCCTTTGTACTTGGTAAATGATCACTCAATTAAATTTTTATTCCAACTACTCTCACCCTTTCTTGCTAAGATCTTGATTCCTTCAATGCTTAGAACAGTTTATTAATTTTGACCCTAACCACAGCCCATGCATTAAGTGAGCTTTAAATGCCCACATTTTTCTTACCTATTTTCATTCACACAATTCAGGTTCCAGACAGTTTTCTCAAGTTTCACATGCCTTCAAAAACTGCATGCCTTTTAAGCTCATCCCTTCCTCCCTTCTAGTCTTCCTTCCCTCCTTCTCCCCTAACCCCATGCTTCCCCCCACCACTACCTTCTTTCTTTCGTTCTTTTCTTTGCTCCCTTCTTTGACAGTGTTAATGATAGTCAAGGTCTAGACCTGGCGTTTCAGGTTCTTGGCCTCACTCAAGACTGAAATAAAAGCCCATACAGATTGATAAGAGCAAAGAAGCTTTATTCAAAGTAAAGCAATGGTACAGATTGAAACTGAATACAGCATACAGATCAACAGAAAGCCACAGCATGAAGACACTCAAGGGCCCAAGTTACTGCCTGGAGTGTCTTTTTATGGAGTCTAGAAAGAGAGAGAGAGGGAGAGGGAGAGGGAGAAGGAGAGGGAGAGGCTGATTACTGTGATGGTGAGCATTATGTTTAGAGGATAATTTACTGTGTTGAAAAGAGTTGTAAAAACAAAATCATCTTAGCTTGTAAGCCCTGGGGAAGTTGCTCTTATCTTGAACATAGCCTGTCAGCTAACCTGCCCAAGATGGATGGCTTCCCGGAGCAGTTGGGCTATTCTTACAAACTGCTGATTGTTGTAAAATCTTTCATGGACTCAGCTGTCCTCACAAGGTAATGGGTCACAAGATGAACAGACTAATTGTTAAATTCTGCTTTTGTATGAACCGCTTGCTTGCTTGCGGGGATGGCTGCAGCATCTGCTGGACTTCTGTTACAAAATCAAGCTTTGCCTGCACCTAACAGGGTCTGGGTTAACTTGGCTCTCCAAAATTATAACTTTGTGGGTTTTTTTTTTTTTTTTCCCTTTAAATTCTTTGGACTAACAGTAGCCAAGGCCTTAGCTAGAAAACGTTCTGGTTTGGTCCTGTGTTTTTGTTTTGCTTTGTTTGTTTGTTTTGTTTTTGTTCTTTTTTTTTTTTTTAAATAAAAAGTCTCTATTTTACTAAATTTAAAACTCAAATCAGACTGGTGAATCGATGAATGGCCCCAGACCCATATACTAAGGGGTCTAGTTTGGGTGGTTCTGTATTTTTATTATAAGATTAGGTGGGTTAAAAATTTTTCCAAAAAGATTTTTCCCCCAGTGGGCATCTTCCTTCTGAGAAGTCATCTTGTTTTAATTCTGTGCACAGCCAATTGTGCAGAATCATAAGAGATTATTCCTGAAAGTTCAATCTGAAGACGGTTTTGCCTTGTTGTACATGAACTCATGTCTAGTTGAGTCCAGATTAGGCTGCCTGCCTTTGTCTTCGTTTGTTGTTAAGTGGAGGAAAACCTATTCTATTGTTCAGAGTGCTGTGTGTATGCATCCTACGTGCAGGCAAGGTCTTGGGCTGCCAAGTGCGTTATTATTATAAGGGGGTCTATGTGTAGCCTAAGTGGGGTGCCAGGATGCTAATGAATCTCTATGCATGTTTGACTCAACAGAAGCTCCTGAAGTGTTCATTAAATGCCTGGGAGTGTGATGCCCAGGATACCCAGAGAGAAGTAAATACAGTCAGTTCCTCAAGATGCTCTCAGCCAGGTAAGATATGTAAGTAAATAGCTAGCCCAAAGTCAAAAGGTTAAGAAAGGCGTAGGCAGGTTACAGGTGCAGATCCTGCCTAGGGTGTTCCTGGAGGGGCCAGGAGACATTCCCAGTGACACAGCACTCTGCAGCCTTGCTCTGAGTTCTGCTTGGAGTCTGCTCTGCTGGCCTGTTTCTCCGCACACACTCACAGCTCCCATATTTACAGCAGGCTAGACTGTGTAAGCACTTTGCATCCCTTAGCTCAGTGGTTCTCAACCTTCCTAATGCTGCAACCCTTTAATATGTATAGTGTGGTAACCCCCAAACATAAAGTTATTTTTGTTGCTACATCATAACTCTAAGTCTGCTACAGAGTGGTGTCTCAGTTCCTAAGACCATCGAAAATATGTGTTTTGTGATGGTCACGACCCACAGGTTGAGAAACACTGACAATGACACGGCTTAGCGGGGCAGTGGGTACTAAGTATTACAAGACAGATGTTCTAGCACTTCCCAAGACCCTGAGGCAGTGCCACCTGTACACATCAAGTGCGATCAAGGCAGAATTACATACAAATGGCTTCAAGGAGGGGCTAAAATCTCAGATGAGGGTCTAATGACCTTCTCCAACCATCTTCTCAGGAAATGTCAGCAGTCCGCAGGCCTCTCCTGATGGCCTTTTGCAAGCAGGCACAGCTGATCATGGTGGCTGTTTTGTTTGGAGGACCTACTCAGAACATCTGTCTTGTGATATCCACCCCCACCCCAACCTCTGCCAACCTCTGCCATTGAGAATCCTAATAACTGGCTCATTTAATACAGTTCTGAGTATCATCGTGCAACTAGCTAATGCTTTTCTCCACATTCTACAGACAAAGGTTTAGGGAAAGCTAGTCACAGTGCTGGCAAGTCGCCACCACCCCACTCCACCACCTGAAAAACCTGACATGGAAGTCCAAGACAAGCATAATGATTCTTTCTCTCAAAGGCTAAAAACCCCTACCATGGATCTCTGCCTCAAAGCCATAATGTTCTGGGAAGACATGAAAAACGGTAGCTCTTTTTGAGTCTTGAATGTTGAATAGGATATTCTGTGTCATAGGCCAGGAAGCTGCCCTCACCTCTCTTCATTACACTAATTGCTCTGAGGATGAAATATGACTTGTTTCCCTCTCTTTCTCCTCCTCCTAGTCAGAGCGCTGCCACTTTAGAATATTATCTGCAAGATCACGGAAGGCTCCCCTGCCTCATTATACAGAGGCTAAAATCGAGACCGAGACCATAGCAAGGAAAAGACTTAACCACGCTGCCTCACTTCCCGGGCTGCCTGGTGGCTGCCCTTTGTTCCATCCAGACACAAGTCCTCTCGTATAAGCACTTCCTTCCAGCCTTTGTTTCTTACAGCTGCCTGTGCCCACCGGCCTCTACCTCACCCTCCTGTGGCATCACCTCCAAGACACTCCAGTTCCTTCTGTCTCTCTCTCTCTCCTTTGTTCTCACTGTCCTGCTTCTCTCTGGAGATTAACATCAGCAACCAAACTGTTACCTAATTAGGCCCGGTGCAATGCACCTGTCTGCCACCTGACGCCACTCAGCTTAATCAGGGCCAAATCTCCCCACCATAGGCAATATTCCCACGGTAACCTGTTTCTGAGGCCAGAGGAGAGAGAGTCGCTGTTGGTGACTGCAGACTGCATGGTCTGCTGTGCTCAGGAGGTACCTTTTCTGTATATTTTCAAGTATAGATTCTGATTTCTACATATACTGACATGGTATAGACTGGATGCACACACTGGGACTTCTCTCCTCCCCCTCTCCAGCCACCTCTTACTCCTTGGGTCTCCTTCCCAGAGAACAGCCAGTCAGTACTTCATCTTTCCTGAAGCCATGCACCTGCTGCCTCCAGCCGAGGACTTCTCAAGACCCTCACCATGGTAGTGCACAGATCTTACTAGCTCATAGAGTTCTAGGCTTACCCCATCCTCCACCAGAGAGCTTCCCAGGCTACTACAGGACTAAGCCTCCTATCTCACTCTGACCTGTTCACTTCTGGCTGTTTCTTCCCGGCAGAGGCTTACTGAGTTTGGCAACTGTGGTACCTGTACTTGTGGGGCTTGTAACTGACAATGCCTAAGAAAGATATGTCCTCCAAGATCCTGTCACGTGTCCTCAGTACCCCCACCCCCACCCCCAGATTCCCTTTTGCTGTCTTTCATCTTCTTATGTTTTAGCATCTAATGCCTTGTCTGGTTGGGATGGGTCTTGTATTAAACAGCTCTCCTGTGTATTGAATGCTTTTAGTGTAGTTAATGCTGGTGAGGGGGGCAGGGCAGTTAGAAGGATGGTATCTGGTCAGGGCTTGGGATTGTTGGTGTTTTGTGTTCGTTTGATCTTGTTTTCGTCCTGATAATCTAGTCAGTGTATTTTGTTAAGGAGTAACCGAGATCCAATCACTCGCGTTTCTGACTGGGTTCCTCAGCTCCACAATGCAATATTTGATTAGATAAAGAGGATCTAAGGAAACAGAAGCCTGGGTGTATTTTAAATCAAGATAAAGCTGAGTATTTGGAAGTGCCTTCTGGTTATGCTGGGGTGCTGTTGGAGACCAGGAAGGGCCCCTAGGTGTCTCCTGTGCTCCGCATTCCAGAGGCATCCCAGGCCCGAGTTCACCTGGCAGCCCTTTTTACTTCTCTGCGGGCAGCCAAACCCTTGCAAATCCAGACTGCAGATTTCTTCTGGAGAGGATCAGCCCGCTCATCCTCAGGGCCCCCAGCAAACCCGAGGAAGAAGGTTGGGGGGAGGGCAGCCACGCTGCAGCCTCGGCCCTGCTTTCTTCTAACCCCAAAGGCAGGAGTGTTTGGGACTGCACAGGGCCCGGCCCCTCTTCCTCCTCCCTCCCCAAAGCAGAGTGGGCAGGGCGGAGAAAACTCGGCTATTTGCGTCTCCACGCCCAGAACCCCAAGTGTGCACACTGTGGCGACAAGGGAGGCGAATACATCTCCAGGGCTCCCGGGGTGGTGTGGACCTTAAGAAGGGTGTGAAGGCTGCTCTCTTGCCTTCTGCAGCTCAATCCAGTACAGGAACAGGATTGTGGCTCCCGTGGGCGCCACCTTGAGTGCCTGATGGTGCAATGGTTAGCGATGCTGCAGCTGTTCTGGCTGCAGCTGGTGCTGCTGGGGCCGCACGCAGGCTACACCCAGGATTTGACCCTCACCCAGGAACCGGTCCTCGAGTGGCGAGGTGAGTCTCCCCAGCGCCGGGGTGGGGGCAGATCCACACTTGGATGTCAGGGTCAGGAAACGGGTAGAGATTGAGCAAGAAGAGCACGAACAAGGCAGAGTTTGTGTTGTGGTCGCTTGTGTACTGTCCCGGGCGGATGGGACAGACCCGGCCCGCCTGTTCCTTCCGCACATCCTTTTGGCCTCGGAATTAGGGCGTGGAGGGTGGGGGGCAGGGTCTTGGTCTCCAGGCTTGCAAGATGTACGGGACTTAGGAGGGTAGGAATAGCTTCAAAATGCAAACTTTACAAGAGCTGTTTAGGAGGGTCACCTTTCAGATAAAAACTGACAAAAGGATGTCTCATTTCGTTCCCTCCCAAAGCGAGAACTTGGCTCCCTTGTGTGTACAACGTTCTACAGATGACCCCCAAACAGGCTTGTCTGCTCCGCCCCTTGGGGGGGCAGGGCACTGCGTCCTTTTAAGGTCCTCAGAGGGGTGCACCGGCGATGAGACTTGTAGAGACACAAGCTACTCTCTGCTCTTCGGTTTCCCTAGGCTGAACACTGTCTCTATAATAGTCCTGGGACCACTGAAAAAGTTACACAGCTCAAAACACTTGCACAAACTGATAAATTCAGCGTAGGTTTGAGCACCAACCACATTCAATAAGACTCACAAGTGAACATACACGTAAGGAAACCCAAGGAAAGATCAATGTCCTGAAGTACCAACTCATGACGGGTCTGCAAGACTTCAAAGGTGTGTCCAGACCGCATGACTGCGTCTTCATAGAGGGCTAGTGGGTGGCCTTAAAACCAGAACAAGCTTCCTAGCAGCTCTATCCACTCAGTCTTAGGAATACATTTGGAGAAGAAGCATAAAACATGATTTAATTCAGATCTTTGTTCTTTTATTTTCCCTTCAACATATACACACATTTTTTAAGATATTTTTTTTTTCCTGGGCTGTACTTCTTTCTAGCACTCTCCAGAGGCTTTAGGCCCACCCAGGCTAAACCACACCATCCCTCATTCTGAAGCAGCCACAAGTCAGAAACGTTCTTAAGGTATTGTTCAGTTAAGTAAAACTCACTCTAATCACACGTGCACAAACACGCAAGTCCTGCAGTTGGCTGCTTTGCATCTCAGCATCAGAGTCCGTGCCTGGGCTTAGGTGCCAGGGAAGGGCAGCAGCTTGTGAGACATGCTGGGTCTGAGCCACATAAGACATGCTGATGATCAGGGTCAGCACCCACCCTGAGCTAATCCTTTCTATATTTGGCAGGCTCAAATCCTGGCCCCAGATAGTGGCTAACAAAGCCTTCTTTTCCATAATCAAGGACATTTTGAAAATTAGAATCAGCAGCTCCCTGCTGTACTCTCCAGGTGCAGCCTGCAAATCTGGAGTTCAACACTGTGGGCACAGAGAGTCTTCAAATGCAAACCCTGCAGTGGATGTGCTAAAACTACAGGCATCCTGTACTTACTGTCACAGACTCCCTTCCTGACCCCATCGCCCGCACCAGTGGAATTACAAGTGCATTGTAGACAGCAGCAAGATCGAGTTTTTATTAGAAAAAAACAAAAACAAAATATTAGTCTTGGGGGAAAAAAAACCTGAAACGGTGTCTAGTTCTGTCCTAGGGTTTCTATTGTGGTAAACACCGTGGCCTAAAGCAACCTGGGGAAGAAAGGTTTATTTCACCTCACAGAGAGAAGTCAGGACAGGAACGCAAGGGAGACTGGAACCTGGAGGCAGGAGCTGATGCAGAGGCCACGGAGGAGTGCTGCTTACTGGATTGCTCCCCATTGCTTGCTCAACCTGATTTCTCACAGCACCTGGGACTGCTAGCCCAAGCAAAGGAGGCTGGGCTCTCCCCCATCGACCATCAATCAAGAAAATGCACCACAGGCCACTCTCTGGGTTTATTTTCTCAATGAGGTTAGATCTTTATGAATGACTCTAGTTTGTGTCCAGTTGACATAAAACTAGCCAGCACAACTAAAGTTCATATATTCAAATGCAGGAGCCAAGGAACAGCTAGCTATCTGTGTGCTTATCAATGCTTTGGGAGACCTCCGTTCCCTACTGCTTCTACACTACATTGATTTATTTACCTTTAGCTGTGATTGACATCCAGCTACTAAGTCATATACCTACTAAGAGTGGATATACAGCAATGCGTAACAGGTAGCACAAGCCATATTGTTCTGTGCATTCCAAGTATACCAGCCCTGGGAGGCAAATGATACTACGTTGTGCTGACTTTCCAATCATTTATCAGTAATCTTTATGCGAAAAATCAGTAACCGTTGTGTCATATGGCAGCGGGGATCATTGAGCGTCAAAGCCAGACTGAAGTCAAACACTAGATATGATATTTACAAGATCTTGAACACATTCCTTAGTCCCTATGCCTCAGTCTCCTCCTTGGAAAACACAGAGCCTCATTTTGCATGTGCTGTCTTTTAGCCGTTTAATTATCATGGTGCCCTCTTCCTCCAGCCACCCCAGGCTATTCTGACAGTTTGGCAACCCTGTATCAGTCATTTCCTATTCTCAGCTCATGGGCACATCCTGTCCTCCGCTTCCACGATGACTAAACCAAAGGGCCTTTTGTGGTTGACTTTCTGTCCCTGAGTTCTTCTAACATGCTAAACCTTGATAATAGTGCGTTCTGGTTAGTTTTCTGATTCCATGATGAAACACTCTGACTACAAGCTTAGGAAGGGAAGTGTTTATTTGGTTTACACGCAGGTCATAAACCACCACTGAGGAACATCAAGCTGGGATCTAAAGGCATGAACCATGGAGGAACACTGTTGCTGGCTCAGGCTGGCTGAGGCTCACACTTATGCTCAGCTAACTTCCTTATAAGGCCCAGGACCATCGTCCCAGGAACTGGTATCTCCTATTGTGGGCTGGACCCTTCTATATTAATTATCAATGGAGAAAATCCCTCATGGACATGCCCACAGACCAATCCAATAAACGCAGTTACTCAACTGAGACTCTTTTTGCGGTAATTCTAGACCATGTTGAGTTGTCAAGCTGACCACTCACATACTCCAGAAACTGGGAAGGAGGGCAAAGGGAGAAGAAGGAGGGAGCAGAGCATCCTGGAGAAAGAAAGGCAAAGTTTTTGCTAAAGGAAATTAACTGAGAGTAAACACATTTTGAAGCTACACTGAAGGTTAACAGCCATAACTGTAAAGTGGCCCTGAGAGCACAGTGCGAATCTCCTCCACGGTGTCAGCCCCCACCAGATGCTCAAGTGTACTCCGCTCCGTCAGGCTGGGGAGGCTCTTCTGAAGAATTAGTGTCAAGAAAAATGAGGGTGTCAGTGACTGTGAGGTCAATATCTTGACCACGGGTTCTGTCTAAAGAAAAGAAAGTGAAGAGGCTGGTGACCGGGAGAGGGATGAGGAATGGCTGAAGGCCTCCCTGGTTTCTATCTGATAAATGCTCCATGTTCTTTCCCTGTGTGGTGGATTTGGGCTCGTCCAAAAGCAATCCCCAGAATGTGTGTTTATTGCAGTACAGATTGTTGGTTTGGGAGGCAGTTTTAGGAAGCATGGGAAGAGAGAGAGGAAATGAGCAGGGAGGCGAAGAAAGCCCCTATGGCAACCGAGGCTCGATCTTACAAGCTGTGGTATTTTCCACCATCACCCCCACCCCTTATTGATTGTCACTCCCGAGACGTTAATTCTTGGGTGCTTCGGGCCTGTCTGAAACAGCTGGGTAGAAACACAGTGTTTTCGTGCAGCACTTGCCTGCGGGTGAACAGCACCAGGTTAGAGGGTGAGCACAGAGCCAGCGGCATCGGCCACACACCCCCATATCGGGGACATAAAAACAGGAGTGTTATGACACTGTCTCCAAGAAGCCAAGAAGCCGGAGACAGACACAGAAACACAGACAACTGCAAAACAGGACCGGTGTTCTGACAATAAGCAATGAGCAGCGTGCCGGAGGGCTGCAGAGGAGGGACTGGCCTGCAGAGCTGGAGACCCGCCAAAGGACTCTTTGTACAATGGGTAGGGAGTTGGCTTACCGGAAAAGGGAGCAGGGTATTCTGCGTGAAAGCCACAGAACATGCATCAGCAACGTCAAAGTTCAGTGAGCTGAAAGTTCCTGACGAGGCTCTTTTATAATCAAAGACTGTTCAGGTCACCGAGGCAAGTGTGGGGCTCATTGTAAGTGTCCCAGAGTCTTATGGAGACTCAAGAACACGAACCACTGGAGTGAAGCACACGTCCTCCCCAACACATTCCACCCCTTCATCTGGAACGGTAAGGTTGAACTAAGTTAGTCCTAGCAAGGAGCATCACATTTGAATTAAAAAGCATGGTTACTTTTTTTCTTTTAAAAATGAGTGAAAGGCTATGAGAGAAGTTCGAGATAAGAAGGGTAGCATGCAATGGAACGTCCCAGCTTGGGAGACATATCAATTCTGGATAGTGGCCAAGCGTGCGTAGCTCCCACAGCATCCGCGGGAGATGTGATAGCAGGAGTGGGAAGCGGAAGTCAAGAAGCCGACTGGCCAGAGCCTAGCGTTCGCAGGAGTACTTCATACCGCAGTGCACAGTATACGTGGAATGCGTGTAACTAAATGTTTCATTTTTAAGATACCCTTGTCCAATACATCTCACCATTTTTTTTCTACTCTCTACTAATTTGTCTATTCTATAGTGGTTATGATACTAAATTTATTCCATGAGCTAAGTTAATAGGCCCAGCCTTCAGTAGGCGAAGCCCTGGGCTAGAGAATTGATATATCTTTTTTTCCGGAATCACTGTGAGTGTGAGGTAAAGCGGTCCAGTGCAGTAGACTCCAGTGGAGGAAGAAAAGAGAGATTGCCACCTGGGAGAATTTTCTGGAAGAGGAGGATGAGAGCCACATTCCAGAGGCCACAGTGGGGAAGAGTCATGGCTTTGACATTGTCCCATAGGACCATTTCTGATACGGAGGTTGAAATGCCCTCTTCACTGATCCAACACTGGAGACTCTGTGGTTTACATGCACCACCTTGAATCTCATTACACCGAGGTAGGTAATAGCAATATACACCTTCCTACAGAGGAAGCTAGGTTAAGTAGTTTGCATCCACAGGACTTACAGAGCAGGGCCTAAGCTTAGTCATCTGTGGGTTATTTCAAAAGATTGCTGGATGTACCTCTATGACCCCATGACCTAGTTCAATCTTTATCTTGCTCAGTACTTGGAAGATGAGGTTCAATTTAGCTGTAGGATGACCAGCAGGTCTTCTTATTTTCTGCAGCTCCTCACTCTCAAATTCCACATGGACAAGAGAATTTTTTCATAAAGCAGAAATGTGCAAATCTATTGATTTACACATCGTTCTAGGCAACACCGGTGCCCTTAGGCAATGAGCCATTCTTCTAATCTGGAGGTTGAGAATTTAAGCAAAAGCATGACCAGACTGGTTTAACTGCTTTCCCTGGCCACATTATCACTCCAGCCCTCTGGACCTCATTTCTCCCATCTCTGCCCATCATTTCTCAACTTCTTTCCCTTCATCACTTTCTTGTTACACCTCCTCTGATTGGCTCTTTACCTTACCACTTACTTTGCACATTAGCACAGATTTCCAGTTTGCCTGTTCCTTTTAACTCTTCATCATTAAGCTTCTAATTTCATTTCCCATTGGTCATTATCAAAGTATCAGGTGCCACCCAATACAGGATCCAAGCCAATGACTAGAAAGGTTAAGTCACATAGGGAGCTCAGGTGTCTGCTTAGTTCTTCTTCTTTGACCTGACAATTCGCTCATTTATCTCAGGTGTCCTGAAACAACAGGGATTTTATGCTCTCTTCTAAATTCATCCCTAGCTAGTAAATCCTCATTCAGTCTATCAAAGTTAGACATCTACAGAACATTCCTTCCATATGCTTCCAGGAACTGTCCTTGAAAGCCTTTTAGGAGATGTTCCAGTACATAGCTGAGACTGAAATTAAAACAGATATTATAATGTGTAAAAAGAAACAAACCAAAGTGCACATTAAATACTGGATTAACTATAGAATTTCTATGAAGTAAAGCCACTCAAGAAAAATGAGCTCTGTGATAGGTCACTAAATAAAGCAAGAGCTTTCTCCTTTCATGAGTGGTCACATGACTTGTTAATTTACGATGTTTTCCAGGATACTGTCGTTCCAAAGGAAGATGTTATTTCTGCTGTTGAGAGATTGCAAGGATAAAAATAAACAGGAAATTCAAAGCGATTATGTAACTATGAACACTGGTTTGTCTTGTTTTGTTTTGTTTCCCACTGCCCTTACATTCAAAGTTAAGATTTGTTTTCAATCTTATTAATGTTGACACAGCGGCCCAAATAACCAACAGTATCCCTATCAGCAGCCTGTGATGCCAGCCTGGGATGAATCCTAGTGTGCAGATGGGGAATCCAAGGCAGATTCTCTTTTATTTTCAAGCATATGTTCTGTAGCCTGCTGGTCTTTTATCCATAGCACAAACCTGAATTAAAGAAGATCAGGGAAGGATTCACAAGCACGTACCCAGTGAGTTTCTAGGAGTCCTACACTCCGAAGGTCCTTTAGCATATAGTTTAATGCTCTGTGATCCAGGGTCTCAATAATTTTTATCTTTGAGTTTATGTACCTTATGTAAGTCTGATGGACAGGGGACAATAGTCTGGTCTCGGAGGCTTGGGACTCAATTCACCTGGCTTCTCTTCTCTGGGACGGGTTCCTGAGTACCTCCTCCCTGGTACATGGACACAACCACTGCTATTTTGTATCAGGCAGCAAGAACACTACCTGGGGCCTGAGAGTAGACTGCTGGCTGGCCAGCAACATCAGCACATACTCTAGAATACTGAGTGGGAGCTGGCCACCTATGTCCAATCTAGATACTAAGCGTGACTCAAGAGTATTATGGGATAAATAAAATGTGATCCTTGTTGGACTGTGGAAAGGAGAGAGAGAGATTTCTCTGTGGCTAGCCGAAAGCACACGTTTTCATTTTGCACTTGAGTCTGCAAATAATACAATAAGAAAGATGGTGTATTAGTTGCTGTTCTGTTGCTGTCATATATAATACCATGACCAAAGGCAACTTCAGGGAAAAAAAATAGTTTATTTGGGCTTATGGTTTCAACGGCTAGGGAAGCATGGCAGCGGGAAGCCAGGGCAAGAAGCCGAGAGATCACATCGTCAACTTTAAATATAAAGGAGAGAGAAGAAACTGGTACTGGAACACAGCTACAAACTCTCAAAACCATTCCCCAGTAACATGTCTCCCGCAGCACAGCTGCAGCACTCCCACCCCCGCCCCATACGCACAGTGTTCTAGGACCTGGATCTGTGGGGAACATTTCATTATTGATTCAAACCATCACAGACAGGGACTGTTACAGTTTGAATTGTGTCCTCAACACCCAATCATATGAGAGAATGAAAATTTATTCAGAAAAAGAGGTTGTTTGTTTGTTTGCTTTCTAGAGGGAAACAAATTAAAGTGAATTGTCTAGTATGACCCTAATCTTATATAATGGTATCCTCATAGTAAGGGGGATTTGGGATGAAGAAATATGCATAGAAAATGGAAACATGAGGAGACTCAGAAAGACATGGCAGCAAAGGAAAGGGGCTTCTTCCCCCCCAACCTCAGAAGGACCTAACCCAGGCTGACTTGACCTCACCCTTCAGCCTGCAGAACCAGGAAAAAATAAATTTCTGTTCTTTAAGCCACTCCATTTGTGGCAACTAATATAGATATAAACAATAGCCCACCTTAAAAGGTGTGTTATATTTGTTTTCTAGATACCTACCTAAGTTTGCATTAGTTTTTAAACAGGTGCATTCCTAAAGGACTTAAGATAGACAACTCTGTGTAAAGACTTTTGCCCTTGGAGAGGTCATATTGCATTTTCAGAGCCTTTTTTTTTCTTCTTTTCGGTTGGTGGTATAGCTATTTTCTGGTTGCTTACTAGGTTTCAGTCTGTATCATTTTTCCCAGGGCTTTAATATGCAGGCATTTGGGCAGGAAGTTTAACATGTCAGTCTTACTGTGTCTTGCCTTAACTTGCTCTTTGTAAGCATGCTCCCTGGTGACTAAGATGGTATAGTTTCAACACAAGCTGTAAGAAAATAACAGAGCTACAGTGAATAATGATTTCTTACCCCAGCAATGTCTGCTGGGTCTTTCCAGTTAAATGAAGGCAAAATGATCCGGGAATAGGCTGGGGAAAAAAAAAAAGGAAGAGACATGTTCCTAGCTGTTTTAAATCTTCTTAGGAGATACAGAATTATGGCGGAGCCTGGTGGAGGTCGGGGGCAGGGGTGAGAATGGGCCCGGATGGCTGAGACTGTCAAAAGCAGTCTAAATGGTTAAAGCATCTTCAGGGCGTGGTTTCAGGCAATTTGAAGCCGCTCAGAAATGTGCCCAGTGGAGCTGATTAAGCTGGGTTTCATTTTCCACGTCTCTGACAAAGGGTATTGTGTGCCTCCTAGAACCTGGAGCAGTGATTTGGGGAGGTTAGAGAGAAAGGAGACAAGAACATGTGTAGCAGTACACTACAGTCTTTCGCCCTCAATTTAGGGAAGGAGAAAGGAGAAAGATAGAAAGAAATCTTCACTGCTTTTGCAAGTGGCCTTGATATAGAAAGAGAGAAAGGTAGAAATCTTCACAGCCTCTTTTTAGGCTGTCCTAAGCTTGAAGAGGACTAGCGAGTCAAACTAGCATCTCAGCTCATGGTCTGTAAACTCAATCCCTCCAACCTTTGTTCTTTTAGGAATTATCACACTAACAACAGCAACCCAACCAGCACCCACACCAACTCTCGGGGCTTCAGACTTTTTATAACCTAAGCCAAAAGTTCCCATATACCCATGGAACCCATGGACAACCAATCCCCAAAACAAGCCACAGGTGCCAGAACGACTGCACCTAACCAAATTATAGCCACCTGCATCAGGCATTCCAAACCCAACTCGGAAACAACTCTACCACAGCTGGCACGGGAACGGGAACCTAATCCAAACGCCATTTTGTTTTTTTAGAGAAACTAAAATAACAAAAACTTTTTCCAAGTGTTCCTCTACAAACATATAGAGATTTAGCAAGACCAGACCTGTGGGCCTGAGGAGGTGGTGATTACCCAGGTTCACAAGCAGCAGCAGGAAACTGAAGACACCTCAGAGTCCCGGGGACACTAGACTGAGGAAACAGAGTGCTGAGGCAGGAGTTCTGTGGTCTGGGGATTTTTGTTTTTTTTTTGTCTTTGTCTTTGCTTTTTGGTATTTTGCTTTTTTGTTTTGTTTGAGTTTTGGGTGTTTTGTTTTGTTTTTTCTGCACCTAAGTAACATTTTAGTTGATTCATAAAAGGCAATAGACAGGATCCCAAGGGCTTAATTGTTAAGTTAAACATAGGCTCAGATGCATTGAGGTAAAATGTACACTTTCAGGCAGAGAGGCAGGGAAAGAACTGTCCTCCTTTCTCTTCTTCTGTGTACCCATTTTTTGGCGAACTAGGCACAGGCCTTCGCTGTGAGCATGGGAAGGTCCTCGCTTCTGGGTTACAAAGTTACATGGAAGAGAACTGGATTCCTCTGTCACTGAGCTGTGAGGGGAGTTTGCTTCAACAGCTTACAACACTCTTTCGTGCTACAGAATCATATGCGTGCAGCCAGATCTGAGTCCCTGTGTTCACTAAAGGGGAAGCAGACAAACCCAAATCCAGGAAGCGAATGAAGGGGTTGCATCACCAGAGAAAAGCTGCTTACCTTCAGACTAGTTACAAGAAGATGCCTTCCCCCCTTCAAACAGAAATAGTGTCAGAGGGACTGGAGAGATGGGTTGACTGGTAAGAACACTTGGTATGCAAGCATGAGGGCCTGAGTTCAAATCCCCACATGAAAAGCCAGGTGTAGTTACATGTGCTCTTATAACTTCAGCATTTGGCGGGGTGCGGGAGGGGGCAGAAACAGAAGGATAGCTGGGGCTAGTTAGCTTCCAGCCTAGCTCCAGATCAGTAAGAGATTCCGTGTCAAAGGAATATAGTAGAGAATGACAGAGCAGGACACCCGACTCCTTTGGCATCCATGAGCACCAAGTATACGTGCATACACCACACACATATACCATCACACACACACACACACATCCCACATACACACAATGAACTGACTCAAAGAGAAGCTGCAGGCCCCCATTTGAGGCCAGCAGGTAATATCTGGGTGGATGGAGTAAATGAGGCTTCAAACCCAGGGAACTGGGTAAGGAGACCGACACAGTCTCCTGGACACAGTTCACAAGCTGTGACTTCTTAATAGTCCGAAGCATTGCATTTGATGTGAACTGTGCCCTTGAACTTTCCTCGCAGTTGCCTTAGAATAGAGAGCACCTCAGAGGCCAACATTCTCGTGGTGTGGACCAGTTGAATACTAGAGAGCCCTTTGCATGCCTATAATGCCACCATAGTGTAGGATTTCTTTAGAACTCTGTTTTGTTGTTTGTTAAAAATGCAGATACGGTACAGGGAACTAACAGTGCAAACTCACTCTAGCCACTCAATAGGTTCTATCTTCAGGCCGCTGTTTCTAAGAGAAGAGCTGGCTAGCAGGAGACACTAAAGTCAGAGAAAACCAAGAGGGCTCCAAGTGGAAGGGCCTCGAGAGACACTTCCTACAGGTGCCTCCAGTTGGCCCTAGGATTCGATTGTACTTTAACTCTTGTGACTGCATAGTGGTCTTGATTGGGCTCATTTTCTCTGATGGCTAAAGAATTAAAAGGCAGCTACATGACAGGTAACAGCTGAGAAATTCTCAAGCATAGCCAGCGATGATGAAGAAAGACTTTTACCAGGAGTGAGAAAACACAAACAGCAAGCACACAGAAAGACCCTCCTCAAAGTAGGTGCGGTACTTGGGAAACCAGCTCCCCATCGAGGCCTTGGGCTTTCTTAAGTCTTTGAAAGGTCTTCCTCCCCTAATTTATGGTTAGTCAGTTTGAAGAAAGACGGGATAGCTGATATGCCCACCACTGTTATGTTAACACATCCTCGTCTGGCTTTGAGCTTGCTGGGCCAGTCCAGCAGAGGCCCTGCTGGCCAGAGACAAAGCTCAAAGGCCTTTGCTTACAATGCCAAACTCTTGTCTCTGGTCAAGAGGGTGAAGAAGAAGAAGTCAGACATCTTGGAAGTTCACCATCTTTATTACCTAGTCCTGGTCCCTCTCACTATCTGTCTGCTTATTGGGGAGTCTGTCTAGCTCCTAGTCCCTCGCTCTAGCTCCTAGTCCCTCGCTCTGACCTCAAGGAATTGGAAAACATCTGATAGTCATTTGAATACACAAAGCCCAAAACTTAGCCAGTACCTGTCAATGTAAAAACCACAGCTCTCATCTTAAAGGGAATAAAAGATGGTTTATTCTGGATCCATCTTGAGTGACCAGGGTCCAGGGACACAGCTTTAGGTTATTGCAAATTCCGTCTTCCAATGTGGAAGCAATGTCATGAGGTCTTTATAGTTTTACAGGAAAAATACAGTCATAAATCAAGGAAAGTTTAAAATCCATTGGTGGGTACACCAGAGAGGCAGGCACAAGGAGATGGTGGTAGCTCTTCTATAGGCCCAAGATGCTATCCGATGCCATTCTTAGCTCTTGGATTGGCAGAAGCTAATGTTTTGATAAGTTAATAGCTTCTAAGAGGTTTTTATTTTTCTTATTATGAGGTGTCAGATTCAGAGTGGGGCCAGGATTGACTGTTACAGAAGGCTAAAACTAGCCCAAGATAAAGTAATTAGTCTCTGAACCTACAAAATTTCACTATCTCCACAGTACTGAAATTCCAGTCTCTGCAGACACAGAAGCTCCTCTCAGGAGTTGTTTTGTTCACAACTAGACACAGCTTCTTTTCAGGAATTTTTGTTCAGATACCTTTCTAGAATCCTCAAGTAATGTTTAGCTCTGTGTTGCTATAATGAAATAACCAAGGCTTGTGCAGTTATAAAGACATTTATTCCATTTAGTTCACGGCTCTAGAGGTTCAACAGCATGACGCCAGCATCAGCTCAGTTCTGTTGAGGAGAGAGACCATTTCAGATGCACTGCAACAACAGAAGTATGAGTAGGGACCCTGGCAAGGCAGGATATCAGAGAAAGGGGAGGGTCAGTTTTTATATAACAATGCCCTCATAAGACCCAATCAGAATTCCATAAAAAATTTGAATTCTTTCTAAGCATATGGCCTTCAGTGTTCTAATTAATTTGGAGGCCCTACTTGGTACTACCACCTCATATTGCCCTTCTGAGCGCCAAGCTCCCATCACGTGGGCCCTTATGAGACGCACTCATCTTGTATCTGTACTGTAGCACACACCTTTCATTGATAACCCAGTTCTGCCATTTCTTCCCCCTTTGCAGTGTCTGTTTGACTTGCGTATAAATGCCTTCAATATCCAATTCTGGATCACAATTATAGTTTCCAGACTGCTCTTCAGACCCATTCACATATCACCTCATTCCACCTAAATCAGAGCCTCTCTGAGGCAGGAGCTTGGCTATTTGTCTTTTATTGTCTAGGAAACTAAAATGATGCTGAACACATAAAAGGGACACAATAAATACTTTTATTGAATGCTATTGCTATTTGACCCTAGTTTATCTTTTTCTTTTCTTTTTTTTTTCTGAGACAGGGTTTCTCTGTTGTAACTCGGGCTGTCCTGGACCTCACTCTATAGACCAGGCTGGCCTCGAACTCCTAGAGATCCACCTGCCTCTACCTTCCAAGTTCAGGGTTTAAGGTGTGTGCTACCACTGCCCGGCTCCTAGTTCATCTTTTAAGCCACAGCCTCAGCAGTGTCTTGTTCCAAAAGGTCCCTTTCATATAACTAATAATATGGAAGTCTTTAAATAAAGTTCAAGATCTTTATAGAACGACTCCAAAGCATGAAGAAGTCATTCTACATCTGCTGAGCAGATTTAGAGCTAATTTGATCTGAGCACCATGCTGCCAACATTTCCTATATGGCTAGGCTGTCATTGCCCAAAGGCTGACTATTTTCATCATCTCTGAGCTTTGATGACACTCTCTATGTCCAGAGCAACCCTTTGCAAGATTCCTTTGTTGGCCACCAGTGTATTTATGAACTCACCTCCCTGTACTTGTTACCTGCTGCTGGAGGCACTTGCATGGGTGCAAACCCTGCCAGACCTCAGCAGAGGGAACTACCATCATGGCCAGCACCATACTTGACAGTGGAACCCTGAGCATCCCAACTGTGGTGCTATTACGGATTCAGAACTCCTCAGGTGCGCTACTGATAGCACATGCAGATCCTGAACAATCACACATCCCCCACATAAATCCAACACCTGCAGACAGTACAAAAACACCAAGACCTAGGGGGCCTCTCACCCAACAGTGCATAAAACAATTATTTTATACATAACTAAACTTTTACAATACCTCCCTGCTGTTCTGAACACTATGTGACAAGCAGAGGCAGATACCTGGATCTGGTATATAACTGTGGATACTAATATGAGGCCCCTAGTTAGTATTTCTTGAGTGAAAATACGAAGACCGTGGTTCTTTGAAATTCAAGACCAGGATGACACCTTTTACACCTGGCTACCACCACACAGGACTTCTGTTAGGTAAAATAAAAATTTGGCCTTGAGTTAAAAATACCTTTGTCTGTGCCACTCACTCCTGGAGGGCAGCACCCTGACTTAGCTATGCTTCCTTCCATCTACAGGCCCCTAACTCTTCTCTCAGTACATGTTTATTGTTGGGAATTTCAAGTCACCTGCTTCAGCAGCCTATAGACAATCATTTTCTCCTTTCTAAATATTTCGACAGATTGTGTGAAAATAAAGCCTCCGGAGAATGCAGTCCCCAGTCAGTTTTGAACTCGTATCCTAAGACCAAATGGATTTGGAAGAAAAAACAATGAATGAATGAATGGTTCAATTAAACAACTTTTTGCAGTCCTATCAGGCTCTGAACATCATGGGTCTGGATTTATAAGTGGAACTTGTCTCCTCTGCTGAACTCAGGTTCCACCCAGTAATGTTCAGCTTATCCTTCCTGGGCGATGGGTGAGCACATGTACATACACGTTCCCTACGTGGAATGGAGTCCCGTCTACTTCTTACTGACAGCAGTTCAGGGCTTAAGTGTCTTTCTGTGTGATCTATTTTCTTTGTCCTGGTTTTATTTTAATTACTTATGTTCACAGACTCATTTTGAGTGTTATTATAGTAACTTTTGTTTAGCATTGACAAGACTTCCTTCATTACATTAGCTAGGCCAGTTCTTGGGATTCTAGAACACACAGGTCAATAGTACCCGCAGACAGATAGACTAACAATTCCCCGGCCTCCAGACCTGTGCCTCCCCTGGCACCAATGAATGCTTGTTGAATGAGTGAGTGAATGTTCCGCATGCAGCCGTAAAATAATACCCTAGCTTAAGTTGAACATTGATCAAGCCAGCACTCCCTTCTTCCTTCTTAGAAGAGTATATGAGGCCAAAAATTATATATATATTTCTCCTAAGAGAAACTCACAGGTAGAAAGCGAGTACTATTTTGCCTGTGTTCTAAAGGATGTAAATTGGTTTGTAAGTTTCTTCTAGTAATCCATACTTCTTCTCCACCCAAATTTGTAATTAGGAAGGGAAGTACATAACACTTCCCTGCAAGAATAATTCAGGCAGTACTTCATTAATCACTTAGCCACTGTTCAAGCAGAACTGATGTCCTTGACACGTATAATCAATCTTGATTCCTCCCACACTTGATTTCTACCCTTTTTTGAAATCCAACAACTACACACACTAAGGATTAGTGGCCTCTTTGCACATTACAGGATTGTTAGGGACAGCTAATATGTGCACACAGTAGCCAGAACATTGATACCTATGTGGGTCTCCTCATGGTCCACTGGAAGATCATGTTGTCGTTAGTGCCTTCAAGGAGATGAATGTGCTAGAAGCCAGGTGTGGTAGTTCACACCTGTAATCCCAGAGCTTGACTAGCCAAGGCAGAAAGACTGAGTCCAGACTAGCCTACGAAACAGCAAGACTCAGTCTCTAACACATAGATGGCTGGTTGGATAGACACAGAGGAAACACGAAATATTACGATCTGATTCAATTGTGACTTATAGAAAAGTGGCTCGGGTCATTTGTTAGCTTGACTTATTGAGAGATGTGGCGTTTGTTCATGTAGGTGAGCCATGCCTAGTTGTTTAAGATACACCCTGATTCACTTTCCCAAAGCTATGTCTAAAGGAAGCTGGCATGGAGCTGTCTTGTCACTAAGAACTCACTCATCAGCATGGGTCAGGCTTATTGAACAGTATCTTATGCTTTGGGAAGGATTTTAGTGATTATTGGTATGAGCTGACCGTCCCTGATTCTGCCACTCTTTCCAGTTAAACATGTATTGATTTGGAAACTTAAAACATTATTGCTTTCATCTCAAATCCTGGTGATGTACAATTTCTCAGTCTGCTTTTTTTGTTTGTTTTTGTTTTTCAAGACAAGGTTTCTCTGTTGTAACTCTGGCTTTCTTGGAACTCACTCTGTAAAACAGGCCGGCCTCGAACTCACAGAGATCCGCCTGCCTCTGCCTCCCAAGTGCTAGGATTAAAGGCGTGCGCCACCCCAGTCCAGCTTTTAGTCTGCTTATTTGTCCTGCCACCAATATACTGTTTGTTCACGTTACAACTTTTATTATACTTATTTTCTTTTTAAGTTACAATGTATACCTTACAGGCAAAGAACAGAACACGAGGAATCTTAATGAATGATAATTGTACTTGAAAAAGTACATGCACTTAAAAAAGTGAGACAAGGCTTTTTAAAATCTGGGTCTTTGAAGAGTATGTTTCCTCCATGAAGAATGATAGCATGATACCTCAGAATCATTTTGCCCCTGTTGTGTGTGATTAGAACAAAAGTAAAAATAAACTTTCATGGTCATGCTGAAAAATCAAAAAATCTTTGGCAGATGCTCAGAGCAGAACTTCATAATATCCAGCCAGTCTACAGGTCTACAGCGGGCTCTGTCACTCAGCATCAAGAAGTCTGAGGAATGTTACTAAGTCATGCTTACTAGGGTCTTCTCACTTGCCATGGTGGTTTTGTATGATTTGTGCAATAGACTGTCCTTCACACACTTACAAGATTCATAGTGAACATAGCCTCAGTTCATATAGGGAAGATAAGGCTCTCAGAGATCAAGTCATTAGTCCAGAGATGCCGAGCTGGTCTGTGGTGGGTCCACCTGTGTCCAGGCCTCTTACCCACAGTCCAGTTACTCAATGCATCTACATCAGATGCATAAGTCCCAGTCAGTAGACATCAGAGATGGATATACTTGAATATGTATGTTAGATAAAAGCTGAGCTACAGAATGGTCATAGTAAAATAATTATCCTTTATTGAAAAATTAATGGAACTCTGAGCTAGCTAGAAAGCAATTAGTAGATTACAGCTGAAATTAAGGCTAACATTCTACCCAGGCATGAGCAGGTGAAAGAAAGGAAGGGTTGGAGGGAAGGTTAATTATTGAAGTCCATATCATATTGATGAGAGGTGGATTTGATTTTGAAGGACTGTTACTAATAACCACCTAGAGATGGATTTCATTAGGAAAACAAATTTCCTGATCTAAATGAAATCTCCCTAAAACCATTCATTCCCCACCTGACCCCCCACCGCCAACACTCCCTTCTCTTCTGCTCTGATGTATGGTAATCAAAGGATTTTTCTGACAACTAATTTAACTCCCCAAACACATAGTTAGAAGAAAGGTTATCAATTATTAAATGAGGTACGGCTTTCACCTAATACACTGACAATGTTTTAAACAGTGATCGTAAGTGATTTCAGTTACTAAAAATCAACTCTGGGCCTGGTCAGTTTTGGAGGAAACCAAAAGGATTTTCGCCAAAAGGAGGCACTACTCCCTCACTCCCATGTGTTAGGAGGCTCAACCTGCACTATTCCAAAGCTCTCTAAAGCTCTCCCTGTCTCTGCTCTGCCTTTGCCATATGACGCTCACTGCCATAATCCCAGCCATTTTAAGGAACCTGTAATGTCCCTTCAGAGTTTTAAAGAATAAATGGGAAGTACCATGTGATGTGGGAACCAGGCTGAGGGGAGAACAAAAGAACTGGTGGATGTAAGCCGATATTCTGAGATAAGGCCTCTTCAGGGCTTTAAGCGACAGTTGCTGACACATCCAATCAGCTCCAAGCACTTACTCAATTTAGACTGCAGAACTAAGATAGGATTATCACCTTTAAAATACCTGGGAGGAAATGTGTGCTATTAAGTAGGTGGCTGCTAGGCCATCAGGCAAGCAGTGGACATTCCTTCTCTGGCTGGATCCTACTAGCTTTTTCTCAGGAGACTTGTCCAAAGTAGGGAGACTTGAGGGAATATCCCATCATGCCCTGTGCTCTTTTCTACTGCTGCCTGTGTTTCAGGCCTCTTTTGCATCTAGGTATCAGGCCATTGACTGCATACTCCCGAGTCTACTCCTGATAAGAATATCAGACTTTGACGCCTTCGCTCCCCTGATGAATCTAGATAGCAAGCAATGTGCAGGAGCGTTAAGCTCTCCCCAGCACTGAATGCTCTATCGAACAGCTGCAGAGGCATCTCTGTGTGCTTTATTACCTTGTGGTTCTCTGCAGGAATGTGAGGCTAGAGATTTTCGTCTCAATGGCTCTTGACTAAGCTGCCATGTTCCAAACACTAAGGAATTTGTCTGAAGGAGAATAGATTTTAGTGACACCGGGGATACCCAATGTTCCCCCATTGATCCTATGCATTATTGTTTTCTGTTCAAGTGTTATAAGAACTTTGACTGTCAGGAAACTCCTTTCATCCATGCCCAGGGCCCTCTTAGATCAGTGGTCTCCCATTATTGCCAAAAAGGACTCTTCTGCTTCCCAGGAAACTATTTTGTGCAAATGAAGACTATCTAGTGGACTCTATCCCCCAACTACAAAATGACTGGCAGCTGTGAATTATCACAGCTTAGCTACACACCCTGGGATCATCATAACCCTAGCTAATTATATATGAAAATTGCATACCATGACTTTCATTTATTCTGTTACAGATAAACGAATTTTCATTATCCAGAGCGAGAGCCTCAAGACATGCATTCAAGCAGGTAAATCTGTCCTGACCCTGGAGAGCTGCGAGCAGCCAAACAAGTACATGCTGTGGAAATGGGTTTCAAACAACCACCTCTTTAATGTAGGAGGCAGTGGCTGCCTCGGCCTGAATATATCCAATCTGGAGCAGCCATTAAGCCTTTATGAATGTGATTCCACCCTCATCTCCTTGAGATGGCACTGTAACAGGAAGATGATCATGGGCCCACTCCAGTACAAGATCCAGGTGAAGAACGGCAACACTGTGGTGGCCTCATGGAAACAGCTCCATAAGTGGATTGCCTACATGTCCAGTGGGGGAGACATTTGTGAACATCTTCACAGAGGTAAGACTAGTCACAGATATAAAGAATATGTAAATAGTATTTCATAGGGTATATATATATATATATATATATATATATATATATATATAGTGTGTGTGTGTGTAGAAAGTATAATTTTATCATGTAACAGGAGCACATGGAGCCTGCCATGTCAAGTGACTCTTGGGAAATTTTTAAAAATTTAATAGCTTCCTTGCCTACATTAAAAAGATTATTGGAATCTTGGAATGGATGTACTAAGTCTGCTAAAGAGATGGTAATCTCAGAATTTAAAGACATTGAAGGAAAATATTAAACTAGCTTTGGGAATCAATACAAAGGAGAAGAACCAACAAGATGGGGAAGAAGTAAAAACAGAAGAGAAGAGATTTAAAGGGAAGGCTTTCGCACTGACAGGTATAAAGCACCCACCTTGGCATCACTCCTCTGACTGTGGAATCCCAGCCCCACCTGTGGGGAGTGTCTCTGGGCACTCAGATGCCTCCTGAGCCTGTTGTCATCTATGTGACAGCCATGCTACAAGGCGCTGGAAGATAAATGGCACACTATTGTCAAGGGCTATTTGTTGTGTACCAAGCATGGATTGTGGGGAGGCATGATTTATAGGAGGACTTTCATTTTCCACAGTTCTGTTACTTTGTGGCATTTTTAAACAGAAAAAGAATGGAAGATACAAAAACAAAGCTACACAGTAAGACGCAGACACCTGTGCTCTGTCCCTCCACAGTTCCATCCATCTGTGTGCTCCTTCATCCATCTGGCACACGATTTCTTTCCTTAAGCACTGACTATTGATCAGACGCAGTGCTAGGCACCTTGTGTACAGAGGCAAAGACAGATTTGATCCTTCTCCTCAGGGCGGTAGTAGGTAAGACTAAAAATCCCAAGAGTACCGTACTAGTCATTAGAAGCACACCAAGGAAGTCCTAAGTCCTGAGGCAAGGCCTTCTGCTGCCTGTGTGAGTGAGGGAAGAGTCAGGGCGGAGATTAAGACATTTTCTGGGCTTGCATGCTACATTAAAGCCATGCTGACAAGCCTACAGTTCTCAGGAAGAACTCGATGCTTGCTTTGTGTTAGCATTTTAGCTCTCTATCCACACTGACAATGCACCCAGCAGCCCATGCTTCTGAGTAGAAAACAAGGGACAAAGAGATAAAAGGCTGGGTCCTGAAATACCTCTAATTCCTATTTTAAAAAAAACAAAAAACTGGCAATGTGTTGTGAACTCCGTCCAGCCCCTGCCAATTGTGAGATGATGTGGAAATCTCCACTGCTGATCTTTTTGCCTAAGACATGATGACTTCATTGAATATGGCTTGGATGCCCACATCATAGAAATCATCTTCTGAGTCCTGAATGGTTTTGTTGATTACCGCAATGGCCAAGGATGATGGATTTTTGCAATATTCTGAGTAGGCAGTCAGCAGAACCGTGCTGCATGACAATCTTGATAAGAACAGGATAGAAACTGGTCAGGTGGCGTGGGGTTCTGGGAATCTCTTTGCGGGAGGTCTGGGATGCCAGAAAAGTGTTGATTTCTGTTCTTTTTCATCCCCTAAGAGAGCAGCTCTGCCTAGAGGCTACAGGTAACTGCCTGACAGAGACTGGGAGGAGGCACCTGGACCCCTTGTGGTTGGGCCAACCGGACTGACCAGTTCATGTCCGTCCTCTTACCTCAGCCCAGTTTCTGCCATTTAAAGGACCTCAGACTGGCAGCCAAATGGTACCCTATTTCCTAGGAGATTTCCCATAATACATGTGTCCCCCACCTCCTCCTTAAGCCCTCACCCATGAATCTATAATAAATTTCTGAAGATCACCCTCTGCAGTCCACAAATTCCATTCCTTGACTTTACGAGACAAGCTCTTTCTGCGAGCAATGGCTTAAAGTAGCTTTGCTGGCCACTTCTGAGAGCCTAGTTCCCCCAGAAGGACTCTTCCATTATCAAGGACACCCTGATATTCCTGGGTATAGAGGCTGACTCACCCGTTAGCCCACTCTACTCTCTCTCCATTCAGACTGGGTCACAGTGCACCCAGTGATTTGTTTGTTTTTTAAGAAGTCTTATTTTTGTCACTTGCTCCTTAGAAAGCTGCCAGGGACTTCCCATCACCCCCAGAATAAAGACAGATGTATATAACAGCAATCTGAGGCACCACTTCCTGGAGTCCACTCCGGGAGCCTCCTTCATTCTACAAGCACCCCTTTCTTCAGGTCTTTAGATTTGCTGTGCCTCTGCTGGGACAATTCCTTTCCCCAGACTAGCATCCTTCATCCATCTCTTACTCAAAGCGGTCTCCCAACGACCACCCAATCGGGGCCACGCCACTATACACACAATCTTCTTAGCCTATTTCATTTTCCCCTGACATTTATTATTACCTGAAACTATATGATTGTGTATTTGCTATCACTTATTCTTTCTCCACCAAACCAGCTTGTTAACAAAAAGGAACATTCACTACTATATTCCCGGTGCAGGGTATAGTAAATGATTAATAAGCAGTTATTTTTTAACTTTAAAGGATGGATTTACTTATTTATTTTATGTACGAATGTTTGGCCTGCACGTGTGTACATTTACATGTATGTAAATGGTGTAAACCTGGTGCCCACAGAGGCTGAAAATACCATTGTATCCCCTGAAACTGGAGCTATGACGTTTGTGAGTCACCACATAGGTACTGGGAATTGAACCCAGGTCCTCCGCAAGAGGAACAAGTACTAAAAAACATCAAGTACCCCCCCCAATATCTATTGGCTGTTGTGAATATTCCTTCCCTTGGGGGGGATATAAACAACATACAAGGTCATAAGATCAACATAAGAACAACATTATAAGTTCCCAGTGACAAATCAAAGGTGAAGTCCACCAAAGTTAACCCCGAGGAAGTAACGAGGAGGCTTACTTGCAGAGCTTGGGAGGGGCTGCGGGTGTGTGAGCCTAAAGCAGCCGTACTGGATGTTCTTTGCCCAGCATGAGTGATAGCCCCCCAAGGCTGCATAGATGAATCTCTCTCCCTTTAATCTTCCCCACTATGTACTCTACTGTCTCCTGGAATCTCTCAGGCCACTTACAATCAGGACAAATTTGTGTGCAAGTGGCTGGGAGGAGGGGCACAGCTAGATACTCAAATGAGAGTCCTGTGGCCTTCCTCGTGCTTTCCTTCCATGGGGAATGTCCACAGTCCACAGCCCCACTCACGATGATGCTTGCACAACTCATCTGATGACAATGGCAGCTGTTTTGCTTGGAGGACTGTGTTCAATAACATCAACCACATGAATTAACAGATGCTTAAGAAGCCGTCGGAGTTCAGACAGTGATGGCTGATAGGAGACTGGCAGACACTTTAAATTTATTTTTCCATTACACTTTCTCTTCTCATTCATTCACAAATTTGTATGCTGCTGTGAGCAGTAAACCAACAGCTAGGTAAACATAGAAACAAACCATTTGCCACTACTTCAGTGCACACTAGACAGTGAGGCCCCGAGGGCTCACGGGGCTCTTAACAAGTGCTTGCCTGTGGGAGGGTTTCAGCCAATAAAAATGTACTAAGAGATGACGCTTTCCAAAGAAGAAACTGACACCGTATTTGACTGTAATTTTTTCCTCCTAGATATTTATACAATCAAAGGGAATGCCCATGGGATGCCTTGTGTGTTTCCCTTCCAGTACAACCATCAGTGGCACCATGAATGCATCCGGGAAGAGCAGAAAGAGGACCTGCTGTGGTGTGCCACGACAAGCCGATATGAACGAGATGAGAAATGGGGATTCTGCCCAGATCCCAGTAAGAATAAATACATCTCTATATGTCATGTATGAATCAAGGATGATTGGAAAGTTATCTGTAGCAAAAGACAAACACCAGGGTTGATGGGGTGATGTCTGAATAAGCGCTCTGATTCCATCAATCTAGATCCTGATTTGAGGTTTGTTTTTGACTTGAAGAGACAATTCTAATTCATAGTCCTTTCCCCCTCTACACTCAAAGGATGCTAACTAGCCTTTCTTCATTAAGCTTTGTGCATAAAGATGATTTAACTGGAATCAAATTATAATTTTCTGTGATCTTGCCAATGCCAGCTTCCCAGCAGGGTACTCCCAAACAACCAGAATGCAGATGAAACCCAGCCGTCCTTTCAATCCACTGCCTCCTGTGAGCTGCCATAATGTCTCCACATCCAGACCGGTTGTCTTGTCCATTGTCAAGTCCAGACACCAGCCGGCCACTTGATAACCCTCCTGTCCCATCCCAGCTGCCCTCATTGCTCATCAACAGTGAGATCCCATCTTGACTTCTGACTTTTCCAATTCCTCTGCTGTAGTCTCAAAACCTTTTCTTGAGTTCTTAACTGCATTTCCAAGGTCCAGTGACAGCTATAATGTTCTATTTTTTTAAGTTACGCTTGATTATTATTTTTTATGTAATTAAACGACCTCCTATTGTTCCTAAGTTTTGAGGAATTCTTTTGCCTTCTGCTTTCTGCGTTCTGTTTCCCTCGTGTTGGTTCTCGAGACTCAGAGAATGTACCACCTTCTCACACTGCATGTCTGCCTCCTTTCCATGCATACCCTAACCAACAATTAAATTTAACTCAAAGGTAAATTAAAGAGATGACCCCAAATAATGTGATTTATAAGCTATCTGCATAGTTATTTTCTAATGTAAGAGCCAGTGTTTAGTAAATAAGAAGTAGCAGTTTTCGATTTAAAAAAAAAAAAAAAAGCAAGAGTCCAACTTCCTCCCAGCAGTGAACCTTTGGAAAGCCCCCACCTCCCCACTTCTCTCCGTCTCTGCTGCCCTCATGACAATATGAAGATCATAGCATTGCCTATTGGGGTTATTGGGGTTATGCAACTCAACAGTGCGTCAAAGACACTGTTAGTAGTGGGGACTCAGTAAGCGCTCATAAGAACTGGCTATCATCTATCTTTTCGGTACTCTTTCTGTTTTGGCAGTGGTGAACCTGGGACCTTTATTAGGCTAGTCAGGCACTGCCTCTGAGCTACAGCTACAGCCTTTCAGCGTTCATTTACGAATGGATGATTTCTCCTCTTTATTGCTGGCTCTGCCACTAGACTGGGTGTAGTAGTGAATGCCAAGAGCTT
This sequence comes from Cricetomys ansorgei, assembly GCA_026225945.1. Classification (NCBI taxonomy): domain Eukaryota; kingdom Metazoa; phylum Chordata; class Mammalia; order Rodentia; family Nesomyidae; genus Cricetomys; species Cricetomys ansorgei. The sequence goes on along the minus strand of JAMJFZ010000716.1, from coordinate 14,094,897 downwards.
TAGAGCTTCGGATGTTTCCCTCAAAGAAGTTGGCTTCTAGGCAAGATGGACAGGCTTGCTCTGTGCCAGAAAGTGCAGACAGTATTCGCTGTGATACACTAGAGTCACCTGGGGGGAAGAGGCCCAGGGGTCCAGGATATGGGACCCAGGAATCTGCATTTTTGACAAGTGTTCGGGTGAACCTGATACAAATATTCCTCACTAGGGAATTCAAAGTATGCAAGTAGTTCCAGGCAATCTCTATCTATACTTCAGGATGACAGGAAGACAACTAACAGCCAACATCATGCCAGGTATCAACCATTCCAAGTGGAGGTCTTAGTGAAGCTCTGTCCTTCACATGGGACTGTTTTTAAGTACAGCCTAAGGGACTTTAAAAAAAGAACCACATATTAATTTACTTTCTATGGTATTTCTATAAAACACCATGACCGAAAAGCAACTGGGAGCTAAAAGGGTTTATTTGGCTTCAGTCCCAATCACAGTCGGTCATGGAGAGAAGTCAAAGCAGGAACCTGAAGGTAGATAAAGCAGGGGTCACGGAGGAACATTGCTTACTTACTGGTTTGCTCCTCGTGGCCTGCTCAGTTTGCTTTTTTTACACAACCTAGGAGCCCGTTCCCAGAGGGTGTCCCCGCCAGTAATGGGCAGGGCCCTCCCACATCAATCATCAGTCAAGAAACTGCTCCACAGACTCATCTACAGGCTACCATAATGGAGGCATTTTTCTCAATTGAGGTTCCCTCTTCCCAGACGGCTAGAGCTTGTGTCAAGTTGACAAACTAACCAGCACAAACAATTTTCTTAAGTTTCCGAGAAAGAATTGTGTCACCATCCCCTGTCCTTGTAGCCAATTTCAACTTTCCCCTGGAAGCTTGGTTTACTCGGGTTCAGAGCTTTTTCACTCCCCGGACTGTTTGTTCAGCTTCCTATAGCTCAGGAGCTTCAGCTGCCCGCAGGGTTCCAGTTCCCCTGACCTTTCACACAACGGCAGAGAGCATGTTTATATGGTGCTAAATTACAGCTCTGTTTCTCTCCCTTTCTTATTACTTTTGGTTCCTGGTGGCCAACATAACTCAAAATGATGTGTTCAAGGAATGGAAGCCAAGAAAGCTGATAGCCCTTTCCATGAGCAGACAAGTAGACAGGACGGAGAGAAGCAAAAGATTCACACTTCTGTGTCTCATCAAATTTCACAAGGAATATTTCAAAATTTCCCATGTGTAAAACACTGGCTGCCTTTAACAAAAGTTGATGGTAAATTAGCAAAATTTAAACTTAACCCATTCATGGACAAACATATATAGTTAAACATTGTCAAAAATAAGCATGATAAAACAGGATCCACTCTGGTTTTTTAGAGGCAAGTCTGGGTCACGCCAGCTCTCCCTGGATTGTATATCTTATAACACGAATTACATTTAGAGATATTTTTGGAATTCTCCCCTCTGGAATGATCTAATTGGTCTTTGAATTTTATTCAGTTAAGATATTTTTGATCAATAACTTGAACGATGGGACAGGATGGATTGTTATCAACAATAATTGCCACCCTCACCGGAGTCCCAAAAATGGATCAACAATGTGTTATGTCTCTCTTCATCAATATACAGAACATACCAAGGCGCTGAGAAGAATGGCTTAGTGCTAGAGTGCTTGCCTAGCATTATTGAGGTTCTGAGTTCCAGCCCTAGAACCCTCCCTTCAAAATGTGAAAAGATCTCCTATAAACAGGAGAAAATATTTACAAATCACTTGCCTTGTAAGGATAGTATATCTAGAATATAAAAGGAATTCTGATTTAGTACAATCTGAGGCATTTCCAGGGGTGGTACTGCCTTCAGTAGGCTTTGCCCTTGTCTTAGTTACTGTTTTATGGCTATGAAGAGATACCATGACCATGGCGACTTACAATGAAAGCATTTAATTGGGCAATTGCTCACAGTGTCAGTGGGTGAGTCCATGATCATCGTGGCAGCAGGCAGGCAGGTGTGGCACTAGAGCAGTAGCTGAGACCTTACATCTTATGAGCACAGGGGATCTTTTGAAACCTCAGAGCCCACCTACAGGGACATACCTTCTCCAACAAACCACACCTCCTAATCGTTCCTAAATATTCACCAGCTGGGTGTCGGGTCCAAAGGAAATTCTAATTCCACAAACTCCAAAAGGCTCTACAAATATTCGGAAATGAGTTTAACCTGGACTATAGGAGGATTTCTGGTGGTTAGATAAGAGCCAGCATTCCTAGGGAACTCTTGAAACTCCAATCTGCCAAAAGGAGTCATTTCCCTTACCCCGGACAGAACAGATGTAACTCCATTGGCAGATACCTCTGGTAGCATATCAAAGCCCATGCAGGCTCCCTCAGTATCACAAGTACGTGTTACATTTCAAAGTCCTCACTAACATCCTAGCCCTTCTCACCTTCTTTCTCTGTCCTAAACTCTGTCCAGCTCATAGGCTTCCCTCCCCTCAGTTACTCATCCTTATAACCTGTCTATTCTTACTGTAGGCTCTCTAGTCTCTGTCTCTGGTTATTCTACCTTCTCTCACAAATAGCTCTGATCATGTTCAGTCTGCTTCTTTTTCTCTCTCTTCTCTTTTCTTCTTCTTCTTCTTCTTCTCCTCCTCCTCCTACTCCTCCTCCTCTTCCTCCTCCTCCTCCTTCTCCTCCTTCTTCCTTCCCTCTCTCTCTCTCTCTCTCTGTCTCTCTCTCTCTCTCTGTCTCTCTCTCTCTCTTTCTCATATCTATGACCAAAACCTTCTCCTTAACCATATCATGAAATGGTTATGTCAGCAGTTTCTTTACCCTTCAAATACTCTGGAAACCAAACATTCAAATATGGGAGCCATTATGGAATGGCTCCAGTGTCACCGTCTCTATGTCCAATGTTTATTTGAAAGCATGTGGTCATTATTGACACATATATCTACTATATCACTGTCCCTCCATTTTGGCAGTTTGCTATTGGAGGGAACTGTTTTGAGAACAATATTAAAGTCTATCTCAAGTAAATATTTCATTCCCATGTTTAGTGTAGAGTTCTACTCTAAATTCTACACTATGATTCTTATTAAAGGATCATATTAATATTTTCACAAATACTTCATTTCAATTTCTTTCTCTTAAAACCAGTTTCTATTATTTCCTTGAAAGTATCAGAGATTTTTTACTGATCATTTCTTGAGTTTCCTTAGGTAAAATATGAAAGAATTTAATCATAAACTATCAAAGGAACATAAAATACCATTAAATAAAATAGACCCAATCAAGGCACTGAATCAAGGCACTGAAGTTGTAGAACTTGCAAGCTGGAGTCATTTTACTTAAATTCATCTTAGAAATATTAGGCATCACTACACAGAGAAGACCATAGTAAATGTTTTTTAATGAACTTTGTTTTCAGCCTCCACAGAGGTATCCTGTGACGCGGTGTGGCCAAGGGACTCCAGTTCACACATTTGCTACCAATTCAACCTGCTTTCTTCTCTCTCTTGGAATGAGGCGCATTCTTCGTGTCAGATGCAAGGAGGTGCTTTGTTAAGTATTACAGATGAAAATGAAGAAAATTTTGTAAGGAGTAAGTATGGGAACGACGCACATTGATACAGACGCAATGAAATGGCTATTGTGAACATTCTGTCCTTGAATGCAAAAATATATCCTTAAAGATGCTTTTCTTTTCTTACTATAGCACAAATCCTAACTCCGAATCTTCAAAATTTAATTTATTCAGTGTGTGTGCGTGTGCGTGTGTGCGTGCGTGCGTGTGTATGTGTGTGTGTGTGTGTGTGTAGACAATTTTGCAGGAGCCAGTTCTCTCCTTTTAGCGTGTGGGTTCTGGGGTTCAAACTCAGGTTGTTAGGCACGGTGCAAGTACCCTACCCACTGATCCATCTCACTCCTCCTCTAATCCTTAATGTTTCTATAAACACTGTACCATTCTCTCTGGTACCTACTCATGTCTCCCTTAAAGGGAAGAGAATTTGAAACTATAGGGTATGACCCAGGTGAGCTGCATCTCTTGAAAAGGAGGAGGAGCTCCTGAACTTACATACTAATTCTTGTCATCTGCAGAATTTAGACATTCAATTCCATTGGAAAATAATTAAGTAGTCTATTCATTAATTGCTTATCCATCATTCATAGTGTGCGGGCCCATCACAGACGCTTTAGTAAACACCAAAACTTTAATATTATGAAAATGAAAAACACCTGCATGCTGGCCTATAGTATAAGACAATAACACTCCAAGTGCCAGCAGTCACGGGGATGGGGACAGCTTTACTTTGTTCCCATATCAGGCTAAAGTAGTCTCTTTCCCTTAAGGAACCTCCATTCAGGCAAAACTGGGATTCGTGGCTTTAACAAAGAAAATAATTTTATGGATACCCAATGTGATAGAGCTGAAGATTTATTTAAAAACATTTCAACACAAACAAAGCCTAGAAGTGTCCATTCTTAGTATGTTTTGAATCTGGAATGGGCTGTTTGGAGAGACAGCTGTCGTATGGTGTCTCAGACTGTTCTTTTTAAGGCAATAGAGTAAGTTGAGACATCAGTAAATCAGACTTCATGGAAATATTCCTCTAGATAAGCTGTGTACTGTTTTATCTGATCCAAGATTGAGATGTGGATGATGCTAGGGGATTTTTATCTTCATATCTAATAACACTTATTTTAATAAACATCACATCACATCTTTGACCAGAAAGTAGAAACAAAGAACCCAAGATTAAATGCAAGCTACGTTTATCAAGGTAGATCAGCCAAGTAGCAAGCAAACTCACCCACAATGCTCTAGTTGGTTCCGGACAAGCCCCAAGTTGTCCGTGTAGCATAGGCAGTTATGCCCATGCCCCACCCCAGCCTGGTCACATTTCCTTTCTGTTAGGAACCTCCATTCAGACAAACCAAGAGTCATTGTTCAACAAATAAGAGAATTTAAGGGTGAACTAATATGAGAAGCAGAATTAGAAAGAAATTTGGGTTTTGGGTTTTTTGTTTGTTTGTTTATTTTTTGCTTTTTTTCCAGACAGTTGTAACTCTGGCTGTCCTGGAACTTACTATGTAGATCAGGCTGGCTATGAACTCACAGAGATCTGCCTGCCTCTGCCTCCCGAATGCTGGGATCAAAGGCATGCACCACCACCACCTGGCTATTTTTAATGTGATCTTAAACACAGAGATTACTAGAAAAGCATTCCTGAAAGAATGAGGCAGACCTAAACATGAGTATCAGCTTCCCAAGAGAGTCTAATTGTCTTTACAATAGATACTTATGGAATTATGGTGGCTTTGAGTTGTATCTCTAAAAGTTACTCAAAAATAATTCTTCTCCCATTTTTTAAAACATTTCTCAGAGATATGGTTTGCACCAATGTTTAAAGTTAAAGAATTTTCTTCTAAAGAAATGTGTAACATGATTTATGAAGGATATTGTTTAGATGTAGGAATGAGAAGGGAACGGGAGAAGCTCAAAGTTACACATAATTTCATGCTAAATTATCACCTTCTGGTTCTTATCTTTGACAAGATAGCTTTAGAAAAAAATATATTGTCTCCATAAACAATTTTGGCTCTGTCAGCAGCCAGTGGCACCTGAAGTTTCCTGACTCTGTCAGCAGGACAGGTAAACCAGGCCTGGATGAAAGGCTTAGGTTTTTCAAGCTTTTCCTACCGTGTTCCCAAAACTTTTCCTTCCCTTCTATCCTGCCTCAACCAGCATTGTGGCAGTAAGCCAGGATTTGTGTTTTCTCCATTATTCAGCCCTCTTCTTCCTCTTTTTAGATCAAATTCATTCTTGTACCTTTTAGAAAGTTATTTGGGGCCTGAAAAGATAGTTCCGTGGGTAGAGGTGCTTGTGCCCAGGCCTGATGGCCCCGGTACACTGGTGACCCACAGTGTGGCAGGAGAGAACCGGGCCCTGAGAACCTTTGGCTCCTCCCCACTCCCCACTGCAAGCATGTACCTACACATGCATATTAATTTTTTAATTTAAAAAAATTATTTGGAAACATTAAGAAGTATCAAATTTTATTGAGTATCTGACTCAATTTTTTCTCACATTTTACTTCATCCGTAGTTATTTTAGAATTTGAAATTCAACCATATAGAAAGAAAAACAAATGGGAAAAAAAACTGTTATACAATTCAGCATTCACCGTACCCTGCGAAAGCAAATAAATGTATGTGTTCAGACAGAATGTTCTAGTTTTCTTTCTATTGCTGCGGCAAGCACCATGACCAAGAGTAACTTGGGAAGGAAAGGGGTTATTGGTTTATGTCTTTGTACACTTCCAGGTAATAGTTATCACTGAGGGGAGACGGGACAGGAAGTCTGGGCAGGAACTAAGGCACAGGACATGGAGGAATGCTGCTTACTTGCTTTGTTTAGCCTGCTTTCATATATAGCTGAGGACTATCCGCCCAGGGGTGGCACCAGCCACAGTGGGCTGGGCCCTCCCACATCAATTAATCAAGAAAATGCCCCACAGACTTGTCTACAGGCCAATCTGATACAAGACTTTTCTCAATTGGGATTCACTCTTTCTAGATGACTCTAGCCTGTGTTAAGTTATTAACAACAAACAGCAAAACCTAGCCAGTAGTGTCTTTAGAAATTGGTCCTGTAAGAAAACACGGGCGCAGTTAAGCAGAGCACCACCTGTCCGTGTTTGAATCCTGGCAGGATCATCTATTAGCAGGGTTTCTCAGGAAGTGATTTAGCCTTTCAACGTTTCCATTTTCCCCTCTATCAAGCAGGAGTAATGGTAGTAGCTACTTGGTGGTACACATTGTGTCTTATAATGCCTTAGAAAAATGCCTGACATGCATAACAAATGGTGTGGATTAATTTTTTAGCAGCTATGTACATAATCTTATAATCTGCTTATTTAATTCACCTTCATGTTCTCATGTCTATAAAGCTGATTATATAGTTCTACGTTTGTGGTGTGTGTGTGTGTGTGTGTGTGTGTGTATGTGTGGCATATGCACATGTGTGTGTGCACGCGCGTGTGTTTCTGCACACGCAGTCGGAAGGCAGAACAAGATGTCAGGTGTCTTTCTGTATTAGTCTCTGCCTTATTCTCTTGAGACTGGGTCTCTCACTGAACCAGGAGTTCACAGGGTCGGCTAGGCTAGCTGACCTGTGAGCTCCTGTAGTCTTCCTGTATTTGTCCCCGAATACCCCCAAAGGTTCCAACAATCACATGCAGCTTTTTATGTGGGTGCTGAATTCAGGCCCTCATGCTTGCTGAGTGAGCACTCTTACCCACTGAGCCGTCTTTCAGCCCGACATCTTGTTTGAGTTGTTGGCTAGTAGCATTTTGAAGTAACATATTAATCTGCCTTTGGAGTAGGCAGATAAAATTATTTTGATATTTGTTTGTTGCTATTGCCAACCATTCCCACATACACGTTCTTGCAGTGTCCCGGCTACTTTCGTGTGCATTTATGGAGTGGTATTCACTGGATGGTAGATGAAGCAGACTCACAGCTTTACAAAGCCAGAAACTTCTTCCAGAAGGATTAGGATAAATGGATGCACAGTGTATGCTCACCCTTCCTCCACAGTTCTGCACAAGTGGCGAATTATCATCAAAACTAATTTGAGCGAATCTTATTGGAGTAAAACACCAATTTCCAAAATCATTACTAACGTGTAATGGGTCTTATGCAAAAGCTTGCACACCATTTATGAATTACGGTTGTTATCTATCTTAACTGCCATGGTTTCTCATGGGAGAATTTGCACCTATTCATCAAGCTTGAATAGCAATTTCAAAAAATAAGATATGTCACTGGCTTTTATTTAAACATTTCAATTCTATAATGAGGCTTTGGGAATTGTTTGGGAAAACAGAAGTCTATTCACACAGACAGAAACTGTCTTAACCAAAGTATTTTTAGTGATGAGATGAATCTAACGTCTCTCGCTAGTCACTGGTGAATGTAAATTTTGAAATAAAGAATGATCTAGGGTGTCACAAATGACAAGAAACATCCAAAGGAATTTAGTCCTGAGTTTGTAGTTATGTGTTAAGGGTAAATTTAGTTATAAAGGTAAATAGACTAGGGGTGGGTTTTTTTTTTGGGTTGGTTGGTTTTTTGGTTTTGTTGTTGTTGTTGTTGTTGTTGTTGTTGGTGGTGGTGGTGGTGGTCTTGTGTGTGTGTACCTTTAAACATGAATTGCAAATTGCAGATGCTTGCATGTGTCTCATTAAACATCATTGCACAGATTTGAGTATGTGGAGTAATTCTAAGAATAATTAATTCCATAAGATTGGGCTGTTAAAAAAAAGGATAATTAATGTTTGAATTAGGTTATTTACGATATCATTTAGCACTTTGCCTGAGTATGGACTATGGAGTTTCTCCCTGTCTCTTCTATGAATCTTCCAGTCCATCTCTTGTCCTCACAAGAAGGCTAGTGGATCTAATCCAACAGTGCTACTGAACAGGGGAAGCAGATGGGCAGCAAGAAGAGACTGGGTATAATGCCACAAAAATGTGGACATTGAGCTCATGTATGATATGTTCTCTTTAATGATAACGCACCTTTTATCTTTTCTTTAATTGTCTAGTTTCCTCCAGCTTCCACTGTTGTATTGAAATGTCCAATCGTTGAGGAGCACAGACTTATATGTGAATACACTGAGTCCTTACCCTGGTGATCACACAACCTGTGATCCAAACTAAGGAGCTTGTGACAATAAAGGGGGCTGCAATTAATTGTTCTGAAACTACAGGAAGGAAGCAAACCCAGGCAGTCACTCTCTATATAACTTACCTATAATCTCAGGCAATGCCTCTGCATTTAGAGACAGAGACAGACACAGAAAAGACAAAGAGACAGGCAGATAAACACAGAGAAAGACAGATAGAGAAGCACACAGAGAGAGACAGAAAGCAGAGATAGCAAGAAACAGAGATAGAGAGATAAAGAGAGAACAGGAGAAGAAGGGAGTAAATGAATTACTCTGAAGCATGTGAACCAGAAGAAAACAGTGCTCTCCTTTACAGAAGAAACGTCAAAATGGCAGCATCTGAGAGAGCCACAAAATTAACCGTTTTCACTAAAAGTCATCGACATGAATTATTCCCCCAACCCAGTTTTATTGTACAAGTAGTACATGTTCATACTAGGGGGAAAAAATGTTTTTCAACTTAGGCACACTACAAGAAAAAACACACTTATGCATTTTCTATAGGCACATTTTTCTGTGCAAGTTTGTCAGTCATGTTTATTTACACTGTATCCATTGCAGAAACATGGTCGGATTAACTGGTGAGTTGCTGCAGTGCCATGGTCAGAAGCAGGGGCCACAGAACCCTCTTGGCACCTGTGTGGGGCCCTGGGCCCAGTCACCTAAGGCTCTTCCACTGAGATGCTTTTCTTTTGCCCAGCAGCTCTGCTGGCCTTCAGCTCACCTAAGTGAGCTTGCTTCCTTTTACTGTCTGGGCATCCCCATTGACATCTCCGCCTCCACTGTGTAAAACTGGGCATGAGCTAGGGGAAATGGGAGAGCCTCCCTTTCTGAACAGGACACCATGGGACACACCAGAGCCGGGACTTTGCTTCCTTGATGTCAGTGAGTCTTCGGGAACTTACTGTGTGAATGCAGATGGCAGAACTCAGCTTTGTCACATTGAAGACCCAGTGAGGTCGTAACACCCGTTCTTATTGTAGTCTGGCATCACCTGACTTTATGACATGAAGAAATAGCAATTAAGGAAAGGAGTGGAGCCTTGAGTTTGACTTCCATTGCGTTTCGTCTATTTTCTGTTGAAATGCCATGATTTTCTTTTCAGAGCATCTGGGCAGGAAAGCGGTGGAAGTGTGGATTGGCTTGAATCAGCTGGATGAAGAGGCAGGCTGGCAGTGGTCCGACGGAACACCGCTCAGCTACCTGAACTGGAGCCCAGGTAGCCGCAACATCTTATTTCCTGTCAACAAGCTGGGGTATGCTGCAGACTGAAGCACAGGGGTCCTGTACAAACATTTTATTCTGAGAGTCGTTAGTACTTTTCCCCTTGGGGCAGAGTCTTCTACGCAGTGCAAGCAAGCCTGGGGCTCTCAGTCCTCTTGCTTTGGAAAATCAGTTCTTTGTCATGCCTATTTGAAATCACAGATAATCATAAAAATGTCCTGTAGGGGGCGCTAACTGAGGTGAAGAGAAAAGGCTTCTTTCTGTGCTGAAACTACAATGAAAATACATTCCGTGTTAATTTTCAGACATAAGCACTGGGCCCTTTTTTGAATATCGTTGTGGAACGCTGCCGTTTGCTTCACCTGCCTGGAGGAGCACGGACTGTGAGTCTACCTTGCCTTATGTCTGCAAGCGGCATCTAAACCGCACTGCTCATGAAATACGTGGTAAGTGCTCCTTCCGTCGCTCTTCGGTTCTTCACACGTCCACTCCACGCACTAAAATTTCTCTATTTTTGCTAATAACTCATAATTGGGACTCAGCAAAAGCAGGTGTATTTTTATGTGAATAAAAACATATAAATGATCCCTGGCATCCTGAAGCACCACAACTACAACAAAACACCACGAGCAAAGAAAAGGGTTTCTTTCCTTGCTTTTTAGAATTTTCACTCCTCATTGCTCCCGTTTGAAAACCAAAGTATGCTTTCGTTTGCCATTTTGAATTTTATTTGTGAGGATTCCTCGAACTCAAAGAAAGAAAAATAACTTTGTAGTACTTCTTACTGTATTTTCATTTTTTTTGTTTACTTTTCAACATCATGATTGTAAGTAACTGTGGAGTGCAATGTGTTCTGATTGATCCATGTGCTGTGCAGCAGTCGGTATATCCATTGCTTCAAACAGTATCGTTGCTTTGTGGTGAGGCCATTTAAACGCCTATCTTCTGGCTGTCTGAACACTACACTGTGTGCAACAGAAACAAGGCAGTCCCCTGTCTCCAGCCCTCTACTGCAGGATTTCATGAAGTTCCTGCCACATTTCTCATTTTATACTAGTGACTCACTCACCCCACTAAAGAACAAAATGAGACTCAAATAATACCTAGTTATAATCTAGCATAATATAATATAGCCCATTTCTTCACTTTTCACTATTTCTATTCATCCTCATGTATGTGTGAGTGATGTGTGTGGTGCCCAGTGTATGTACAAGGTATGTGCATGTGGTGTATCTACACATATGTATGGGTGTGCATACCCATGTGACCATACTGAGGCCAGCTGAGAACATCTGGCACCCTGCTCTGCCACGCTCTGCCTATTCCCTTGAGACAGGGTCACTCACTGAACCTGGAGATAGACTGGCAGCAGCCTCAGCAGTCCTCCCTCTGCAGTCCTTCCCATGCTGGGGTTCTAGACACACACACACACAAACATGACCACGCCTCGCTTTTTACATGGGATCTGGGGATTTGAACTCACATCCTCATGCTTGCACAGCAACCACTCTCATCCAGTGAGCCATCTTCTCAGTTCTAATTATATCTGTTTCCAGCGTCTGTTGCCCCATTTAGTTTGGGGGGGGAGGGGAAATTTCTATCTTAACTCAAAAGTAGAAATAACAACAAAACCATTTTTAAAAGAAGCATTACAAGAATAATTAGAAGCGCTCTAGATTTTTAAATACACTGAATCATAATTTGTAAATATTGCCCCTTACATTTGGGTCCTGTTATTTTTTTCCCTCTAATGGCAGTTGAGCCTGGCGGAGTTGGAGAACTGACCATAGTTCTCCATAGTGAGGGAGGGAAGAAGCATCCATTCATATTTTTTACGTAGTAATTTTTCCACTGTTTCAAATATTTGCTAGAATTGCTTCTGGCTGCTACTGTTTGTTTGCTTTGTTTTGTTTCTTCCTCTTTATTTCTCCATTTCTTCTTTCATCATTCATTATTTTTGATCTCATGATCTCTCTTCCCTTTCCTCTATCTCCTCTTTCTCTTCTCTCTCTCTTCTCTTTCCTCTCTCCTCTCTCCCCCTCCCCTCCTTCTCCTTCTCCTTCTCCTTCTCCTTCTCCTTCTTCCTCTTCCTCTTCCTCTTCCTCTTCCTCTTCCTCTTCCTCCTCCTCTACCCCTCCTCTACCCCTCCTCTCTCCTGCCACCTTTATTTTCTTCCATTTGACTTGCTATTCTCATCAATGAGTGTAGTTAAAGAATAAGTCTAATAATGTACTCCAGTAGCGTCATCACTATGTTTCTGGGCTGCCAAGAATCTTTTTTGTTAAATGACACATTAAAAAAAATTTAATGTGCTTATGGGATTTAGAGTTTATAAATATACAAAAGTGCACATTGCTAATTTGAATCAGGTTAAGTATACCTATGACTCCAAACACTAATTATTACTGAAAATTTGCAAGATTGTTTCCAGCCTCTGAGTGCTCAGCCCATTACTGTCCCCATTCAAGCTCGCTGTAACCCAGAGCCTGCTGACCAGCCTCTCACACCGTCATTCTAGCTCAACATCTGTGAACTCATAACAACTTGAAATCATTGTATCAAGATCTATGAAAACGTTTTTACATTCCGTATGTAAGCCAGAGTGTGTGGCCCATGTCTTTCTGAGCCTTGATTAATTTACCTAACATAATGATCTCCATTTCCTTCTATGGTTTCCAAATGACAGGTTTTTTCACTCCTTATGGCCGAATAGTATTCCATTGAATATATGGTGCGTGATGTAACTACACCACATATTTTTATTCATGTATTAGCTGAGGGACTCTTGGGTTGTTTCTGTTCCTGACTATTGTAAACAATGCTAAGCCACTGCATAGCAATGGGACCTGGGAAAATGGAGCCAATGAGTGAGGCAGACTAAATAAAGTCTCATACAATAGCCAACCTTATTCAAATCATCAGACAATTTATACTCTGAAAATTAAGGGTCACCTGAATAAATGTCTCAGGAGTTCAAGCTGTATACAACCATAGGGACAAGCCACACATGGCATAAAAAAATGTTTTCCCATAGAGCAGTAGTTCTCAGCCTTCCTAATGCTGTGATCTTTTAATACAGATCTTCATGTTGTGGTGACCCCCTCCCCAATCAGAAAGTTATTTTTGTTGCTACCACAATGGTAATTTTGCTACAGTTATAAATCTTAATGTAAATATCTGATATGCAGATGGTCCCAGGCAGCCTCTGTGAAAGGATTGTTCTATCCCCAAAGGGATCTCAACCCACAGGCTGAGAACTACTGTCACAGGCGCATATAAAGAATAGTTTAAACATTTAATTGAATAGCATCAGCAAGCAATAATGAGTAATCTGAAATAAACTCACTCTTCCCTGCTACACCTGGGAAGAGCACAAATACGCACTCCAAGAACAATTTCGTGTTTTGAAGAAAATGAGGACTCTTGTTTTCCTGGAGCTTTCTCACAAGCACTCAGAATTCCCACAGGACTCCATTCTTGGACCATGTTCTGACGATGCCACAATGAGCATAGAAGTACAGGTGTTCTTTTAAAATACTAAACAATGGCTGGATTAGATGGTACTTTTTAAGGTTTTTTTTTTTTTTTTTTAAGAGTACCTGATACTGTTTTTTGTAATGGTCGCACTAATTCACATTCTCACTAACAATGTGTGAGGGTTCCCTTTTCTGGATTCACGTTCTCACTAACAGCGTGTGAGAGTTCCCTTGTCTCTACACCGCAGCCAGTGCATATTATCTTTAGTCTTTTTGACAATGGCTATTCTTCCTGGAATGAGGTGATATCTTATTGCTTGATGAGTATTTTCCAAATGAATAGTGATACTGAACATTTTTTATACCTATTGCCTATTTGTTTATCTTCTTTTGAGAACTACTATTTGTATCTGTTTTTTAATTTGGGGTCAGATTTTTGGAAGTTTTGCTATTTTTAGTTGTCTGTTGGAACAGGGTTTCATGTAGCCCAGGCTGGCTTCAACCTCACTGCGCAACCCGAGATGATCCTGAACTCTTGATTCTCCTGCCTCCACTCCACTCCGTATCCAGCTGGGATTTTGCTGTTGAGTTTTGGAATCCCTTGTATATTATATGTATCAATCCTTTGTCAGATGTACAGTCTGGAAATAGGTCTCCATTGGGGAAGTTTGTTTTTAGCTATGTTTAAATTGTTTTACGCACTGTTGGGTGAGGGGCTATCCTAGGTCTAGGGCATTTTGTATTGTTTGCAGGGGTTGGATTTCTGTGTGGGTTGTTTAATTGCTTATGATGTGCATGTGGTATCAGTAGGACATCTAAGGAGTTCTGAATCAATAAAACACCTCAGGGCTGCTGCTCAGGGTTCCACTGTCCAGGTTGGCACTTGCCATGGTGGTGGTTCCCTCTGCTGAGGTCTGGCAGAGTTTGCAGTTATGAAATATGTTTCCTTGTCTTCTTTGGCGACCCACCCAGGAGGTGTACTGCAACATGTCTCCTATAGATTGTAATTTCACTTTTTTTTTTTTTTAGTGTTTTCTTTAGTCTGCAGAAGCTTTTTAGGATGTTGGTTTTCATTTGTCTTTTTCTTTTCCTGTGCTTTGGAACCTTCTTAGTCAAAAGATCCTCACCCGTTCCAATATCCTGATGTACCTTCTCCTTTGCTTGGATCAGTTTCGTAATTTGGAGTCTTTATATAGCTCATTTTTTATTTAGGTTTTGTAAATGCTGAATGTGATCTAGTTTCACTCTTGCACATATGAATACCACCGTTCTCCGGCACTATTTATTAAAAAGACTACTCTTTCTCCAGTGCCTGGTCTCATGGCTTTTGCTGATCATTCGCTGAGATGCAGAGAGGCTCTCTTCTCAGTTCTCTACCCTGTTCCACTGGTCAGTGTGTCCGTCGGTATGCCAATCCCACACTCTTCTGATTACTAGAGTTTCGTAGCACATTCCAGAATCAAATAGTCTAACACCTTCTGCTTTGTTCTCTTTGCCCAGGGTGGTTTTGGCTTTTTGAGAGATTTATGGTTCCAGATAAAATTGAGGCTTACCTTTTTTTTTTACTTCTGTGAAGAACATTATTAGTATTCTGATAGACTATGCGTATCACTGTGTGACTATTGTAACAGTAGTGACTCTTCCAGTCCATGCACAGTGAATGTGTTTCCATTTTTTGGATTCTCTTTAATTTTTTTTTCATTAATGCTTTACAAACTTTATTACAGAGATTTTTAAACTCTTTGGTTAAATTTATTCCTAGAAGTCATTTCTTCGTCTATTTTCCACAGTTATTGTAAACAGGTTTTATTTCTGTATCAGGTTTTCGCATATAACCACAGTGCTGATTTTCATTGTGTTGTATCCTACAACTTGGAATTCATTTATTAATTCTAACAGTTTTTTGTGTGGCAGGGGAATCTCTGTGTAAAACGATTACATCTACACACAGCGACAGACTGAAGCCTCTTTACCCATGAGAATGCTCTTCATTTCCTTATTTGTCTAATTGCTCTAGTGAGAACTCAGGAACTGTTGAGCGAATGTAGTGAACTTGGGCATACCTGTGATAGATCTCAAGGAGAAAGCTTTCAGCTTCTCTCTTGTAGTGGAATATTTGAACTTATTCTCAAATATTGTAAAGCTGCATACCCTTCTGTGCAGTCAAATGAAATTAAAACAGCTGCTATATCTGTCAGCAGGAGCTGCTGTCGGAAGGCCACCTTGCTTGACTGTTAGAATCGTCTTTCTTGGGTGTGGATGAGCTGCAGCTGTCTTGAATACAGAAAGAATGCTAGTTTGGAGAACCAGTAATCGTCTACTCAATATCCTTGGATGGAGCAATTGCTGTTCAAATGTGCCTTGCCCATGAGATCTTTGTGTTAAAGGCATTTGATTGTATTATTGCTAATGGAGGAATTTTTATGGTCTCCTCTCTTAGCCTAAGCACCAGACAAGGAATACCTTGCCCAGAGCCTTGACTAACTTGTCCATAAATGGCATCAAGTCAGCCAGGTAAAGGCTGGGGGTTGTTGTACTATGGAGATTCTGCTCATTTTGCAAATAAGACCTTTGTGACAGTAGGGCAGAGCTTTCAATCAATAAACTACCTGGAGACCATGTGCTCTGGGTCAGTCCATGATAGAGGCTGGACCCTCTGCTAGTGGTTCAGGCTTTACACTTACGTCAGAGTTTGTCTTCTGTTCTTTGTTGAATCCCGCTTGAGATATATTTACATCTATTCTCTCTGTTCAGTTTACACAAAGAAGTGCAGTGAAGGGCTGCTGGATTCAACGCTAAGCACCACGTACACCACAATGTAAAAGCAGGAGACTCAGAAGCTTGAGGTCATCCTTGGCAAGAGTTCTAGGCCAGCCTAGACTACACGGGGCCCTGTATTTAACACAAGAACAACAATAATATGTCAAAATACTCCTACGTGTAAGGTGGAGGAAGGAAGCACAGAGAGGGTATAAAATATACTGCTCAAAGTAAAAAAAAAACAACTTTCAAAAACAAAATCTGATGGATATATATGAAGGAAGGTAATAAGTAAAAGCATCAGAGTGTAGGGGAAGTTTAAAAAGGGACAATCCCAAAGTCACAGAGGAAAAAACAGGAGGTACTAGGTACCTCCTTTCTGGGTCCCTAGAAATTGGCCACAGCCAGTTACGAGCATAGTGGGGTTGTTCTGCTGAACTGAAGACTCTTGTCCTGTTGTTTTTGTTGTTGCTGAAGCTCTGATGGACAAGTGCTATTGTCTGCCAGTTGTCTTCATAATGGCAGTTTTCCTTCTCTGCAGTCCCAGTGGCCTCTGCTGGCCACCCTTACCTCTGCATTTCATGACTTGGCTAAATTCTCTCACCCTCCTGGACTCCTTGATGGTGGCTAGCCCCTGTGGTGACATATTCTCTACCTGAGGGCTGTCCCCTGGGTGCAGTGGACAGTGTGAGAAGTAATCAGAGCTCTAAGAACCCATCCTCATACTCAAGACTTTTTGAGAATTGTCTTAATTCCTTTTCTACCTGTGACGAAACACCATGACCACGACAACTTATAAAATAAAGCCTTTAATTAGGCTTACAGCTTCACAGGGTTAGGTAGCACAGCAAAGGTCTGGTGGCAGGAACAACTGAGAGCTCTTGATCCACAAGTAGGAAGAAGAGAGGGCACACTGAGAATAATGGGAGGCTTCTGAAACCTCAGAGCCCACCCTAATGACACACCTCCGCCATCAAAGCCACACCGCCTAATCCTTCCCAAACATGTCTACCAACTGGGGACTAAGCATTCAAATGTATGAGTCTGTAAGTGCCACTCTCATTCAAACCATGAGTGATAGTGACCCCACTGGAGGGGTAGCGTGGTAGGCATCATGCACACCTTTAGAACTTCAGAATTCTCAGACTCTACCCCAGTGAATAACAAATAGGAGGCTTCAGAGCTCAGAGCTATCAAACTCCAGCCTTATTCTCAGCTGATGAGCTGTTTTTGTTTGTTTGTATTTACCCCGACTTTCTCCTTCACTGGCTTTCACAGAAGCAGCCTTTAGTCCATCTTACCTAAAAGTGCCAACGCCTTCCTTTCCATTGCTGGCTTTGCTCGAGTCTTCGTGTATTGTGGTTGAAGGACTCTAGTACATTGCTTCAGTGATCTTTTGTGTTTTTAATCTCCATTTCATTCATCTCTACTCTGATCTTCGTTGTGTCTTTCCCGCTGCTAATTTGGAGTTTGTTCTTGTTTTTCTGGCCCCTTGAGGTGCAGCAAGGGAATGGGTGCAGTCCCGGGTTGTTCGAGTCTTTTCTACCTTTCACATGTAAGCAGACAGTTGCTGTATGCTTCCCCAGTAATGCTGCTTTCGCTTTGGCCCATACATTTTGGCATGTTGTGTCTCTACTTGCATCTGTTTCCAAAGAATTTTTAAAATTTCTTCTTGATTTAATCCCTTAACTCATTGGCTGCTCAAAAGTAAATCATTCGATTTCTGTGTCTTAGTATAGCTCCTCTTTCTTGTTTCTGACTTCTAGTTTTATTGCATTGTGTGGAAAAAAAATAGTTGATGTGATTTCAGTTTTTGTCTGTTTGATGAGACTTGTCTCATGGCCGGGAACGTTATCTGTCGTGGAGAATAATTTATGCTGATGAGGGAAAATGCAAATTAGGCAGCTGTTGGAATGTACTGTAGATGTCTGTAGAACCATTTGGCCAGGGGTGCAATTTGACTCTGCAGTTGCTTGGTTGGCTTACCATGTGGACAATCTGTGCATCACTAAATATGAGGTGCAAAATCCCCAACTACTACTGTATTGGACTCTCTCTCTTCCTATAAGTCCACTAATATTTGCCTTGTGTATTTTTTCAAGCTTAATGAGCTTTTTCAAAGCAGCTGTTTTAAATTCTATGGGCACTCTCCCAGACTGATTACTGACTGGTCCACTTCTAGAACCTTCTTTGAGTAGTAGATGAAGGCATGGTTTCCTGAAAATTCCTATTACTTACTGTCATGCCGCAGCATCTGGCCATCAAAGGACTGACTGTTTATTTTACTTTCCCTAAACTGGCTTCGTTTACGTCCTTCTTCCTAGAAATGCTAACCTGGACACTCGTGTTTCTCTGAGCCGTTAGTCACATCCAGTATTTCAGCACCAGATAATGCCCAAGTCCAGTTTGCCAAGAGCTTGGTGTTAATACACTGTCAGGATTACAGTATTAGATGGCAATCCAAGCCGGGTTTTCCCCAAATGCAGTTAGTATCTTGTTCAAAGAGAACTAAGAGAGTATGGAGAGAGAGATCTGCCCTCACAAGCCTTTCCTGCAGCCAGGGTAGGCCCAGATGCCTCATTATCTTACTAACACACTGTCAGGCGCTGAAGGAATCTGCCCAGTTCTGGGCAGTCATCAGGAATGGACCTATGTCATACCTACGGCCATCAGGCCGTGCTCCAATTCAAAGCTATGTGCTAGCTTTCACTCCCTGCTCCCTTGCAGATGGGATCTTGATCTTTACTTTGCCTCCTGAAGTTGGAAGGCAGGTATTGGCTACAGCCAGCTTTCTGGGCAAATGCAAGTCTCAGCTCACAGTTAATAGCTTTGTGGTAGGAGCTGCAGGGACCTAGCACTGGCTTTCACCACGGGACGCCTGGCGCTGGCTCTCACACTGGACTTGGTTCCGTCACTCCTTCCCTGGGAGAAGGAGACCCACGCTGTGCTGGCTGGAGGTGGGGAAGGGGTGAGAGGGATGGCACACACACTTTCCTTCCGGCTTTCTCCACTGTCTCCTTGCTTTGTTATAGTGAAGGGAGGCACTGTTCTCAGCTCTTCTGAAGAAGGCCTGGTGACAGGCAAGGGAGAATTCTTACTTTTTACTGTTGGAGAGTGGTTACTGACCCACAGCCAGTGTGTTAGATGGGCACTCTCGCCAGCCCCACGCCACCTCAGTCAGCCTTTCAGGATTCGTGCGTGTTCCTACCATCGCTTCCATCTCAAAAGCTCCTCTTTTAAGTTTCTTCTTACGTTGCAAGTGAAGTTTAGGACAACAGTTTTTGCTGCTGTTGCGGTTCACTTGTTTTGTTTAGGTCAACAACCATTGACGATGCCTAAATGTTCTTTCTTTTACTATGATTCTAATTGATGTCAAGAGCCCTAAAAGAAATTCTGAAAGAATGAATCATTTCTCAAAAATTAATGGAATCATACCTAAATAAAGCAGCTCCTAAGGGAGACACTTGCTACCAGTTAATAAAATATCCCAAAAATGCAATCACCAATTAGGGACAAGCACCCAAAGAATGAGAGCTGAAACCTGACCCGCATACCACCACCTTCTCAAGGGTCTAGAGCTGCAGAGCAATTGGCCCTGGGAAACCTAATCCAGAGTTCACATCCATCCAGTGTGGCACCACAGATACCACAGTGGCCTCAGGGGAGTATATAGTGAAACTTCTTCGTTCCTGTTCTAGAGGAAGTGAGCAGAATTCTTGGCTCTTGTAACTCAAGGATAAGTATCTGCTCTATCTATCTACCTACCTACCTTCCTACCTACCCACCTACCTATCTACCTAACCCACCTACCCACCTATCTACCCACCTATCCTATACAAAAATCCTAAGAATATCATTTAAATTATGTTCCATAGCAGCACTTTTACAGTGCAAAAATATTTTAAATGGACAGACCCAGTTACATTCTCCCCCCACTCTCTTGTGTGTAGGAGAGACAGAGAGACATAGACAGAGGTTGTGTGTGTGTGTGTGTGTGTGTGTGTATTTTGCCTGCCATGTATGTATGTGTATCATGTGTGTGCCCAGTGCCTGTATAGCCCAGAAAGGGGCTCTAGATCCTCTGGAACTAGAGTTACAGGTGATTGTAAGCCACCATGTGGGTGCTAGGAATCAATTTTGTGTTTCACTTACTTGAAGTGATCATACTGATGGCAATTTATATAAAGGGTGCTAAGTAATATGGGAAGTAATTGTACAAATGATGCTCTTTGTGTTGATTTATAAAGAAAAAGACTCTTGGAAATACCATGCCACTCACTGTGAGCCTGGCTGGACTCCCTTCAATGGTAAATGCTACAAACTTCAAAAAGAAGAAAAGCCCTGGCATGAGGCTCTGCGCTCTTGCCGGTCTGATGACAGTGCGTTAACGGATGTGACCTCACTAGCAGAGGTGGAGTTTCTCATAAACCTCCTTGGACATGGTGAGTCCAAAGACCTGTGATTTAAGACCTATGAGATAGGATGCGGTTACTACTTTTTAATTAGAGTTTAAAAGAAGTTAACTAAACTATCTAAAGGTGATTATTTATGGTATGTATATTCAAAGTTTCTAAAAAAAAAAAAAAAAATCCAGGAACACAATTTACTGGATTTTTATAGGTATTATTCACATACACCATATAGATGAGATAGGTGTATTTTTTTATCTTAAATGGTAACAACCGACTGGGGGAGGGGGGGCAACCCCAACTGAAGCATATACAACCCAACTCATATACCTAAGGCTCAGGAAAATTCACAGAAGAGAGAACAGAGATTCTGAGAGTCAGAGGACCAGGATGCCTGCTGTGATAGATCTTCTAGGCGTG
Source organism: Cricetomys ansorgei (assembly GCA_026225945.1). Lineage (NCBI taxonomy): Eukaryota > Metazoa > Chordata > Mammalia > Rodentia > Nesomyidae > Cricetomys > Cricetomys ansorgei. Next base: position 14,073,893 of record JAMJFZ010000716.1, on the reverse strand, counting down.
ATAGGGAAGTGGCACCCATGAAATCCCAACAGTATGGTTGACTAAACAAGACCTGCATAATGACAGCACCAATTGACATGCCAGCATAGATATGGGAAATCTCACAGGGCCCCACCTCTAAATGAAAAGCTATCGCTAATTAATGGCTACACACAGAGAAAGAATCAATTTTTTTCCAGGGGTACGCCCTCTGATAGGCTGCTCAGTCCCAAGTGGTCAGCCAGAAACATGCATACATATGAGCAACACTAACTGCACTCAATAGATTATATACATATATGTAACAAAATAAATATTAACAAAGAAAAGATCATGAATTTGAGAGGGAGCACTGTGGAACACAGGATGGAGGGGGATAAGAAGGGGTAAATATCATATAAAAATAATACTCATGCATTAAATTCTCAAAAAAAAAATTTTTTAACTTAAAAAAATCTGAAGGGGTAGAAGTCATAAAAGTCATTTCTTAAAGCCTATAGGTCAGCTTTATGGTCACCAGGCAGCCACAGTGTGCTGTGCTCTCACAGAGTGAATTGATCTGGCTTGGTGTTTTTCAGGCAGTGTGTCATCTCAGAGTTTCCAGGCTCCTCGGCCTGCAAGTCTGCCCCATACCCTGCCTCGTGTCATATGTTAGACATGAAATCTTCCTAAAAATCCTTGAAGTTATTGGTTCCATTTTCCAGCGCTTAAAAATGAAAAACAAAACCTAAATTATCCGTGGGTTCTAGTTAGTGACCTTTGCAATGCAGGTTTCCCTTTGCAAACACATAGACTTCTATGTCGCTTTCCCTGATCCTCGGCATTTGGGATTAAAAGAATCCCGCGGTGTCCCCTGTATCAACAAGGACACTGGAATATCTCTGGCTACCTAGCACGTCTCACCACATCCAGGCTGACGGGCTTTGTGTTTTTCTGGAAGCCCCGCTGCTCTGTGTTAATGCCTGGGAGAGCTTTTTGCTTGTTTTATTGTGTGGGGCTGAGGGGGAGGGAGAGAAGAAAACATTCAAGTTATGCTGTGGTTAGAAGAGTTTGGTTGTTGGCGGTGGTGTTTTCAGTGTTTCCATTTCAAAACCCAACTGGCCTCTTAAATTCTTATATCTCTAGGCCAAAGCAAAACTAGACATTTCAGGTGACTGCACATAGGGGAGTCCAAGAACTCCGACTTGCTGAAGCCTGGTGCCTGCTGTGGGTTAGCTCACGCTCTGCCTCCCTTAGAAGACATATATTGAACAAACCTGGATATTAGGGGAGGGAAAAGGTCTAGACAGGTATTTCATAGCAGAGTCAAACAAGATTTATCACATGAAGAAATAAAGAGAATCAATGTGAGAGAGCATAGCTTAACATGTGAAAGATATTAGCAGAAGCTGCATGTGCCATAATAATATGCAAACAATCTTATAAAATAATTTACGTTTATTTGTTACAGAAAATGCATCAGAAACATGGATTGGTTTGAGAAGCAATAAAATTCCAGTTTCCTTTGGATGGTCCAGCGGCTCCTCCGTCGTCTTCACTAACTGGCACCCTCTTGAGCCCCGAATCTCTCCAAACAGAAGCCAACTGTGTGTCTCAGCAGAGCAATCTGTAAGTTGATTCCTTTGATCAGTGGTCAGTTGTGTGGCACTGATATCGAGAACCACCTACGCCAGGGATCTGTGCCATGGTAGAGACCAAAAGAGGCAGTCCATGTTCTTCATGGTGCTTCCATGCCAGTTACAAGACACATGGTAACAGCTGTGATCATTACTCAGAGGAAAGAGGGGCAAAACTTGGATTAGAGAGGGTGTTTCAAATAGGACAGGGGTGGAAGCCTCTCTGAACAGATGACGTTTAAGCTAAGATTTTTTAAAAAAAAACAACAAAAAAAAAAAGAAAAGCTTTATACAACAGAGGAAAATCATTGCAGGGAAAGCACGGAGGTGGCAAAGGCTTCCCATCTTCAATAGCCAAAGTGACTGGCAGCAAGGAGGGAACAGGAGATGGGATAAAGGAGTTCAAAAGTCCTGGTCTATGTAGCAAAACACAGGAGCCATTAGAATGCTTCAAGGACACAGTGGGAAAATCTGACTTGAGAAACAACTGTGGTGGTAACATACAGAATGGATTGGGGAGAGCAGAACTGAAGCAGCGAAGCAATCTGGTGGCTATGCCATGGGTGACCAGGGTAGTGGCTATGCAGAGAAGACATTCATGATGTTTCAAATAACAAGACATTTCGTTAACTAAACTTGATGTGGAGGGTCAAAGACAGGGTTTTTTTTTTTGCTTGATCAAACAACATTTGGGTAGTCAGTGGTGGGGTGGACCATCCTAGTGGGGAGCTGGGAAGATGAAGGCTGGAGGACCAGGCTGGAGAGTGATAGCATTAAAGCTCCATCAGCTAATTAACATGAGAAGCATCCGGCAGGATGTGAAACCTCTTGAAGACTATGGATCCTAGCAAATCTCACTCTCACAGGAATGGAATGAAGCCAGTGACCTTAGCATAACGCGTATTCTTGTGTTCCTGTCTCCCATTTACCTGAGATATCAGATTATGCCAAATTAGTTTACGTCTAACCCATCTGAATAGTTTATTAAACGTTTTGAACAAATATGTTCTCTTTGCTCAAATAGCTGTGGGAAGCACTGGCTGAGTTTGAGGACACTGTGGGACTTGACAGGTGTCCTCATTCCTTCTACCCACCAGGATGTTGTGTCGAGTTCCCCCCAAGAAACAGATCATTAAATGCTACTTACATAGCTTGTGCCAACCAAACATGAAAGATTTCAAAGCACTTACTTTTGTGACATGTCTCTCTTTTGTATCTTCTGAGATTTGCCGGAGCATGTGCATTCATAATTATGCATGCTACCAGTGTGTATCCGAGAGGCATTTGGGGGAGTAAGCAGCAGCGGAGGCTATCTCTGCTGAAACCCAGCACCGTTACCGAAGTCGGTGGTGCTTGAGTCACTAGTTTTGATATAATTAAGATGACCTTCATTTCCTGTTGCCTGGAATGACTATTTCACTTACCATATTTATAGAACCAGAGCTAACATTTGGATAGGGATTGTTTTAATTAGTGTATATTCACTGTACACAGTAATGGTTTTATAATGACATTTTTGTTCGAGCATATCATGTGCTTTGACCATATTCAGCCCTCATTACCCTCTGTTTCCTTCCTCCTGTCACTAGTCCTCTCTCTCTTCCCCAACAGTCCCCCATCTCGTGAGTGTGTGTGTGTGTGTGTGTGTGTGTGTGTGTGTGTTTAAAACCTAGGTTCCACATATGAGAGAAGCATGGGATAGTTGCCTTTGTGTCTGGCTTATTTTAATTATGCTCTCTAATTCCTGAATAGCAGTTAATTAAAAAAAAAAAAAAGATACTGATATTTGTACCAGCTGGTTTTCATGTCAACCTGACAGGAGCTAGAGTCATCTGAGACTGAGGAAGCTCGATTGAGAAAATGCCTCCATAACATCTGGCTGTAGGCAAGCCTATAGGGCATTTTCTTAATTGGTGAATGATAGGGATCCCCAGCCCATTGAGGGTGGTGCCACCACTGGGCTGGAGGTCCTGGGTTCTATAAGAAAGCAAGCTGAGCAAACCATGAGGAGCAAGCCAATAAGCAGCATCCCTCCATGGCCTCCGCAACAATTCTTGCCTCCAGGTTCTTGCCCTGGTGAGTTCCTGCCCCGACTTCCTTTGATGATGAACAGTGATGTGGAAGCATAAGAAAAATAAACTCTTTCCTCCTCAGATTGCTTTTGGCCGTGGTGTTTCATCACAGCAACAGTAACCGTAAATAAGACAATATTGTTGCATGGGTCGGAGCAAAGCTGCGCTGAGAGGTTTTGTGGGGACCCCCTCTTCTTGCAGCGTATTAACTCCTTAAACAATAAGTATATGGAACAGTGAAATTAACGTCTACTTCCATGAAGTAGATCTCAGTATGAATATAATAATTATTATATGAATAAATAATTATTATCAATAATTTTACTTAAATATAGCTAACACCTAAACTTGAAGATGAGAGTTATTCAGTCACACATTCTGCCGACTGCTGCAAAGCACCTGTAGTATCCCTGACACTGTCCTATAGCATGACGATTTTTCTGGAAGGTTCCATGGTAGAAAGGCACAGTGCTGCTCTTACAGGCGAAGATGTAAGCCCTGACATAGTATTCCCTAAAGGCCACTGAAGGATTGCATATTCCCCTAAAATCCTGAATACCAAAACATCACTTGAAATTTGAACTGAGTAGTTTTGATCTAAGGATATGTTTTGTGTTAGGATTTAAAAGTCATCCAGGAAAACACTATTTTGGTCTGTTAGCTGTTTCATCATTATCAGTAAAGGATCTGAGAGTAGTTTTAGGCAGAAGTAAGAGAAGACCTCAGATGTCTGTATATGAAGAGGAAGCTGGGGATGGGGAGATTCTCAGTTGGTATAAAGTACTTACTCAGCAAGCATGAGGACCTGAGTTTGGATCTCTAGGATACCTGTAAGATCCGGGCATGGTGCTATATCTATAAGCCCAGCAGTGGGGAACAGGGAGAAGACAGGCAGATGGGTGGAGCTCACTGGCAAGTCAGCCTAGCCAATCGGTCAGTTCCAGGTTCAATGAGAGACCCTGTCTCAAAAGTAAGGTGGAAAGCAACTGAAAATGACACTGAGTGACAACTTCTGGTTTATACACACACACATACACACACACACACACACACACACACACACACACACACACATGCTCCTCCTCCATCCACATACATACATATGGACATGTATACTCAACACACACACACACACACACACACACACACACCAAAAAAGAAAGAAGGAAGCGAAGGAGATGAAGGAAGGAAGGGAGGGAGGGAGGGAGGAAGGAAAGAAAGAAGGAAGGAAGGAAGGAAGGAAGGGAGGGAGGGAGGGAGGGAGGGAGGGAGGGAGGGAAGGAGGAAGGAAGGAAGGAAGGAGGGAGGGAAGGAAGGGAGGGAGGGAGGGAGGGAAGGAGGAAGGAAGGAAGGAAGGAGGGAGGAAAGGAAGGAAAGAAGGAAGGAAGGAAGGAAGGAAGGAAGGAAGGAAGGAAGGAAGGAAGGAAGGAAGAAAAGGAAACTGGATCAGAACATGTCTATAATTCTAGCCCTAGCACTTGGGAAGTCGAAGCAGAAAGATTGGGCTGAAGCAAATCCAGGCTATGTAGTGTAGTGAGTTCTAGCCAGCCTGAAACTTCATAGTGAGACCCACTCTCAAAAAATAAAAAAATAAAAAATTGGTTAAAAAGAAAGCTGAGTGAGGAAGGACAATGGAGTGGAATGTGAATTTTGACCCTGAGGATGACTCATGGTAGCTTCTGGGTATTTCCAGCAGCGACCAATTTTCTTCCTCGCTCAGCTCCAGGCTGCACAGGCAGAGAGCAGCTACGAGGCCTTTGCGTGAGCAGGCAGGTCTGGAGTGCGCCCCACTGGGAACACTTGCTTTGCACAGCTTGGCTCATGGCCAGCATCCTCACAGAGTCCACTCATTCATCCTGTGACACTTTTCCCTTTAGGAAGGACATTGGAAAGTGAAGGGCTGTGAAGAAGCACTCTTCTACACTTGTGAAAGAGCAGGGCAAATCCTCGCTGACAAGGCCTCAGGATGCCAAGAAGTAAGTATGTGGAACACTGCAATGGGGCACCAGGGCTACAGAACTAGAAGGATGTACCCACCATGGATTAAAGCATCCCCCCTTCTGAGTGTGAGTCTCTTCTCTACTAGCCAGATGTCAGCTGGAGACACCAGAAAGCTTTTCAGCCCTCAGAAGGAGATGTCTTACTGTGCTCTTTGACCCCAAACTACATTTTTAAAACGATAAAATTGTAAAAGATCCAGTTATTCCTTCTATAAAAACAATCTTAAATGTGGTTCTCATAGTTCTCAATTGGGATGCCGGGGAGTGTGGGTGCATTCTTCAGAGGCAGAGTTTGAGCTTCTGTTGCCAGGATCCTGCCCCCCTTCCATCCTTCTTAGCCTTAAAGTTGGCGGGAATACAGCGATGAGGGAAGTGAGCTCATAAGGTGTTTGTTACTTGGGAAAGGGACGGAAAGGCTGTGTTTAGTGTAAGTGACAAGGTATTTTTACATATTTTAAATCAAAGCTATTACTTTAGCTTTAAATCTAAAAGGCAGAATGTTGCCTGTTTCTAGTTTCTTTAATGCATTTAATATTTTGCAGTAAGGTTTTGTGAAATCTGTCAGTTTTGGCATCTCTGTCTCTCTGTCTCTGTCTCTCTGTCTTTTTCTATCTCTCTCTGTCTCTCAGGCTGTATGCTAAAATGATACAGACATTGTTTTATGAAACTCTACTTATCTTCTCTCCTAATCCACCTATTTATAGTCCAACTGAGGGCTGATCCGTTTCAGCAGAAGCTACGCTTTCTTCATTAACCAATGTGTATACACATGAACGACGCTCCACACTCCAGCTGGGCAATGCCCATGCCGTAGCTGACAGGCCACCAGACATTCCATCCGAGGACTACGCTTCCTGAACTAGTCCCAGCTGACCACAGACCTAATCTCTGCCTCCCTAGCTTTCAAGGCAAGCCATCAGGGCTGCAAGAGCCTAGCATAAACAACCCATGTGCCCTCTGAGCTCTTCTTTTCTGCTTCCTTTTCCAACTGGCATCTAAAGACTCCACGTCCAGAGATCATTCTTGAGCTTTGTGGGAAATTTCCCATTCATTTCACTTTGTATTGGTTTATGAATACGGTTCCCTGATGCTCTTTTCTTTTAGCTCATTGCTTCAGAAAAACTCTCTAAGCAATTGGAACATGTGTAATTCATTTATGGAACGAATCCTGAAGCCAGGCATGTACTATAGTTCCAACACTCAAGAGGCTGGAAACGGTCATGAATTTGAGACCAGCCTGGACTGCACAGCAAGCTCCAGGCTAGCCTGTGCTACATAGTGAGACCTCGTCTAAAAAATAAATAAATAACCTTGATTACCTCAAAGGGGAAAAGTGATTTTTATTTACCACAGAGTCATGTGGGCTGTAACAATGTGATGGTGTAACAATGTTTTCATCTTACTATCCAAAAGTTACTAATAAATAAGAAATGCGTTGTCAGAAAGGTCAAATGTCAGTTGCTCTTCCCAGGTCTTCCAAGAACAGCCCAGTGATAACTGAGGGGGTCAGTCTGGAGCTTTTACACTGAGGCCCTAGAACAACATGAAGGGAAGAGAGCAGAGCAGTCCTGGCAGGGATACAGGAGCTCTGTGATTGGCTCATCTCCTGGGCTGTTTTTTAACTGAATTTCTAGAGCCAATTTCTAGAGTGTTCTGAAACTGACCACAGAGCTAAGATCTTTTCCCAGAAATAATCTTGGATTATCCTAGAATATCATCTTGTGTCTGATCAAAAGCTGACGATCAGTGGAGGGGCACAGAACTGTGAGCATCTTAGGTGTTGCATAAGGACACATGGACAGAGAGCGTCACGTGACTTGGTCATATTGGAAGCAGGAGTGAAGTAAGTCAGGTAATCTAGAATGAACGGATAGCCACTGCACCATGTGATTTTTAGGAACAGAACCACCGTACCTTGCTCCCATGGCCAACCAACAGACCTTCAAATTGTCATCTTTGTCTGTGTGCCAAAACTTACATTCTTGCTACCACAAAGAGCAACCACTGAATTTGGGAAAAATCTTATCCATATATGTGTCTTTGTATTAACAGGGAGTCATTTTCTACTTGGAAACATTATGATCCAAACAAGACCCACTTGGGTGGGAGGGCGATTGTAGCTCAGGTACAAAGGACTTGCCAAGCATGCAAAAGGCCCTAGGTTCCACCTGCAGCAATGAGGAAAAGGAATAAAGAAAGAGAGAGGAAGAGAGAAAGAGAAAGAGAGAGGGGGTGGATTAGCTAGACTCAGTGGTAGCTCTTGTAGTCCTAACTTAACTGGGAGGTTAAGGCAGAAAGATCACAAGTTTGAGGCTAACCTGGGCAACTTAGGAGGCTCCAGGTTAGCCAAGTGTGGGCTATGACTCAAAATAACAGCAGCAGCAGCAACAATGAAAAACCCACCCTGGATTACAGAAGAACTAGGCAGAACTACAGTCCAGGCCCAGCTGATCCACCAGTTAGTAACCCTACTTAAGTCCCAGATAACTCGAAACAGCCAATGTGAAATCACACGGAAAATTCCATAACACTCCCCACTGCCTAGAGGCCTAGAAACCTCCAAGTTTTCTGGCTCTGCTCAGGGTGTCCCTTGCCTTTTCTCCTTTGATTCTCAGGGCAGCCCATGAATATTGCTCTTCTCCCTACCCTACAGATGAGAACACTAGGTGTGGAGAGACTAAGTATGTTTATGAAAATGTATTCATTATTTGTAAACAAAGTGGCTTAGTGGGGAAACCAGAATTCAAACCAATGAGCATCCTCCCTTCATGGCCAATATTCTATTTTTACCAAACATAAAGGCCATTTGAAAGAAATTCTGTAAACTTGAGGAAAGGAAAGAATGGTAGCTCTTGAGTGAGTAGCCATCCCTTTATTGCTTTGTTTGCTGGAGTTTTTATTTTTCAATTCGTGTAAAGACTTTTCTGCTTTATACTTTTATTTAATAATTGGAGTTTCATATCTCCATAGCACCCTCTTCCCATTCCTCCCTGTTCCACCTTCCCACCCCTGTGCCCCCACCTCAAAACCAAACAAATAAAGAAAATTAAATCCAGCTTGTGTGGCAGGAGCATGGATCTTGGGTATCGCCTGGCTTTGGGAGGCGGCAGGCTGCTCTGATCTCTGACATTCACCTGGCCCATACTAGCCCGAAATCAAGCATGATGAAGTTTGATCCAAAAGTGGGCCTTGAGTTTTTGGGGGGTTTTGTTGTTGTTGTTGTTGTTGGTGGTGGTGGTGGTGGTGGTGGATTTTTTTGAGGAGTGTTTACCCCTTTATTTTCAATTGTTTTTAAGTTGGTTACATTTTTTGAAAAGTAAAATAAGTAACTAATTAGATGTAGGGGTGCTTGTAGCTGATGTAATTCCAAACAGAATAAATACAAATTAATATGAAAATACAAATTCAATCAAATCAGAAAAGAGAGCAATTCGAATTCGAGGCAGGGGGAATCTCTTGGCATTCAACTAAATCAGACTGTGTCCTTAATTTCCCTTTGTCTTTAAGGGATGGGAGAGACATGGCAGATTTTGTTACAAAATCGACACAGTCCTTAGAAGCTTTGACCAGGCTTCTGCTGGTTACTATTGTCCCCCTGGCCTCCTGACTGTGACCAGCAGGTAAGTGCACAGTTTCTAAGCTGACTCTGCTTTGGCAGGGGATTTATGCTAGCAAATATCTGTCAGCAGTGCTGTCTACATCTAAAATGTGTGTATGGTAGAATATTAGGTGATTTTGAGTATTTATTGAGATAGATTTAAATCTGATGTTATTTCTAACTTGATTTTTAAATGACAAATAGTAAAACTTAAGGTAGCTGGCTTCTGCTTTCCAAGGACATTCATTGATTATCTAGCTTGGTTAATATAGACAGCTGTATTTGGGTTTTGTCTTCTGTTCACAATGAGAAGAAAGTGTCATTGAACAGTACTTTCAGATGTGATCGTTAGAAGTTGTGATTTGAGCCAGGCGGTGGTTGGTGCACGCCTGTAATCCCAGCACTTGGGAGGCAGAGGCTGGAGGATCTCTGTGAGTTCAAGGCCAGTCTGGTCTACAGAGTGAATTCCAGGACAGCCAGAGTTACAACAGAGAAACCCTGACTTGAAAAAATAAAATAATAAAATGAAGTTGTGGTTTGTTTGTTTAACAGAAAGAGAAATATAAAGGAGAAGGGGCAGGCCAGCACTTTGTGGGTTTTTGTTTAGACTTATATTGCTCTGTACACAGGTGTCTTCCTGACACTTATGGACAGATGATGCCTGTTTATGCTATTTAAACTTTGAAACATGCTACAGGTGTGTAAAGGGAGAAAAAAAAAGTCTCATAACAAAGGTGTGTTCCTATCAATGCCCAGGACAGTGAGGGCCGGGAGACCAAATCTCCACGCCTAAGACACAGGTAGAGTAGAACTCAGTGGTTCCATGGGAAACTATACCAGCAAAGTGGATCATTTCTATGAGTTCAAGGCCAGCATGGGCTACAGAGTAAGTTGCAGGCTAGCCAGGGTTACATAATGAGACTCTGTCTCAAAATAAATATACTTGTGTGTGTGCATGTACACACACACACACACACACACACACATACACACACACGTGCACACACATGCTTGGCTGCTCTCTCTCCTTTGGAGGTCCACAATCACAACCATTGGCGTGGCCTTGCCTCTCCCATCCTCTTGCTTGCACACAGTGCCTGGGCGCAGTCGTGCTTGGGGAAGACACTGACACCCAGCAGAATGGACCGGCAGCATTTGGCAGACTGAGTGACCCTTGGTGGAGCACAACACAAGCTTCGCTAGACCCCAGTGCTATTTTTAGTTTTGCCCTTCTTCCTCTCAGGCACAGCTTCCAGGAAGGAGCATCTCTCTCCTCAGCTTCCCGAAGCTCCAAGAGCACTTGGCGGTCACAAGTCTCCCTGTTAGAGAGTCAACACTGCCATTACAGGAGCCAGACCAATGAGACGAGCCTCTTTTGTTAATTATAATTTCCTTATGTTTTGCTTGAGGAAGAGAAGTCGAATTTTTTCATCTTCTTAATATCTCATTGTTCTCTTTCTGTTGAATATTCATTAAGCATCTCTCACTGTAACTAGAATTTCTTCCGTATGTAAGAAAGGTTTACCTCTCCTCCTAAGGTCCCAACCACAAATTGAGACACAATTCAGCTTCACTCTGGGGAACAAATGAGTTTATTTGGCTTCCATACAACGAATAAATGAGGGAGTATTTACAGGAGCATGAAGTGCTTGTTCCCCAACAGGCCACATCTGGGAATCAGGGCTTCCAGGTAGCTACACTGATAGACCCTCCTCCCCACCCAGTCCTCCCAGGCCTGTATACTCTGGCCTCTCCCCAAGGCCATGTGCAATGGCATAGTTGCGTGGCATGGAGGATCTTGAGACACTCCCCAGACCTCCATCAGTGGATATAAGCAGTCAACAAGCCCAGCTAGGATAATCCCTTTGCACATAGGGCAACTCCCCAACGTGGGAGTTGCTTGGCCGGTAGGACAGTCACCACAACAGCCACATTCCCTACACAGTGTTAATTACTTTTCACATGTTATCTGACTGTGCCAAAAAAAGAAAAAAATTATAGCCAAGAGTTTATTATAAAATTACTTGGCTATGATATGCTATTTAAAAAAAAAATAAGGTGGGTATAACAGTACATTTGCAGCACAGAACTGAAGTAACAGACATTACATAGGAGGAGGAGGAGGAGGAACGGGACAGTCGGGAGGCCAAAGTAGCCTTACAGATTGTTCAGAGTGCCAACGGGACCCAAGCCAAGGCAGAAATGTGTTAGAGTTCAAATCCATCATATTCCACCAACTACTGGGACCTCATACAACTGTTAGAGAGTTTCTGAAATGTTTCATTTCCTCCAAACTGGACACAAGAGGATGCTAAAAACATTTATTTTTCCTTTGACAAACTATATTTAGCAGCCAACACTTAGGTATTGTCTGACTCTAAAGCAGAAGTATCACACAGATAAAATTCTGTTTATAATTTTAATTTCAGCCATGTCGTAGTTATGGCAATATCGCTGTGATGAAATACCAAGACCAAAAGCAACTTGGGAAGGACAGACTTTATTTGGCTTACATATCCTGGATCACAGACCATTGAGAGAAGCCAGGATCGGAGCACAAACTGAGGGGAAACCCGGAGGCAGGATCAGATGCAGAGGCCACAGGGAGTGCTGGTTATTTGTTTGTTCCCCATGGCTCGCTCAGCCTGCTTCCTTGTAGAACCCAGGACCCGCAGCCCAAGGGATGGCACCCTTCCCCATTGATCACTATTGGAAATGTCCTACAGACTTAACTGCGTAAAGCCCATCTTCTGGAGGCAGCTTCTCAATTGAGGTTCTCCAATTTCAGATGACTCTAGCTTCTGTCCAGTTGACGCAAAACTAGCCAGCATAAGCCACGTAGGCCCAGCCAGGTTACCTTGTGCTGGCATGCCACCAGCCTCCACGGATCCTGCAGGACTGATGAGGAGTGATGTGACATGTCTCCCAGTCAGCATAAGGACTCACCTCCACACACAAGGACACATCCAAAGCAGTAGCTCTATCAAAGGACTGGGGTTGAGGAAAGGAGGGCCCCCATTTCATTCAGACCCCATCAGGGAAGAAACTACATTGTAATCCGTGCTGGAATGTTCTCCAGAAAGACTTGTCTGAGAAATCTGAGCAGTATGAGGGAAGTCTTCTCAAAGCCAGGAGCACCCACTAACAGGCTGGGGAATCATCGGCTTCCATTACCAATTTCCTGTTTGAGTTTCAGACTCTCCCATCACCCTGAGCACCCAGGCTTGTAGTTGCTAATTGATTTTCCACTGTCTGCACAATGGAGTGACAGGTTTGATGGGTGCAATTAGAACCACCTGCTGCACATCACTCATTTCTTCTGTTGTGGGGCAACTGTCTTCTGGTCTAGGACGTTTTAACTCATTGTGGAATAGAAAAGGGGAGAAAAACAGACGCTTCCCTCTGAGTAACAGAGTTTGATTTACTGGACTACTGTTAAAAACCCCTCTTCAGGTCCGGCCACTTTGCTTCCAGACAGAGCAGGACGCAAAAACTGAATTACAATAATACCACAAATGATTGTCTACGTGCCCAATAGCTAGGTCAATGAATCCATCAGCCATGAAAAGTTTTGTACAAAATAATACAAAGGATACAAAATTTGAGAATTTGCCAGAAAAAAAGATATACTGCCGTATCTCACATAGAAAGCCATATGCCCTCAAATGCAGTTTGAATTAATGTGGCATAATGTTTATAAAATACAATGTACCATTGTCACCATTTTAAGTGAACATCTGTGTCTTAAATGCATTTACATTGCTGTGCATCCGCCAACACCATCCTCCTCCAGAACATGGTTCTTCTCGTACTGAAAACTCCATGCTCATTCAGTGATTCTTCCAGTTCTCCACCCATCCCCCAGCTCCCGATGAACAGTTTTCTGTTCTTGGTTTCTAGAAGTTGGACTATTCTAAGTACTAGATATAAGTAGGACTGACTGATATCTGTGTTGCTGTAGCTGGCTCATTTCACTCAGCACAGTGCCTTCAAGTTTTACACACATTGCAAACTATGTCAGAATTTTCTTCCCTGTTTTTGTAAGGCTGATGAATATCCCATTATGTGTATCTACATTGTGTTTCCCAACTTACCCATTAATAGACATTTGGATCGCTTCTGCATCTGACTACTGTGAATAATGATACTTTAAATGAATGCACAAATTTGAGTCCTTGATTTCAGTTCCTTGAGGATATATATCCTCAGAGGGGGATTATTGAATCATGTGATAATTTCGTTTTTAATATTTTGAGGAGCTACAAAACTGCTTTCCATAACAATCACACATCTCTCACACCGCAGCACTCGGGGCTCCGGTCTCCCCACACTCTGGACTTTACCTCTTGCTTTCTAGTTGCTTTCCTTTCGTTTGTTTTGATAACAGTCATCCTCTTGAGTATGCCATAGTATCTCGTGGTACCTGTGATGTCTATTTCTCTTGATCATTATCAGAACACATTTTAATGTGCTTATTGGCCACTTGAACTTCTTTTTGGGAGAAATTACTATTTAAGTCTTGGCCCTTTTAAAACTTTCTTTATTGTTGAATTATAGGAGTTCCTTATGTAGTCTGTAAACCCTTTTCTGATACATGATTTAAAATATTTTCGTCATTTTGTGATTGCTTTTTTACTCTCTGATATCTTGGACTCCCAAAGGCTTTCCCTCTTGATAAGGCCCAATTTATCCATCTGTTATTTTATTGTCTGTCCTTTTAGTGTCATATCCAAGAAACCATTACTAAATCCGTGAAGCTTTTCCATGTGTTACCCCAAGATTTTACAATTTTAGCTTTATGTTTAGGTCTTCGATCTACTCTGAGTTTATTTTTAAACACATTATAAGGTAAGGGTCCTGATTCGAAAATGTCTATCCTGGTCTCCCAGCGCCACTTGTTAAAAGGACTGAGCTTCTACATGGAATGGTCTCAGTATCTTGGATGGAAATTATTTGACCATATATGTAAGATTTTATTTTTGTGGCTTCTTCTAGAAGTTTATTCCACCAATCTATATGTCAGCACAATACTGTTTTGATTACTATAGTTTGGAAGTAAGTTTTGAAATTAAAAATCTGAGATACTCAACTTTGCTCTTCTTTTGTGTGTGTGGTTGTTTGACTATTCAAGATCTCTTGAAATTCTGCATGGATTTCAGAATTAAGTTTTGTAGACTGCAAAAACAGATCACTGAAAAAAAAATCACTGAAAATGTCAGTGATTGCATTGAATATATAGTCACTCTGGTAGCGCGGGCAAGTTAATAACAGTAAATTTCTCAGCTGTCAATGTGGAACTCTTTCCATTTATTTTGTGTCTTTAATAGTTTTTAATTAACATCTTACAGTTTTTGTTGTCCAGTCCTTTGTATTCCTTACTTGTCTTCATTCTAAGAATCCTGTTCTTTTTGGTGCTATTGTAAATGGAATTCTTTGCTTAGCTTCTTTTTTTGGATTGTTTGTTGTTAGAGATAGAAAGACAACTTATTTTTTTAACGTTAGATTTGTATCCTGCAGCTGTGCTGAATGCTTAGAAAATCACAGAAGCTTTACTTCACTTAAGTCTCTCCATGTAACATACTATCCCCTCTCTTGGTTCAAATGATAATATAAAGTTGTGTACATACAATGATTTTGGTTTCTTAAACCATGTCAACATTTGAATTAACATCAAGAAATTCAAACAAAATGGTCAGACGACATACAACGCTGAACTGTTCTTCTGTAAATAATTCTAAAACACAAGAGTAGAAAAACCTCTGAAATGTTACCATCTGTGGCCATTTGGATGAGAATGGTCCCCATAGGTTCATTTATTTGATGTTTGGTTTGCAGTTGGTAGCAGTGTTTGGAAAGGATTAGGAGGTGTGGCCTTGTTGAAGGAGGTGTGTCACTGAGGGTGGGCTTTGAGATTTCAAAAGCCCACTCCACTCCAGGTTAGGTCTCCCTCTCCCTCTCTCCCTCCCTCTCCGCCCCCCACACCCTTTCTCTCTCTCTCCTTCTCTGCCTCATGCTTATGGATCAGATGTGAGCTCTCAGCTACTGCTCCAGCACCATGCCTGACTGCTGCCCTGCTCCCCACCATGATGATGGTCATGGACACTAACCCTTTGGACCATGAGCCCCAAATTAAATGCTTTGTTTTATAAGAAGCCTTGGTCACGGTCTCTTCACAGACTCTGTCTGTATTATCGTAAGCAGAATTTTCATCCACTGTTTGAAACTAGACAGAAAGTGGTAGAAAATAGGAAATTGTCTTTTTCAACTGAAAGCAGATACACAAGAGTTTGCCCAGATCATGCATTATTATCTACGCACTTCCCACACAGCGCTAGAAGGACAGGTTAGCTTAGAAGACAGACACACTTCTGAATCGTTTCACTAATGGTAACATCTTGTGAGCTGCACTGGGGAAACCTGAGTGTTGTTTTATTGACTTGAAGATTTTAATATTTGAGTATTATATGCACTCCATAAAAATAGACTCGACAAATCAAAAAGCAGGTTTCTGTTGTCTCAAACAGTGACGGAGATAAAATAGCAAATCAGAGTGGACTAAATAAATCTGTAAACAACAGGGTACAAAAGCACTGTGGTCGTGAATAATGATACCCAAGGCCAAGTTTACAGACAAAGTCGTGTCTTGCTATTATCCGAGAAAGAATGGAAGAATCAGTCAAGTCCTCGGACTTAGCAGCAACATAGTAACTAGAAGTCTCTGGCTTCTAACAGACCAGTTCTAGGTAGCAGAGGGGATCAGTTAAGCAGAGCTTCCATTGTAACAGCACAAGCCAATAAAGAATAAGGAAAATAACCACAGCATCTAGGCTGCATTTGGCTTTACATACCTTCCTCAGAAACACATGTAAGTAAAGTCCTACCTCTGAGGTATGGCTAAAAGTAACTTTTCTGATTTTAAAAGTGTAGTATTTAGATTTCTGATAGAGCATTTGCAGAAAGTATTTACGAAAGCCTGATGAAACACACATGCTCTGCCAAAGTGGGCACCTCAGGGGTTCATGGAACATACGCTGGGGTGCCCTCAGGTTCTTAATGCTCACCTTCTGTCCTTCTGTCATTCTCTCCCCATTCCCTTTGAGTCTCCTCTGTTTATAAATAATCTCATTGCTTTCGCTCCCATAGCAAGTGAATAATGCAAGCAATAAAAAACAATCTAAAATTAATGTTAAAAGTCCAATGCAGTGTCTCCTGAGGCTTCTTGAGTAATTTTACCAGGCCTTATGTTTTTCTTTGACTCAGAAGATCTAACTAGAAGTAACTACCATTTGAAAGTCCTTCTGACTTTATGTGCTTTGGAAGTATTTGAATTAATGCTGTTGAGTTTGATACTAACACTTTGTTATAGGTGTGTGTGTGTATGTGTGTGTGTGTGTGTGTGTGTGTGTAGGAAACATGTATACACAAGTTGTCTACATCTGCTTTGGATGCATTGTATTTGAAAGGAAGACCTGCCAACAATCATTGGGAGCAAATTCATTCAGCTGCTTTGGGGAGATGCTAGTGGATGCAATGCCTCGGATTTGTTGGATTTATATCCAGTGAAAATACACGTTTGAACACATTTGAATAAGCCAAAGACTCCATATGCTTCTGAACAGACTGACTTTGGGAGGCATAAAATTGTTCCTCCACTTCCTTTCTTACTAAGCAAGTGTGGGAAGTGGCCACACGTGTGCTCCATGGATAGAAGATGCACATTCCAAAAAACGGTATGTTGTCCCTTCTCCCTCTGTTTCCCCTAACCTGTGCTCATCATGGTACTGTGTGCGGTGTGCAACCTAAATATAAAACAGACATCTTTCTCCAAGAGATCCACTGCTGTGTGTGGAGGCTGCCACTCCACTGCAGAACCAGCCCTGGACTCTGGTCCTAGGACAGTCACAAGAAGTAAGTCTTTAGGAGTCATGCTCTCTCCGCTTTATGTGTTTCTGGAGTAGCGCTGACATTTGACATCGATAAGCAATACGTGGGTCTTCGTGCATTTTCTGGTTTTATGTTCTAGAAAATTAAGAAGAAATGCTTGTTCTAGTTCCATTCTGTTCATTTCATTATGTTTTAACAGTGTTTTTATCATTCAGAAACTTGATATAACCATTTTCTTTTCTTTTCTTTTGAAGATTTGAACAGGCTTTTGTTACCAGTCTGATCAGTAGTGTGGCAAAAATGAAGGACAGTTATTTTTGGATAGCTCTTCAAGACCAAAACAATACAGGAGAGTACACTTGGAAGACCATGGGGCAGAGGGCTGAGCCTGTGCAGTTCACACACTGGAACACACATCAACCCAGTGAGTAGCCCCCTACTGTCCCCACCCCACCCCTGAAGATCTGTTTCCTTGACCCCAAATTCCCTTACCCTTTGGTCACTTCCTTCAATTCTCCATGAATGTTTTATCAATGCTGAACGTAACTAAAGTGATCACAACAGGCCCACATGGGGAGACATAGGGTAACCATTGTAAAGTTCGTATGTATCCTGTGATGTTTTTAGGGATGCAGCTATTTCTGGAGACCACAGTTGCCTTAGTTATAAGGAAGTTTTGCCCTCCTTATGTCTTTCCCCACAGACCCTCCTCACGGTCCATGAATCACAGGGGCTTAGCCAGTCTAGAGTAATCCAGGTCCAAGGAATGAGCCACCCACAGATCACAGTTCTTGCCATGTGGCATCCCTGGAGAATGTTAAGTCCATTACCAGAATGCTGTTCTTTGGGCCTTCCTGGATTCCTGAAGCTCTGATGTCAAAGCCACCAGCCCTGTTAGTCCATCCTCACAAGCACAGCTCTGGGTCCCAGTGCACAAATCTGTGCCTGGTTGCTCAATTCCAGAGAAGCTCGTGGCTTCAGCTACAGACTACAGTAGAAGCAGTGTAAGAATAAGCTGTAGGTCTGGAGAAGCTTAGGAACAGCCTAGACTATTCCTTCTTTATTTCAACATAAACACATTTGGAAACCTTGGTCCCTTTCCTGCCTGTGATATTCCATCAATGCACAGGGGGCAGTAGATTTCCAATATTTGTATCTGAAGGAATTGTGTGAGAGGACTCAGGCTCTTTGCTCTGAGAAGGTCCCAGGCTCTCTGCACAAGTCCTTCTATCCATCTGAGTACCGAGCTAAGGAGAGTTCTAGTGAAGTGTGAAAATGTATGAGACATCTCAAGACAAGTGTTACATAGCATGCCTGTGATCCCGGTATTCAGAGGGAGCCTGAATCAGGAGGGTCATGGGAGAGAGGCTAGCCTGGGCTATAGAGAAAGCGGATACAAGCTTGGACTATATAGAGAGGCTGTCTTTAAAAGTCACACAAACTTGGGTTTCATTTTGTTTTTACATCGTATATGTGTGTGCGCGTGCCTGTGTGTGTGTGCACAAGCGTACCACAGAGCATGCGTCAGTCAGAGGGTAATTTTTGGAAGATCATACAGGTCACAGGTTGAACTCCGGTTGTCCGACTTGGCAGCAGATAGCTTTATCTACTGAGCAATCTTGCCAACCCATCTCTTTTTCTCTTTTTCTTTATTTTCATTACTATAAAATTCTTGTCCAAGATTAATTCCCAATTTCAACTCCAGAAAATGAAAGGCAAAGTGTGGCTGGTTTAAACTGAACAATTAAGCTGTCAGTAACTCTCACTATGGATAACAGTACTATATGTCGTGAGTTTCCTCACCAGTTCCAATCTGTACCTATTATCTTGTAGCAGTTAATCACACCTATTTTTACTCTAGCATTTTCTTGTTGGGATGAGTCTTTATGAGTTACATGGGTGCTTTAAGAAAAAGGAAGTACAGTACGGAAAATGTGAAGTCTTCCACTGTATCCCTCTCCTCGGTTCCCGAAATCAACACTTCCACTGTTCATGGCATCATCCCACTGGCTTTCGTCTGTCTGTGTATTTACAGGCTTTTATTTAATTATTTAATTTTTAGCTTGGGTGTTTTTCCTGCATGCATGTCTGTGGGGTCTCTGCAAACACCATGGCCAGCAGAGTATCAATCCATGAGAAGCAAGAAGGCAGTTGGGTTCAACGTGATTCAGTAGCCGGTGTTGGTTCCAACTTTAAGAGTCTGACCTCAAGAAGTTTATTTTAGGTGTATTTAATAAGCACAGCACAATTTGGAAAGAAGTTTCCTGGTGAAGGTTAACATAATTCCATGAGCCCAACACAGCTGAAGACATGCGTCATCAAAAACTTTTGTAAAGTACAAGTGACATCTTTCATAAAAGTGGATTCTGTAGATTCACTGAAACAAACAAGATCCAGATAAAGGGTCTTGGGGAGAATACAGTGTGGCAGAGAACAGGTTATACACATAACCCTGTGTGTTTAACATTCCTGACTTCCCCTAGTGCTTATCTGTGAGCACAAGGACCTACATACTTCATACACATGTCTGTACATCACATGTATGCCTGGTATTCACAGAAGCCAGAGAGGGTGTCGGATCCCCTGGAATTGGGGTTACAGATGGTTGTGACCACATGGGTGCTGGGAACTGAACCCGGGTTCTGTAGAAGAACAGCCAATGCTATTGAACACTGAGTCATCTCTCCAGCCCCAGTCTTTTAATTTTTAATTCACAATCTCTCTCCCGGAGAACTTTCAATGTTTGTAAGTCGATATTTTTAATATTTCAATAAATACTAGTTTCCAACATAAATTTTGGAAGGACACACTCATTCAAGCCACAGAAATATGAGCACGTAGGATGAGTGTTGTAATAAATACAAAATAAAGTACTCTAATGGTTAAAGCCAGAAAGATTATGAGTTATCTTAGACATCTATAGAAGAAATACTGTACCACCTCCAATTCAAAATAGGGTAGAATTTGATGTCTATGAGAATGGAATTCTCTAAGTTTGAAAGAGCACGGAGCAAAGGGATCATAGGGCAGCACTGGGAGATTTCTGTTATTCAGTGTAACTAAAGGGTGAGTTATATGAAAATGAATTATGAAACAAAGACATAGTGAAATTACAGCTTAAGATTTTAAGTTCAAGATTTTTCACTTACTCTCTAGGAAGCCATTAACAGATTGGATCAAGTAAATATCAAGATCAGAACTGCAAATCTATTGATGTAGCTAGTGGTTGCCCAGCCTGTATGAGACTCTAGGCTCCATCCCCAACACCAAAAAGCCTAGTATTCGCTGAAGATATTAAGTAGGATGAGACTAATAGCCATGAGAAACTGTGTTGTGAAATAGCTTACTATGTACAGAGTACCCACTACTTAGTCATATTCAAGGTGAGATCTCGTCTTATGATTTTGGGAAAGTTAATTTATCCAGCTGTTTCTTTATTACGGTAAGGATGGCAATGGTGTCTACCCTGATAAGTTTTTGTGAAGATCAAATGAAATTTTCCAGAGTGTCTGCTGCATTGTAATCTTAGCCTTTCTTATTGCAAAGAAAGCATGTGTAAGAAAGATCTTGCTTAAGTCTAGAATAGCTTGGTTAGCCTGTTAGGATTCTTCACCAATAAACCCATGCTCCCATACACCCATACACAGATGTGCAGCCTCTGTGCTGGGCCAGACACTGATGTGAGCACTCTGGAAAACCCTAAGTCCCCAAAGGAGGGTCTGACTTAGTCACTAGCGTTTTCTTAACACTTATAACCCAGCTTTGAATGTTTTAAAAACATTCCTTTAGACCTCCTGAATTGAAAAAGAAAGGCGAAAGATCAAAGAAGGCCATTTATACTCTCTTTGTTAGCTACATGGTTTAAATATCTATACTTTCTGAAGACTTCCACATTCCAACACAGCATGTAAGAAGCCCAGAAGTGGCTATGCCATCCTAATAGCAAATGAAAAAGCTGAACACCTAATCATTCTTAGATCCATCAGAAAAATGGGATCAGAAGGCAAAGCCCTACCCTTTAAAGCAGCAGTTCTAAACCTGTTGGTCACAACCCCTTCAGGGAATCGAACAATGCTTTCACAGGGGTCACCTAGGGCTGTCTACATATCAGATATTTATACTACGATTCATAACAGTAGCAAAATTACAGTTATGAAGTAGCAAGGAAAATAACCTTATGGTTGGGGTTCACCACAATGTGAGGAACGTTATTAAAGGGCCGCAGCTTTAGAAAGGCTGAGAACCACTGCTCTAAACTGAAGACTCCCTAGCTGGCGGGACCCCAGGAGCGTGGGTTTGAGCAGCCGAGGAGCCTAGTCAAGGCACCAAGAGCCAGACAGGATAAATAAATACCCTGGGACTTTCATTCAGGCATGGTGAACAAAGTCAAAGTCACTTTATTTGGGGGGGGGTAGGAGAATATATTGGGGTGTTGGCAGGAAGACAGGTAGCCAATCTGCCAATCACTTATTCAGGGCTGGCTAGGGCATGGATTGCCGTGACCACGGGGAAGGGGCCTGCTATGACACATGGAGGGAGAGGCCTACAGCTTCTTCTGCCTGTCAGCAGGAGCTGTTTAGAACCCTCTACCTAGGCCATGTGAGAGGCTATGACCCGTTTCCATGGTGCTACAATGGGGCAGAAACTCACAAGCAGAATACATGTATCATTTTCTTTCTTTTCTTTTTCTTTTTCTTTCTTTTATTTTGGTTTCTTTTATTGAAAATTAGGCTTCTTTTCCATGCATACAATATATCTTGATTATGGTCCCCCTCCCTCAACCCCAGGTCCTCCCCACTTCCCCTCCCATCCAGACTCACCCTCTTCTGTCCCTCGTTAGAAAACATTCAGGCATCTAAGGGATAATAATCAAATAAGATAAAACAAAAACAAACATTGGAATGAGACAATACAAACAAGCAGAAGAAAAAAGAGCCTAAGAAAAGTCACAAGAGAAATATGGAACCAGAGACTCACTCATTTGCACACTCAGGAATCCCATAAAAATACAAAACCAGAAGCCACAATACATGTGCAAAAGATCTGTAGGGTAAACAAAAGAGAAATAAAAATAAAAATTTGTTTAAAAGATACAATTTTTACGAAGAAGGACGAGGAGGAGAAGGGGGAGGAAGGGGAGGGGGAGGGGGAGGGGGAGGAAGGGGAGGAGGGGGAGGAAGCGGAAGAGGAGGAAGGGGAGGAGGGGAGGAAGCGGAGGAGGAGGAGGGAGAGGAGGAGGGGGAGGAGTGGGAGGGGGAGGGGGAGGAGGGGGAGGAGGGCCCCAATATGACATTAAGAGACAAGCAACCTCCAAAGATGTTCATTTTCTGTTGGCGATCTACTTCTGGGCATGCAGTCTACCATTAAGAGTAGTTTTTTTCCCCTTGGAGAAAACTAAATTTTCATTTGCAAGTGGTTATCAATTGGACGTTGTTTCTGGGTTAGGGGTGAGGCGTGTGTCCACTTCTCCTTTCAGCTCTAGGACCCAACCCCGTACAGATCCATGCAGACCCTGTGCATGCTGCTTCGTTCTCTGTGAGTTCATATGTGTGTCGGGCCTACTGTGTTTAGTAGGCCTTGTTTCCTTTGTGTCCTCCATTCCCTCTGACAGACACTCTTTCTGTCTCCTCTTCTGTGGGATTCCCTGAGCCCTAAGGGAAGGAATTTGATGAAGGTATCCCACTTAGGGCTGAGTGTTCCAAGGACACTCACTTTCTGCATATTGTCAGGCTGCAGGTCTCTGTATTTGTTCCCACCTGCTGCAGGAAAAAGCTTCTGGGATATTGGTTGAGCAAGATCCTAATTTATGAGTATAACGGAATGTCAATAGAAGTCATTTTATTGCTACATTCCTTTAGTAGAATAGTAATATTTGGTTTTACCCTATGTCCCTGGTCTATCTAGTCTCAGGTTGTTGGTCACCCAAACTGTGTTGGGTATGGGTTCCATCTCGTGGAATGGGCCTTAAGTCAAATCAGATATTGGTAAGTTAAGCTTTGTGCTACCGTTGCACTAGCATATCTTACAGGCAGGACACCATTGTAGATTGACTGGTTTGTAAGTGGGTTGGTGTTTACCTTTCTCCCAAAATTACTAACTTGCAGAGGTGAAAACTCTAGGTAGGTACCGCTCAACTTCTCCGTGGTCAATGAGTGGTGTAGGTGTTGTCTTCAGCAATAAGGCCTTGCTGTCAGTTTGTGAAGAGCAACCTGTAACCTTGGCAACAGCCGGGGTTGTTTGTGGATTCCCATAGGACCCCTTTCATCAACAACTCAATTAGATATAATTCCTAGTACTGGAAGGTTCATTTGGTGACAAGAATGATCAGCTGGGGCTCTCTCTCCCCCGTTATTTAGAGATTTCATTTAAATCCCCTTCATATATGTATATATTTTACAAAGCTTCTACTGTATTAGGTTTCCATCCTATTCCTCGAATGGCTCTTAATTTCAGTTGTCTCTCCCTGTATTCTCCTCTCATCTTCCTCTTCCCTCCCCTTTCTACTTGATCTTCCCATTCCAGCTTCCCCCACCTATCCATAGATATTTATTCTATTTCCGTTTCCTAGGGAGATCTATCCCCGCATCCCAGTCCCTTACTCTATACCTAACCTCTGTGGTGCTATAGACTGTGGCTTGGTCATCACTGACTTAGCAGCTAATATCCACATATAAGCCAAACATATACTGAATTTGTTTCTCTGGGTCTGGGTTACCTAAGTCAGGGTGAATTTTTTATAGTTCCATTCATTTACCTGAAAATTTCATGATTTCATTTTTTAACAGCTGAGTAGTACTCCATTGTGTAAATAGCTCACATTTTCTTTATCCATTCATCTGTTGAGGGACATCTAGATTATTTCTAATTTCTGGATATTATGAATGGAGCCACAGTGAACATGGTTAGGGAAGTGTCTCTGTGGTAGAATGAAGCTTCCCAAGACTGGTATAGGTGGATCTTGAGATAGATCAGTTCCCATCTCCCTGAAGAAATGTCACACTTAAAACATAGTGGCTGTACAAGTTTGCACCCCCATCAACAATGGATGAGCATTTGAGTGTTCCCTTAACTCCACATCTCACCAGCATGAGCTGCCACTTGTTTTACTGAGTTTAGCTATTCTGACAGGTGTAAGATAAAATCCCAAAGGAGTCTTGATTTCATTTCCCAGACGACTGAGGATTTACACATATCATTTTCGAACCTCAGATAAACCAAAGACAAAGGAGGCAGAGTGAGGAAACACCGTCTGTGCGCTGGAGCAAAGACAGGAATTACTTCTGACTTCTCAGGAACCATGCACACAAGGAGAGCCTGTGGAATGAAGGGGGATCACTAAGAGTCCTACACTCTGTGAATTTTCCTTTAAAACGGAAGGAGAACTATTTTTACGAAATAAAAATTGAAGGACACTTTTGCCAGTCAGCCTTGCCTTACAAGGAAGATGATCCAGAAATGCAACCTCATGTTCTCCTGTGTAAATGAAGTGCCTAACGGGGATGAGAGGGACTCTGGGTGACTGCAGTGTGTCACTGCAGGTTTGTCAGTTGTGACACATATGCCACTGTGGTGTGACATCTATAGTGACGGAGACTGCACAGGCAGCAGGGAAGGGGTTGTACGGAAACATTCCCAGCCCACGTAACTTTCTGTGGACCGAAAACTACTATTTTAGAAGTTTAGTGTTTATTCTAATTCTTCTTTTTAAAGATGCATGTAAAGTGACATTACAACAGATTGTGTGTGTGTGTGTGTGTGTGAGTTTAAGAAATCTATATGGAAACTGTTGACTTCCCACAGCTCAGACACAGGAAGCGCTGCAGCCCATAACAGAACAGACCCCTTGTTCCGCACTCTGAACACCACCGTGTGCTGAGAACAGCTTTGTGTCGCTGCGCTGCCGAGAGGGAACCGCTCAAAAGTCCTGTCTATATCCTGTGGAATTTTGTTAGGAGTGTCTATACCTGTCAAAATAAATTAATACATTTTGAGCAGACAAAATTTTTGGTTTTCCATGTTAACTTCCTTGGGGCATATTTAGATGTCTAAAACCTGGAAATGAAGCAGAGCGCCCTGTCATTCATAAGTTTCTGCTGTAATTTATTTGAGTGGCATTACTCTCTCTCTCTCTCTCTTTTCCCTGAAGCAAAAATAATGCTGTGATGCTCAGCGTGGCTGCGCCCGCTGACTGACATTGAGTAAATTGTCTCTGAATAAGATGAAAATGTAAATCGTTTCTGGAGAAAATAGCAATATAAAAGCCCCTGTGTTTCTCTTTTCCTGTTAAATTGCAGCTTGTAGAAACACCACCCTAAATCACATTTTCTCTCCTGCCTGTCACAGAAGAATCCATTAGCTTGGGCCCCATGTCAGACCCTTAATCCAGCATAAACTGACTATCTAAATTGACCACTGAACAGGAAGCCCAAAGCTTTTTATAAGCACAGCCAAGGCTGTCGTTAAGGTATGCCTACAAGATGGGCAACCATGGTGAAATCACAATTCAGCCTTCCCCCCCCCAACTTTGTCTTATATTCATTAAGTAGTATAATGAAGCACCCGGCAATTATTGAATCATGACTAGTGTTGTTTCAGCTCTAGCCCCAGGCCTGTCTAAGTCTTTTCTCCAAACAGATCTCAGACAACAGATTCTTTCATCCACAAATATTACAGTATTATCACTAAAATATAAGGACTCCTTTGTCAGAAAACATACTACAATGGTCATATTTGAAACTATAATTCTTTAGCCCCATAACCATTTCAATTAATGCTCAAACATCTAAATTATATATGTGTCTAACTTCTATATAGTATATTTTAAGGTTTGTTTGAATCAGGATCCAAATAACATTCACATACTGTAATTGGTTAGTAAGTCTCCTAAAGTTTGCTTTAATGCCTAGATCTTCTACTCATCCCTTTTTCTTTTAAATTGTATATATTGATCAAAATTGTTTTTATTTTTCTTTTTTAGAAAACCTTTTTTAGGTACTTATTTGTTCTGAATGGAGTAACAGAATGTCCAATTTTCTCTTTGTTGTGATAGGGAATTTTTGATGATCAATATGTAGATTCACTGATTTGATAGAGTTGGGTTTTGTTGTTGTTTAGTTTGGTTTAGGGATTAGATTCAGGATGTCGTCCTGACAGGCAGGTGCTCTTCTACCAATTTCATCCCTCGGCCTATTAGGAGTGTCTTACTATGTAGCTGGAATATCTATATAAAAGTAACTCTCTGTGATCAATGTTTTGTTTGCTTTGTGGTACAAACTTTATAGGAAAATCAGAATAGATGCCTGAAATTCCTTTTCCTAGGTTCCAAAGTGATTATTTATGCATTAGTGTCCTTCAACAGTGAGCATTTAGAGGTGGGGGCTCCTCCAGCATCACTACGAAGTAAGCACTTCAAGTGTTGGCCTACTTCCATCCATCGCGACTGTCCTTAATGGTCAAGCCCCATCTGTTCGAAGGAGTGTCTTCAAGGATGCCTCCTGAGTACTGGTGATGTGACACTCTTGCAGTCTTTCATGGGGTTCTTGCTGTCACTATGACAAGATGTGAATTTCTGTTCCATTTCATCAAGAAGCCCTGGGTTTCCCTCTGATGAGAAACGATGTCATTTCCACCCAAATCTGGCCGTAACGGGGCTCCCTGTGAATGTGCTCTTGCTTCCAGGCTATTTCCTTGGACATGTCTGGGAAATGTGCTGTGCGCTCGCTTGCCCATGTGAAGGCGAGATGCCTTTTCAGCTCAAGACTGGTGCTTTTAGTGTCGGTCCAGGACCACAGAGCTTCTGCTTAATCTCTTTTCTGTGTACTTTCTTTTAGGCCAAAATTCTCAGTTCTCCCAACAGCAGGAAATTCTGACATTTTCCTTTTTGAAAACAACAAAAGGACTCCCCAGCCTTAGTAGTCTGTGAGAAGTAGAACAGTCCATAAAACTGTAAACATGGTTTTGAACCACACTAGCCATTGCTACTGATTAAAGAGGGAGAGAATAATGTGTAGAAACAGAAATGTTCCTTGTACACAGAGGTTCCAGTAAGTGGAGACAGCTTTCTAGGAGCAAACAGGGAGTCCTCTCTTGGTAATGGCACAAAGCTTTTCTAGGGTAAGTGTATGCTTCAGATGTGTCCCGACAGATTAAAAGAACACCTGAAGGGGCTGGAGAGATGGCTCAGCGGTTAAGAGTACTGGCTGCTCTTCCAGAGATCCCAGGTTCAATTCTCAGCACCCACATGGCAGCTCACAACTCTCTGTAACTCCATTTCCAGGGGATCTGACACCCTCACACCAATGAATATAAAATAAAATTAAACAAATTATAAAAAAAAAAGAAAGAAAGAAAGAAAGAAAGAAAGAAAGAAAAAAGAGAAGAGCACCTGCAATCACCACTTGGTAGCAGCCCATAAGTAACTTCAGCTCTGTAGCAGGGCCTATCCAGAGCACCTGGACCCTGGTTCTTTCAAATCAGCTACAATCTGCCAGTTAAGGGTTACTGGATCCCAGCGAAGAGTTGTCTGCTTAAAAGTGCCCTTGGCAGAGTGAGGGCTCCGGACAGGGAAGCCTGCCACACCAAAGACACCAGTCAGTACAGTGGAGCTTAAGGTTCCTCTGGGCTCTGAAATGAAACACCGCGTACAGAGGATGTTTCCGATCACATTTCCAGGTCCCTTCATAGTCAAGCAAGGTAAATGGGGAGAGGAGCTCTTCAGAGGAATTCTGTGCCCACAGAAGGAGAGAACCATGCCAGGGATGGGGGGAGGGGAGGGAAGCAAAAGGAGGCTTGTTCTCACTAGTTTCTCGAAAACACTGACCAAAAGCAGCTTAGGAGGAAAGAGCTTTAGGCTTACATGTCTCATTCACAACAGTCCATCATTAAGGAACTCAAGACTGGAGCCTAGAAGCAGGAGCCGGAGCAGAGACTACGTGGAACTGTGCTTCCTGGCCCACTTCTGCTGGCTTGCTCAGCTCCCTTTCTTTTACAGCCCAGGCTCAGCTGCCCAGGGATGGCACCACTCACAGCAGGCTGGGCCCTCTTGCATTAACTGCCAACCAAGAAAATGCCCCACAGACATGGCCACAGGTCCATCTGATGGCGGCGGCTCCTCAAATGAGGCTCCTCGTCACAGGTGTGTCTCAGTGTGCGTCAAGTCGACCAGATCTAGGAAGCACGGGGCCCATAACCTCAAAAACAGTCGTTTCTCTGGCAGCTGTGATTGAATATATCTCCAGGTTTGGTACTGTTCCATAACGAGACTCCGATTCATCTATTTTCCAGGCCTGGATCAAGCCCCCGCTAACCCCGTGGCCTGTGGCAAGTCATGATGTCTTGGTGCCTCCGTTTTTCCATCTGAAAATGCTACCCGCCAGCCTCTGCCTCTGAGAACTTTAGAAGTGAAACAGCAGAGAGACCACAGAAAGCGGCCGGCACCGTGCTGAGCAGATGTGGGGCACTCCGCAAAGCTCACCTTCCCGGCTCTTTGGAGTCCATGAACTCCCTTGCTTTACTCTGTGGAAGAGACAAGGGAGAGGCACGGTGGAGCCTTGAGAAGTGAGAATGCGAGAGAGTTGTGGGAGGGAACTGGAAGCAACTGGACAGACCAAGTCAAACGACTGTCCAGAGGCACTGAGGCCCAGCATAATTCCTTCCTGCCCTGACAATAAGAAGTTGGCTTACTTGGTTGGTTTCTATTTCAGGATTTGACCAGAAAGGTTAAAGTTGATAGCTTTTACAGCTCAGTTCACTTCCCGTAATTAGCTGTGGCACACAGATAGGTCTAGAATCATGAATTAGAATTTCTCAATTACACAAATTTTTTCCGCTGTCTTTTAAGGGAGGTGGTGTGGAGGAGCCGAGTGGGAGGGGTCAGGAGGATGCCTTGAAAGAGATTTGAGCTTCACCAACCAGGAGAAGGCAGTCAGCTTCGCTTCGCCAATGGGAACTGAGTTATCTAACGGAAGTGCAGTTTCTGTGGGAGAAGTCTGTCTCTGCCCTTTCTTCTATCCTTCCTTTATGATGTGACTTGGCAAGCTTCCCCATGAACTGACTTACAAATTCTGTTTATATCTCCCTTAGCCCAGACTCTCTTTATTACACCACTTTATTGCTTCTCTGGGGCTGAGACTCTAAAATTTGGGTCAAATGATACATTAAGTTAACCACTTTAGAATACCAATAACATTCCTGCAGCACTTTTCATCCTCACGGTGGGCCACAAACACCTCCTTCCTCACTAATGAAGATGACTTGAATATCCACAGCCTCTAAAACCATAGCTAGTTAATCATTGCCTAATGCGGGGACGTGAGACAAAAATGCAAGGCCAAAAGTATTACTGTAAACTTGCTGATTCGAACCTTTTAAAAATTCTTGAACACACAGCAGAACTTGTGCCACAAGAAAAAATTCCCAGTTTTGTAATGAAAATGTCTGTAGGAAGTATAGGAACGGTTTTCAACTTTCTGTTTCACAAAGTCCTTTCTTAATAATGTTTTTCATTTGATCTTCACGAAGACCCATGAGAAGCCAAGGAATTATCCATTTTCAACAAGACTTATTGTGGTTAATTAATCGACTCAAATGTCACATTATTAAATATTTGTGCTGAGCCTAGAATCCCAGACTTCAGGCTCCAAATTAGCAGTTCTTTCTAGAAGACTTCCTGCATGTGCTCTGTGGTTCTGTGGTAAATGGAAGCCCCACCAGGGAGCCTTAGAGGAAGGCTGAGGGAATCAGACAAGGTGTGTGGTTCCCACGGATGAGGACAGCCCCACAAAACAGTATTGCATATAGGCCTTCCATCTGTGTTTCCACAGATCAATTTTACTGCAGAAAGCAAACATCTTCCTTCTCTTAAATCATGATCCAGATAGGTTGTGGGACTCATCCCAAAGTTATCATCACTGGACCTACAAAACTTTGTTCACGACAGAAGCAGTTACATGAATGAACTCTGTTGCTTTACTCTTCCCTTCTCCATCCTTAGGACTAAGTAGTTGTCCAGGCCAGTCTGGATATCTGGTGACCTTTGTATGAACCGACACTCCTTTGTGCTCACTATAATTTGTACTTAGTGTATTTCCTCCTTTACATCTATTTATCTTCACCTTTGTGGGTCTTTTTAATGCACGAACTTGCTTGTACACATAAGGATAATGCTAAGTAGACACCATCTAAAAGAAAATGCAGCCATTTCTTCTAAGGGGAAATTACACCAGACAGATACCTCGTGCGAAACAGCTACATATTTTTAAATGCCTTTAGATCCAAGATTGTCCCGAGTCTCCAGGTGCACTCTGGGGAATCACTTGATTCTTACGAACTCACCTTGAAAACCCTTTTCGTTTTTCATCCTTCAGAATTCAGCTCAAATGCCACCTCCTGTAAACTCTTTGCTAACAGATCTCTTCGGACAGACTCTGTTGCTCCTTCCAAAGTCTCCCCAGAGCTTTGAGCATCCTCTACCCTACAGCCGGACATGTTGTAGACGAATAATTTTGTGTAGTTGTTGATTCATTGAATGATCAGACTAGACTTGTGAGAAAAAGAACCAATGACATTCTCACTCAATTTTTAAAACAGAATTGTTTTCAACTAATATTCGCTGAAATGTGAATGCGTATTTTCAGTGGCCCCGTAAGTTGTATAGATTTTGCAAAAGCTTAAGAAACATCACTCAGTCCATAGGTTGTTTCCAAGGACCAGGCATGGTGGTCCACACCTGTAATCCCAGCCTTCAGGAGACCAAGAGAGGAAGATCTCGAATGTGAGGCCAGCCTGGACTAATTAACGAGACCCTGTCTCCAAAATCCTCATTAGAAGTGAGAGCACTTGTTTTTGTGGAAAAGTATATTTCATGTTCAACACACATAAAAGAACAGGTGAAGGTTCATCCACAACTGAAGAGGTTTCACTTCTAATATTTACACAATATTTACTGTGAAGTTGGGGTGCTTCCTGTCTCATTTTGAAGCTACCTCCCCTCATTCTACTCATAGCTGCTCTGTTTCTGCCTCCAACCCCCTGAGGTTTATCCTATTTCAAGAATTTATCTCATTTTCTCGACTCACCTTGGTTTGTGGCTTAGAGTTTGGGTTTTTGTTGTGTTTCTTGTCTGCCTTGAATCCATTATTCATGTGACTAGTTTGCCCTGGCGCACCTCATTCTCAGGGGATGAGCACTGTGCACTTGGCATTGTGAGATTCGCAATGGGATTTCAAGGCAAGGCACGTCACTGACCGTGGGGCGTTCTTCAGCTCCACATTAGGACAGCACCTCATTTCTCATCATTTCCCAGCTGAGCTCACAGCAGACAATGTCCAAATTTCAGGCTTCACGGCCTCTTTTCTCTCATGATTCTTCTGTCTTCTGTTCTTCTCTCCAGAGACAAAAAGAAATGAGATAATTGTGCCAATAAAGCATCCTGTTTCATCTTCATTGTTCCTCTCTGGTGCTTCATTATGACGTGTCAATTATTCAACACTCCAGAGAGTTGTCTTCGGAGCACAAAATGTTATAATCATATTATATTAAAATACTTGTTTTCTGCTCTTAGAGTACAATGGTGGCTGCGTTGTCATGCGAGGAGGAAGTCCACCTGGTCGCTGGGAAGTGAAGGACTGTAGCAACTTTAAGGCAATGTCCTTGTGCAAGAAGCCAGTCAAAATCTGGGAGAAAACAGAGCTTGAAGAGAGGTGGCCCTTTCACCCCTGCTATTTGGATTGGGAATCGGAGTCTAGTCTGGCCAGTTGCTTCAAGGTGATGTCAAGGCTATTTGCATATTCATTGGTCCATGTATCCCTATTTCCTTTGTTCAGAGACTTTCTACCACAGCACCTACACAGTCACTATTCATTGCCTCTTTCTCTCCAAATAATTCAAAATAGAATAAAAGTGGCAGACACCCCCAGTATCACTGAAGGCAGAAATACCATGTATCATTATTTATCCCAAGGTAAAGAGTCCCATGCACTGGTTATCAGATCTAGGGAAGGACTCCAAATGCCTGACCAGTTCCTAGAACTGGTTGTGGGGTGGGTGTACAAACTCACTTGCTGGAGTCCAAGACCAGTATAGCAGAGCACTCCTGCAAGTCAGGCAGAACAACTTTACTGTTCATATGAAGGCTGCAATAAACAATAGAACCCTAGGATCCTAGGGAGCCTATCCCTCAAGGCTCAATAAAGCTGCCCAGGGTGGCAAACGGACTCTCTTCCTACCACAGTCCAGGGCTTCGGAAAGCACTCTTCTCTGGGCTTTGTGCCTCACAAGGCACTTAGGCCCTTTGGAATAAAACACTGCAGGACTTGCTATTCTGGGAGGGACAAGGACAGTTTCTCCTTTTCTCAGGGTGTAGCATTCTCAGTACGTTCTAGAACAGAATCGCAATCAAGAAAAAGCAAAGCAAGGCCAGCCATGGTCATTTATGAAATTACCTTCCTATAAAAGTACAAAGGCACCAGTCAATGCTCTTTTTATTGCCAAGCATATACCAAATAAAGGAGGCCAACATTCGGTGGTTATTAAAATGATGCCATTCTATATGGTTTGTATGCCCATGGAAAAAGTACTTATTATAAAATAATTCTAATGCTAAAGATAGACACTTGGGGATCAAACAAGCTAATATAGATAGTTGATATGTATGTGTATTTGTGTGTGTGTGTATAATGTTATATATACAATATGTGGTACAATATATAGTTTAAAATACTATGTGTGTATATACACTATATCTAGTATATATACTAATATACTATACAATATGACACACACACACACACACACACACACACACACATATATATATATAAACATGTAAATGCTTAGAGCAAAAAAGGTTTGGGAGTAAGGTGTTGAATATTTACTTATACATAATGGGATATCTTGGGATTGGAGCTTAAGTCTAAATACAAAATTCATTTGTTTCTCATACACTAAATACATGTAGCCTGAAGGTCATTTTATGCAGTCAGAAAATGAAGATATCACAACCGCAGAAGCTTCAGATTTTAGAGCAGTTCATAATTTCAGTTTCCAGATTAAGAATGTTCAGCCTATACATGAAATGTACATATGTCATCCATGTGACGTCCTTAAAGAGATGTCTGGTAGTTTTCTCTTGGTTGATGCATTAGATAACCATCCTCCAAATCCATGGAGAAAGCTCCTCCCCATCAGCTGGGCACACATGGGATGAAGACAGACAGTGTTCCACAGGCACTGCAGTGCAGATGTAGCAGGAAACACAAGCGAATACACTCCACTTAAATGTACACAAGAAATCCCTACCTAAAATTCATAAATAAAAGGCCCACACATGACGTCATGGAGCAATAAGTTAGCCTTCAGAATCGAGTAAACTGAGGCCAGTGTGATAAAGTGATTCTCCCAGGATCACAGTTATTTATTGACAGAGCTGGAATAAATCCCTGGTCTTGGGACTCCCAGTACAGTGTTCTTCTACTATCCGTCATCCTGATGTGTCAACAGATGCACAGTGTACTTGATGTGCACGGTGGTGGGATTTATGAGTTCAGAGCGATTCGGGGAGAGGTTCCCAAAGGAGGCAAGTTTTGACATATAATTTAAAAGATGGAGAGGCTGTGCTGTGGTCCACAGGACTTGGAAAGACATTCATTCTGGTCTCAGGAAATCGGAGCCTGCTGAAAGCTGGCCAGAGAGTATACCTGCAGCACCAGAGGGCCAAGCTTAGTGAGGGCTGTTACAAACAGCGAGGGTGTAGGGGCCCAGGACTGGGAGCTTCAGCCTCTTGCCTGATCTTAAGAAAAGCAGATGCTCCATCCAAGCAACTGCATCCTGTTACCATAACAGCTAAGAAATAGCAGAGAATTTAGGTGCACACCATGGAGCTCCCTGCTCACTGAAGACCCAAAGACCCTAGAAATAAAATTGCTCTAGGCCTCTGGCCTAGTTTCTCCTTGTCTCTGATGGGCCCAATCACTTCATTGTCATTCCATGAATTCTAAGGCATTCATAGGCAGGCTACCAGTGTAAATGGGTAGATTCTGGAATCAAGAAGTCCTGGGTTTAAGCCAGGATTATAGATGTGTGACCCAGCATTCTTACTGTCTCTTGACCTGATTTTCCTCATCTATTGACAAACATTTATTAAGAGAAAACTCTATGTCTGCCATAAGAGGTTTAGTGAAAAAGGGGCCTAGGAGTGTAAAAAGAGCCAACTGTTTTAAGGACTGGACATGTTCTAGTTTGATATGTTACCTCTTCAGATCAACAGTTCAATAAAGAATAATGAAGAGCAGGGAGTCTGGCTCAGTAGAAAGAATGTGTGCTCAATAGGCAAGAAGTCTCCCACTTCTTACCCCTCATCCCCACCTCCGAAAAGAAGGAAGAAACAATAATAAACAGCTGCCTTGCTGTGTTTTGTGATGCTCTACAGGTATTTCATAGCGAGAAAGTCTTGATGAGAAGATCATGGAGAGAAGCCGAGGCTTTCTGTGAGGAGTTTGGAGCTCATCTTGCCAGCTTTGCCCATATAGAGGAAGAGAATTTTGTGAACCATCTTCTACTTTCAAAATTTAATTGGTAAATACTTACTAATTTTGAGAAAATTATAGTCAAAAAATTGTCTCCTAGTAGTGGCTTCCTAGGGATTAGTATCCCAAAGGATTGTTTAAAACTTCAATATTTGTTTCGCATCTAAAAATAGCTCGTCACCACTCGTGAAAGAAAATTATATCCGCATGTACTTTTGTTTTTATATTATGCCAAGTTCACTTTGCATAAAGCAAAGGACAAAGTGATGGTTGTTTGGTTATTCAAAATCTTTTTGTGCCTTCAATCAGATTGTTAGAGCTTTCCTGCCTACAGTATCTAGCTTGGTGGGTTTCCAAGTGTTGTCTGAGGATCTTGGGGTGACTTGGAGTAAATGGAATAAATGGGTCTTGGACAGAGCTGGTTCCTCTCTTGCTAGCACCCCAGAAAACACAATCCAATTTCTCTGGCAAGGACTTTCTATAAATGAAAGTCCATTTAAGATATTGTTGGGAAGGGGAATTCCAAACACTTTAAGACAAAAACCCAATCCAGCCCTCTCATTGTACATTTAAAGAAACCAGTGCTCACTTATTAGTGTCCATTAATTGTGCAGCATGTCCATGCTCATGAAGCTATGGATGCAGTTTGGTTTTTTTTGTTGTTGTTGTTTGTTGGTTGGTTGGTTGGCTTATTGGCTTGTTTATAGAGATTTTTCTTCTGGTGGTCAAACCCAGGCCCTTGTTTACTCTACCACTGAGCTAAATTCCCAACCCTATCAACTAAGTTTAAATTGGAAGACACCTAAAGTCTTCAGTTAAACTGAGCCCAGATCAGGAATCCTTTGTGCGAGGTCCTCAGGGTCATCCACTTATGCTTAATTCCTTCTAGTTCCCCAGGTCTGGGAGAATGCTCTTCCACTGTTAGACACTGCATCCCAAGCCAGAACTGCCTCCCTCAATTGATGAGGGACAGATGAGCAACACTCAAGTCTGACTAATTTTTAAGTATTTAAAGGCAGCTGTCATCTTTGGAGGAAGGTGTACAGTTTACACGCTGAAGACTCCAACAAACATGACCAATAAAATCTTGCCCCAAAGGATGCTTTAGGTTAAGGACAGGATCCCAGCAAGACTCCATCTCTTTGTTAGTGAAGACAAATGCAATACTAGAAACCATGCTCCAAGCCATAGAAACCTGGAGTCTTGAACACTTTCCCAGATCTCAGAGAAATCTAGACATTTTTAAAGAAAACACTGGATCTCTCACAATATTCCTTATAGGGAACTGCAATAAGTGAATATGTAACATCATCAGATTATTCACCTTCAGCAATCACAAAAATGACCTTGCAGGTGAGAGCAAGTGTGAGCCTTGGAGTAATTCTATAAGGGAAGGGTTTGTTGAAGGGAGCATTGTTAATTGTTCTCTGAGAGAGGTAGGGGATGCAGCATCAGAGGGATAAAGTTAAACTGAGAAACAGTGTACAATATTAGAGACATTCTATGTAATTAGTATTATGAAGATGTCTAGCAGGAAGAACTTTCTCTAAAAAACACTTTACCCACTCTTGAATAAGCTTCTTAATGTCCCATGGAACTGCTAGTTCCTCCAGGAATTGCTGACCCGAACACCTGGTTCCAGACACAGCCTCCATCCTGGGCACTTTGGGACACAGAGCCTTCTATGCCACCTCAGACTTTGTGAGGCTGGTGTCGAAGAAGCTTCCCCATGGACTGGCTTGCTAGCCAGCTGTGGGGGACAGCTTCTACTGTCCTATGTTCTGCTGTGCTTTGATACTTTAAACCCTTGCAAGACATGCCTATAGATCCTGCCCAAACATCAGGTCGGTGAATGAGTTCCCTTTAAGATCAAATGTAATCATATCCTTTCTGTTTACATAAGTGCCCGTGCTTGAAATTCCCAGCAGAATGTTGTGCGTCTTACAAATTATTGACCTGTAGCATCTAAGAGCAGGAGTTGTATGCTGTATGCTTTTATTTTTTGTTCACACCACCAAGGGAATTCAGCCGTGTCTAATGTGTGTTATTTAAAAATTACACAACTTAGGAAATTAGTGGAGAGAAAATAAATATCAATTTGTCTTCTCTGAGCCAGTAGAGCAGAAAAAGACAAAGAGTACTGAAATCCGTGAGGGAATAAATAGAATGTTCCCAAAGTAGGGAGAGTGAAATAGGTTTGTAGTCTGGGCCCCGGAGACTAGCACACCTGCCTGGTCCTATAGCCGTCAGCCTCACTGTCTTGGCAGTATGGTGCCGTCAGTGGTCAGCCAGGCACCAGTGACCTCCGACTTGGATTTGCCCGTGGTCTCTGTCTTTCACACATGTGAGACGGAACCCTGCAGAATGAGCACGCATCTCTGCACTAGGCGGGAGAAAGCATCCGTCATGACTTCTGAGTCTCTTAAATCTTTAATTCTTCAAAATTATTCTCAGAAAATTATCTTAGTGAGATGGTTCATCGTACAATTAGGCTTTATTGCTTGATTTATTGAGTAGTCTGCAATTTGACATATTTGTTCTCTGCGGAATAGGAAGGACGATGATTCTCTGTGAAGCTTTTTGCCAAGTCTAAACCAGTGGCGACTGCTCAAGTTAATCTACCATGGCCCAGGCTGATTTGTCACAGAGTTATTTATGTTGGAAACTGGAGGGGGAGGGGGGCTTGACCTCAAATCTTCCGGGTACCTTTTATTAGATGGGGATGATAGTTATCAACTTCAGAAAATATATAGTTGGTAAAAGAGCAACAAATCAAACTATAGTAAACTAGCACGAAAGGCAGAACGAGGTAATGAATAATAAAGCAGTTAGCCATCCAGCATACCATGCTCTAGAATTTCTCCACAGCTTGGTTTTGTGTGCTCGTGACCTGATTGAAAGACATTTCCATTCTTGATGAAAAGCTCAGGGTCACAGCATAGGTTGATTTTGCTCCCCGTTGTGCATGAGCCCCGAGCGAGACACACAGGAGTGTGTCTAAATATCTCCCCTAGTTTCACAGCACGGGAGGGTTTTGCATGTAAAACGTTTGATCCGTTTATGTCAGGTTGTCTGCCAATTAGCATCAGCTCTTTCCTGTTCACATAAATGTTTTACCGTATCTCGTATCTAATGTTGGGAATGGGATTGGAAAGGCAGAGCTTTTGTTTTTCCTCTTTCTAGGACACAAGAAAGGCAGTTCTGGATCGGATTTAATAAAAGGAACCCACTGAATGCTGGCTCTTGGGAGTGGTCTGATAGGACCCCTGTAAGTCTTTTCAAACGGTAGATGGAGTCAAGCTGACCAACTTGGTAAAACAATCAAGAGAACCTAGGAGTGGCTTTAATGCCTTGGCAAGCTTGCTTTAAACCTTGGTCAGGAGAGTAACTATACCAAGGTCCTGGGAAGCCTGAGGTAACCATACAGTTCTGAGGCCACTATATTTCATCCTGAGAAGAAATCCACATCTCTAAAATACTTCCCTAAACTGCCTCCCATTCAGAGGAACGACTGTTCTTTACAATAATACCAGGCTTCTCACCCACCCTCCTTTCCTGCACAGTGCCTGACTGTGTAAATATGGGGCTGTGGTCCATGTCACACTGAAAGAGAAACTACTTGGGAGCTTATGAGATAGCTTAGTGGGTAAGCATGCTTGTTCTGCAGCCATGAGGACCTGAGTTCAACTCTTCGGTGCCCACATGAAAAACGAGGCATAGCTACACATATCTCCTGTGTTGGGGGACAGAGACAAGTAGATCTCTAGAACTCACTGGGCAGCCAGCTTGGCCAGAATGAAGAGCTTCTGGTCCAGTAAGAAAGCCCTCTGTCAAAGTGGTAAGGTAGAGGGGTCAGCATAGAGGAAGACATAGGACATCCTTTTTTGGCCTCTGCCTACCCCTGCCCAACCCCCAGACACATAAACAAAAAACGAAAAAACTATTTTATTTTAAGGATGATTTTGTTGGTGGTGGTGGTGGTGGTGGTAGTGGTAGTAGTTTGTTTTGTTTTTGTTTTTGTTTTGTTTTTTTTGAGACAGGGTTTCTCTGCTGTAGCTCAATGTCTTGGAACTCACTCTGTAGACCAGGTTGGCCTAGAACTCACAGAGATCCACCTGCCTCTGCCTCCCAAGCATTGGGATCAAAGGCGTGCGCCACCATTGCCCAGCTTAAGGATGGCTTTTAATCTCTGTGAAAAAAGGACAACTGCCATCAGCCTTAGAAATAATTCCTTCTGAGTCAAAGTAGTCTTGAAGGGGAGGGGTGGTCTCGCTTTTCATTCCACCCCACGTTTGCAAACCTTTTTTGAAGGAAGAAGGACCTGGCTGGTGCATTGTTTCTTTGGGTGTATTGAGGAATTCTCAGATCTCCATCAAGGTGACAAGGAAAATTACATCCTATCATTTCAACTCTGAGAGGGCGCGCTTAGAGCCAGCCCTCAGGGAGCATCGGAGGCAGCTGCTGTTTCCCAGGCCTCCCTAATGTTCTGTGCCCTGGGCTAAGTGCACTCTACACTATCCCATTCCACCCTTCCAGGTGCTACCCCTGTGGACGATAGGACAGTTGATCCACCTAACATTACACAAGGGCAGCCAGGATCTGCACACAGGTTGTCTAAAGCTACAATGCTCTGATGTCTCCTAGTTTATAAAATACCAGCAGCCAAGCGTGGAAAGACCAACTTAAAAAAAACAAAAAAAAAACAAAAACAAACTCTGTGGTTCTCCAGGGAACAATAATAACTAGGAAATAATAGTTTTAAAATGATGCCACATTTTCCATTCCAACCCCGCTTCTCTGAAAAGGGGATCAAGAACAAAGAGAGGGAAGAGAACTTAGGGTTTGGAACCCTCAGCTGTGCCCATCTGCCTCGCTAATGAAGAAACCAAGGTCCAGAAATGGAAGGGGTGGTAAAGCCATTACATACCTGGAAAACAAAGAGTGACACACAGAAGTTGAAATCCTTTGCTTTATTTTTAAGTCACTAAAACTTGTTCATAACAGGAGAGGGACAGGCAGTTTGCTTAAGAATAAATGAGGGGGCTGGAGAGGGGCTCAGCAGTTAAAAACTCTTGACAGCTCTTCCAGAGGATCTGGGTTCAATCCTTAACGCACACCTCTTGGCTCACAACTGTCCATTACTGCTGTTCTAGGGGATCAGTCATCCCCACACAGACATGCATGCAGGAAAAACACCAATGTACATAAAATAAAATTAAATTAAATTAAATAAATAAACAATAAAGAGAGAGAGAGAATGTCCACAGACTTGCCTACAAGCTATTCTGATGAAGGCAATTCCTCAACTGACATGCTCTTTTCCTAGATAACTAGTTTTTGGTGTTTTTTTTTTTTGAAAGAGAGGGGCGGGGGAGATGAGGTGAGATGGGGTGAGATGAGATTAAGAGAAGTAGTACACTGAGATTCTCAGCACAGCCCACTGGACAAAGTGAATTATAACTCATGTTATTCTCCAACAAGAGGATAGGTACATTAGATGAATTGAATCATAGCTGTGTGCATATTTAAATAGTTCAAAATGGCTTCAAAACATCCTCTTATTTTCCACATTTCAATCCTAATTTCACTTGTGTTTCTACTCTTCTGTCAGATAATCATTAAATAGCTGAGAAGGTTGACACCTCATTTAAAACACCTGTTACGGAATTATGTATAATATGCAGTCGCTCCAAACAATGTTGGTTTTCTGGTTTATGGAAGCTATCTCTGGATCCAGGCATGGTGATATATACCTTTAATCCCAGAACTTGGGAAAAAGAGGCAGGAGTTTGAGGATAGCCTGGTCTACATACCAAATTCCAGGCCAGCCAAGGCTACATAGTGAGACCCTGTCTCAGAAAACTAAAACTAAAATAAACAAAACAGCTAGCTTTGTCTTAGACCTTAGTTCTTAAAAGGGAAATGCTTACCATTTAATATAAATGTTTAGCAAATGAATTAGCATCAAAGGTGATGCCAAAATCTGGGACATGCCTGAACCGCTGAGCTTATCCAAAACCCCAGAAAACAGTTGTCTTAGCCAGTGTTCTATTGCTGTGAAGAGACCCCAAAACCCCAGCAACTTCTACAAAGGAAACATTTAATTGGGTCTGGCTTACAGTTCAGAGGTTTAGTCCATTATCGTCATGGCAGGAAGCATGGCGGCACGCAGGCAGATAGGGTGCTGGAGAAGAGCTGAGAGCTCTATATCTGGATCAGCAGGCAGCAGGAGAGAGAGAGGCCTCTGGGCCTGGCTTAGATATCTGAAACCTCAAAGCCCACCCCCAGTGACTCACTTCCTCCAACAATGCCACACCTACTCCAAAAAAGCTACATGTCCTATTCCTTTCAAATAATAACTCTGCCTATGAGCCTGGGGGCCTATTTTCATTCAAAGCACCGCAACAGTGCAAGTGTAGAATGAAGCATGCATCTGATTTCTTTTGGAGAAAACAATAGATGTGTGGTGTGTGTGTGTGTGTGTGTGTGTGCGTGCGTGTAAGCCAGGGGTTAGTGTCAAGTGTCTTCTTCAATCACTCTCTACCTTTTGGGAAACGGACCCCCAACTAAACCTGGAACTTACCAACTAGACTACACTGGCTGGCCAGCAAGCCCAGGGTTCTTACCATAAATAGCAAGTACATGCTATGTTGATTTTTTTAGTGTGGGTGCTGCGGATTGAGCTCGGGTCCTTATGCTTGTATAGCAAACACTTTGCCAACTGCACATCTCCTCGTGCCTCTTTGTAAGAGAAAAAAGAAAAAAATGCTAAGTACCCATTAGCTTAGTCATCACAGGTGTGGAGCCTGGAATGACATGTAGACATTTTGGAAGCTCCCTCTGAGTCCCTAGTGCTTGAGTTTGTGGATGCCTTGTTTGATCTTCTGAAACTCCTTCCGGGGGGCGGGGGGGCGGGGTCATCATTGAGGAATAACGAACTTCATCTGCCGCAGGTTGTCTCTTCATTTTTAGACAACGCTTATTTTGGAGAAGATGCAAGAAACTGTGCTGTGTACAAGGTGAACAAAACATTGCTGCCCTCGAACTGTGCTTCCAAACACGAGTGGATATGCAAAATCCCAAGAGGTATAAGGTCTTTACTGTATACGTTGAGTTTGAAGGATGCACAGCACTTTCCCAAACGAAGAGTCACAAAGACTCAAAATCTCAGCTGTAGAGTCCTTAGACACAGTGCCAGCAACCCGCCTGACGAACCCAGTTACACTAGTTTAGTAAAGCACAGACCTCAGGAAAGGGAGAGAAGACAGTGCAGTGTCCTGCGCCAAGCTGTTCGTTAGGAATGAAGGTTACGAGCTGACGTTGCTAAGTACAGAGTAAAGAAATGTCCCTCTGGCGTTACAAGCACACAGGATTGCCTGTACCAGTGGAAGCACCTACCTAGCGCAGTGTATAACACGAAGTAGAACCCAGCAAGCGCTCATGTCCTTTCTTTAGATTCTCTGGAGATTTCCCTTCGTGTTTGAACTCTTCACAGAGTTCACAGTCTGAAGTGTTTGTTCCTTGAAATTATTTTTGTAAGCTGAAGTTGGAATAGTGTGGTTAGAGCTGAGGTAGTCCGGAAGCTGTGCGCCCGTACGGAAGGCTCAGTCATACGCTTTGCTTTCACTCCGCAGATGTGAGACCCAAGATTCCATCCTGGTACCAGTACGGTAAGAGCCAACCTGGCAATTCTCACACTTCTAAATACATACCACAGAGGGGACAGTATTGTTGCGTTGTCTTAGCCTTCCAGTACGGCTTGTTTCCTTATATATCAATCCAGGGCTAACTTCTTCAAATTAACAGACCAAGACAGCAAATCAGGTTAATAGATATAGTCACTAAGTAGGGTCAAAATTAACATCACAACTCCATTTTCATGGCATATTATTTCAAAATGGGTATCTATCCCTAACCTTTGAAAACTAGTGAAGGTTTCTCAAATCAAGTCCACTAAGGAAAGAAGCAAATCGTGTGTGTGTGTGTGCACATCTGTGCTGTAGATAATTAAGCCATAAAGGATTTAATTTTAAAAAAAGGAGACATCTTCACAGACCTCAGTAGAGGCAATGATATTATGGCATTTGGTAGGCATTTGACTGCCTACCCCCTGCCTCATCCTCCAGAGTTTCATGATAGTCGAAGTTCCTCCTCCTTGATCCAAAGGACTGTATGGTGAAAGAAATCTCATAGCTTAACTCCTCCCACAAACTTTCAGCAACTGAACTACGCCACCTTTTACTGTGGGGAAGCTCAAAATGGTAGCCATTCACTCTCATTCTTGCCTGAGGCTGGGGTGAGTGCCACGAGACTTCATCATCAACAGCTGTAGACTGAAGCTTCAATTACTCTGCTCACTATCTCTGGACAGGTACAGGAAGCAGGCAGTCCTTCAACAGAGAGCAGCAACCATTTACACCTGTGATGCAGGGCTTTTCGGCTAGAGAAACCACACATCCTGCCGGCATTTCAGGCTTCTAGCACAATGATTACCTTTAAAGGGACATATACACAGCAATCAGTAAACACAATGTTTGGAGATGTGGCTCAAATATTCCCCAACACATCTGTAAGTGTATCCACACGTATTTACACACTTTTTAAAAATACCAAGTGACCGAATTACAGTTTGGGAGTCAACCATAGCCCATACTCCTGTCTCTCGACAGTCCTGACATGGTCACCATCACCTGTTTCTTTGCAGATGCGCCCTGGCTCTTCTATCAGAACGCTGAATATCTCTTCCACACCCACGCCGCAGAATGGCCCGCCTTTGAGTTTGTCTGTGGCTGGCTGAGAAGTGATTTCCTCACAATTTATTCCGCTCAGGAGCAAGAATTCATCCACAGCAAAATCAGAGTGGTACAGCAACACAAATCACTACAAGAAATTCATAGTTTACACCTTCTTCTGTCCTTGGGGGAGGAGATATTTTTAAAATTTGACTCCACACAGTCATTTAAGTTTCCGTAAAAGCTGTAGTTGATTTTGAGGATTGTTTTCCTTCCCACTACACAGATTGATAGAAAACCATGGAGACGTGGGTTTGTTATGTTGCTTTGACGTCCCTTTGTTCTGTAACAGCAATGGTGTTCAGTTGAGTTCTGTTTAGTGAGATTCATTCATCACTCTCTGGACTCCATTTCATAAGGGCACTAATGCCACTCGTGAGGGTTTCCCACTCCTGATCTAATCGCTTATAAGAGGCTCCCACTTCCTAATGTATCATCGTGTGAGTTAGGATTTCAGTCTAAAAGACTAGGGAAGGAGGGGACATTCGGTCCGGCAGCGACTAGCTGCAGGTTTCCAAGCAGTATTTATTTCTACCTATGATTCGTACTTTTTGTTGTCAGTAGTGTGGTAGTGTTAGTGGTGAGCACTGACATATCACAAGTAAGAAGCCTCATCCCTAAGAATACCCTTGCAGAATGGGGCAGTCCAGGAGAACTGACTGATTCCAGGGTGAGGAGTCAACTTGTAGAGGTCATGTCACTCACTTTTGAGGCATACCCATCCTGTACATTTCAGAAAGTCAGAATAAGTAATTACCTTTAAATAACAGGTTTTCGTATCACTTTCCTATGGTGGATAGTAACTTGAACTATGACAGGCAAAAATAGCATTCATTTGTAGTGTAGAAGAACTTAACATAAGATAGAAGGCTGGGTATGCTTTTAAAAGGCTGACAGAGATGATTTTCTTTTGAAGAACGCTCATGTTTTCTTTCCTCTCTTT
This sequence comes from Cricetomys ansorgei, assembly GCA_026225945.1. Classification (NCBI taxonomy): domain Eukaryota; kingdom Metazoa; phylum Chordata; class Mammalia; order Rodentia; family Nesomyidae; genus Cricetomys; species Cricetomys ansorgei. The sequence continues at coordinate 14,029,487 of JAMJFZ010000716.1, read as the reverse complement.
GACAACAGACCATGGGGTGTTTTCAGAAAGAGCTTTGAATATTTCTCTGATGACCAATTTTTCTCTTTCTGATCAATAATGAAAACATTAAAGCTACAAGCATGTAAGAGTCATTATATGCGAATGTCTCACCAGTCAGTCACTTGCTACTATATATTGTGGTATACTGAAATATACATATATATATATATTATGTATTACTTTTAAGTTTTAAGTTTTGTGTTTATAAACACTTCTGAAACTATATATCAAATCCATTACTTCCCCTTTTTAAGCTTTTAAACTTTTTAAACTCTTAAAATAAATTTAAGGCCTTGATGACTTCGATAACATTTTAAAAGATGACAGATGCCCTTGCTTTAGAAAGCTTAGTAGATGGACATATTGGCTTGTGTTTCTGCCTCTTTGAGAAGTGGGCTTCAGGTAATGTTAACTGTAAGGCTACTTGAGCCTAACAAAACAGAACTGATTTATGAAATATATGGTCACATTACATTTCTTCTTTCAAATATCCATTGTTAGGTTTCTATCGCTGTGGCCGCATACCCAGGGAACATTTAAAATATTCGCTTTCCACACTGGGCTGATTTTCAGTCTTTCAGCTTGTCCAGTGAAATTCTCGACCGCATACATCACAACTGGGAAGTGATGTGTGGGGAGACTGCCATATTTCCACCTTAATTGGGGTGTTAGTAAACGTGCACCTAAGATATCATAAATATCATATTTTCTATCTATCATCATTTCTCCTTAGAGGGCCTAAAATTGGGACAGTGAGCTCTCAGACTGGGATCTCGACTGCTGTTGCCCATGAGCCCTCATGGGCTGGGATGAGGTTGTGGTCCCACCACAGCCACAGCCAATCTCAACAGAGCCATTCCAAAATCTAAAAATGGGAATCTGAATTCAGCGTGCGGGAATAAGTCCATGAAACAGCACCCCAGGGATCTCAAATTATAGTAGCTCCCCCTTGCAATCTTCTCAAATTGCTGATCTGGCAGACAGCCATGCTGTTTAAGGAATAAAAGTACACTTGTTTCAAAATTAGAATGTTAGGGAGCTATTGGGTTCTGTTGTACAATGACCTAAAATTCATATGGAAATAAATAATAATCTTAAAGTCTATCCCCAAGCCTTCTCAAAAGGAAACAAGAGTACAAAGTTAAATACATAATGCCTTAAAATTAATAGGTTTAGGGCATATAAAAGTTAATTTGAATTTCAATACACACAGAGAGGGAGAAAATACACCTTAAGCACACCGCATAAGAAGGCTCGGTGAAATTCTTTCTGCTCCTTCCTTTTTTACAGTTAAGGAGAGGGCTTCAATTCCAATTCCCTGGGTCATAAGTTCAGCATTGCGTCTGCTGTGCGGTGTGTACGTGTGTGTGCACCTGCATGCCCATGTTTTTCAATTTGATACCTTACTGTGCTTAGGCTGAGTGATTAATATTGTCTTTAGACTAATAAAATGGATAATTTTCTAGTCGTCAGACATTGGACTTCTGTAGTATTCCTTTGTCCTATGCCACGTCTCTCTCTTTGAATGCTGACAGTGTTTAAAGCTTAACAGACGAATACCTAGACACTAAATCTTTATTCTGCTAATGTCTTTGTATCTTGTTTGTCGGATAGATGTGACATCTGTAGTGAGCTCCCATAAATCACCGAGAGAATAAGCCACTAATTATAGTCACAGAAAGAATCCGTCGTCTCTTTTATGTTACATGGCTTCTTACAGAGTCAGAAATTTTGCTTTTCAAGTTGAATGAAACAAAATATTTTCAATGGTTTGCTCCAATTCTTTCAGAATGAACAGGAAATGTTTTAGAATAATGGAATTTCAGGTTTTCTCTAGATACAAGCCCTTAGTGCTCTTCTTTATGTAACGGGGTAAAATCATAGTGAATAAAAAGCTAATAGCATCTCCATTGATCTTAATGCTGAAAATGTTAACCAAGAACAATAAATGCTGACATTTTCTTTCTTCTTTCCTTTGATAGCTATCAAAGTATGGTGTAAAATGGTGGATTGGACTTCAAGAACGAAGATCCAGTGATCAAATTCAGTATGAACCTAGATTAATCTGCATTTAACATTATTTGACAAGTAATATGTGCAGAATAATTGGACTAGATCTTAGTGATCAGTTTGCTGAATGGCCTTCAACTGTTACCCTTAACCTACGAATTTTCATTCTTCTTCCAAAAGCATGAGTGTCTTTTAAGTCAACACATATAGAACCAACTCACTGTGCCACAAACACACCAATAACCCGTGAAAGCCTCCGCCTGCCTTACTGTATCTGTATGTGATAAAAACACAGCAGAAAATGTAATTTTAGACAATTTTTATAAATACAATTCAGTACCATTAACTGTAGGTAAAATACTGCTTCTAAGTACTTAACCAAACTGAATAAACTTACACTTTCAGTTCATACCCCAAACTACAAGGATGAATTCAGATACTGAACATGGAAATAAGAGCTTAATTTTTTTTTTAATTTTCCTGAGGCTGGAGAGATGGATAAGTAGTTAGAGCACTTGCTGATCTTCAGAATTTGGTTTCCAGCACCCACCTACACCGGGCAGCTCACAACCACCTGTAAATCCAGCTGAAGGGAATTTTGATGCCCCCTCTGGCCTACACAGGGATCTGCACACATTAGGCAAGAATATACATAGACTCACATTAAAGAAAAAAAATCTTTTAAAGTTTTTAAATTTTCCTACAGTTGGAGAAATGGATCACCTGTGATATTCCAGAACTGGGGCAAAGAACAAGAAATAAGCGTGAATAACCAGAGCCAGCGATGTGTCTTCATTTCTTCTGTAACAGGTTACTTTACTTATCCGCGTTTGGGTTTGCATTGCAAACACTTCTAGAGGCTGTCAGTCTCCTTTGTGTGGTTATTTTTGTTTTCCAACGATTGTGTGCAGTCTCATTGGTTGTCAGGTTTCTGGATGGACTCTCATCCTGCGAAACCCGTGAAGTCACATTCCTATAAATAACATCCAGATAGACAAGTCCTCACGGGCCAACAGAACCCAAAGCAAACCCAGTGAGACTTACAGACATGCACATCTGTGGCTAGAGGAATGGCTCTGAGGTTAAGAGCATTGGCTGCTCTTCCAGAAGACTTGATTTCAACTCTCAGAACCAACATAGTGGCTCACAACCATCTGTAACTTCAGTTCCAGGGGATCCAGTTTCCTCTTCTGGTCTCCTCTGGGACCAGGCACACACATAGTGCACATACATGCATTCAAGCAAAACACTCATACACACAGAATAATAAAAGTAAAGAAATATTTTCAAAAAAGAAGAAACATGCACTTTTATATCAAATATAACCAAAATAGATGTTTCTTGTCCCTACCCAAAACAATGAAGAGTTGCTCACTAATTTTTACAGGGAAATACGCTATAGCTTGAAGGTGAGGTCGAAATAGAACTTAAAATACACAGGAAGCATCCACATCAAAGAAAGTGTGTGTGAGAGAAAAGGTAAAATGTACGAAATGTAGAAAATACAAATAAATTATCAAAATGGTAAATGTGAAATCATTTAAATGACTGGATATAGTGAAGAACTATGCCTTATAAATCTTTTCAGTGTGGAGCTTTCTTCATACATCTCTTTTCCCAGTTGTAAACTGGCTGACACTTTAGCCTCTGTGACATTTACTTCCGTTTTCTCTTGTATAATGGAAACCTACATTCAATCCACTGTTTACTATTGTTGGTGTTGCTATTGTTTCTGGCACAATTAACTGATCATCCTAGAAGCCTACCTTTTCGGGAGCTGGATTTAATGGCACCGTGAGGCCAGAGGCCGGCTTCTGTAGGTTCTCAGAACAGCGTCGCCTAGGCTGGGGTCTACTATTTCCAAAAAAAAGAAGAAGAAGAAAAGCCATACTCATAACTAACTTGTCAGGAGAGAAATAAACAGAAAAAGGAACCCTCTGTGGGCGGGCCTCTGCGGAGTTAGGGGAGAGCTGTGGTTAATCCACTTGCTTTACCAGCAGGTGTCACAACAGCCTATGGAAAGGGCTGTTCCGCAGGCAGGGCGGGAGAACCGCGGAGGAGCCGCATCGAGAAGCACTTCCTGCCCCACCTTTGAAGCCCGCAGTTTTTACTCTGGTTCTGACCCAAGAAGCTGAACCTGCCTTACACTGTGTGTGCAGCTTCTACGTCTGGCATTTATGACCCAGTGCTAACCCGTGTCCTGTCAACCGTCCTCTGGAATTGCAGCCCTTCTAAATTAAAAGGCAGTTTGCAGGAGGCTGCGAATTGGGGAAGGCATGTCTGGGGAGTCCGTCTCATTTAAGGGTCAAGACTGAGAAATTCTCCTTTTTTAGAAGTTCTTGATTTGACTACTCTACATTACTATGAAGGTTGAGTATCTTTTATCCAAAATGATTCAAATAAGAAGTCTTTTGGTGTTTGCAAATTGAGGATGTTAACAGGGTTTTCCCAGTGAATGGTCTCCAAGCTAAGCATCTAAAATTAGAATTGTCCCCAAGTGGGAGACTTCTGGAATATCAAGTCAGCACTCAAAAGCTTTAGAATTTAGATGTTTAGATTAGGGATATTCAACCTGCATTTTCTGAAGAAGTATTATAAAGTTTAGATGATGCATTGTCTTAAGAATCGTTTCCCCTGTATGCTGAAGCCTGTGCTGAAAAACCGACGTCTTGTTTCGTTTCCCAAGTCAAATATTCATAGGACTTTAAATTAATCTTATTCCAATGATAGCATTTGTTTACTTTTTAAAAAAAAGTTTCTACATTCTTAACATTCTAATTACTCGTGTGGCTCCTTTCCCAGGTAGCTGTCACTAGAGATCACTATAATGAGATTAGTTCAGTTTCCAGACTTCAAAAAATAAAATTAGGAAAAACTGTAACATTCATGAAAATAAATCCACTAAGGTTTTAGGGGGAGTTGTCTTTGCTCCTGGAGTTTTTCTGACCTGTTTCCTCCCTCAGGATTGTGGGGGAGTGAGGACTGCGATGTTCAGCTGCCCGGCATTTGTAAGAGAGTGAAGATCTGGGTCATCGAGAAGGAGAAACCACCCACACAGCCCGGAACCTGCCCCAGAGGGTGGCTTTATTTTAACTTTAAGGTAAATTTCTTCTCGTAAAGTTGCCTTTGTTTCTCTTTTGTAGAACTTCGTCGGAAAAGTAATTAAAAATGAGGGCAGCATTTGAGAAAGCACCTGTTAGCAACGGGGCCTGAGATGTCACTGTGACAACTCTTTTGATTTCAGAAGCTTTCCCTTTGGGATCGAAAAGGCTTCGTGTAAGATGGCTACGCCACGACACCTCATTTGTAGAGGCAGTTTTACCAGTGATGTCCTTTGTGCTGAGTGAGTGTGTGCATGTGTGTATACACGTGTGTGTGCCCATTCATCCAGGCCCTGCCCACAAGTAAACTATAAAGTTTAGATCCTTCCTCATCTTCCCCAGAACCAGGAGAACTCTGTCCACCTGTAAACTGATGAACTAATAATGCAATTTGGCCAAATGTCATCTTGAGCCTCATAAAGCTGATGTTTCAGTGCAGGACTCGATTTCAGAGAAAAACCTTGCCAGTGGGGCTCTGTCGGCCAGGTTTATGATTTTGGGGCTGCCGTCAATTAAGGCTGAGACTCTGCCTCCGCTCCTGATGTTTTGTAATAAAATAACTTTATAGGCCATGGGTGGAAGTGATTAGAGTGAATCCCAAACTGCAATTGTTTAACTCTTGGAGAATTAAGAGATGGAACGGTGTCATAATTCCATACGCTAACTTGCAATTGCTCTTTAATTGTGGACAGTCTGTTTTAATCTAAGTGTTCAGACACATTGGCCAGCATGCTCCTCTTTGCTATCTTTCTGTTACCATTAACTCAGGCAGTGAAGTCACCTGGAATAAAAAGCATGTGTATTATATATAATGTGTGTGTACATATACATGACTATTACAAACGGCTAGTTTAATTATGGTGAAGTACACACACCGTAGAATTTCCCACTTTAGCATTTTCAGTGTGTGCTTTGTGAGTGTTTAGCGCCAGTGTGTTGCACAGTGCACCCCCAGGTCCTTTATCTTCTTGCAGAAGCAAAACTCTACATCCGTTAAATAATAGCTCCCTATTCTTCCTCTCCATCACATCCTGGCTCCTGAATAAATGACTCTGCCCGTTTATTTCACATCTCTCTGAACGTGAATAGTGTGTATGCCTCCTGTACATGGAACCATGCAGTACTTACTCTTTGACGACTGGCTCACTTCACGTAGTGTGATGTCTTTAAGCCTCAACCAGGTTACAACATGTGACAGACTTTTCTTTCCATTTCAAGGCTGAGTGATATTTTATAACGTAAGTGTTTCCAAAATTCCTTCCCAGGGGCGATATAAACAACACCTAACCCTACTCCTAAGGTCCCAAAGACAAACCAAGATGTGATTCTACCAAAAGTCACTCTGGGGAACCACTGAGTTTCTTGGGCTTCCTTACAGAGCATAGGTGAAGGGGTACTTATGGGGAAATCTACCCAGCAGGGATGATGACATAGCCACATGGAAGGAACCTTCTTCCTCAAGTCTTCCCCTGCCTATATACCCTAGCCCCTCCCCCAGGCCACAAGCAGCTAGGGCAGAGTTGCACACCACAGGTGGAATGAAACAGCTGGATACTGAGGTGAGGGTCTCAGGACCCCTCCCCCTCCCAGTGAGAATAAATAGTCAACAAACCCAGATGGAATAATCTTCTACAGGGGGCACAGCTGGCTGAGGTGGCAGTTGCTTGGCTCAAAGGGCAGTCCTATACAATGTGTGTCCACCTTTATGCCCAGCCCTCTACCCAGCTATCATGAATGTTTAGAATGCTCTCGTCTCTTGGTTAATTTTGCTGTGTGACTTCACAAATCTTTGTTTGGTTAAATTTTTTAATTTAAAGTTATTGTTCCAATTTTACATATGAGAAATCTCAGACTTGGACAAGTATGTGATTTTTCTGGAAATATATGTCAGTTGAAACTTCAGCCTCAGACTGGGGAGATGGCTCAATGTGTAAAGCAAGTCTGACAACATGAGTTCAGGTCCCCAGAAGCCATGGAAAACCAGGCACAGAGCACACATGTCTCAAATCCCAGTACATGCTTCTACCTGGGATGCTGAGGCAGGGGAATCACCAGAAGCTCATGGGCCAGATAGTTTGTATACACAGCAGTAAACAAGAGAAATCCTGTCTCAAACAGGATAGAAGGCAAGGAGTGAAGTCAAGGTTGTCCTCTGACAAGACATGTGCATGACCACCATACAAGAACACAGGAGAACACACACACACACACACATACACACACCAGCCTTGTTTTCTTTCTCTAAGTTATATTAATTTTTTAAAGAATTGTTATTATTAAAATGTCAAGACTACCCAAAGCAATCTATAGAGTCAATGCAATCTCCATCAAAATTCCACTGCCATTTTTCACAGAAATAGAAAAAGGATACCGCTTCAATGTACATTCGTGTATACATTTCCACGTCCCAGTTTTCATTCCTTTGGGAGGAAACCTAGAAGCACAATTGCTAAGGGATAGGATGCTCCTGTTTAGCTATCTGAGAAACTGCCAAGTAGGTTTTCCCAGAAAATAAACAATTTACAATTGCATATGTAATATATACTTGGGGGTGATGTTTAATTAAATCCTTTGTAAGTATTTTAAGTCATTCGATTTTTTTATTGTTGAATTATAGGAGTTCTTTCTAGTAGTATATGTACTGAATTCCTATCAGGTAAATTATCTTTACCCCTAATAATTATAATGATGTTCTTCTCCCTTATAATTACAATGCATGCAAGTCTATAATTTTGATGAAGCCTGATGTACCCTACTTTTTCTTCTATTGCTTGTGCTTTTGGTATCACATCTAAGCACATAGCCTCAAAGTACATGCTTCCCCTACATCTTCTTCTATACGATTTTGGTTCATATTTGGATTCTGATTGACTTTTACTTCATTCAGATGACTGTAAGTTCCTTAAGGCTATTAGAACAAGTGCATCCTAGAGTTGGTTGCTATGGACAGATGCAAACAAATGCCTTTCTTGTCTCAAAATTTCATTTTAAAACAGAATCAAAAAAGCAAGTGTTTGCATCTTGAACATACACTTGAAATGGGGGTTGTAAACAGTCAGAGAGATGGGGGTTCCATGGTCCATTGTGAGGTTATACCTGGATTCCTTAAGGGCTTCTCCTTAGGTGCCACCTCTTAAATGTCCACAGTACTTCCCGATGCAGCCACCTATAGAGCAAACCTTTACATGAAGGTCTTTCTAAGGACTGCACAATTTTGATAAAGTTCCACTTATAAATGAGTTGGTTTAAGAAACCATAGGGGCTGTAAAGATGGCTCAGCAGTTAAGACTTGTACTGCTCCTGCAGAAGATCCAGGTTCAGTTCTCAGCACCCACATGGAACAGTTCACAGCTTCCTCTACCTCTAGTTCCAGGGGATCTGAGACCCTCTTTTGGACTCCTCAGGCACCTGTACTAACCTACACATATTTTATAAATAAATAAATAAATCTATAAATAGAGAGAAAGAATCACAATAACCAATAAAAAATGATGTCTTGTGACATAATTAAAGGAATGCCTCCCTTTCTATGCTGCTCCCTCCCGCACACATATCATATCTTTATTGTCTTTGCCCTTCACGTTCTCAAATGTGGCTAATTGAAACTGATAAGGTAAAAATCATGGATAAGAAGGGACTGGTGTAAATAGGTTAATCAGATATTCTGGAAGCTGGTGTTGAAGGACTGTTGCTAAAAGGAGTAGCAATCACTGTTGGGCCATTTCCCCCGTCAACCCTTAAAGCTACAGACAGAAATGTGGGGGATAAATTCTGAACAAATTTCAATATGTTATGGGCCTTTCCCTCTTCTTTGTCAACTCTTCCAAGGACTAATTTTTATTATTTCTAAAAACTAGACTGGCAAGTTAATAACTTTTTAGAGTTTTAAAAACCAAGACATCTGGAAGCTAAGCATCCTTTCCAATGTCTCATAAATCCTCATCCCCATGTTTGATAATGTGGCTTAATGATGCGTGAGAAGCTTAACAGGGTGTTACCCTAGGAAGGGTTAGTCACAGAGCCAAAAGGAAGGTCTTCTCCAACTTTTCCTTTCTCTTCTCCTCCCCCTCTATGTGTGAGTGTGCGTGTGCTTTACACATTTTTTCCGGACCTTGGTTCAGTGCCTTCAGTATTGGTCCTTCAGCAGCACCTGAAGCAGAGAGGAATGAGAGAGTAAGGGTGTCCACAGAGTTTCAGACACAGATAACTATTCCACTCAAGGGCAGAGGAAAACCGAGAAAAGACCAAATTTGATAGATTCTATTGTCAAACGTTGACTATAAATTATTTTGAAACAAAGGAGTTTTATTATTCCAAGCTCATTTGGAATCTTATAAGAGCTCCTTGATTCAAAATTACGATCAAAGACAATAAAACTTGATCACATTTTACAAATGCGTCAGAAGTTAAGTAAGTTAACATCAAGGACACCATCCTTCCTTCAGCTATTCTGCCTTAATTATTAAGGACATTGTTTTAGAGTGTGTTAGTAGATATGGTGTAGTTCAGAAAAATAAGCCTGCGGTGATAGGAGGCCATACTTCCACTGCCAAGCTGGTAAATCTTGGCGGCGGGGCAGGTGCCCATGTAGGGCAGTGAGGGGAGCATTTTCCTGCACAGAAGGGTGGCGCAAACCAAGCCAGCAAGAGTCGCTGGTGTTTATGAATGGTTCCTTAGTGACTATCTGAACACAAGGGGAACTCGCATTAAATGATAAGACTTCCCAATAATTAGTGTTGTGCCACTCTTTGGAATTTGTAATTAGGAGAAAGAAGCAGAATAAAAAGGAATAGATAAAAGAATGGTTGTTCTAAAAATGAAACTCCTTCTAAGCCAATTCTGTTTCTTTGTGAAGCAAACAAGAAAGAAGTGTGCAGGAGATTTGGAAACCCACTCCTCTCTTGATTGGTAACTCAGGCTACATCACGGTTTCTGGTTTTCAATCCTAAAAGAAAAAAAAAACAGAAAGAATGACATCACCGGGACTGAGTTTTGGAAAAACTGTCGCTGGCACTATTGACACTTTGGGCCGGACAGTTCTTTGTTATGGGACAATGATATGACCACTCAGGGCAGAATCTGGCAGCACCCTAGTCTCCATGTGCATATGCCAGGGGCAGCTCTTCTCGAACTAGGAATAACTAAGAATGTCCCCCGACTTTGTCAAAAATATCTGCAAGGGTAAAAACTGCGTTATGTGAGAACTGCTGTGTTAAATCTAGAATGCCTGCCAATGCCATTGTGTAACTGATCGCAGGGAATTGTCATCTTGGAGAGTACGGAACCAGAAACACAAGCAGGAGGTCAGAGTGGGGAAGGACCTGTTATCTGCATCAGTTAAGGAAAGCACTGTTTCCCCAAAATGCTGCTCACCTCGAGGAATGGGAGTGTGGCAGTCTTAGTAGACAGTCTATCCCTAACCATCTGGGGAAGCACTACTAGGCGGGCACATTCGTGTGCCTGCTCAATTTCTGGTTATGGTTTAAGAAGACAAGATGATGACCCATCTCTGAGCATACGCAGCTCAAGGTCATAGAGCTCACAGGTTACAAGGTTAAAGTAGAAGTTGTGGACATTTCTGGGCATGCTCAGTTCAGTGTCACACGGATGGAGGACACAAACACTCTGGTTCAATGTTGTAGGGAGTGAGACAAGTTTATTCTAGGTGCCCCCAAGAATGGGTTAGAGTGCCTCTTTGAGTTTAGCGATCCTGGCTTATTTTTCTTTGTTTTTAAATGTATGTATCCTATATGAGTGTATGCACAAATGCTTGCATGTAAGTGCGTATGTATATATAGTTGTATGTGCGTATTGTGTAGTTGATGTGGATGTAGAGGTCCAAGTTTGACACTGCTTATTGTTAGGTTCATGCTAATAGCTCAATTAGATGCTGAGAGATTTGTATGGCCAAACAAAGCAGTTTATTTTCTGTGTGTTACATACTGATGTCAGGGCTGTCCAATTAAAAAAAATATGGTAGCCTTGAAAGCTGGCCCTGTGGGGTCTTTTAAATCAAACAGTATCTCTGGGACTTCTTTGATTGGTCAGGACCTGAATACTGGATTGGCAAGGGCTTCTGGGAAAGCGAGTACATGACAGTAAGCAGAGAGGCAAGATCACACCTCTCCCTCCACCACTAGGGGGCGCTGGGCCTCTCAGTTCCTCAAATGTTCTTCACCTTATGTATTGAGTCAGGGTCTGTCTGCTCTTCATTTGGGTTAGCCGGTTTGCCCAGCGATCCCCATCCCCACCTTCTGCTTGCTGGGTTTGCTCGTGGAGAGCCCCAGTATCACCTGGCTTTTTACATGAGTTCTGTGGATCCAAATCCCAGTCATCATGCTTGTGTGACAAGTGTTTTTCCACTGAGCCATCTCAACAGCCCTGTAACTGGATTTTCTTATTTCCCCAAGAAGGTTTACACTGGGAGAAAAGAAAGAAAAAGATATCTAGATGATATTTTGACGGGATAGTTCCCCTCAGAGGTGCCTGCCTCACTTAGTAGTTCAAAACTGACAGTTATTTCATAGTCTGCTATCTCACAGACGGTGTTTAGGTATTGTCTCTAGTGTGATGCCAAAAAGACTGATTCCTTCTGCTTTTATGGAGAACATAGTGGTTGGAAGTAGGTGATAACTAACAGATTAGAAATTAGAGAATAAGAGAGGACACCATTCCAAAGTAAGACAGGAAAAGATATTCTCAAATATGGTCTCGTATTTGAGTTTCTAGGTAAACTGAGGTTCCTTTGATATTTTCTCTGTAGCTCAATCCTGGGATCAGACCTACCGATGACTAGGGCTGGCTATGTTCATTGAGGAGGAAATTGAGTGTAAAGAGAAACTGCCAGCACATTCTGGGTGAAATGTCCCCTGCATGAAGTCTGTAACTGTTTATTAAATCTGGTGATACATCAATAATGACACATGAGACATTTTTAAAGGTACAAGCCAGACAGGCCTCGGCACAGAGCACAACATACCGTCTTCCAGCTCCAACTGCTTCTTCTCATCCTGGCATTTATTCTTGTCTTAAAAGACCCTCCTTTCTCTCTCTTAGAATTCTATGTGCATGATCAAAGAGATACAGTGGTTTACTCCTCCCAAACCTTTGGCCATCAAAGCCAAGAAGGAGCTAAGAGGGAGCAGCTTTTATTACATTAGAAAGCAGGCTGTTTCAGCTATAGAAACCACATCCTGCTAGACTTTAGGCAGCCAGTGAAATGATTATCTTCAGCGAATATAGTATTTGGAGATATGTTCAAATACACCACAGCAAAGTCTTTCCTGACTTCCAGAGAACCTGTCCTGAAGTGTGAGAGCCTTGATCTTCTTCCTCCCTCTTGACTTACTCCAGCTGTTCCTACCATATTTGCATTTTCCTGAGCAAAGTGGGCACACTAGGAAATTGTATCATTCTGATTCTCATCCTGTCTCACAGCAGTCCCAGGCCTTCAACATGGCTCAGTGGGGAAAAGCACTTGTCACATGAGCCTGACAATCTGAGTTGGATCCCTAGACCCCACAGTAGAAGGAGAGAACCAAATCCTCTGACCTTCCTGTGTGTGACATAATAAAACATGTTTTGTTAAAGCAAACAGTCTTGTGGAAATCCAGCCTGTATTTTTGTGTTTTCCATTTAGCATTGATGGTCATGTTTATTCCCCAGTCATCTCCTTTGTCCTCCTCTCGCCTCTCTGGCCTGTGAACTCACCACCCCTGTTGTTTCTCCGTAACTTCCTATGTGCTTTCTATTACATGGTTGACCCTGTGTTTCTAGTGAATTTAAATCCTCCATCTCCTTTTATCTGTCTCACTAAAGTGAGAAAGCCTGCTTACAGAAGAAGTCTAGCTAAGTCATTCCTTTCTTCTCAGACTATATCCTCCATTGTAAACTTTGCAAGTAGACTGACTCCTTCTTAGGAAGAACACCATCTCCACTGAGCAGAGGACTCTGCTGTGACATTCCACGTGACAAACACATCTCTGCTTCTTCTCTGCCTCATGTGCGCCTTGCGCACCAATACAGCCTCTCTCCTTGCTTCATTAACGCCTGCAGAGCAAGCAGAAGACAAATGTGTTCCCTGTCTAAGAAAATTATCGTTTCCAAGGCTGACCTTCGGTGTCTTTGGGAAATGGCTTTGGTTCACATAGAACAGTGGGGGCATGAACTCTTTGTTGTTGTTTGCAGTGCTTTATGGTGACTGTTTCCAAAGACATGCATGAGCTGAAGAACTGGACGGGTGCTCGAGACTACTGCGCAGACAAGGGCGGGACACTGGCCTCCATCGAGAGTGAATTGGAACAAGGTAGAGTCTGAGTTTCAGCCAAGCCAAAATGGCCACCATCACTCAAGTATTCATCGAAACATCGCCCCAAACTTCCATTTACAAGTCAATATCTAAAACATTATGTTGCTGTGACACAGGGAACTCCAGTTTGAGCACCAGGGTTTCTGCCATGACATCTCTGAAAGTCAGTACGCTGCCTAGAAACTGCTGGCTTTGGGGCTTTCATTGGGTGGCTGACTGGAGAGAATAAGGTCTTAGTATTGTTTTCTAAAATGGCTAAAGTAATTTCTCAGTAAAATCTACTATAATTTCATGGTATGCCTTCTAAAGATTATTTTGAGTCCACCTATACATCTTAATTTGAAGTTTAGGCAATTATATACTTCTGTTCAAATATAGTACATTAATCCTCTTTTGTTTGAAAAGGTAGTAAGTGAACACTGGAAATTGTTTTGCTAACGATCTGATGAAATCTCAGGTTACCCAACTAATTTCTGCCAGTTTAAACTGAAACCAAAATGAAAGGCGATGTGTTACCTTAACAAGAACAAAGTAAGGGATTCCTACAAGTGATTTGTAATGAAGTTTTGCTGTCATTTAAATATAATAATTTCTAGGAACACCACTTGATGATGAGCCAATGACTCGTGAGGTATAATTGGATAACGTGTTTCTCTTTTCCAGCTTTCGTTACTATGAATCTTTTCAGTCACACCACAGATGTGTGGCTAGGGTTACAAAGTGATGATCACGAAAAGTGGGTAAATGGGAAGCCTGTGGTGTATGCTAACTGGTCTCCATCGGACATAATAAATGTAAGTTTTAAGAGTTACTGGGGGCAGGATTTGCTGGGGATCGAACCCAGGGTCTAGTTCGTGCCAGCAAGCACTTTAACCACTGTGCTTTCTTCTCAGATCCGCAAGTCTATTTTTTTTACATCATTTTAACATTTTAATCTGAGACTTACTGACTAAAACCCTTTTCTGTATTTCGAAGCTATAAATTTATATTAGATTACTAGTCGTGTATTAATTTTTCATAATATGACATTATGATAATTTCACGAGTGCCATAAACACAATTATACTGACTTATCATGATGCCCGTTTACCCTGGAGGCTACGATGATATTTCTGAACTGGTTTATCAGAAGCAAATAAGAGAATAATGGTGTTTTACTTTTTAAAATTTATGCTCTAAAAAATTTTTTAATGTGACAATAGTGTTATGTTGCCATATTTTTATAACATAAATATTCCTTTGAAGATCCCAAGTTACAACACCACTAAAGTTCAAAAGCACGTTCCTCTCTGTGCTCTGATGGCAAGTAACCCTAATTTTCATTTCACTGGAAAATGGCATTTTGATGATTGCGGCAAAGAAGGCTATGGATTTGTTTGTGAAAAAATGCAAGGTAAGAAATAATTGGGGCTTTATTTCCTTTTATTTCCAACCTTCCTGCCATACCTGCTGTGTGCCAGCGTTGCGTACACTCATTGCACACATGGCAGCATGAGACTCTTGTCCTCTGTATTCACGTATATTTAGCCATGGATCCTTCACCAGAACTCCGCCCGTCAACTGTGTCTAAGGACTGCAGAAACCATCTTACAAATGACTGAGTTTATACATCCACTCCTGTTCTGGGATTCTATGTCTGTTCCAGTTTACTTTTCCCATACTATAATGAAGTTAGCATTAGCACAAAGGAAAACACTTTCTCCTGACTCATGGCTCTGCTCCCAGGTCAAGGTGATGACATCCGCTGATGTCCGTCTTCCTGCCAGACTTCCAAGTGACTTTCAAATGACAAGAAGAGACTGGGGTGAATGTACTCTATTCCCTCTCCAGTTAAAGCCACCAGTCAGGGGACCCTATGGCCTTATCTCAGCCTAATCACCTTCCAAAGACCCCAGTTCTGAACCTCACAGTCAGATCAAGTTTCTACCCTTAATACTTTCTAATGAGGATTAAATTCCAACATACACCACTTTGCAGAGGACACTGACACTAGGTCTAGACAGAGATGATTTAACGATTTTTAAAAGTTACCTAGAATGTTGGGAAAGCATGAGCAACTGGGCTTGTCTTATGCCTGTAACCCCTGCGATGGGAAACTGAGACAAAAAGAAAAAAGAAAATCTACTAAGTTCAAGAGGCCAGCCTGGTTTGACCCTGACTCAAACAAGAACATCAAAAGTCATAGAAATAAACCAATCCACGCTCACTTCTTTTTTAAAAGATCAAAAAATAGGGTCTGTAGCTAAATTTGATGTATCATGTTTCTAGATCCGGCAATATAATTCCCTTGTGATTTCTGGAGGGTGATACCAAAGCTGCACATGATAGCGGCCCCTCCTTGTAACAAAATATCTGAAAGAATCAACTTTTAAAGAGAGAAGGTTTCTATTGGCTCTACTTTTGGAGGCTCTGCCCATGATTGATTAGACCCATTGCTTTGGAGATGTGGCAAAAGCAGAACATCTTAGAGGGACCAGGGAACAGAACAAAGCCACTCAGCTCATGACTGGGAGGCAAAAAGAATGGAAAAGGGAGACTCTAAGCTCCCACAGTTCCCTTCAGTGGCAGCCAACAGTGACCTAAGAGCTTCTATTGGCCCCGCCTCTTAGATGCTCCGTCGGCTCCAGTGGCACCACTCTGGGACCACACTTGGAACACCTGGATCTTTGGAGGACATTCAAAGTCCTGATTAAAGTGTCACACTATCACAAGTATCTAATGAGATGAATGAACAGTGTGACTGCCCTTGAATGACCTTGAATAACAAAAATAACAAGGATGGCTCTTGCTTTCACTGCCTGCTGTGTGTCCCTGTGCCTGGCACCATGCCTTGGGTTTATGAACATTATGCCATAAAACCTTTAAAAACAATTCCAGGAAACAGGTCAAAGTTTCCCCAATCTGTAGATAAAGAACTTTAGTCTTAAAAACTAAACAATATTAGTTAAATATACTGATTCTATTTCTGCAATGTTGACTTCTTCTCAAATTTAACCAGTGATTGTTTTCTTCGGTTTTGGGGGACAAGCAATGCTGACACTCCTTTGGCGACATTGCAGGGAAGAGGTGGAGAGCACAGGCCTGGTATCTGGCCTCGTAGACTCCCACTCCACCTGTAATAAGCTTCGGTCAAACGACTTATCTTCTGTGAACCTTGATCTCAATTCTATAAAATGAGGTAATGACTATCTCAAATACACACACAAAGCTCAGCAAACTTCCCAGCATTTTTTAACAAATGATAGTTTTGAAAAATTAGTATTTATGAAAACGTATTATGAATCTTTAATTCTTGTTATAATGAACAGCCTCTATTTGCCATATAAATATATGCTTATATTGGGCTTGACCCAAAAATCACTACGTTTCTGAAAAAGTAAAGACATATGAATAAAAAGAGAAGCAGAGGGTGGTGAAGATGGCTTAGAGGGTAAAAGAGCTCGCATACAGGTATGAGAGCCTGAGTTTGAATTCCAGGAACTGTATAAAAGCCAGATACATAAGGTAAGCCACTGCAATCCCAGCACTCCTCCAGGGAAACAGAGGGGAGACAAGAGGACCCCTGAAGCTCATAGGCCTGCTTGCCTGGCAAACATAGTAGAAAAGCAACAGAACATACTTTGACTCAGAAAGAAGACAAGATCAACCACTCCCAGTTGTCCTCTGACCTCCACATGCATGCCACGGCATACACAAGCATGCATTCACACACAAATCATGTACACACACACGTATGCAGCCACACATGTGTGTTCACACACTCACACCCATGTACACACACAGAAAGAGAAACCAAGACAAAGTCAAGAGTGAACAATTGAAAACAACTCAATTTCCATGGATAGTTCTTCTCCAGGTTAATGAGTTGCAAAACCACGCTGCTCAAAATCACATGTGGTTTATTTTGAAACTTGATAGGATTAATTGCGTTGGGAGAAATTCCTGCGTGTAAAAGCAACAGTATAACACAGTGGGAGGAAATCAAACGTTTCAGTTACATTAATTGTGCTAACTGTCATTTTAAAATAGTACTTTGGTATGATATGGATTTTTTAATATGGATTTTAGTTATATAACTAACCATATACTGAGAGCGTAGGCAGCCAAACAGACTTCCAGCAAAAAGTCAGACTGGTGACAAACGCAGCCCATCACGAGTTAATTAAATAGGCTTATTTCACTTAGGTTCTACAATGTCTGCTTTCTAAATCCAGTAACAGTAACAAATGCAAAAGGCAATGTACAATTTTTATTGTGGAGAATAGGACCAAAGCAGGAAAGAGGGATGAGGAGCAATATTCATTGAGGATTTGATGTATCCCAGATGCGGTAGAATATGTCCGGGGCCAATATGGCAATGAGTTCTACACATCCTTCTGAGGAAGACCTTATCAATTCTTATGGCTCTGAAATTACTTTTCTCCAGGCCCCTTAGCCAGGTAGGGTCAGGAGTGGGATAAATTCCGGGCCTCAGCCCTTCACATCTCAGCATGCCCCTTAATAAATCCAAACCACTTACTGATTTTTTAGCCTCGTATGCAAGAGGAACTCAGTCGCTCTAGATCAGATCGTGCAGAAATTTTGACTTTGTTTTCATGTTTCAGTTTTTCTAAACTCAGCCTGTTCTATGGATATAACATAAAACAGGACAAAAAGACAAATGCACATATATTAAAGAGAAAGCGTCCATCGGCAGAGAGACAGACAGAGAGAGAGAAAGAGGGAGAGAGAGAGAGAGCGCAAGTGAGAGCTAACTGGGGATGGCATAGCTTTTTAAACCTCAAAGCCCACCCCTAATCACACCTCCTAATCCTTCCCAAACACTTCCTCCAGCTAGGGACCAAGCATTCCAATGCATGAGCCAATGGAGGACATTGTCATTCAAACCACCACAGAGTTCTAATTCCCTAACATCGCACACACTTCCAAGGGCAGCGTCATTGTTTTGAATTCATCACTTCTGGGAAAAAAAAACAAAAAACAAAAACGAAAACCTCTGGTCAATGTCAATGCTGGTGACAAAGATGCACATTAAGTTTGACCTCTTCCTTCTTAGTCCAGATGCTACAAGTGATTTTGTTGTTGTTCTCGTTCTAGATACTCCTGCATACCATGTAAATGTGTCTGATGCGTATTCAATCCCCAATACAATAGAATATGGGAACAGAACTTATAAAATAATCCGTGCTAATATGACTTGGTACGCAGCAGGAAGGACCTGCCTGATGCACAGAGCAGAGCTGGCCAGCATTACGGATATATTTCACCAGTCCTTCCTCACAGTTGTCCTCAGCAGGCTGGGACATCCCCTTTGGATTGGACTCTCCACCACAGACGTACGTGTTCTAAGTCCCTCCAATCATCTGTGCAAAGTCTCTCGTTTACTTCCTTAGTGAGACAACTACTGAAATCAGCATGCAAAACCAATTCCCAGACACAATGGTGAATGTAACATTTCAGTAATTGGTTTGTACAGAAACGACTGCGTTTTGAGAAGCCTGAGGCTACAAAACGAGAATATGCATCTTGCCTGATTTCTAAATATAATGCCCCTCATGGGTCCTTTGAAAAGTCTCAAGCACCCCTGAGTACTGACTCATTTATGCAATGAAATACATCTCAAACTCAAGTACCATGTTTCGGTAATTTGTTAGATTTCCAGAATCTCCATAAAAAAGATGATTGCTACTTCCTGCTCAGAAACTTTATTATTAATTAATTCACAACCCTTGAAATATAACATGCAGGGTTCTGCTTGTGTGATTTTTGATATTTTTGTTTTGTTTTGTTTTCTGTTTGTTTTTGCTTTGTAAAACGCACTTGAATTAGTGCAAAGTAAAGTCTATTCCATCTATGACATCTAGTTATTCTGGGGGGAAAAACACTGTAGAACTTGGAAGGAATGGGGGCTCTGGGAGTACTGGGTGAGCCCAGCAGCAGTCCTGGCAATGGAGTGATGCTTCAAATCCCCTCTGCAGAACGGTCTTCACTTTGAATGGTCAGATGGCACCAAGTCCCCTTTCACCTACTGGAGAGATGAGGAGTCAACATTTCTTGGTGACTGTGTTTTTGCTGACACTAATGGACACTGGCATAGCGCAGCCTGTGAGTCATTTCTGCAAGGCGCCATTTGTCACGTACCCGCTGGTAGGTACAACTCTATTCAACTCAAGGGATGTGTCCTGTGTTATACTGTATGCATGGCTGTGCTCGGCAGGAAACGCGAACATGAATAATAAACGTCTCAGCCCTTTGGAAGCCTGCAGTCTGGTCTAGGATATAAGGACAAATACCTGTCACACCAGATATGGCTAGAAGATGAGGTAAGGGAGAGGTTATAAAAAAAAAATGCATTGTGTGTTCTCATACTGCCATACCCACCATTGTCTGCAGTGTGGCAGGTAATTTTTATTGTTGGGACATGAACGTAGGATCGATGGGCAGTGACAGCACATGGAGAGGCATTCTGTGGAGACGACTGGGAGATTATCCAGCACTGATCATGGTAGTGGTAGCTGATACCGGTCGGACATTCACTCTGTCCTACCCACACTTTGCATAACACCCATTTACATGAAGTTCAGCTGGCCCAATCCCTTTACTGAAGATGAAACTTAACCGAGAGCATTAAACGGATTTTTAGGATCCATCTATCAGCGGTGCCAAGAACGGAGGCTCAGTGTCCTCCCGCTCTGATGTGTTTTCCCAGGTCTCTGATGCCGTCACATGCACTGTTGGAGTTCCCCCTCTCGTCTCCCTTAAGTCTCTCATTTTAAAAAACTGCATTGTTTTCTTATGTTCTGGATAGCATTACAAACAGCACACATACTTCACATAACTGTAGATGAAAACAATCAGGATTAAATCTAAGTGATGGCTACATGCATGTATATGAATATGGAAACGTAAGAAATGTATGCACATACATAGCAAAATGCATGCTTCTAAAACACCATAAAAGTCTCTTTCCTTTTTTGATACACGTGCATTTATTATAGACTCTTAAGAAATGCCTGTCTGCTGATCCGGTAAAAGTGCTTCAGAGCAAGCCTACATCCCCAGAACACACACGGAGAGAGGAAGCATGCTCCTGAGAGCTGTCCTCTGACCTCACAAACACCAGGGCACACGCTCTCACACACTCATCTATAGAATAATAAAAAATGAAAAGGGCAGACACTAACATGTCTAAAGTGTTCAAATTGGGTTTTTTTTGGGGGGGAGGGGACAATATTGCTGTTACCTCCCTTTTATAAATAAATTGAGTGTAGGGTGACATCAAAGCCACACCGCTCAGAAGAAACGGGGCCACGGATCTCAGTATGGACATGTCTGACTCTGATGTTTGGTGCTAGAAGCAAAGCTCCTTCAAGCTTTGCTTATTTACTCCGTATTCCGTTGTGCTTCATTGTAATACTTATTGAATGTGTGATTCTCTCATGAGCTTACTAACAGTAATCCGTGACACTTAGCCCTTCACAGGACACGTATTGTACATTTAGACATCCTTTGTCCAGCATCCTTCAGCTACCACTCCCTCTGTGAATTGCATCTTCCTGATGTCCCAAGTCTTAGGATAACAGTAGACAGCCACCTTGTTCAGACATCACTCAAAGTAAGCCGACAAAGCAGTCTATTAACACACTCTGAGTGTTTAGGTAAAGAGTATTTCTAACAGAAATACAAGAACCTAACCCTCGTTTCTAATCATGGACATCAAATCCAGTCTTCCAGAACATTATCATGCAAACCTTAATGCGTACGTTGATTCTGACCTTTCGTGGAATGTGAAATAAAGGTTACCTCAGTATACGGTCCCAGTCACCGGACTGAAATCAGGCCTGGTTTTTCTCCATAGAAACAAAGGCATTTGAGCACCCAGTGCTATGCTCAGAAACATCAGTTCCCTGGATAAAATTTAAAGGTAATTGCTACAGTTTTTCTACAGTCCTGGACAGCAGGAGTTTTGAAGATGCTCATGAATTTTGCAAAAGAGAAGGTAATTCTTTTGTGGTAGTAAAACGCTTTCATGTCCTCCTTGACATCTCAGTAAACAGTGTGCTTTCTCACATGCTGATTACCCAGTAACTTTAGGAGCCATGAAAACTACTGAAAAAAATAAACACTATTGAATTTTCTTATTAGGGGACAGCTATTATAGGCAATTCAAGTTCCGGCGCAGCTTTGCAGACCCAGGATGATGCATGCCCCAGTACAGAGCTTTCCCACAAAATTCTTCTTTCTGAAGCCATGTGCATTATGAATTTTTAATGTTCTCTAAACTGGATCATGGGTATTTTAACTTTCTAAATAAAAGCTTGTATATTTTTATAAACATAGTTTTACCTTAAAAGTCTTAAATTCCATTTTAGGTGGCTATGAGGGCACATCCCTTTAATCCTAGTGCTCAGGAGGCAGAGGCAGATCTTTATGAGTTTAAGGGTGTAGCTTCTGGGGGCATCCTGGGGGGTGCTCCTAGCTACTGCCTGGAACCTCTGGCCCTGTCCGCCCACTGCTGCCCCAGGGGATGAGCCGGTGGGGAATCAAGAGACCAGACTCCAGGAGATGCGTGGACAAGCAAACTCTCTTGTTCAGGACAAAAGGCACACTTTAAACCTCCTATGACCCCTTATCACCCCCCCCCCCATCCCTCTCCCATTCGTCTCTTGAGCATGATCTTGGTGAAATGTCCTTTGCTGGTCGGCTCTCATGACGTCATCTGTTCCTAGGCATCAGCTTTCACATCTGTTCAACCACCGCCCCTGTTTTAAATCCTGGTAGCCAGTTCTTAGGGAGGCCTCACTTCCTCCTACATAAGGGCACCCAGATCTATATAGTGAGACCTTGTTTTCGTTTTGTTTTTCTGTTTTGTTTTTAATCACTTTAAAATTTTCATACGTATATGGTGTGTGTGTGTGTGTGTGTGTGTGTGTGTGTGTGTGTGTGTGTGTGTTGGAGGGGAGCATATGTGTATAGAAGTTGGTACCACGTGTCTTCCTCAATCACTCTTCGCCCTGTATGTTTGAGACATGTTCTCTCACTGAACCTGGCCAGAGAGCCCTGGGGCTCCTCCTGTCTCTCTGCCTGCCCAGCCCTGCTCTGAGTCCTGAGGATTCGAACTTGGGACCTCATGTGTGAGCAGCAGGCACTTAACCAACTGAGCTATCTCCCCACCCGCTCAGTCACTTTTTAGCAGTGGAAATCTGGAACTGGGGCCGTAACTCAGTGGTAGAGCAGTTGCCTGGCATGGTGAGGTCCCGGGGTCCTAGCTCCAGCGTCAGAAAGGGGAAGAAATGTATTGAGTCATGTGATGCTTATTTTTCAAAGCCTGGGTTTCAGAACCAACAGGAGCAATCTTGAATTGCATTTATCTTGCTCACTGGCTGTTTGTCTCTTTCCCAGGATCTAATCTTTTAACAATCAAGGATGAGGCTGAAAATTCATTTCTTCTGGAAGAGCTTCTAGCTTTTGGTTCTTCGGTCCAGATGGTTTGGTTGAATGCTCAATTCGACAGTAGCAGTAAGTGATGTGGGAGCACAGATGAGGGAGTAAATAAATATACGTACGTTAGGGCTTCTGGGAGCCACAAAACTCCCCTTGGACACATTTGCTGTGAAAATACAGTGTGATCCTGAAGCCACACCTCCCAAGCAAAACAAGTGACAAGCTAACCTTCACACTCACTGTGAAGATGCTTGCTCCGACTCTGTTCCCAGGCTTAGTCATAGCAAGGTCAAGCCAGGTTGACTTGAAAATAAACCTATTTTCTCAAACACTACAAAGCACAACAGTCACAGAGCTGTTTCAATGATAAACTGTGCCTTTTTAATTCTTATACGCTATCCATAAACACCAGTGTGTGTAATTGAAGGCACACCATTCTTTTCTTTTATGTAATTGATGTTATTGAAAAGTAGTTGTAAAGAAAAATTTTAATTGGCATGGGGAGCTTGGTACAGTGGTGTAAAAGGGTGGATATAGAACCCGTCTTTGTAAGGAGTCTTTTAAAGCTGGACATTGTTTGAATTCCTAGCAGATAGGGAAAATCAAAAGAAAGTTGGCTTATAGTTCACTTTATTGTTAGTTTTAATTTTTTTTTCAGACAGTGCAACACACACACACACCTTATTGAGCATATATGGGCTGAACTTTTCCACTTCTGGTATAATAACAGCTTGAGGAAATGAACCCTTTTGTTATGCTGTTGATGTTAGGGTTTCAAGGGATTGTCTATATACTAATTAATTTTGTTTACTATGTGATTTATTTGAACTTATTTAAATTGCACAGGAGGCAACTTTAATGGGTACATACCTGTTGTGATGTTTTGTTCATGAATGTACTTATACTTACTGAGTGTGTCTCCTCAAATACGGGAGCTGCTTTTATGGTTCACCCCAGTCTTAGATTGGTAATCATGTACGTAATTCATAATAAATCAGCAATTTCTCCACAGATGCAACTTTAAGGTGGTTTGATGGAACACCCACAGAGCAGTCAAACTGGGGCATTCAGAAGCCAGACATGGACCACCTAGAGCCTCACCCCTGTGTTGCCCTGAGGATTCCTGAAGGAGTGTGGCAGTTTACCCCATGCGAAGACAAAAAGGGATTCGTATGTAAAACGGAGGCAGGTGTGTGAAGGGAAAGAGAAATGCTTCCTATTGACTCTTCCCTGGTTGGTGCTGACCCACGGTGGTAGCACGTGAAGAATTGTAAATGCCAGTACTCAGAGAGTTCTTCAGACAGATTCTGGCACCATCTTGCTCTACATCACACAACTCAGAATACTTAAGCTCCTTTTTTTATTTCTTTCTCTAATATGAAGGAAAATAATATTAGGCATATAAATGAAATCAAGCCATGCAGATTACACCAAAAAGAGCTATGCTGTGCAGTGCAGAATGTTTAAGGTCATCTTAGGAAATACCATCTATTCATTTGGTGCTTTTGTTATGGATAAGCAGATGTGATTCTCTCTTGTGAGCATGTTATGCCGGGAAGGTCATATTTGACTCCTTCCTGCGAAATATAGTTTACAGTGAAGGAAATAAGTTTTAGGAAGCTAAGCCAGAAAACTCTAGCCATTTGCAAACAACAGCCGAGGCTTCTAAACTAGCACACCATGAGAATCATTGGCGTTTATAACTGTCCAGACAGTCCCTGGATGCTCATTTTAGCGAGAAGGAAAGCTAGTGTGCCTCTGGCTGCTGGAGAAGGCTTCTGAGAAACAAGACTGCGGGTTCTAAAGGAGGTCGGGAGTTTAGGGAGCTGGAACAGAGAAGGAAAGGTATTTTAGACCAAAGGCCCAGCATTGCTAAAAGCAGCCATGGAGAATGCACTTAGACTGGACTAGAAGACACCTTGTGGGAGTAAAATTGACCAGTGAGGCAGGATCCGGATCCAGTGTGTGGCTAAAGAGCTGAGATTCCTGGTGGAGCAAGGATGAAGTAGGGAGAAGTAGAAAGGCTGAATAGACACTGGCAATGAAAGAGAGAAGCTGCGTGCGGGGCGCTGACGTTCAAAACCCTGGAGTGCAGCCAGTTTGTAGGAGACACAAGACTAACAGCGTGGCCAAGCTTTCACTGTCATTTAAGCTTCAGTAGCAAATCAGAAATACCGTACATCAGTATCAGGTTTTAGAGCACTGGGCTTTCAAGGCTGGGGAGCAGTTCAAGCATACCCAGCCTACAGGCAAGGGAGTGCTTGTCCAAACCCAGCTGCATTGAGGACCAGGTTTCTTCTTTCCTTCTCTCTCTCTCCCTCTCTCCCTCTCTCCCTCTCTCCCTCCCTCCCTCCTTTCCTTCCTTTTTTCCTTTCTTCCTTCTGTTCTTCCTTTCTTCACTGTAGCTTTCTGAGTTAGAGTCTCCCTCTGTTGCCCATCCTGGTCTGGAACGCACTGTAAAGTCCAGACTTACCTCAGACTGGCAGCAATCTTCCTGCTCTAGCCTTACAGGAGCCTCTACAGCTCTACAGTTTTTTCTGGATCATTTCCTAGGTCAAAACTTGCAGAGTTTAGTCCTTGAGTCAGTCTTCTTAAATGAGAAATGTTCTCACAGTAAAATGTCCTAAAAGGGGAACCATGTCACTTTGGAGTGGAGGGTTTCAGTATTCATTTCTTAGCCTCTTGGGAATCACAGGTATGGTTGGTGCTGACTGTAAAATGGTCACATACAGACAGGCAGGCCCTTTATTGCTGTGCAAATTCTCCACCAAATGCCAACAACATGGTGACTTCCTGTAAATAAAGACCATGCCTTACATATATTTCTGCTGTGATAGTGCTGAGACTAGCTGGAAATCATTTGGCTTTATTAAATAAGAGAAAGAAAAAGAAAAGAAAAGAGTATTCATGTGTTATAACCATCATTACGTATCTCTACGAATGGCTCACGGACTGGCAATATGGCTCAACTGGTAAAGGTACTTGCTGCCAAGCCGGATGATCTAAGCTGGATCCAAGCCCTGGAACTCACATAGTAGAAGGAGAGAATTGACTGCCACATGTTGTCATCTGACATACACACACACACACACACACACACACACACACACACTCACTCACACAGTCGTAGATGATACATAAATGAATGAATATCAAAGACCCAATAAAACATAATTCATAAAAACAGGCCACAAAATTGACGTATGAGCAATAGTTCGATTCCTGCTTTGTTTGAGCAATGACATAACTTTGCTGAATTTAATGAATTTTTTTTTTTTATTGCTTGATTTTAGGTGTTCCAGCTGTAATGGAACACCCAGAAAAAGGTAGGTTTGGAAGAGGGAGGAATATTCAGATACTTCTTAGAATTAGTAAGATAGCAGGTGTGTGACAGTAGCTGCTCTCTTCCCCGTCTTCCTCCAGGACTAAGCCACGGCATGGTCCCCCTCACAGTCGCGCTGTCGCTAATAATAATCCTGGCCATTTCCGTGCTTTCCTTCTGGATATACAAGCGGAACGGCAGCTTCTTCCGGAGCCTCGCAGGGTCGAGGAGTCTTTACTACCCTACATTCAGCTTCAGCACAGCACATTTAGAAGAAAACATTCTCATTTCTGATCTCGAGAAGAATAACCAATGATGGTGAAGGGAAAGAATGCTCCGGCTCCGAAGGACAAAGGAGGCCACGAGGGGAGTCCTGTCTGCGTTCCCCGTAACAAGAGGCCATTGTGCTGAGAACAGTGCACAGTTTTAATTATTCTTCAGGCGCCTGTTTTGAATTTTAACCAAATCCGATGAGGTTTAATTTATTCATTTCCTTAACTGTGGCCCATTCTGAAAAGGGGCAGTGGTTATTTAGAAAGACAAGAAGTACTAAAAAGATCCTGCATTGGGAACTCGCAAACCGATCCGGCATGCATTCAGACATGTAAGCTCACTCCTTCCATTAATAGAGAAAGAGGGAGGTGGGGGGAAAGCCCTCTGTACAGGAGAGGAAGGTGCCTCTGAGAATCAGTGTCTTGTTTGATTCTAACTCAACTGCTTTTTAATAGCCTGGTTTGGGAAAGTCCTAAATTTTGAACTCCCAGGTTCTAGACTCTCAACTAACACTTTGGATGACATTAATTTTTATTAGGGCTAATTCTCAAGCTAAACAGGAGAACCACCACCTTCTCCTAAATATGAAGATCTTGGTGGGCAGAAACTCTCAGAAACAACCATACAATTTAAAACGTGGCATAACCCCCACTTGCTAAGTCATTACCACGACCTAAAGGTATCTTACAGGTAAGCTCAAAGGACTACACTGAGTTCAATGTTGTTAAAGTTCATGGACCTCATTAAAAACTAAAGTTTTAAGATAGTATATAACATCTTAACCAGGAGACACAGAATATATGTGAACCTTGAACCAAATTGGAGAGGATGTTGAGAAATACTAAATAAAATGACTCTGTAGTAGTAATCTGGAGTTTTTGTCATACGTTCATGTAGGTGTTTTTAAATAAACTATAAATTCTGACCATCTCTTTTGCGTTGGCCGAGTTGATGCCATCTGTTGGCTAATAAAGATTAAAAGTGTGATATTTGGGGATGGGGGGGTGGCTTAGTTGGTAAAGTGCCTGCTGTGCAATCACAAGGACCTGAGTTCAGACCCACAGAACCCACACAAAGGCAGGTGCAGCAGTGCACATCTGTAATCCCAGCTCTGAGATGGAGGTGGGGCAAAACCAGGTGAATCTCTGAAGCTCATCTACCAGCCAGCCTAGCTAAATTGATGAATTTCCGATTCAGTGACGGACTTTGTCTCAAAACTAATGTGGAGAAAGGCATCCAATATCAACCTCTGGCCTCTACATCCGCCCGCCCCCCACGTCCACACATCAGTATATGTATAGTCACCCTCACAAACACACATATATTACAATTTTAAAGTATATTTTTTGTAAATTAAAAAAGTCACAGGTTTGCTATTCTTTCATTAACTTCTGATAAATAAAAGTGGTGCCATAATCAATATTGAAAATGTACTTGTCTTATAGATGTTTACTGAGTGGCTTATTAAGACAGATGTTCTGTTCTAGAATCGGTCCTGGAGTGAGCAAGACAGGGAGGTCCCTGTGCTCATGACAATGTATCACAGGAAAGCAGCCTATATGCAGAAGATGGCAGGTGGCTACAGAATTAAGTCTGGTCTTGTGATAAACATGGGGACTGCAGGCTTGCCTACATGTGCATTTCAGCCAGTACAGTCAACTGCGTTGGTGCTAGTGGCCAGTAGTCACAAGGGGGAGCTCTGAAAAAAAGTATGAAGGTACTTCTGCACAGCAAACTGGAATCATTAACACTACAACTTGCAGACCAGTGTCCTTGTGGACTGTTACAGTGACTGCAGCGCCCAGTAGCAGCTCTTTGCTACCGCTGTTGGAGAGCTGACGCACTGGGACAATCCACTTTCATTTTGTCTAAGTCTTAGCATTTCACTTTTAAAGAACATATTATGTGGCAGCGTGTATTTATGAATCAAAAGAATAATTGGCTTGAACTAACCAGATGGTATAAAAATTCAATTTAAAAATCTTTCAAGCGAAATTAAAATACCTTTCATTTCCGTGGATTCGATGAAGCTGTAATCAATTAACCTCTCAGTAAAAGTATATAGTCTCACATAGCAGTTTGACAAAAGTATGTCATTGAAAAAGCAGTTTTGCTGAAAGAGATGACGCTACTGACCAGTGCTCTGTGTTTTGATATTTAGTATTGAACCTTATCCCCAGAGTCTATCCCCAGAAACAGATCATGCGCTCATTTCCATTGCTGAAATTTCAGAAGTAAATAGTACTAAGGTACTCAGCTTTTTTCACATATGAAAGTTTACAATCCTATTTGCAAATTAATTTTCTTTTATTAACTTAAAAATATTTTTCATACAATATAGTTGATCATATTCGGTCCCCTCCCCGAACTCCTCCCAGATCTTCCCCATCTCCTTCCCCACACAACTTCATGTTTTCAAATAAATAAGAAACCTAGTAAGACAAAAAAATACTAAAATGAAACAAAAAGCACACACGTGTGTACACACACACAGATATCAAAAAAAAAAAAAAAAAACAACCCAACATGGCATCCACTTTATGTTGGCCACCCACTCCTGGGTGAGGGTGTGATTGATAAACCTAGGATCACTCTTTGGAAAACACTGACTTTCCCAGAAGATACCAATTGCAAATAGCTTCTTGGTGAGGAATGAAATGCACATCTATATTTAATCAGAACTAAATTTCATAGCTACAGCATTAAAGTAAAGGTAGTATGATTACAAATGGTTAATAATTAGCCAGGATAACTCATGGTTAATATCCACTCCCTTAAATTATTTTTACTAGAGGGCCTTTGACCCTGGGTTGATCTGTGGGACCACTAAAAGTTAAAATTAAAATATATATATATATATACATTTTCCCCTGTGACTTGCCTGAGTATCTTTATAGACTCCCAAGGGCTGCAAAGTCTTGGATTTTTTTCACTTAATAATTCTTGAGTCCTTCCCATCCTAACAGCCTTTGTTCAGGTTAAATTTGTGACTTCTTGGACGCTCTCCACTTGAATGATGAACATTTAGTCTTGAAGTCTCTTTACCTCTTTAAAATGGCCAAATTCATATAGTTAACTTCTGAATAGCCAGGACAAATTGCAATCACAGGAATGACATATCGTAAATCCATTTTAAGTCACCTTTCTTATAGGGACTCACAGTTGATACTGGAGTGGATCAGAAGAGGCAAATAAATCTGGATTGCTACTCATGCCTAGCATTCAAATATTAACTCCCATGAACAGTTCCGGTTTAGCACCTGTATCGTGTCATGTTGTATGATCAACATAAGTAACGTGCTATACCAATCATAATTTTTAGGCATAAAAATAACAACATAAGTTATTTCTTTTGTAAGAAACAAAAGGCAAATGAAAATTAGACCATTTGAAAGTTCTGTGTATTTTAGAACTATGGACTTAGCTGCCGGATGGTTCTCTGAGCTCCACTGAGATTCTGAAGGTCTGCAGGATGATTTAAAAAACTGTAGAGCATTTATAATTTTGTGTCTGTACTAACAATCCAACATAAAATAACTAAAATTTGGGTGTGTTAGCTCTTTATGTTGTGAAGCACCGTTAAGCCATTTGTATAGGTTTTACAGATTCAGTTCAAAATTTCAGGCTCAAAGAAAATGCCAATATTGCTGGTGGACCTGTAATAGATATGTAGAACGTGTGTTTCATTTTATAAGTCCATCTCATTATTGTTAGTGCGTTTTCAACGTTTTTCAAGAAGAGTCAACAAAAGTGCCCAAACGTGAAGCGCTGGGTAAAGAAACGAAAACCAGCACGTGTCACCAATTCCTGGTGATGAATTCTAATTGCAGGAGAGAGTACCTCTCTAAAGCCACAAATTGAGCCCCACGTATGCCAGTGACCTTCTCTACTCGGAGTTAATTAACACAAGCACTGGCTTCTTGCAGAGCACTTTGCTGTAATTTAGAACAAATTAAGGGAAAAATCACTCAAGTGCTGTTTTTCTTCACACCATGAAGTGAGCGTGATGGACCAAATTTAACGCATTTAAAATATTACCATCCATTTCTTGTAGTGGTGAATAGCAATAAATGTCAATATCTCTTTTTAAAAAGCATCCTGATCTATGCTGTTTTTAATGTTTTCTATTTATTAATGACCACGAGTTTCAAAATTAATAAATGTCTTCTCCATTGCTCCCATTAAGTCTCTTAACAACATTTGATTCATTGTATGTTTTCCTGGATATATTTAAATAGATATATCTTAAATTTAATATGACAAAGAATCATTTTTGTTTTCTCTTGCCTCTTCCCAACCCCTGAAATTATGACTTTATTATTATTTCCACACAGTGTTTTGTGCCTTAACTGAATGAAGCTCCCCTCCTTGAATCACACCTTCTGAGGTCACGTCCTCGGTGGCTGTTTGAACTTTAACCTCTTAGTAGGTAGGGCTTCATGGGAGCTAGAAACCTAAATTATGATTGTGATTAGCTCGCTTAATTAGCTAATCAATTAATTAATGCTTAATCATTGATTAGCCCTCTTTCCCAGCAGACCCTGGAACCTCCCAAGGGTAGATATAGAAAAACAAGGAAAGACTCACAGAAGAGAGGGTGGAGTCAGGGGGAAATGTTACCTCGGTGAGCTCTGGATTGAAGAGGCACTTCTAAAGAGGCTGGGGAGAAACTGGTTGGCCGCTGAGCAGCTCTTGATACAGGTAGCATTTACTTGAGCCACCTCCACTGGGAGTGCTTCAGCGGGATGCCCCTGATACCGCTCTCGTTCACTTTTTTTGGATGGCACCCGGAGTGGGCAATGACATTCCGAGTCTCGAGACTCTGCACCCTGACCAAGAGTTTACGGAACGAAGCAGTGCCTAGGACCCCAGGGTCATTTCCACTGAGACCTACAGTAGAAACTCCTTGGTGCTGATAGTGGATCTTGCATTAAACTTCCAAAGAGAAGAGTGAGAAGAAAAGGCATATAGAGAAAGAAGGTTGCCTGTGATTAATGGCAAATTAATGTTGCAGTCTAATTATAACCGTGTCTGCTATCAAATGGAGTTTTGTGCATGGCCGCCACTGGACTTATCACATTGTTATTACTCATAATGCGTATGAAGCAGCTATATCTGACTCAGTTGGGACCTCAAAGACCTTTCTTTTAAATAAATTATAAGGGGGTCATGAAAAATGGTAGATGCACTCTTAGTTTATACATGTATTTTATTTTAGGACACACCCTGATGTAGTCACCCATCTTTTGGTGTAAGAACACCACCGTTCACTTTACTAGTCTCTCTAGTTGCTCCGATCAGGTTTTGTCCACACTCTCCTGCTTTACTGTCACTCGCCGGTGATGCCTATGAACCAGTCTGAGTGCGCACTCTAAATTTATATACTTTCTTCCCACACCTGAGATTCTATTGCTCAATAACAGAATGTTTAGAAACCACATTTTTAAATCTTCACAAAGCTATTAGTTTAGTTTTATAAAAGAAACTCATTTCATACCCCCATTGTACGTTTCAGAAGAAATCACATGTAATTTTCAATACCTAGTACATCTGGCATACGTGGATTTTTAACAAGTGTAACCAGCTGATGTTAAACACGAGAAAAAAAATCAGTAGGCACAGCAGCTGAGCCGCACCTTGTTGCATAGAAGCCTTGGCTGATTGAATGGGGTACTTAAGTCCTTAGCTTCTGGGGCTCTTGGTATTGAGGCTTTACTCTAGATACAGGAAGGAGACTTTGCCTCAGACTTAACTCTGAAATCCTCGCTGGCTGGGTCTGAGCATAAACAAGCCAGAAGACAGAGACGGCTCCGAGCTACCTGTCCAGATGGTAACTTGATGAAGCATGTCTGAAGAAGGAAGCGAGAAAACGCTGAAGAAGCAGATGTGATCTCAGAGGAAGCAAGTCCACACAGGACATCCTCAGCAGCCTGGGGCATGGGACCAGGGCTTCTGAAGGCAAGGCTCCTTGTGACATTTCAGATTTCAGTTCTATTAGGACGTCCTCTGGTGAAATAGATGATTTATCAGGCTATCTTTCTTTCTGCCATGGGCATAATGACTTCATTTGTTCTGTTTTCTTGCTCACTAGAGTCACTAGTTAGAATTCGATCCTCAGGATGGCTTTGCCTACTACTGAGAAAACTCGTGATCTCCCAGACTTTGATTCTTAGCATCCTAGAAAAGTGATTGTCTTTGAAAAAAAAAAACAAAAAACAATAAAAATCCACAAACTCTTATAATTGCAACTAAATTTCCCATGCAGCTCAAGGAAAGGTATTGATTATATAAACATTCTAGCCTAATTTCATTGTGTGTATGTACGTGTGTGTGTGTGTGTGTGTGTACGTGTATATGTTTATGTGTATGTGTGTATGTGTAGGGTGAGTTCATGTGCACATGTGTACATGTGCTCACGGAGACCAGGGTTCAATCTTAGGTCTCCTCAGTCATTGTCTTTTCTCTCCTCTCCTCTCCTCTCCTCTCCTCTCCTCTCCTCTCCTCTCCTCTCCTCTCCTCTCCTCTCCTCTCCTCTCCTCTTTCCTTTCCTTTCTTTTCTGACAGGGTCTCTCACTGTCCTGGAACCCAGCAAGTGGTCTAGGCTGCTGGGTCAGAGAGAAGCAGAGAATGTCCAGTCTCCACCTCCCCAGCTCTGGGATTTCAAGAGCCCATCACCACGCTTTCCTCGTTATGTTTATTTTTGCATGGGTTCTGGGGAACAAACTCGGATCTTCCTGTTTTTAAGACACTTTACCAAATGAGCTATCTCCCCCGCTGTTGTGTTGTCTTGGATTTTAATTATCAGCCAGTACAGCTGACATAGGACATCTTCCTCAGTCTTGTGCATGGCTTTGTTGGGGGCCATGGTCGGTATGGCTGTAGAACAAGATGGGTATAGACATCATGGTCTCACTGGGAAGGGGATCTAGACTCTAGGAACCTGTCCTGATGCTGTGACCCCAGAACCAACATGCTCATAGATAGATTATTCTATCTACCTCAGCAGCTGGGGGTACTTAACTAGAGCCAGCCAAGGTACAGTACTCCCTTGTCCCCGAAAAGTCTGTTTCTCTGACACGTGAGAAGCAATCCCTGAGACCAATGGACCAGTCTTCAAGGTCCAGCCATCTCCACTCTGCCTCTCTTCCTGGAAGATCAGCGAGGCTTCCTCCACCAGTTCTCATCCTAACCATTTCATGGCAGTATTTTAAAAAGTCACAAACCTATTGCAAACGTTGTTTGATAGATGACCAAAGTAAGGCGGAAACATTCTGTTTTGTAGGTGGCACACAGTTGACTGGTGGCAAGGCTGGAATCCAAATATAATTTGTGATTCCCAGTCCTGACCTCTCGTCAGGAGCACGTGTTGCCTAAGGGTGCCTGACATCCAGAGTTCAGGGCAAAAGTGTGAGGTTAGAAGGAGTCATGGGAGACCCAGGGACAGCCGAAGAGACCTTGTTATTTGTTCAGGAAGTCAGAGAGAGGCAAACAATCTCCTTACTTAACTCAAACAGCCGGGGAGGCGAGGCAATTGCAATTATGCTTTGGAATCACAGCTGGCATTTGGAACAGGGAGAGGGTGCCCAGGAAAGCTCTGAAATGGGGGAGTTGAGCAAGGAGGCACAGAGAGGCTGCATCGGGAGTCCAGAAGAGCCACACAGAACACCTACAAACAAGTACAAACAAAGTTCCCCAGTTGTTTGTTTGTTTGTTTGTTTTCCTAATGAATTTCATACGCGGTAAAATTTTCTCCGAGCCTCAGCTGAGCCGGTTGTGAGAACTAGCTGTTCCTGTGAAACCAGTGCTTTCCCATAAAGAGAGGTAAGCTGCATTCCAAGCTGACCACAGATGCAAGACGATCAGCTCTGAGAGTTGTGCAACCCCAGTAAGCAATAACTTCAAGGGAGTCTTTTTTACTGGTGGACAGTGGAGAGTGGAAAATGGCAACTAGAAATTCAGTTCGATTCTAGTTGGTCACATTTATAACAAATATGAATGAGGATTTTTTTTTAAGCACGGGTTTTTTTGTCTTTGCTAGCCTTGTGGGAGCTCGCTTTCCCCCTCCAAACCTACATGCCTCCACACCCCGCTGCTGTTATCTAAATACAAAGACTTCCTTTGACCTGAGTAAAGCACATGGAGTCTTTTCTAGCTCCCAGCGAGACTGCCCCAAGCAGATTTGCAGGAAGCAGCCTTGACCACCAGTTGGTTCGAGTTTTTAAGGGCAAAAAACCGCAACTGTGACATGTACAGAAAGGCAGCTCTGAGCATCTATATCAAGCAGGCATTGTTTACAGAAGCGAAGAGACCACAGTTAAATGGTCAGTTAACCTTTAGCTCAGGGTTACATTGTATAGGAACTTAAGGCTGGTCCAAAGACCAGTTTACCTTAGGAATTTATTGCTTGTCTGAGTGACCAGAAACAAATTTTACCCAAGATAGTTTCAGCATTTAAAGTATTCTTAGGGATACTTTCAGGAGATGGCATAACCACAGCTCCATAGCCTACTACACCATGAGCCACAGCCGTACCCCTTGGACGTCCTTGTTCCACAGCTTCAGTTAGGTTCAGCCCAGTGAAGGCTAAGAAAGGAGAGTCAATGATGAGCCAGGAAAGCAAAGTCAGGGCAGTGGGTTCCCTGACTCCCTTACTTTCTACAGCCTTGCAAAGGCCACATTCTTCCACTAGGCCTTCTGCCTGTCACTTTGCAGCCCCACAGTTAGAAAGCTACAACATTTCCAGGTCCAAGACCACTAACTCCACATACTTCTTCAGGCCTGGGATGGAAAAGTTCCCCGATGCCTGGAGATAGAGCTGAACCCTAACCTCACACCTTTATGAAACTGTCTTCAATTACCTACCACCTCCAACGATCAAGCTTTTCCCGTGGAGCCCTAAGGACAAACGTGGACTCTGCCTTGGACGGTGGAATGGTTACTGTTTAACAGTCTGGATTCTCTGGGAGGCTGTTTCATTTTTTTGTATGAAGCTTTTCCAACACAACATAAAATTCCAATTAAACACATGTTCAGCCCTACTGGACTCTAAAAGCATGGTAAATCATCCCCCAGTAAACCATTTCTGAACTGAAATAAGAGTGGACACTGTCGAGGGAGGAAAAGGTTATTATCAACTCAAACTGTTAAATTATACTTTCATGACTGAACACAACTGTAATCCATATTATTATTTTAAATTACACTATAAAACGCAGTCATTTATTGCTTTTCCAAAACAGAGGGATAATATATGACCGAATTATCAAGGGTCCTTTAATAAAGCCCTTGGATTTGATTTATACTGCATGATGGAGCTTATCCTTGAGAAAGAGCCACTAAAAGGTATACTTAGTCTTAAACTCAGTGAAATAAAATCCCCCTCTAATCAGCTACCACAGCTTCCGCTCCGATGCTTTGTTGATACTGGTGTCAGCAGGACATTAAAGCTCCAAGCTTTTTATGTTTGATCAAATACCAACATTACACTGAAGCAGAAGAATTCATTCAGAGTGAAGCTTCCAAACCTCTATAGGCCTCCCTCTTCCTTCCTTCCCCCACCGAAAAGGTCACTCGAATCGGAGTTCGGTGACAAAAGACTCTGTGAATGTTAGATATAAACAAAAATTGCTGGAGAAGCAAAGGGGAGACAGGCACTGAACCGGGCTATTCTAAAAATGTCAATCATGTCGAAGACACCGGAACAAAACCAGGCCTGGGAAGTAAGAAGGTGACCTGCATTTTACGTCATCTTCTAACGAGCAGTGGAGTAGCGGAGGACCTGGGAGTTTGCCCTAAGCTCTCAGCTACAGCTTGGGGATGCTGGAATTGTCAATCACACCACACACTGTAGGCCTTTCCTGAAGGAACACCTTCAACAAAAAATAAGCATCCGATCTTAGAGGGGGAAAAAAAAATCATTTTCTCATCTAACTTTAATTTTTCCCCCCACTGCTTTCTAAAGCTTCTTGAGCCTTCTAAAAAGAAGTTTTTTATTATGCCGCCAAATTCGCAAAGAACACTCAAAGGAACAGATTGAATTTTCAGTGTCTCAGAAATCAACAGGAAAATGTCAACAATAAAAGCAATGCTCTCAGGAGCTTGTTTACACACAAGAGCCCAAACTAGACTGCCATCCACGCAGCTGGTATAAATGCGACCTTGTACTTAGCTGGTACTCTCTCATTCTTAAATACACACGAGCACACACAAATGCGGCTTTACTGCCCCCACGGTGAGGACACTGCTCAACCTTGGAAGGGCCTAGCACCACTATGTCACTGATGGGACCTGTCAGACCCTAAAGATTAGATGCTAGGCTCTTACTCTAACAAAATGATTAGGAAAATAAATGTCACCTGCTACTTCAAGGTGAGACAAGCCAGAAAAAAATCATCACTAACACAAGGAAGCACACAGTAATTGAAAGGGGGGCAGATACGGGGGGGGGGTTGCTTTAGTTTGAAAAATCTCATAGTAGGGAGTTGAAGAAACAGGATCGTTCTCTTCTTACTGCCCAAGTTCTGACCACCATAAATCTTTTGGGCAATGTGTGACACCTTGGGAGTGAGACGAGAGAGGAAATGACATTGTAACCAAGTCTTATTCTTAGTGAATTTAGAACCTAATTGGATTTCTCTTTTAGGATCCAGGAACAGACCTTCCTGTCATCAACACACACTTACCCATGCTCGTATCTCACACTTTGTGTTTTGTTTTGTTTTCCCATTAACCAAAAGTCAAGGAAAACTGTCTTTCAGATGAATGATTTTTTTTCCTTGTCAATAGTTGGCCTGGCTTGAAATCTGTAGTACAAAACACTCAGTGACAAATATCTTTCCCAAGTTAAAGAGTCTAGGTAACTCATGGCCTAGAAGTTCATTTTAACAAAGCTTTGGAGCCGGTCGTAGTTGGTATCTGACATGATTGGGGGACCTGTCATTTTCAAGCACTTTTCACTTCGCAGGCTGCCTTCGGGCTCAGGAGTACACAGGACCACCAGTGAAATGTCCACACTTGAAACCTCAATTCAGCAGTGAACAACACTGGGACAGGCTGAATAATGGTCTCCAGGGACATACAAATGTCACCTTACAGGGCCACATTTTGTCCAAAGTAATAAAGATGTTAAGATGGGAACACTGTCCTGTAATTATCTAGATGGGCTCGAGGTACTGTCGCATGTACCTTCTAGGAAGGGGGCAGAGGGACATTCAAGGACAAAGGACTTACACAGGACCAACACCTTAAAGGCAGAATAAGGAGGGTTTGATAATATGGGATTGGAAGGTCTTAGAAATATAGCCACCAGCAAAAACAGTGGCCATCAGGAGCTGGACAAGAAGGTGTCTCACCAAACCCTTGATTTCACTACCAGGGAACCCTGATCTGGAAACTGTGGTCTCCAGAACTAAGGAAAAAGCATTGCTTAGTTAGTTAGTTAGTTAGTTAGTTAGTTAGTTACTTAGTTACTTAGTTACTTAGTTACTTAGTTACTTAGTTAGTTACTTAGTCAGTCAGTCAGTCAGTTAGTTAGTTTTTTGAAACAGAGTTTCTCCATTGTAACTCTGGCTGTCCTAGAACTCACTCTGTAGACCAGGCTAGCCTTGAACTCACAGAGATCCACATGCCTCTGTCTTCTGAGTGCTGGGATTAAAGGCATGGGCCACTACCACCCAACATTGCTGTTGTCTCAAACCACAGTGCCTGCGGCAATTTGTTTCACACTGATAATTATTAGCAACTGTACGAATTCCGCCTGCACAGAATGCAGTCTGTAAGGGCAGCTGGAGGGCACACAGGCTTTCACAACTGAGAGGCTGCGATTGCAGGACTAAGCTCTAGTCACAGTGAGCTGCAGCCTCTATCCAAAGGGCACCTCTGTTGAATATGCTGGATAATCTGTGCCTTGCTGTGCTGAGCAGTCCCTGGCTCTGGACAATCCTGCAAGCTATCTAATACGCTTTTACAAATTCCTTTTCTGTTGGAACTAAAGCGGGCTCCTTTTCTGTGCAGCTCAGAGCCCTGGTCACTCAATTCTGTCAGCATCATCTTGGACACGCTGTCCTCACATGCAGCAGATCCCAGGTGTGACATTCTTTCTCCCATTAGTTCATCCATGGAAAACGCTGTTGAGCTGATGTATGAGAAAGCATGGAGCAGAGCTACAAAGGTGGTATAGAAAGCATATTCAATTTAATTAAAATGAAGTCTTCATCGTTGCAATAACCGTCAAAGTCTATCCCTGTTTGTGAAGAGACAAAATGGGCATTTTAAAAATTGTAGCATATTGTATATGGGTAATAAAAGAGCCTACCTGGTGACTGGCAGTGGTGGCACATACCTATAATAACAGCACTCAGGAAGCAGAGGCAGGAAGATTGCTACAAACGTGAAGCCTGTCTTATCCACATAGCAAGTTCTAGGCCAGCTCAGGCTACATGGAAGATGCTGCTGCAGATGAAAAAGAAAGCTCCTACTTGGTGTCTTGCCCTGTGCATTAGAATAAGGTCGTGCTTCTCTCTAGGGCTTTGTGGTCAAGTGTGATCCAGGGAACCTACAGTGTCACTCAAGAACTTGTTAGGAAGACTCTCAAAGCATCACTGAGAGCTGAGCCAGAATCTGCATTTCAGCAGGGTGCCTATATGATCCTTGTGCATACTGACGGTTGAGCAGCCCTCCAGGGGGACAAGGTGGACCTTTCAGAGGAAATGGCATTTGAGTTGTTACTTGGGTTTAACTAGAAAGAGAGATACCCCATGTAAAGAAAATATCCAGAGCAGAGGTATGAAGGTGGGGACGCATGGGCCACCACAAGGGATTGTACAGTAGTTTCTAATCCTACACATAGAGCAAGTAAACAGGAGATAAGTTAAAATTAGACCATGAATGGTCAAATGGGAGAGTTTCCACATTAACCCAGGGGTGCGAGAGCTACAGGAAGGGGCAGGTGAAATGGTACGTACTCTAATCAAACATGTCAAGTTGATTCGGGAAACAGCTAGAGACAGA